>OY740810.1:22166984-22802940 GCA_963514005.1 Raja brachyura | reverse complement strand
GGAGGAGGAGGAGGAGGGGGTGTGGGGGAGGAGGAGGAGGGGGTGTGGGGGGAGGAGGAGGGGGTGTAGGGGGGAGGAGGAGGAGGAGGGGGTGTGGGGGAGGAGGAGGAGGGGGTGTGGGGGGGAGGAGGAGGGGGTGTGGGGGGGAGGAGGAGGAGGGGGTGTAGGGGGGGGGAGGAGGAGGGGGTGTGGGGGGGAGGAGGAGGAGGGGGTGTAGGGGGGGGGAGGAGGAGCCATGGAGAGGAGGAGGAAGGAAAGGGGGGGACATTGGGGAGAGAGGATGTGATATGAGGAGGCGGTTTCCATGACACCGATGAACTCCCCGCTGTCCGGCGGCGGCGGCACCGCGACGTCTCCACACTTACATTTAACACCTTGCGCTCCGACATGTTTCAGCGGCTCCGGGGACGCCCTCCCTCTCCAACCTAACTTGCGCGATTAGTCCCGCCCCCGCACAAACCCTCCAACACGATTGGCGGACGACAACGTTCCATCTTCTCTCCACAGTTTCCCATTGGTTCTTTCCTACGTCAATCAAATCCGTCAATCAAATCCGCATCAAGTTAGGTTGTGCCATGGTGCCGCGGTTGAAGCGTCCGATGGAACAACCGGTGTCTCTGCTCCGTTCCGGCTCCAACAGATTCAGGGGAGGAAACATTGGCCAAGATTTTACCCACTCCCCATCCCAGGGTTAGGGTTGAACATGTTCACAAAATTCCGTCCAATGTATGGACTTTTTTACATTATTATTATTAAACCCAAATGTAACACATTTGTTGAGGTCTTCTTTAGTGTGTTTAATCATTTTGTTTCTAATCAATATATAGATCGCCCAACTTTAGAAGGGGCAAAACTCAATCTTTTCTTGGGAAGCAAGTGACTCAAGTGTTATTGGTTAATCCATCTCCTCCCATGTCTGCTTTCCGCAGAGTCCGCTCCCTCCGTAACTCCATGGTCAATTCGTCACTTCCCACCCAAACCACCCCCTCTCCTGGCGCTTTCCCTTGAAACTGCAGGAAATGTTACACTTGTCGCTTTACCTCCCCCCTTGACTCCATTCAAGGACCCAAGCAGTCTTTCCAGGTGCGGCAGAGGTTCATCTGCACCTCCTCCACCCTCATCTATTGCATCCGCTGTTCTAGATGTCAGCTGCTCTACATGGGTGAGACCAAGCGTAGGCTTGGCGATCGCTTCGCCCAACACCTCCGCTCGGTTCGCAATATTTTTATTTTTTAAATTTTTTTTATATTTCAAAATAGACTTTATTCGAGTAATAAATATATGTACAATACATCAACCGTGCAAAAAATCCATCCGACATTTCCGGAGGCTATACAAATTGCTCCGTACAGTCTATATACATTTTTCAAATTTCGCGAATCGATCCCCCACCCGTGCCACTCATGTGGCCCCCCGGCATGGGACCGCTCGGTTCGCAATAACCAACCAGATCTCCCTGTGGCTCAGCACTTGAATTCCCCCTCCCATTCCGAATCCGACCTTTCTGTCCTGGGCCTCCTCAATGGCCAGAGTGAGGTCCACCGTAAATTTGAGGAACAGCACCTCATATTTCGCTTGGGCAGTTTACACCCCAGCGGTATGAACATTGACCTCCAATTTCAGGTAGTCCCTGGTTTCTCCTCCCCTTCCCAGCTCTCCCTCAGCCCACTGTCTCCGCCTCTTCCTTTCTTCTTCCCGCCCCTCCCCCCCACCCTCACATTAGTCCGAAGAAGGGTCTCGACCTGAAATGTTGCCTATTTCCTTTGCTCCACAGATGCTGCCTCACCCGCTGAATTTCTCCAGCAATTTTGTCTACCTTCAAGTGTTATTGGTGAGCACTTTGGGACCAGTGACTAGAATTATGTTAGTTTTTAAATATTTATGGGAAAAACTTTTTTTATAAAGAGAGTTATGAAATGAAGAGCTTATATATCCGCAGAGTAGGGATGTCTAAAACTAGAGAGTATTTTTTAAGGCGAGAAGGGTAAGATTTAAAATGCTCCCTAGGGGCAACCTTTTCACACAGTGGTGGGTACATGGAACCAGTTGCCAGAGGAAGTGGATGAGGTGGGTACGATTCAATTTTGTAAGACATTTGGACAAGTGCGTGAATAGGTTGGACCAATAGGGGCCAGGCACAAGTAAGTGGGATTAGCTGGTTAGGAAGCTTGGCAGGTACAAGCAAGTTGGTCTGAAGGTCCTGGTTCCGTGCTGCATAGCTCTACAACTATGATTCTTTGACACTATTTAAAGGTTACTTCTAGTGCTCTCTGGCATCTTTAGGAATCCGAGGGGCAACTTTTTCACACAAAGAGTGGTGGGTGTAAGGAACAAACTGCCAGAAGAGGTAGTTGAGGCTGGGACTATCCCATCATTTAAGAAACAGTTAGGCAGGTACATGGATAGGACAGGTTTGGATGCATTTGGACCAAGCACAGGGACTAGTGTAGCTGGGACATTGTTCGCCATTGTGGGCAAGTTTGGCCAAAGGGCCTGTTTCCACACTGTATCACTCTATGACTTGGCCTCTACAGCCTTCTGTGGCAATGAATTCCACAGAGATAATCGGATAATCAGAGGTAACTTTGACTGCAGTGGAGCCAATGGGTGTTGGGAAGCTACCCAAGCTGGTGAAATCAAGGGTATGGCTGTGAATTTGAACTATGGAATTTAAATGGAGGGTGAGATGAGAGGGGATGGAAGGGCAGCAACTGAGGGGGAAAAAAAATCAAAGGGTTGAGATGGAGGATTAAAGGTTAAGGATACAAAGTTGATCACTGCAGAGGCTGATGAAGGAAAGGTTTAAACACTTCAGAGAAAGATTTATGAATCTTGAATTGGTCAAGAGAAACTAGAATTGTAATAGAAAGTGAAGGATGAAAAAAGATGAAATCCTTCAAGGAACAACTAGCAAAATGTTGATAAGAACTTGTGACGTGGGGAGGGCAATTGAAGTGTATAGCTCGATGGCAAGGTTTCATTTAGAGAGGACATTTCATCATCAAACATCCAGATTTCCATCAAAGCCACAATGTCTATGAAATATAATAAACTTATCACAGAACACCAACCTCCCTTCTATCGATTACATTTATACCTCGGCAAGGCCAGCAGCATAATCAAGGATGAGTCGCACCCTGGCCACTACCTAATTCTCCCCTCTCCCAACAGGCAAAAGATATAGTAGTGTAAAAACACATACCACCAGATTCAGGGACAGTTTTTTTCCTAGCTGTTATCAGGCAACTGAATCATCTTACCACAACCAGAGAGCAGTGCTGAACTACTATCTACCTCTTTGATGTCCCACGGACTATCCTTGACCAGACTTTGGGGGGTTACACAAAAAGCTGGAGAAACTCAGCGGGTGCAGCAGCATCTAAGGAGTGAAGGAGATTGTCGATGTTTCGGGTCGAGACCCTCCTATAGATGCTGCTGCACCCGCTGAGTTTCTCCAGCTTTTTGTGTAACCCTTGATTCTCCAGCACCTGCAGTTCCTTCTTTAACACTTGACCAGACTTTGCTGGCTTTACCTGGCACTAAACATTATTCCATTATCATGTATCCATACACTGCAAATTGATTGATTGTAATCAAGTATTGGCTTTTTGCTAACTGGTTATCATGCACCAAATAAGATTTTCACTCTTCCTCGGTGCACATAAGAATAAACTCAACTGAACTGAACAAAGGATAATGTCTTCTGGAAGAGACTTCAGAGGATCAAGTGGTATGTGAATGTATAATATGTACATAAGCCTTATGGATATAGAATGTAATTATTATTATTAATATATATGACTCCAGCACCATGTATTGGGATGCCTTGCAGTTAGCTCTTAATAAAGACCATATCTTTGCTTTACATCTCTTGGTGTCCTGTATATGTTATCATAGCCAAACTTTACCAATGTTCCCAGCATATCTACCTTGAAATAGATTACAATTAGCAACAAGACTGTGATTCAATCCCAATGTGGATCTGGAAATTGGGTCAAAGTGATTCCTAGTAATTGGGTAATTCAGCATTTATTATTTCAAAGATAGACACAAAATGCTGTAGTAACTCAGCAAGACAGGCAGTATTTCTGGGGAAAGGAATGGGTGACGTTTTTCAGTCAAGACCCTTCTTCAGAATATATCAGACCATATCAAAGGCAGGATATATTTGTCGAGATGTTCTTATCTCTGATCCTCTCATTTATTTCAGATACAAGTTCATTATTTTTTGCTGCATTAACAACCATGACCAACCCTGTTTTCACACTGTCAATATTGATAAATTAAACTAAATTAAGTACAATTAAGTATAATTGTAAAATGTAAGCCACTTCACCTGCGCAGGAAACAGGGCAAAACATTGAAAATGTGACTTTCAGTATTATCCAAAATAGGCTGCATACTTATTAAGGGATTAGCTCATGGGGGAGAAATATTTAATTGCAGGCATTGACCACAGGGTAAAGATGGAACAATCCAACCTCAGGCTTAATGTGCATGGGTTTACATGTTTCCCAAGCCCAAGAAGCAATAGGTATGCATTAAGTGATGACTCCCAGTTTCCACATCATTTACGTTAGAATTTGCAGAAGCACATTGGGTCTTAGTTTGGTTTAGTTTAGGTTACAGATACTTTCAATCCTATGAGGAAGTCTGTGATCCAAACTCACAAACCTTACAATTATTATACAGTGCAATTGGCTCAGCGATGGATGTTTGAAATCTTTTTTTTTGGTTTCACTTAGATTAGTTGAAGTCAAAGAAAAAGCTTTCCACCACCACGCACAAGCACAAGAAGCAACGAAACAGACACCATTGTATGCAGATGCCGAGAAGTGTGTTCAGCTCTGGCTGAACAACTTCTAATCTTGTGTGTGGACTCGTTAAAAAGAAGACTAAGTTTTGTTTGGGGATACAGGGCAGAACCAGGCCCATCGAGACTGCACCAAACAGCGATCTCCGCACACAAACAATATCTTACACACACACTGGGAACAATTTACAATTTTGCCAAAGCCAATTAACCTACAAACCTGTATGTCTTTGGATTGTGGGAGGAAACCGGAGCACCCGGAGAAAACCCACGCGATCACAGGGAGAATGTACAAACTCCGTACAGACAGCACCCGTCGTCAGGATTGAACCCAGGTCTCTGGCGATGTAAGGCAGCAACTCTACCCACTGCGCCACTGTGCCACCCTTTTAACGTGGAGCAGAAATCTCAGCCAATTGTTCATTTTTATTGCTTTTGTAAGTATGCAGTTAGAAAAAAGATTGTGATAAAGGTTTTTCCGGGTATGAAAATGCTAAATGCACAGATGGAGGCTCTTTGGCCCTTTGGGCCAATGCCAGATCCCAAGGGAGCAGTTCTTCTCTCTCACACATGCACATCAGCTCCCCTTTGATTCTCATTTTGCCTTACACCTACAGTGTACCAAGAAGTATCATCAGGAAGGCAGACTCCATCCTGCGGGTGGAGTTGGACTCATTGGAGGTGGTCTTGAACGGGAACATCTTGGACAATACAGCCCACCCCTCCTTGACACACTGGCCAACCTGAGGAGCACCTTCAGCAACAGATTGATATCACCAAGATGCAGCATAGAACACAAATGGAGAACCTTATTACCTTGTGGCTATCAAACTGTACAACCCCTCCCCTTTATGTTGTGGGGTAGACTGACTCCTCCCCCCCCACCAATCTCTGCACATCCTCTATCCTTGACTTTCCACTCATCATTTTAATTTTGTGTTTCATTTATCTTGCTGTGTTTTATGGCTGTTGGCAGAGCAATTTCCCTCCTGGGATAAATAAAGTTCTATCGTATTGTATCGTATCGTAATTTGTAGTTGATAAATAACTTACTAGCTCATGTTTGAGAAGTAAATTGTGAAAGATTGTGAAAATTCAAATGGGCAACACGCAAGTTCATGAGTGAGTCCAGATCCCAGGAGATGTGAAGCAGCAACAACTGTTATGCCACCATACTGTACCATTTTTTCTTTGTTATTTGGAACTGCCATAAACCAGTTTCCATGGATCCATGACATATGAAACATATAAAGATGATAGATAGATAGAGCAAATGGGAAGATACAGAGTGCAGAATATAGTTCTCAACATTGTCGTGCATGAGTTCCTTAGACAAAGGCCAATGTCATCAATTGGATACGTGAATTGAGCATTTCTGGAAGGACTATTCAGAAGCTTGATAACGGAGGAAAGAAATGAACAAAGTTTGTAACAGTTACTACAGTATCGGAATGCTCTAAATGAGATGACAATGCAGTTCTGGTGCGGAGGTGCTAACAAAATACATACAAACATAAGAAACAGAAATAGAAACAGAAATATGTTGTTTATTAGATTTTGCCTGCACTATAAAATATCGTGGGCATTTTATTACAGAACAAATGACAGATGATGAAGATATTTATAGGCAACGACGTATGCTGTATGTACAGGCAAATATTCTCATGCGTGAGTTTGGTGCGTGTACAGATGTTTTTAGAGCATATTGCACACCACTATACTGCGCACCTGCGTTCAAACTACGGAAAGACAAGTTTGCAGAGACTAAAGGTGGCCTATAATGATGCTATGAGAACACTGCTAAGGAAACCTAGATTGTGTAGTGCTAGTAACATGTTTGTGGCTGCAGGAGTCAGGACTTTAGAAGCTATCCTAAGAAATCACATGTATAAATTCATTTGCAGGATAAATGACTCTAAAAATGTAATTATTGTGGCCTTGTCAAACATAAGGTTTAGCACCACACGCTGCGAATCCCAGTTGTGGAGACACTGGGATTCGTTGTCTCGTTGTAGGACATTAATATTTCTTTTTTATTCTGAAATTTAAAAAATGTACTGTGTTTTTGTACATTATTTATGATGCTTTTATAAGTGATATACTAAGATTTTATGTATTTTATGGTGTTTGTATATGCAATGTATTTTATGTAATGTTGTCCCTTGTCTGGACCTTGAGTCCGAAATAAAGTTTAATAATAATAATAATAAATCATAGCTGATCTTTTCTGTACTAACGCTATATCCCTTGATTTTCTGATATATAAAGCTCAGATATACATAGATACAACCAGTTTAATCTCGTACAATAGATATAGTAAAGTGCAAGATACAGACTGCAGAAAATAGTTCCCAACATTGTAATGCATTGTAGTGCATCAACATCAATGGGCAGCAAGGTGGCACAGTGGTAGAGTCGCTGCCTTACTGCGCCGGAGACCTGGGTTTGATCCTGACTACGGGTGCTGTCTGCACGGAGTTTGCGCATTCTACCAGTAACCTGCATGGGTTTTCTCTGGATGCTCCAGTTTCCCCCCACACAGGCATACACGTTTGTAGGTTATTTGGCTTGGTATAATTGTAAATTGTCCCTAATGTGTGTAGGATGGTGTTAGTGTGGAGGAATTGCTGGTCGAAGGGCCTGTTTCTGTGCTGTACCTCTAAAACTGAAAAACTCAAACTAAAATTAAAACTATCCATCAATTTCTGTATTGAGTATATCCAGTGACTGAAATTTCACAGCCCTGTCAGGTAGAGAGTTCCAATTTTTTATTGAGAACCAAAATTTTCACGGGTCTGTCCTGAATGACTGATCTCATATTTTGAGACGGAGGCCCTTGGTTCTGGACACCCTAGTAAAAGCCTGCAACTGGCCTCCCAAGTTCAATAAGATCACCTAAGATAGATACAAAAAGCTGGAGTAACTCAATGGGTCAGGCAGCATCTCTGGAGAAAAGAAAAAGGTGACTTTTCGGGTCTGAGAGTCAGGGGAAAGGGAAACGCGAGATATAGATGGTGATACAGAAAGACATAGAACAAATAAATGAAAGATATGCAAAAAAGTAATGACGATCAGGGAAAGCTGGAGCCCACAATGGTCCATTGTTGGCTGCAGGCTGGGTGATAACGATTTATGCAAACTCAACAGGATGACAGTGAAACTAGTACGATGACTAGGGTGGGGGAAGGATGGAGAGAGAGATGATGCAAGGGTTTCTTGAAGTTAGAGAAATCAATATTCGTACTGCTGGGTTGTAATTATTCTAAAGTCCTCATAGTCCAGGGTCCCTACCATCATCCATGCCCCCGAGTGGCAGTACAAATGGATGATTGCCATGAAAAGGTTCCTGGGGCTTATGGATACCTTGACCAAAATGCACAGACAACTATTCACAAAAGGAAATAGGATTTTTCAGGGAGAGCCTGAATCATGAAAATAACTTTGAATCACAAAATCTTTTAAGACTCGGCTAATTGCATTGTATTTTTGTGTAATTTGGCTAACTAATGACACTTGATGGTCAAAGCCTCAAAACAAACAGGTGTCAAATTGTCACGCATGAAAAGGATCAAAAATAATGGGGGACCCCCAAGGCCCATGAACTAATTGATGGACTTTGGGAGGCAATTAGTTTATTTTGCAACTTTTTAAGGTATATAGACCCCAGTCAAATCTCCAGCAGAGCACATTTGCAACTAGAGAAGGTCCTGTGGCTGAAGACGCAGAGGTCCCATTGTGAGGTGAAAACTGTATTTTTTCCTTACCTCTATTGTAATCTAGTTAATGGTTTGATGATAATGTGCAAATTATTGAACTCATTTTTGCATTTTAACAAAGCAAAGAATATCTCTCTGATTTAGCAGAACAGTACCACCATAAAAAATGATCAGTGTGATTTATGAGTTTGTATGAAAGGAAACAAAAGTGGAATGACAGTGACTAAGCTAGTAGAGCTGCTGCTTCACTCCTCCGGTTTCAATCCTCGGCCTCCTTTGCTGAGTGTGCGGAGTTTGCACATTCTCCGTATCCTTGTGGGTTTCCTCCAGGTTCCCTGTTTTGTTCCCGCAGCCTAGAGATGTGCAACTTAGTAGGTTCATTGGTCACTGCACATTGTGTGAGTGGGAATGTCTGAGGGGGGAGTGGAGGGGGAGGTCGATGGGAATAACAGAGGTGGCTTGCGAATAGAGTCATAGAGTTATACAGCGTGGAAACAGTCCCTTCGGCCCAACTTGCTCACACCGGTTAACATGTCCCAGCTACACTCGTCCTACCTTTCTGCATTTGGCCCATATCCCTCCAAACCTGTCTTATCCATGTAGCCGTCTAACTGTTTCTTAAACGTTGGGTAGTCCCTGTCTCAACTACCTCCTCTGGCAACCTCCTCTGGTAGTCCCAGTCTCAACTACCTCCCCTTTACTTTAAACCTATGTCCTCTGGTCCTCGATTCACCCTGTGAGCTAGCATAGAACAGATGGGCTGAATGGTCTCTTTCTTCATCAAAAAAAAATTATGTAAACCAACACGGGTTACATACACAATGGAGCAGATGAATTCATGTAAAATAAATGAGTTTATACTGTGACTGAAGCAGGTACATTGAAATGCCAAGAATTATATGTGGTGTGTATGCAATAAAATTACTGTTTTTATTTCCTTAATTCAGAGTTATTTTCAAGACGGGTTTAATAGAAGTGAATTGTATTCCTCTACAACCAAGTGAATAATAATCAGTGACAATCATCCTCTTTTATAATTTGAAACATGAAGGCTAAAACTTGTACCTAACTGTCCAGCAGCAATAAATTTTACCTTCTCTGGAATATCTGCTAATCCATGTCCATTCAACCTGTGGTTGTCACCAAAATGAACAACTTTTGTTTAGAGGGTAGGCAGGACTCCTGAGGGTACTATCTATTAAAAACAAAAATCAAAATAAACTTTATTCAATGTAATAAATATATACAAAACAGGTACTGAGCAAAAATATTCTTCTGACATTCTTAAAGACCATACATAGGGGCTTCACCACCACATGCTGCCCCCCTATGTCCAGCAGCGGAAGGACCTTAGACTGTGGCTCTCCCCCACCGAGCCTTGGTGTTGGCTGCACCGAGCTTCAGTGCATCCCACATCACGTACTCCTGCAGTCTGGAGCGGGCCAGCCGGCAACATTCCCAGATGGACATCTCGCTCTGTTGGGAGGTCAACAAAGATTGGACAGACCAAAGAGTGTCTTGAGACTTTCCACCAGCACTTGACCTCCATCTGCGAATGTGTCCCTGGGAAAAGTCCGTATATCAGGGAGTCCTTTGTTACGGAGCTGTATGGGATGTACCATCACAAGCACACTTGCATGGCCATGAATAACACCTCCAGCCTGCAACAAACGTGGTGGAGGAGCTAAAATGGATACGGAACTTGTCACACTCTCACAGAAGGACCCTATGAACTAGGGGGAGGTAGGTGAGCTTATAGACTTGATAATTGCATCATTTAAATCTCATTTTATTTCCTCCAGCTTTCCACAACAACTTCAATCATTTCATCCGTAACTATTTCGCCATGGACCTTTTCCTCTTTGTGGCATGCATTCTGGTAGGCGTGTCCATAGGCCTGGCTGATCAACTCGTAGACGAGGAGTGGGATGTCTGGAAGCAGAGTTATGGAAAGATCTACTCTAACACGGTAATAAATTCAGGCTGACCACTCTGATGAAGCACTGAAGGGAGCATTGCATTTTTGGAGTAGTTGGGAGCTCTCTGTATTCTATGCTGTCCATGTGCCTGCTAATGTTTAGGTGCACGTGAAAAATCCCACTGCGCCATTTCAAGAGCAGCATTTCCATGGTAATTTAGGTAATTTAACACCAAGTAACGGTGGCTATTAGTCAAATGTGTAAGGCTCAAAGTATAGTAATGTGAGCAAAGCAACTAGTTGTCATGGGAATGATCTGGTACAACACAAAAAGGGGGAGTAACGCAGCGGGTCAGGAAGCATCTCTGGAGAAAAGGAATAGTTGACATTTCGGGTCGAGACTCTTCTTCAGACCTGACCCGACCCGAAACGTCACCCATCCCTTTTCTCTGGAGATGCTGCCTGACCCGCTGAGTTACTCCAGCTTTTTGTGTCTATCTTTGGTTTAAGTCAGCAGCTGCCGTTCCTTCCTACACATAATTATCTGGTGTGACCTGGAGAGGCATCAGTGGCCTCCACCATCCTTTCCGCTGATGCTTGAAGGATTGGTGTGGTCGGAGAGATCTCCTAGTCAACCGGTCAATGGAACATTTGAATAGCACGAGTCATTCATGCATTATATATGTAAATCCAGCTGTTCATAACTTCTACTGTTCTAGGAGCGGAATAAGGCCATTCGGCCCATCGTCATATTCAAACATGGCTGATATATCTTTCCCTCTCAATACCATTCTCCTGCCTTTGCCCCCAAACCCCTGGCACGCTTACTGATCAATAATCTGTCAATCTTTGCCTTGGAAATATCCATTGACTTGGCCTCCACAGCCGTCTGTGGCAATGAATGCCACAGATTCACCACCCTCTGACTAAGGAAATTCCTTCTCATCTCCCTTCTAAAGGTACATCGTTTCATTGTGAGGCTATGGCCTCTGGTCCTAGGCTCTCCCACTAGTTGAAACTTCCTCCCCACATTCACTCTATCCAGGCCTTTCACTGTTCGATAAGTTTCAAAGAGGTCATCCCTCATCCTTCTAAACTCCGGCGAATGCAGGCCCATTGCCTTCAAACGCTCATCGTGTGATAACCCAATCATTCCTGGGATCATACTCATAAACCTCCTCTGGACCCTCTCCAATGCCAGCACATCCTTCCTCAGATATGGGGCTCAAAACTGCCCACAATACTCCAAACATGGTCTGACCAGTGCTTTATAAATCCTCAGTATTGCATCCCTGCTTTTGCATTGTATCCCTTTCGAAATATGTTGCTTAACCTGCTGTGATCTTTTTTAGCAAGGAGGATTATAATGTATCTAATATATGTGCAAAACAATACAGTGAACAATTATGTAAGCGTCGTTTTGGATCGAGACCCTTCTGAAGAAGGGTCTCGACCCGAATCGTCACCTATTTCCTTCGCTCCATAGATGCTGCCTCACCTGCTGAGTTTCTCCAACATTTTTGTCTACCTTCAATTTTCCAGCATCTGCAGTTCCTTCTTAAGCTGTTATGTAAGCGTATTAAATTACCATTTTCTGAAACCAGTCTATCAACAAGGCATTATTGACTGTACATTAACCTTACCTCAATGTGCCTTGTGTAGGAAGAAGATCAAGCTAGGCGAGCAGTGTGGCTGGAAAATCTGTGGCACATTCAAGCTCACAATGTTCTGTATAGTCAAGGAAATTCTTCTTTTAAAATGGCCATGAATCAGTTTGGTGATCTGGTGAGTGTATATATATATAACTAGACTTGCTTTGATGCAAATTAAGATTATTTCCTATATCTTGGTCACTTGGTCATTTGTAATGTACCAAATGTAAGATGCACTAAATTCAGCACCTCCACTGTTCAATTGCTTGCTGTGTATATATTTGAAGTCTGAAGAAACAACCTGATTCCAAACCTTGACTGTCCATTCCTTTTGCAGATGTTGCCTGGCCTGCTGAGTTTATCCAGCACATTGCTTTTTGCTTGAAAATTATTGATATTTCCTGCTACTTTAATCCTATTCTACTTTATTTATGCTGCTGCAACATGGTGATTTGAAGTTAATCATGCAAAAAAATGCTTCTATTGTTTCTATTCCTCTCTGACTTGTTTTGAATACCTTCCAATTATTTTCCTCTTGATCTCAGCTATCAAGAGTTTGATTCTATTCCCAGTGGCATTTTCCCTTTCTATCCAATGCACATCCAGGAAGATCCATCCATCTCCTTCTTTGTTCACTTCCATAATAAATATATGTCTTCCAGTTATGAAATTAATGGAACGATGTGAATGGCCCTTGCATAAACAAATTGATTTTGTGTTTATATTTGGAGAAATAGCCTTGCAGTAATAATTAAACAATCATTTCTTCCAGACATCATTGGAGTTTAATCAGTTGTACACTGACATGAAAATATATGAATTTGCAAATCACACCATTGAGGGATTATTTGATGTTGAACAGGAAGAATCGGATGAAGTTGGTGAACGTGGTTCTTTACCCAGAAAAATAGACTGGCGTCAAAATAGGTTGGTCAGAGCAGTAAAGCATCAGGTACTTTCTTCTTCTCACCATGTCTGTTTCATGATTTTGTGACAAAAATGCTGGAGAAACCCTTCTTCAGACTGAATAAGGGTCTCAACCCGAAACATCACCTATTTGTTCGCTCCGTAGATGCTGCCTCACCCGCTGAGTTTCTCCAGCATTTTCGTCTACCTTAGATTTTTCCAGCATTTGCAGTTCTTTCTTAAACAATCGGAGCCAGTAGAGAATGAATGAATGAATACTTTATTGTCACATGTGACAAATCACAGTGAGATTCGTTGCTTGCATACCCAAGATATGCAAATAGTCGCCCATAAAGGGCGCTTACAAAGTTACAAAGAATCCGCGCCTGGGCCTCTTTGTTCTCCCCCTCCACCTCCCTCACAGCAGACCCTCCAGGCCGGGTCCTCCTTTGTTCCTTCCTTTGTTGGAACTATAGTATGATTTCTGTTGATTACTCTGGGGCGGCATGGTGGTGCAGCAGTAGAGTTGCTGCCTTACAGCGCCAGAGACCTGGGTTCGATTCTGACTAAGGGTTGTGGCTGTACGGAATTTATATGTTCTCCCCAAGACCTGCATGGGTTTTCTCTGGATCCTACGGTTTCCTCCCACAGTCCAAAGATGTACAAGTTTTTAGATTAATTGGCTTCTATAAAATTGTTAATTGTCCCTAGTGTGTGTAGGATAGTGTCAATGTGCGTGGATCGCTGGTCGGCGTGGACTCGGTGGGTCTAAGGGCCTGAATCCGCACTGTGTCTCTCTAAACTCTAAGCTTTGGTTCTGAGAATTCTGGTACACCTGCAGGACTCATGGATGTCTGTCGTCAGCCAGTGTTTATTTATAGATCAATCCATATAAATTCATAGAAGAGGATGGAGACCAGGAAACTATTTTCCATGACCAGTAGCTTCTGGTAGTGCGAAGGATAACGTGCAATTGGGTGAAAAATGTCAATACAAACTTATTGCCAAGCCATTTACGTTTGTGTGGGTATACTGTAGAAATTTAGTTGCATAAATTTGGGGTCATTAGAACCTCCCAATGCCCATGTTTGGATCTAATATTTTAGATATCTGAAAATATTGGAGAAGCGTCAGGGAAAATAAAATATACTAAAGATGTATAAAATTATGAGCAGAATAGATCGGGTAGATGTTCAGAGTCCTTGACCCAGAGTAGGGGAATCAAGAACCAGAGGACATCATTTTAAGGTGAAGGGGGGGGGGGGGGGGGGGGGGAAGATTTAAAAGGAATTTGAGGCATAACATTTTCACACAAAGGGTGGTGGGTGTATGAAACGAACTGCCAGAGGAGGTAGTTGAGGCAAGAATTATTGCCATGTTTAAGAAACAATTAGACAGGTACATGAATAGGACAGGTTTAGAGGGATATGGGCCAAGCACAGGCAGATGGTACTAGAGTAGATGGAACATAGAAACATAAAACATAGAAAATAGGTGCAGGAGTAGGCCATTCGGCCCTTCGAGCCTGCACCGCCATTCAATATGATCATGGCTGATCATCCAACTCAGTATCCTGTACCTGCCTTGTCTCCATACCCCCTGATCCCTTTAGCCACAAGGGTCACATCTAACTCCCTCTTCAATATAGCCAATGAATTGTCCTCAACTACCTTCAGTGGCAGAGAATTCCACAGATTCACCATTCTCTGTGTGAATTTTTTTTCTCATCTCGGTCCTAAAAAGACTTCCCCCTTATCCTTAAACTATGACCCCATGTTCTGGACTTCCCCAACATCGGGAACAATCTTCCTGCATCTAACCTGTCCAACCCTTTAAGAATTTTGTAAGTTTCTATAAGATCCCCCCTCAATCTTCTAAATTCTAGCGAGTACCAAGCCAAGTCTATCCAATCATTCTTCATGTAAAAGTCCTGCCATCCCAGGAATCAGTCTGGTGAACCTTCTCTGTACTCCCTTTATGGCAAGAATGTATTTCCTCAGATTAGGAGACCAAAACTGTATGCAATACTCCAGGTGTGGTCTCACCAAGGCCCTGTACAACTGCAGTAGAACCTCACTGCTCCTATACTCAAATCCTTTTGCTATGAATGCTAACATACCATTTGCTTTCTTCACTGCCTGCTACACCTGCATGCCTACTTTCAAAGACCATGACACCCAGGTCTTGTTGCATCGCCCCTTTTCCTAATCATTCAGATAATAGTCTACTTTCCTGTTCTTGCCACCAAAGTGGATAATCTCACATTTATCCACATTATACTGCATCTGCCATGCATTTGCCCACTCACCCAACCTATCCAAGTCACCTTGCAGCTTCCTAGCATCGTCCTCACAGCTAACACTGCCCCCCAGCTTCGTGTCATCCGCAAACTTGGAGATGTTGCATTCAATTCCCTCATCCAGATCATTAATATATATTGTAAATAGCTGGGGTCCCAGCACTGAGCCTTGTGGACATGTTGTGCACTTGGACCAGTTTGTGCTATTCATGTTCAATTGAGGCAATAAAGTATGAGGAAAATGCTTCATCCTTTTGGCAGTTGCTAAGTCACCTGTTTTTTTTTCTCTCTCAGGGACGGTGTAATTCCTGCTATGCATTTTCTGCTATTGGGGCTCTGGAAGGACAACTGGCCAAGAAGAAACATCAATACATGGATCTGAGTGAACAAAATATTATTGACTGTTCAGATGAATTTAAGAACTATGGCTGCAGGGGTGGCTTGCCATATCGTGCCTTTAAATACATGCGTGATTATGGCATTCAGTCCAGTAGATCATACCCATACCGAGCAAAGGTACACTCAAAGTCTTACTGTCCCCTCGTCATGCAGTTGAATATAGGTGATACTATCATCTCGGTTTTAAAATTTTTGTTCTAAATTTAACAAATGTTTTTTTCAGAAGCGGATGATTCTCATGTCAAATTATAAACAGAAGCCACTCTGAAAGTTTGGGATTGGGATCTATTCCCGCAGTGTATTAAGAACTAGGACAGGTTTTCCACAGTTCTTCACTATCATTGAGTGACAACAGAATTATAATACCTTTCAAACAATGCTAATTCTTTGAACATAATCCACTGGACTCCTTACAATGAAGATGCTTCCAGCATGTCACTGAGCAGAGTTTTTACTTCCCTGCATTATGGGACTAATTGTTAGATGCCATAAGCAACAACATTTTTTTTTGTCTAATGGGATGTGAACGTTGTCAAAATAGTTGTCATTGAAATTATTATTTGTCATATATTAAACAGACTTTGTTTCAATTACAGAGAAATGATAAATGCTTATTCAAAAGTTCTCAGAGTGTCATCAAAATTAAAGGATTTAAAAGGTCTAAGAACAATAAAGACAAACAATTGGCTCGTATGGTTTCAAGAGTTGGACCAATTTCTGTTCTCATTCATTCTTCGCATAGTTCCTGGAGGTTTTATAAGTCAGGTAAAGAAACTCCAGGTCTTATATTCTGTCACGGAGGTTCAGCTCCCATTACCCAATTATTCTACACAAGGCATGTAGGAGCAACACATTTTCAGAATCTCAATCTTCCAGTGTAACATTGACTGCTCAATTAAACGTCCTGTAACCAGCTTCCTCTCTCTCACCCCTTGGAATCCTTCAATCCTTGAAAGTCACTGAAAGTTACCCCCTTTGACTACACACCCTCAGTCTTCTGTTTACAAGGGGCCAAAATATAAGATAATAGGAGCAAGAATGGGCCCCTTGGCCTCTCAAGCCTGTCCAATCATTCAATATCATCACGTTTGATCTTAACTCCTCTTCTTTGCCAGTTCCCCATAACCCACAATTCTTCAATCATTAAAATATTTGGCTCTCTGCCCATTATATTGCCTTCATCACCCTCTGAGGCAGAGAATTTCATAGATCCACTCTCCAATGAGGGGAAAAAAAATCTTTGAACATCAGTTTTGAAATTCTGCCCCTTGACATAAACACATTCCTTTTGTTTATGAAACTCCCACTCATGCAAACATCTACTCCTAGATGTTTGAACTAGGTCACCCCCTTCAATCTGACATTCCAAGATGACATTCTCAAATTTTCAAAGTTTCCTTGATAGAGCAACTCTCCACCCCATAGATTAGGCTGGCGAACCCCCCTTGGACTATTTCCAATGGAACTATTCAGATTAGGGAGCTAAAACTGTGCACAGTTTTCAAGTCCTCACTAACACCCTCTCCAACTGTTACAAAACGTCAATTTCTTGAAATTCCAACCCTTTCGCAATATTGGCAAAAATGCCTCTGGTTTCTTAACTGCTTCTTGGACCTTTAGTTAAGTTCAGAGATACAGCGCAGTAACAGGGCCTGCGGCCCACCGAGTCAACACCGACTAACGATCCTCGCACATTAATATTACCCTACACACACCAGGACCGATTTTACATTTACACCAAGCCAAATAACCTATACGTCTTTGGAGTGTGGGAGGAATCCGAAGATCTCAGAGAAAACCCATGCGGTCACGCGGGAGAACGTACAAACTCCGTACAGACATCATCCGTTGTTAGGATCGAACCGGGTCTCTGGGGCTGTAAGCACTGTAAAGCAGCAACTCTACTGCTGCGAAACTGTGCCGCCCGACCTGACAACTAACATTTTCTGATTTGTGCACTAAAACACCATGATTCCTCTGAAATTCACTAATTTGCACTCTCTCTCCATTTGGATAATAATTAGAACTTATATTTCTCTTATTGAAGGGCATTGACATCACACTTCTTCACACCACTGATCCAAGAACATTATCACAGATTATACAATGTCTTGTGCACCGATTTTATACGTTTTTGATTGTAATTTGTGATGTGTGTTTGGAATCGTTTGTATCCACAACACCTTTGACTGTCTTTCAGGTGTCTACGACAACAGAAACTGCAAGCAAAAGCATATTGACCATTCAGTGCTCTTGATAGGGTATGTGGATAGATACCCAAAAAGCTACTGGATTATTAAAAACAGGTAAATAATATCCGCTGGTCATCAGTTTGGATGGAAAGATGATAAAATCCTGGATAATATATAAGAGTCTGAAGTACGGTCTCGACCTGAAATGTCATCTATTCCTTTTCGCCAGAGATGGTATCTGACCCGTTGAGTTACTCTAACTTTTAGAGCTTCTTTTTTATATAAGAATGATGTTGGTAGCAAGTGCCTGGCATTAGTTCGCCCAATGAGGACAGGATTAAGGTGTAGAGACTTGAAATTGTTGAAATTGGGGTTGAATGCCGCAATGCTGATGAATGAACAAAATATAACTTTAAACGTAGAGCACCTTGCCCCTCTATTTCCCAGAGCAGCTTTAACGACAAAAAGGAGTGTGTGTTCCGGCTCCAGGCATTTTAAACTCTCCAACAAAATGTCTGATCTGGCAAATATCATTCATCTCACTTGAATTCTCCTTACATGGGGCCACCTCCCCTTGCTTTGGCGCATTAGAATGTGATCTTGTCCTCTAGCTGTCTTAGGTCAACTTCATCTCCATGTCTGAGGATTGTCCTGCCCAACTGCCAATTGAAGATTTCTCCTTGAATAGATTTCACCTGTTCTGTCTTTACCTCGCATGAGAGCTCACTGCATTGTCTGATCCGATGAATCCTTGGTTTTGCCCTTTGAAGGACAACAGTCATAGAGTCATGGACCACTGAACCATTGGCGCAACTTGTCCATGTCGACCAAGATGCCCCATCCGGGCTGGTTCCATTTGCCTGCTTTGCTCATATCTCTATAAACTGTTCCTATCCATGTACCTGGCCACATGTCTGTTAAATGTTATGATAATATCTGACTCAACTATCTCCTCTGGCAACTCATTCCATATAACGAGCATGCACAGCAGGCCAGGAAGCACCAGTGGGCAGGGAAATAGAGTCAATGAAAGGTCATCATTAGGAAGAACCAACACTGTTTCCCGCTCCACAGCGGCTGAATACTTCCAGCACCTTCTCAATGATTTTATATTTTCAGTATTGGCAATATTATGCTCCTCCGCCTTTCTATATTCCACTGAATCTTCCAAATTATATATCCGTATGTATCTGGACATCCCCTGAAGTGCAGCGGCCCAACCAATTTGTCAGCATCTACATGCACAGTCCGTTCAAGCTAAATTAAAAAAAAGATTGCATGTGTGACAGGAACAACTTGCAAAATTATGTATGCTCTTCACTTTGAATGAGCGTTGACCTGATTCAAGCATTTCTGACTGTTCTTTCTTTGCACAGCTGGGGAACTTCCTGGGGTGAGAATGGTTACATGCGAATAATTAAAGGCAAGAACATGTGTGGAATTAACTATTGCGCTGCGTATCCTGAAATCTGAAGATTTTAGACTTCAATTGCAAGGGTGATTATTTTAGATGGTAAAGTGTCTAGCACCTCTTTTGTGAGAATCACATTGTTATATCCTTATGTGATAAAGATGAATTTAATCCGGGAAGCCAGGTGAACTCGACTCCATGACGATCAATGAATATTGTTGTGCTGTTTATTTTTCAAATTCATGTTAGCTTCTATGTTGTTTGTGTGCTTCTTGTGATTAATAAAGGAGACTCTGCATGAATCTGTTTCTTGCAGTTTGTATTTTTTTGAGAGAATGAATTAATTGATTCAATAACAGACCAAAAAGAAGTTCAAAGGGTTTTTAGATGAGGAAACCACCACCATATATCCCGATGGACTTTCTTTCCCAATAATCAGTCATCTCCAAAATAAATCTTCCATCCTCCGCAATAATCCCCCCAGAGCAGACCTTCCCCCCCCCCTCACCAATAATCCCACTCTCGCCCATTTCCACTCTCTGGTCACTTTTCCAGGTTCTCCCAATCTCTCAAACTCTTGAGATCAAGGCTGCTGAACACGATCCCTTCCTCAGCCCACTATGATAGTTTCCTGGAGACCCTGACACTGATCTTCTTTCTAGTCACCACAAAGCAATGGTAAAAGCATGGATGGAAGAATTTCCAACCTAGATTGTCTCATCCCTTTCTTCAAAGGGCGGCACGGTAGCGTGGAGGTGGAGTTGCTGCCTTACAGCGCCAGTGACTCTGGATTGATGGGTGCTTGTCTGTACGGAGTTTGTACGTTCTCCCCGTGACCTTCGTGGGTTTTCTCCGAGATCTTCGGTTACCTCCCACACTCCATAGACGTACAGGATTGTAGATTAATTGCGTTGGTATAAATATAAAATTGTCCCTAGTGTAGGATTGTGTTAATGTGCGTGGATCGCTGGTCAGTGCGGACTCAGTGGGCCGAAGGGCCAGCCTCCGCACTGTATCTCTAAACTAAACTAAATGCCCACGTCTGCATAACTCCATCTCTGTGTATCCATACGTCATTTTTAGATATTTGTTTGTAGGAAGTAGATCCGATCAGGAGCACACTTTATCCACGTAAATCAAACTTCATCGTCTTTAGAGTCACTAACCGGGCTAAAAAAACCTTTTCTTTTAGCTCTTGGATGACTAAATGAACTCCAACTTAACTGTGGCAACAACCTGGCACAAGCTATTTCATAACCATTAGTTATTGTCAATGCTGTAGGAAGGGACTGCTGGTTTAGACAGAGGATAGACACAAAATGCTGGAGTAACTCAGCGGGACAGGCAGCCTCTCTGGAGAGAAGGAATGGGAGAACATCACCTATTTCTTCTATCCAGAGACGCTGCCTGTCCTGCTAAGTTACTGCAGCATTTTGTGTCTAGCCATTGCCAATGCATTGGGTTCTTGTCCATTTACATCAAAGAAGTTAGCTTGCTTCAGATGTAAAATAATCAATGTTTCTGTTCAACTTCCAATGGACAAAAAGTTGTTAACGACTTTAGCACCTGGTTAGCAACTATATAACCATATAACAATTACAGCACGGAAACAGGCCTTCTCGGCCCTTCCTGTCCATGCCGACCATTTATTTCCCCTAGTCCCATCTACCTGCACTCAGACCATACCCCTCCATTCCCTTCCCGTCCATATACCTACCCACTTTACTTTTAAATGTTAAAATCGATCCTGCCTCCACCACTTCTGCAGGAAGATCATTCCACACAGCCACCACTCTCTGAGTAAAGAAGTTCCCCCTCATGTTACCCCTAAACTTCTGTCCCTTAATTCTCATGTCATGCCCTCTCGTTTGAATCTTTCCTACCCTCAATGGGAAAAGCTTATCCACGTCAACTCTGTCTATCCCTTTCATCATTTTAAAGACCTCAATCAAGTCCCCCCTTAACCTTCTGCGCTCCAAAGAATAAAGACCTAACTTGTTCAACCTTTCTCTGTAACTTAGTTGCTGGAACCCAGGCAACATTCTAGTAAATCTCCTCTGTACTCTCTCTATTTTGTTGACATCCTTCCTATAATTAGGTGACCAAAATTATACACCATTGCCTTGTAAAAGTTTAGCATTACTTCCCTACTCCTATATTCAATGCTCTGATTTATAAAGGCCAGCACACCAAAAGCTTTCTTTACCACCCTATCTACATGCGATTCCACCTTCAGAGAACTATGCACAGTTATTCCTAGACCCCTCTGTTCCACAGCCTTCTTCAATTCCCCTACCATTTACCATGTTCGTCCTATTTTGATTTGTCCTGCTGGTTTTGATCTTGGAATGCTTGAGAGCATGTAGACATCAAGTGGACCTCAAGTCAAGCCTAGAGAAAGAGTTTGATCACAAGAGGTAAGGAGGTGTGGGGACCTGGGAATAAGTGCTAAGAAGATGCGAAGAATCGAAAGGAACATGATCAGAAACATCACCTATCCTCATTCTCCAGAGATGCTGCCGGACGTGCTGAACTAATCCAGCACTTTATGCCTTTTGTTGATTCATGATACTCGTTGATGTGGGTCATGTTGATGTTGATACTCATTCAATCTGGCCCTCTGACCAGGTCGATAAAGCAGCATCTCCCACGTAGCTGCTCTCCAGTGCTGCCTGGTATAGGGCATGGTGGCCTCCTAACCCCAGACACACAGGACTTCCTCTACACCTCTTGTCCCAGTATTTAGACACAAGCATTCTAGAAATGCACTACTGACTCATGGCTCCTAATAGTTTTTCTGAGTGCACCCCTGGTGGTGGCTTGAGCTTGTGGCCACATTTACCCTTGCAGTTAATGTGAATACTGTACGTGTGATTCCTTCAGGCCAGCAGTATAGTTGCGGCCTTACTGCTCTAGAGACCTGGGTTTGATTCTGACTATGGGTGCTGTCTGTACGGAGTTTGCACATTCTCCCTGTGACCGCATGGGCTTTCTCCGGATGCTCCGGTTTCCTCCCAAGATGTGCAGGCTTGCGGGTTAATTGGCTTCTATAAGTTGTCTCTAGACTGTAGGAACTAGTGCAGGGTGATTTTTGGTCGGCGCGGACTCGGTGGGCTCAAGGGCTTGTTTCTACGCTGTATCTCTAAACTAAATCTCTAAACTAAAATTTGACCGTGTGTTTATCAATTCATGCCCGTGTGCAATGTGCAGAAACCTCGAGTAAACCATACCGTACACTGGAAACTCACAAGGACGTAAATGTGAAAACCATGACTTAAGTCGACACCAGTTATTTCCACTTCCATGAAGGTCACAGGGAGTAACACAAAATACTGTGAATTGATGTGAACAACTGTGTGAACAACCAGAGTTGCGTAAATGCAAAAATCCTTTGCTTAAAAAAAGGTGATCTCAATCATTTCTTTAGTGATCCAACTGAAACAATCAGGTTTGTGTATTAAAGAAGGAACTGCAGATGCTGAAGAATCGAGGGTACACAAAAGGCTGGAGAAACTCAGTGGGTGCAGCAGCATCTAAGGAGCGAAGGAGATAGGCGACGTTTCGGGTCGAGACCCTTCTTCAGACTGGTTAGGGATCAGGGAAACGAGAGATATAGACGGTGAATGAAAGATATGCAAAAAAGTATCGGTGATAAAGGAAACAGGCCATTGTAAGCTGTTTGTAGTGTGAAAATGAGAAGCTAGTGCGACTTGGGTGGGGGAGAGATAGAGAGAGAGGGACTGCCAGGGCCCGAGGGCTGAGGGCTGAGGGAGAGGTGGGAAGGGGAGGAGACAGCAAGGGTTAACAGAATTGAGAAAACTCAATGTTCAAGCCCAGAGGATGCAGACTCCCCAAGCGGAATATGAGGTGCTGTTCCTCCAACGTGGTGAGGTTTGTGTAATGTTATTTCGGTACACAATTTCTGAAAACAAATGGTGGGACAGAGGGACAGTGGTAGCGTTGTTGTCATTGGAACAGCGCCAGAGACCTGAGTTCGATCCTGACCACGGCTGCTGTCTCTACAGAGTTCATACCTTCTCCCTGTGTCTGCTTGGGTTTTCTTGGGGCACCCCGGTTTCCTCCCACACTCCAAAGACGTACCGGTTTGTAGGTTAATTGGCTTGGTAACATTTGTAAAAACTCTACCCATGAGTAAAATGTTCTTCAGATATCCCAAGATCAATCGTTCTCTAGATTAGATTAGGGATGCATAGAATCACACACCGTTTCCTCAGTTTTCTACTGAATCTTATTTCTTTACATAAATATTATTTATCTTTAACTTGGACCTTGCCAAAGGAGTCCATAAATAAAACACCTAGCTACGGCCCACTTTTATGGTTATTTAATCTTTTTAATTGTGTTGGATGCTGCAAAGCAGCTCACTTGGGTGAAATACCTGGGAGGATGGCATTTTGCACTTGTCTAACTTCAAATGCTCTGGCTTTCCCAGTCCTTTCTTGGTAATAAGGCTGTACAGATGGGACTGTCAGTGCTGCCATTTTTAGTTGGGTATATGTGATGCTTGTTGAATTTGTTGCATGATGGAAGTGTATAAACATACTGAAATAAAACAGATGCACCATTGCTGTCACCGACTTGAGCAAGATATAAGGCCAATTGTCTTCAATTCTGATGCATATTCAGTTACTGTTGCTGTATGACCATATTTGGGGCTTGTATGGGTCCGTGAATTTGTAGGATAGTGCTTGTGTACGGGGTGATCGCTGGTCGGCGCAGACTCGATGGGCTGAAGGGCCTGTTTCCGCGCTAAAGTCTCTCTAAAGTCTAAAGTCTATAGCAGATTTCTACTGTAGTGGTGAATTTTTCTGTTTGAGGATTCCCAATAACGTTCCCATATCATGGAGCAATGCTGCCCCACAGTGGTCCTCCATGAGTAGGACCATTCACTGAACTGTGGTGGCATTTCTCCCAGTCTCCCGCTCCGCCCCATAGAAATTAATTTGAAAACTGTGGCATCTCATTTCTTTTGAACTACACTTAAAAATAATTTAAAAAGAAATTTACAGTCAGTTTTGTGATAGGGAAGTTTTTTTTAAAATCCCATGTGTGTACTAATCGTTGTTTCACCTTCTGTAAAACATGAACTCGGATCCCCGTTTTATTATTTTCTCTTTGTCGCAAGTGGGAATAATAGAAATCTATACCTTTATAGTAACTTTTTGAGGTCCATTCCTTTGTTGCTGCGGCAAAACTCTGGCCCCTCATTGTGAAGGTAAACATTTTCGGGGAGTTCGCCTAGGACTCAGAGCTCCCATGGATTTTGAAGGAACAGCAGCAAAGAGAAGCAGAAAAAAAGCACTGATGGGCTCTAGCCCGAGTGGGAGGAGAATTATAAGTGAGTCAGAGGGGGAAAACAGTTGAAAGAGGCAAAGCACAGGCAGACTTAACTCAGAGCTCCCGTGGATTTTGAAGAAACAGCAACAAAGAGAAGCAGGAAAAAGCACTGATTGGCTCTGGCTCAAGTGGGAGGAGAGTTAGATGTCAGTCAGAGGGGGGAAACAGTTTAAAACTGAGGAATTTGGTTTGTAAATTGGTAAATTACGTAATTTATCAGTCAATATAAGCAAGACGGCTCTTAGGGAGCAGCCTTGTGAGGGAAGTGGCTCGAGAGTATTCGGCGAGGAGGCTGAGGAAAGGAGGCTACGCATAAAGCTCAAGAGGACGGAACGCGGTGAACACATGTCGGGGCAGATGAGACAGTGTGAGGCTTGCAGAATGTGGGAGCCCAGGGACACGGATGGAGCCTCTGGCTGCTACAACTGTGGCAAGTGAGTCCAGCTTCAGCTCCTAAAGGACCGTGTTGGGGCACTGGAGAAGCAGCTGGATGACCTCAGGGCCATCTGCGAAAACGAGAGTTTCCTGGACAGGACCTACTGTGAGGTAGTCACGCCAAGGATATGGGAAGAACCAAGGTGTGTGACGGAGAGAAAGGGTGGAAATCATGCAGTGCAGAAGACTCAGGTGGCTGTGCCTAATGAAAACAGCTACGCCCTCTTGGGAACTGTCCGGGGAGACGATGTTTCCAGTCCAAGCGGCGGACACATTGGTGGCTCCAATCCTGGAGATGGGACTCGACCGGTGAGACCAACATTGGGCAGAGCACTAGTGGTGGGTGACTCCATTGTCCGAGGAGTAGACAGGACATTCTGTGGCGGCAGACGAGATGAGAGGATGGTCTGTTGCCTCCCTGGTGCCAGGGTTCAGGATGTCACGAGCCGAATTCTGAACATCCTTGAGAGAGAAGGTGAACAGCCGGCAGTAGTTGTGCACATAGGCACAAACGACATCGGGAAGAAGGGGAACAGGTTCTCCAACATGACTTCAGAGAGTTGGGAAGAAAACTGAAATGCCGGACTTCTAGGGTGGTTATCTCTGGATTGCTTCCAGTACCACGTGCTAGTGAGGACAGGAACAGGGAGATAGGGAATCTGAATGTGTGGCTGAGGGGCTGGTGCAGGGAGCAAGGATTTAGATTTATAGACCACTGGGATCTCTTCTGGGGTAGGGGTGACCTGTACAAAAGGACGGGTTACACCTTAACTGGAGAGGACTGACATTCTGGCAGGCAGGTTTGCTAGGGCTACACGTGTGGGTTTAAACTAAATAGTGGGGGGAGCGATTGACAAATTGGGAGTATAAAGATGGAGTTGAAGGGGAAGTGGCTACAGGAAAAATTACAAAAGATCCTCGAATTAATGGGAAAGAAAGCTTGAGAATGGACAACAGAGTAAGGTCAGGTCCAATTACGAGGGAGGAAGTGAATATGGAGGTCAAAGTATTGTATATGAATTCACGAAGTATAAGGAATAAAGTGGGCGAGCTTGAAGCTCAGTTAGAAACTGGCAAGTATGATGTTGTGGGAATTACTGAGACATGGCTGCAAGAGGGCCAGGGCTGGGAACTGAATATTCAAGGGTATACCTCCTAACAAAAAGACAGACAGGTGGGCAGAGGGGGTGGGGTTGCCCTGTTGGTGAGGAATGGAATTCAGTCCCTTGCAAGGGGTGACACTGAAACGGGAGATGTGGAGTCAGTATGGATAGAACTAAGGAATTGTAAGGGTAAAAAGACCCTAATGGGACTAATCTACAGGCCCCCAAACAGTAGCCTGGACATAGGGCGCAAGTTGAATCGGGAGTTAAAATTGGCATGTAGTAAAAGTAATGGCGTGGTTGTTATGGGAGATTTCAACATGCAGGTAGACTGGGAAAATCAGGTTGGTATTGGATCCCAAGAAAGGGACTTTGTAGAGTGCCTTTGTGATGGATTCTTTGAACAGCTTGTATTGGAGCCTACCAGGGAGAAGGCAATTCTGGATTTAGTGTTATGTAAAGAACCGGATTTGATAAAGGACCTCAAGGTTAATGAGCCATTAGGAGGCAGTGACCATAACATGGTCAGGCTTAATCTACAATTAGAGAGGGAGAAGAATAGATTGGAGGTGTCAGTGTTGCAGTAGAATAAAGGGAACTATGGGGCCAAAGTTGACTGGAAAGATACACTAGCAGGGATGACAGTGGAACAAAAATGGCAGGTGTTTCTAGGAATAATACAGAAGGTGCAGGATCACTTCATTCCTAGGAGGAAGAAAGATTCCAAGGGGAGAAAGGGATGACCATGACTGACAAGGTACGTCAGGGACAGTATAAAGATTAAAGCGAAGAAGTACTACGTAGCAAAGATGAGCGGGAAGCAAGAGGATTGGGTAATGTTTAAAAAACAACAGAAGATAACCAAAAAGACAATACGGGGAGAAAAGATGAGGTACGAAGGTAAGCTAGCCAAGAATATAAAGCAGGACAGTAAAAGCTTCTTTAGGTATGTGAAGAGGAAAAAATTAGTTAAGACCAAAGTTGGACCCTTGAAGACCGAAAAAGGTGAATTTATTATGGGGAACGTGGAAATGGCAGACGTGTTGAACAGGTACTTTGGATCTGTCTTCACTAAGGATGACACAAACAATCTTCCTGATATAGTAGTGGCCAGACGGTCTGGGGTGACAGAGGAACTGAAGGAAATCCACATTAGGCAGGAAACGGTGTTGGATAGACTGATGGGACTGAAGGCTGATGAATCCCCAAGGCCTGATGGTCTGCATCCCAGGGTACGTAAGGAGGTGGCTCTAGAAATCGTGGATGCATTGGTGATAATTTTCCAATGTTCTATAGATTCAGGACCAGTTCCTGTGGATTGGAGGGTAGCTAATGTTATCCCACTATTTAAGAAAGGTGGGAGAGAGAAAACAGGGAATTATAGACCAGTTAGCCTGACATCGATGGTGGGGTAGATGCTGGAATCAATTATAAAAGATGAGATAGCCGAACATTTGGATAGCAATAACAGGATTGGTCCGAGTCAGCATGGATTTACGAAAGGGAAATCATGCTTGACTAATCTTTTGGAATTTTTTGAAGATGTAACTAGGAAAATGGACAAGGGAGAGCTAGTGGATGTAGTGTACCTCGACTTTTAGAAAGCAGTTGATAAGGTCCCACATAGGAGATTAGTGGGCAAAATTAGGGCACATGGTATTGGTGGTAGAGTGCTGACATGGATAGAGAAGTGGTTGGCAGACAGGAAACAAAGAGTAGGGATTAATGGGTCCCTTTCAGAATGGCAGGCAGTGACTAGTGGGGTACCACAAGGCTCGGTGCTGGGACCGCAGATATTTACAATATACATCAATGATTTGGATGAAGGAATTCAAAGTAACATTAGCAAATTTGCAGATGATACAAAGCTGGGTGGCAGTGTGAACTGTGAGGAGGATGCCATGAGAATGTAGGGTGACTTGGACAGGTTGGGGGAGTGGGCAGATGCATGGCAGATGAAGTTTAATGCAGATAAATGTGAGGTTATCCACTTTGGTAGCAAAAACAGGAAAGGCAGATTACTATCTAAATGGCATCAAATTGGGAAAAGGGGAAATACAATGGGATCTCAGGGTCCTTGTACATCAGTCTATGAAAGTAAGCATGCAGGTACAGCAGGTAGTGAAGAAAGTGATGGCATGTTGACCTTTGTAACAAGAGGAATCTAATATAGGAGCAAAGAGGTCCTTCTGCAGTTGTACAGAGCCCTAATGAGACCACACCTGGAATATTGTGTGCAGTTTTGGTCCCCTAATTTGAGGACCTTGCTATTGTTCTTGCTATTGAGGGAGTGCAGGGTAGGTTTACAAGGTTAATTCTCAGGATGGCGGGACTGTCATATGCTGAGAGAATGGAGCAGCTGGGCTTGTACATTCTGGAGTTTAGAAGGATGAGAGGGGATCTCATTGAAACATATAAGATTGTTAAGGGCTTGGACACACTAGAGGCAGAAAACATGTTCGCAATGTTGGGCGAGTCCAGAACCAGGGGCCACAGTTTAAGAATAAGAAGTAAGCCATTTAGAACGGAGATGAGGAAACACTTTTTCTCACAGAGAGTGGTGAGGCTGTGGAATTCTCAGCCTCAGAGGGTGGTGGAGGCAGGTTCTCTGGATGCTTTCAAGAGAGAGCTAGATAGGGCTCTTAAAAATAGCGGAGTCGGTGGATATGGGCAGAAGGCAGGAACGGGGAACTGATTGGGGATGATCAGCCATGATCACATTGAATGGTGGTGCTGGTTGGAAGGGCCAAATGGCCTACTCCTGCACGCATTGTCTATTGTCTATTGACTAACGGCAAACTGCAATTCTTATGAAAAAGGACGATGGCTTCAAAGAATTTGAGTGAAGTTTCCCATTGTTTATATTATGTGTGAATGAGCCAATTGCACCCTAACGCGGTCCAGCTGAGTGTGCACAATCACAAAGTCATCAACCTTCAATGTTTTTACTTATTTTTATTTGCATGCAATATAATTGGATGAATACACCAAAAGTAATGGATTTTGATAACCAAACATTCACAGAGCAGGAAATACTTCCCAACAACACATTAAAATACACCAATCATTGGTTCTTGCTGCAAGAGTTGAGACTTGAGGAATTTAATTTTCTTGAGGTACAATCACCAAGTTTTAACACCCACTTACAAAAGAGCTTAGCCTGCAATTCTACTTGAGCAATACATACAATTCTAAAATAGCTGTCAGATTCTATATCTTTTGAGAGCCAGCTTTATCATTCAAATACTTAATATACATTTAGATTATTGGATAGTCGACGACGGTTGTTATGCCACACATGTTCTTGCCCATGATCATCTTCATGAAGCCATTATCACCCCAAGTTAATCCCCAGCTAGGAAAAGAAGAAAACCTATTAATACTTGAAATAGCCTAATCTTATTCAGTTAAAACATTAGCAAATTCTCTAAATTAATGTTTTCATGTACATTGACAGGACTTTGATGCAATGACTAGGAAACCTCACCAAAGCCACCATTTCCTCAAAAGCCTGAGGAGATTTGGCATGCCACTGAATACTCTATCAACTTCTAAAGCTTGGTCATTCAAACACAGGGGAATGAAAAAAAAAACGGATGCTGCGCGGTCCATCACGAGTATTGACCTCCCACCACTGAAGGGAATTTATAGGAAGCATTGCCTGAAGAAGGCAGCTAAATTCATCAAAGACCCACACCATGCTGGCCACATTCTCAATTCATTGCTACCATCTGGAAGAAAATATAAGGGACCTGTGAACAGTTACCTCCAGTTTAAAGAGCAGCTTCTTCCCTTTAACCAACTTTTGAACCATCCTGCACAACACTAAACACAACCCCACCTCAGAACCGAACTACAATGAACTTTGCACTACTAAGATCGCCCTACATACTTTGGCTTGCATTAATATGGTCTGGCTTACCAAGTGTAATTTATGCTAATATGGTATGTTTATTGTGCTGTTGCTTTTAATGTGCCCGTAAAACTGCAGTAAGTAAGAATTTCATTATTTTGGTCCCAATGCATATGGCAAACACTCTTTAATCTTGACACTCTTGATCCATATAACAGTGAGACATGAACATTTTAAAATCAATTAATTCATATCATCTATAGGGGTCTAATCACTATGCACATCCTTCAATTCCATATTCCAGTTTTTGCCCTTCATTCACTTGCATTTGCCCTGTAAAAAACATACCCTTGAATCTTTTTAATGGCAGGTTCATCATATTTCTTATACCTACTTTGATAATCTCTCTCCGAACTTGTTCATTATCTTCCACCAATAACCTTATATTGCTTTTCTAACATTTCTACCACTGCTTAGCATACATAATCAGTGAACCATTTGAGTTTCTTTCCTGTAATAAAGGCATGGCATAAATGAAGTTCCATTTTTTTCTCCAAAAGGCAACACAGACCATTCCTCTAGAGAAGGGTCTTGTCCCAAAACGTCATCTTTTCCTTTGCTGCAGAGATGCTGTCTGACCCGCTGAGTTACTACAGCTTTTTATGTCTGTCTTTGGTCTCAAACAAGCATTTGCAGATCTGACCATCACATAGAACTTCCTGAACTCTTTAATGTGAACAGATAATTAATGCCCAGCAGTCCTTCATCTACACAAGTTCTAAAACCTTACTCATTCCCCTTCGAACATCTTACTCGTGCCACAGAAGGCTGTGCAGGCCAAGTCAGTGGATATTCTTAAGGCAGAGGCAGATAGATTCTTGATCAGTACAGGTGTCAGAGGTTATGGGGGGAAGGCAGGAGAGTGGGATTAGGAGGAAGAGATAGATCAGCCATGATTGAATGGCGGAGTAGACTTGATGGGCTGAATTACCCAATTCTGCTCCTATCCCTTATGCTTAATTTTCTGTTGCAGTATTAGTCACCTACCTGTTTTTAATGATCCAATATTTTTCAGTAGGTGTATTCACGTAACCAACCACTGTCACTGCGTGATTTACAATTTTGTTACAAGCAGGGTCATCAAAGATACCTGTAACAAACATCAGTGTAAGTGTATAATTTAAAGCCTAAATTTGAGCCATCATTAGTAAAATAAGACACGTGATATTGCGGCCTGTTCTATATTTTCAACAAAGTGTTTCCAACCAATAAACAACGAACACTTAAATGATATTCCAATTTCATAATTTAACTTTCTATTAACAAATTACATTTACAATTTAATAATACATTTTAATAATATTTAATCAATTTCCATATAGGTGGTGGGAGATGGTAGATTGAGGTTTGCAAACCTTAAATGAATGTTATGTCTGGGACAATATAGGCGGTTTGTGCTCTGTATATTTTGAATGCATTAAAAGTATATGTTTGTTCAGCATGATTTAAACCATGACATTTGCTCCACCTGCACAGACTCCTTTCGTGAATATTCTGAAATATGATCTGAAGCGAAAAGTGAAGCGTAGAGTAAAAATGCTCCACACTAGTGAGGTATTTACCTGTGCCTCTAAAACGCAAGAATTGTCTTGACATGTGAACAGCAACAGAAATAGGTCCATGATTTGCCACCAGCTGCAGCATTGTTTGCTCATCTGTGTTCTTCAATCTCCGGAAGGAAGTGATGCGTCCGACAGATAATGACTCATCAAAAGTGCAATTTGTTTTCTGCAGATTGCATGGGGGGGGGACACATTTTGTTAAGAAAGCCATTTGAAGTTTAGTTTAGAGACACAGCGTGGAAACAGGCCCTTCAGCCCACCGAGTCCATGTTCAGCACCGATTCCCGCACACTAACACTACCCGACATACACTAGGGACAATTTTAATTTTATACCAAGCCAATTAGCTCACAAACCTGTATGTCTTTGGAGTGTGGGATGAAACCCGAGAGATTCCCGGAGAAAACCCCTGCATATCACGGGGAGAACGTAGAATGTCAGTACAGAACTAATTATTAGAGGAGAAGGTAGACAAAAATGCTGGAGAAACTCAGCGGGTGAGGCAGCATCTATGGAGCGAAGGAAATAGACAATGTTTCGGGTCGAGGCCCTTCGTCAGACGAGACCCTTCTTCTTGGAGGGGAAAATCTACTGGCAAAGTCAATGGACAAAGTCCTAGGTTTACTGGGTAAATTCTGATTACTCTGCAATAATGGAGAATCTTGTTTCAGAATGTAAATTGTTTAGCAGTCTTTAGAGTCAAAGAGCTCCTTCGAGCAAAGATAAATGGAGAATACATTTTAAACCAGAACATCTTACCCAAAGTGATAATAAGCAGGCTTATCAAACTGTGTAGCATAGAAACATTCAGTCAATAAATGTACCTTCATCTCATATGGATAAGCAATTCTTTTTTCAATTCCTTGATCGCGCATGTAAATATATGCTCTGTACACCCATCCTCCGGAGCATCCCAATGAGAGATGACTCTTGGCACAGTCAATAAGATTTTGCTCACTGAGTTCAATAAGAGTGTTTGTATTGTTGTATATTTGTGCTTCCACTGTGGCAACTGCAGTAAAGGCCCAGCAAGCAGCACATTTACCCTGATAATGAAGCAGATACAATGAAGATGTCAACAAACACAACATTGGAATTTCTATAACTTTAATCACAAAGTTCTTATTCTTACTATAATTTAATTATTATGTATTTGAATGCCAGGTATCAGTTCTACAGACATAGTTAGTGGCATTGAAGGTCTCCTCCAATTACTGAATTTTGAGCTACTCCACTTATCCGAGTGCCAATAACATATTATGTCTTCCAAATCGTGCGCTCTTCTTCCATGTATCATGTTTTGTTTTACTTAGTTTACTTTAATTTAGTTTAATTTAAAGATACAGCGCGGAAACTGGCCCTTCGGCCCACCGAGTCTGCACCGACCAGCGATCTCCGCACATTAACGCAAGCTTAAATGATGTGGTTGCTATATTTAAGAGGGAGTTAGATGTGGCCCTTATGGTTAAGGGGATCAGAGGGTATGGAGAGAAGGCAGGTACGGGATACTGAGTTGGATGATCAGCCATGATCATATTGAATGGCGGTGCAGGCTCGAAGGGCCGAATGGCCTACTCCTGCACCTATTTTCTATGTTTCTATGTTTCTTACACACACTAGGGACAATTTACACTTATACCAAGTATGAAAACCCAAGCCAACTATCCTACATACCTGTACGTCTTTGGAGTGTGGGAGGAAACCGAAGATTTCAGAGAAAACCCACGGGGAGAACATACAAACTCCATACAGATGGCACCCGTAGTCCAGAATGGAACCCAGGTATCTATCATTGTAAGTGCTGTAAGGCAGCAACTCTACCTCTGTGCCTCCCCCGTTTACTATAACAACTTTGCCGCACAATTTTCATGCCATCAATATTACTGGAAAAACAGCAACTTGTTGTGGAGTCATAGACTCATACAGCACGGAAACAGGCCCTTCAACTCAACTTGCCCATGATGACCAAGATGCCCCATCAAAGCTGATTCAAATATCTGTGCCTGGCCCATATTCCTCTAAACCTTTTTTGTTTTATTAGATTTCAGTGGGTAAAATTTGGCAAAGTTAAGCATGTATTCAGCATTTCTATTTCACAAATTCCCTGGAATTGAATGGGCAGCTTACGAAATCATGATGAGATGCTATGGTGCATATAGAGAGTCACCATTCTAGCTGCAGATTCACACTAAAAATGCTTCAGAACATTCAATTATATTTATTCAATTGTGATCTTAGTTTCAGTTTAGAGATAGAGCATGGAAACAGGTTCTTCGGCCCACCGAGTCAGCACTGACCAGCGATCCCTGCACGCTCTACCCTATACACACTAGGGACAATTTACATTTATACAAAGCCAATTGAGGTGTGTATAACCAACACACCTCAATTGTCTTTGGAGTGTGGGAGGTAGCCGAAGCTCTCGGAGAAAAACCCATGCATGTCACCGGGTGAATGTACAAACTCCGTACAGACAAGCACCCGTAGGCAGGATCGAACCCGGGCCTCTACGGCTGTAAGGCAGTAGCTCTACCACTGCTTCACGCGCTACCCTGACTCCCACTGAAATTTGTCCTTGCTAATCAGGAAGATCTCACCATTGTGATGTGCTGGGTTGATCAGAGCAGGAATAAGGTACAATGAAAGGGTGGAGCAGGCCATGTGTGTTTATGAAGAGTGAGAAGGGTTTAGGCAATGGGGGCAGTTGGGTCATGGAAGGGTGGTATAATCAGACAGGCTCTTATCCAGTAGAACTTACAGTAATGAAGGGATTAGCTTTATCGGAAATCATGTAAAACAAACAAATGCCCAGTTCAGACATTTACATTTAAAAAGGGACTATAGATGTTGGAAATCTGAAAAAAATGTAGGATCAAGCAAACTAACTTCAAAGACCAGAAATATTCATTGTTTTACTCTCTACCTAAATGACCTGACCTTCCAAATGTTTCCTGCATTTGTTTTTACTTTACATACTAACTAAAGCTATTCGAGGGACGTAGTCGAGAAAGTAATTCAGTGAATTCAGAAAGTAATCCCTTACATGATTTCTGATGTGGTTGCCACAGAAATCTACTCATCTCTCATTTTTTCTATAATAAGTAGCATCTCCACTGGAATCTGCTTTCAGTTTAGCAAGGACTACTTTTGTTGCTTGTTTGTAGAAAAAAATCAGAGGGTAAGGAGTAAAAGATTTATAAGGGATCTGTGGAGGACCTTTATCAGCCAGAGAGTGATGGGTATCTGGAATGCATTGTTGGAGTAAGTGGTGGCAACAGAGTTGCTGACAGCATTTCAGAAGTGTTGCGACAAGTACACAAATTGCCTGTTGAATTTAGACTAAGGACCAACCGATGGAGGGTGGAATTAATATGGATGGACACAAAGTGTTGGAGCAACTCAGTGGGTCAGGCAGCATCTCTGGGGAACATGGTCAGTGTCTGAAGAAGGACCCTGACCTGAAACATCATGTATCTATATTCCCCAGAGATGCTGCCTGACCCACTGAGGTCCACTCCAGCACTTTGCGTTCCTTTATACAAATCAGCATCCCCAGTTCCTTGTTTCTATTTAATATGGATGTACTCCGTGTTGTGGCATGAACTATAACTCTCTGACTCGACTAAGCGTATTTGATAATTTACATATAAAAACAAGTGAGGCAGTGAAAGTAAGGGGTACCTGGTTTCTTATGCTGGTAACATAGCCTTCATCATTCCAATTCTTCGACTGTGGAATTGTAGGTAATTTTTCAAGGCCAGCATCCAAGAGAACCTGAGGGAAAAGTAATGCAGAATTAAATGGGGTCTATTTTCACAAAGTAGAAGCTATCTGCAAAGGACCAAGTAAACTGATCTCATTTTCCATGGGTATACTTTGTTCAGTTTAAAGTTGCTAAGGCTGACAATTTAAGTGACCTTGATGGAGAGTTGAGAAAGGCAGCAGGATACAGACAGTCAATCTCGAATTATTTTTCATATTTCCAGTTTGAAACACAAAGATTCTTCCATTTGCAATTTTCTCATTAACCTGGCCCGTAAAATGATCGTCGAAAAGGCTGTGAAAACTAGAGAGGGTGCAAAGAAATTTACTGAGATGACTGAGGAGATGAAGGATACAAGATAACATTATATATCTTTCCTCCAGGAGGAAAATAAATTGGAAAGACATCTGCTCGAGATGTGCGAGACCATGGTGGATTTACACGGGCAAATATGTGTCGGTAGAAACTGGTCGGGAGATATGGATTTAAAATGTTGGGCAAAAAGTACATTGTGGAATGTGATGATAAATGTATTTTAAACGCAGAATTAGTTCACTGCCTGTGGAGATGATGGAAACAGAATCAACGCATTTCTTCAAGAGGAATTCAGAATGGACTTGCAGGGTGCAGGGTTTCAGGAGCAAAAGTTCATACATTCTAGGAGCAGAATTAGGCCATTCGGCCCATCAAGCCTACTCTGCCATTCCATCATGGCTGATCCATCTTTCACTCTCAACCCCTTTGTCCCACCTTCATCCTATAACCCCTGACACCATATAGGAGCAATAATAAGGGTCTGGGATGGGCGGGCTAGGTCTGGAATGGGTGGACTTGCTCTGCCTGGAGCCAGCATGGTTTTGGTTGGCAAAACAGCTTCCTTCAATGCCATTGCCATTCCACGATTTTATGGTTGATGGCCTCGTTCCTGTCCTGGGCAGAAATTGATCCCTTGTTTTCCATTTTTATTATTTAATTAGAATACTTTCTTGACATTGAAAATGAAGGTCATTTGAATATTTCAGAATGGTGAAGCTATTTATTGTTCATTTTACCTCGAAAAGGAAAATATATTCCAGAATGTTAATTATTAGTTAACAGAGGTACAGCACAGAAACAGGCCCTTTTGCATCTGACCAGCGATCCCCACACACTAACACTATCCTACACACTAGGGTCAATTTACAATTGTACCAAACCAATTAACCCACAAACCTGTTTGTCTTTGGCGTGTGGGAGGAAACAGGAGCACCCAGAGAAACCCCACCCAGGTCACGGGGAGAATGTACAAACTCCGTACAGCAGCACCCGTAGTCAGGATCGAACTTGGGTCGCCGGTGCTGTAAGACGGCAACTTTTTTGCTGCTCCACGTTCCTAGTCAAGGAATTACAAAATCCCACAATACTGATGGAAGCAGTTTTGCCCATCGTGTCTTTGCCAGCTCTATGAAGAGCTATCCAGTTAAACCCTGTTTCTTCCATGTATCCCAGTACATTTTTCCAGTGCAACTAACTACATTTTGGTAGTATTACATTATTGGGACCATCCTTTCAGTCAATGCTTTCCACATTAAAATATCTTGCAATGCAAAATAAAATCTTTCAAGTTCCCTAATGGGTCTTTTGGATGTTTCAGTGAACAAAACATTTGGAGACAAATTGTGAATCAAAAAATATGTCCAATATTTTTCCATGTTGGAATCGATAATCTAATGTACTATCTCATGAGACACCTTCCAGATACCCTTAACCCCATGTCTTACCGAAGTTGCTGGGACCATAGTGATAACACTCGAAATGAACATCACAAAGATGGACAGCTCCATGTTTGAGGTATCTGATGGATCAAATTTGCCTTTGGAAAAAGCTATAAGTAATAAAACATGTAGAGGGTGAAATAAAGTTACAAGTTCACAACATTATATTCTTTACCTTCTTTATAAGAAGACCTCCCTCTTAATGGAGCAATATTGTTTCAGGGGGCCAGGTCACAGGTTCCAAATTTAAGTTTCTTACCAGATAGTGATTGAGTGCATTTTGTGGGATCGGTATGACAATCCCAACGAGGTACCAGTCATCACCACCCATTTCCCTTTACTTTGACCCAACGAAATACCGTAGGGGTATTCCATTTCATTTTAGCCATCTGATTCACAGACTTTGTTTTCTGCTTCTCCACGATCACAGATTACAAGTGATGGCCTCTTGAGAGAGTATCTTTGGGAGAGCACGAATACTCTTTGTGCTATGTGACTACCAACAAGTTTATGTTATTTCCCCATAGAGGCAGAAAAACAGAGCAAAACCAATCTGCTATTCTCCATTTTTATCAGATGGTATAATCTATATTGAGTTTGTTTCACACATCTTTGCCATCAAACAATCTCGTCTATGGGTTAACATCTCTATTAACATTTACAATGTACATACATGCAGTCTCATGGAAATACCACACAGACTGTTTTTTGTTTAGCACCGTCGGGTAAGAACATTAGGTTCGCTCTGTCCATGAGAGTAATCTTACCTTGTGACGGAGTTGCTTGCAAACTTGAGACTGAGCTGTTCCGTGTTGGAGTTGGAGTTTTGGAATGGCTTATATACCCATGGAAGACACAAAAATAACCTTGCTAATAAGGTCTTAAATTGCATCAATTGTAGGATAGTGTTCTAAGTCCATCATTACCTACTTCTGTACCCACCCTGATCTAATGGATTGTGTCAATTTGCTGATGTGTTAATCCCATCAATTCGCACAAATGACCTAAAATTATATCATGATGCTCAAGTATGTTCTTTGGAGGCCATGGTAAGATGTATAGTGTTACTTCAATACTACAGTAGTCAATGGTGTATTTTCTGTGTAGAACACTGCAATGGAGAACCGATCATGGTCATTCCATATTCACCACGATGCTGAGTTTGGGGTATACACTTGGGGAGTATTCACCCCATGTTACATTTTGAATGTAACGTTTAAAGATTTTTTTCTCTTTTAATCTCTGTGGAGCCTCGAGAATAAAGCTCCATGTGACCAAAAGTTGACAATATTTTAGCACATTTACATGAGGAATATGGAAACTGCAGGAGTAGGCCATTTGGGCCTTTGGGCAATCAATATGATTATGGTTGATCATCAAAAATCAATACACTGTTCCTACTTTCCCCCCACATCCCTTGATTCCGTTAGTCCTAAGAGCTATATCTAACTCTCTCTTGAATACATCAAGAGAGACTATTCTCCAAAGTCTGCAGATTTTGTTGTTTTATTTAATGATTTATTTCTGTAAGCAACAGGTGGATGATAGTAAAATCTATCTTATATTTTGGGATTTCCCAGCATTGTTCTTTCCAGTAATGGCTTCACAACAGTAGTTTTCTGCCTCCTGTGATTGGTATCCGTTGAAAGCCTGTTCCCCACAATGGTTACAGGTTTTGTGCTAAAAGCCAACCTAGCTTTAACATCTCATCTCGTGCTATGATTTAAATCACCAAGAAGAATGATGACTTGTTTCACAATTTAATGAATAGAAGTAAGGTTCAGTGTGAGACGAGTAGGAAGGAACTGCAGTTACTGGTTTAAACTGAAGATAGACACAAAATGCTGGAGTAAGTCAGCAGGACAGGCAACACCTTTGGATAGAAGGAATGGGTGATGTTTCGGGTTGAGACTGGGAGTCGGGAGTCTAAAGAAGGGTCTTCACCCAAAATGTCATTGATTCCTCTATCCAGAGATGCTGCCTGTGCTCCAGCATTTTGTGTCTATATTCAGTGTGAGATGGTGTAGGCCAATCTTATTTTTCACACGTCCAATCACTTTAAATTAGCATTATTTTGCCCAGTGCATCTGATGTTATGGTCGGTGTCAGGAAATTCTGATTCATGTTATTTTAATTGTCCATATCTCTCCTCATTCAACGTACTAACATGGAAATGCTCAATATATCTGTTGCTAGTCTTTAGTTTGGTTTATTGATACAGTATGGAAACAGGCCCTTTGGCCCGCCAAGCCCACACTGATCACAGGCCACCTGTTCACAGGTATGTTATCCCACATTCGCATCTGCTCTTTGCACACTAAGGGCAATTTACAGAGGCCAATTAATCTACAAACCAGCACGTCTTTGGGATGTGGGAGGAAACTGGATCACCCAGAGGAAACCCAAGCAGTCATAGGGAGAACGTGGCCACTCCACCCAGACAGGACCTAACATTAGGATCTAACCCGGGTCAATGGCACTGTGAGGTAGCAGTTCTACCAGCTGTGCCATTTTGCATCCTACAATATGCCCATAAACACCCTTTATCTTCAGACATTGAATTTTGATTTTTCTATCAGCAAATCTATGCACAAATTATGATTTAATAGCCTCACTCTTAATTCAGTTCTGCATTTATTTATCTCCCTGTGAAATAACCTCCCATGGTCAGTTCGGCCACCATCTGCAGCTAATAGCTTGCTGGAAGAGACAGGAAGGAACTGAATGGTTTAATCATGTGCCCATGAGGATCCTATGGTAAATTAGTTGGGCAAGAAATTGGAAGATAATTTCATTTGGCAATGCAAGAAAAGTCAATCCATCAAGGACTGCCTAACTGGTCATCTTGAACTATTCCCATGTGAGTCCAACTTTCCAGAGCAAGACTGCAATAACTTTCCAGAAAGATATCAAATCAATCCAGCTGCCACTGGTTTTGATATCAAGAGAAATGTTTGCGAAAGAGCAGTAGCTCAAACTCTGTCCCTTTAGCAGCCACAGACTATTTGCAGAATTGTTAATATTGACTAGCTTTTTTTATTTAGAAACACGGAACTGCAGGTGAGCTGCAGATGCTGGTTAACGATAAAGGACACAAAGTGCTGGAGTAACTTAGCAGGTCAGGCAGCATCTCTGGAGAACATGGATAGGTGACGTTATGGGTCGGGGCCATTCTTCATCTCGACGTTTCAGGTCGGGCCCCTTCTTCAGTCTAAAGAAGGTACCCGACCTGAAACATCACCTATGCATGATCTCCAGAGATGCTTCCTGACCCGCTGAGTTACTCCAGCATTTTGTGTCCACCTTTTTTACTGTTCTGGAAGGCTGAGAGAACCACAGCAGCAAACCTTTTGTGTCGGCTCCACTAACTTCACTCAATATCTTCAGCTGAATGTAAAGTTAGATGGATGAGAAAGCAGCATATTGAAAGATCCTCTCAGATGTGTTGGATATATTTTTATTTATTAATTCGTGACTTCCTTAGCAAGGCCAAGAGTTATTACATAATTGTCCTTGAGAAAGTGATGATGAGTAATGTTCTTTGAACCGTTGCATTACGTCTGGTGATGGACTCCCATGGTGCTACCCAGTGACGATGAAGCAACAGGCGTACATTTAGTTTAGTTTAGTTCAGTTTAGTTTAGAGATACAGCGTGGAAACAGGCCCTTTGGCCCGCGGAGTCTGCAGCGACCAACAATCCCCGCACACTAACACTGTCCTACCAACACTAGGGACAATTTACAATTTTACTGAAGTTAATTAACCTACAATCCTGTACGTCTTTGGGGTGTGGGAGGAAACCAAAGCACGCAGGTCACGGGGTGAACGTACAAATTACACGCAGACATTACCCATGGTCGGGATCGAATCCGAGTCTCCGGCTCTGTAAGGCAGCAACTCTACTGCTGCACCGTAATCAGGATTTCTGTATCAGGAATTAATTTTAGCTGGAGAGGAACCTGTAGATGGTGGTGTTCCCATGCACCTGCTGCCCTTATCCTTCTTAGTAGAAGAGATCAAGGTCAGGGAAATTATAGTATAGCAGCCTAATGGGCCTGTCCCACTTAGGCAACTTTTTAGGTGACTGCGGGAGACTATGCAGTCGCCACATGTTCTTGGGTTGTTGCCGGAGAGTCGCCTTCACGGTTGTGAGGAGTTCCCGCATTCGGGGAACTAGTGGCGGCCTCATTATTGTCGCCACAAATTTTTCAACGTTCAACATTGAAAAATTAGCGGAGACTAGAATGAAGCTGCCATGAAGAGTAGCGAGATTTCCCGTGCCCTAGGCGGGTCACCAGAAGGTCCTAGTATGTTGCCAGGAGGTTGTAGGTTCTCGAAGGTTCTCGTAGGTTGTAGCCGGTGCTGACCAGTGAATTTCATTGGCTCGTTGGGAAAAAAAACTGTTTAAGTCGTAGTTTTCAGAACCAAGGATAACCGAATGATAATGTTAAATGTCCTCCGAGCTTCACAGCCGTGTGTCTCTGGCTTCTTAAAATTTGTCTCCACTCCTTCTCCCCCCTTTCCCTCCCTCTTTTAAAGGACTTACCATACACTGTGTGTTAGCCATCTTAATTACAGCGCCAACCTTCCTGTTCATCGTGGTGTGTGTCTGTATCAGATTGGCTTTGCACTGTGGGAATTTCACTCAGACAGCACTCCCCCCACTTGCGCTGTCCCCCGCCTGCATAACGGGCTGGTGAAGGAAAGCAATGCGTTTGTGTGTGTGTGTGTGTTCCACTCTGACAGTCGCCATTCCAGTTGCCATTTTTTCAGGCGCCTGAGAAATCGCCTATTTGGGACATAGAAACATAGAAACATAGAAAATAGGTGCAGGAGTAGGCCATTCGGCCCTTCGAGCCTGCACCGCCATTCAATGTGATCATGGCTGATCATCCAACTCAGTATCCCGTACCTGCCTTCTCTCCATACCCCCTGATCCCTTTAGCCACAAGTGCCACATCTAACGCCCTCTTAAATATAGCCAATGAACTGGCCTCAACTACCTTCTGTGGCAGAGAATTCCAGAGACTCACCACTCTCTGTGTAAAGAATGTTTTCCTCATTTCGGTCCTAAAGGAATTCCCCCTTATCCTTAGACTGTGACCCCTTGTTCTGGACTCCCCCAACATCGGGAACAATCTTCCAGCATCTAGCTTGTCCAACCCCTTAAGAATTTTGTAGGTTTCTATAAGATCCCCCCTCAATCTTCTAAATTCCATCGAGTACAAACCGAGTCTATCCAATCTTTCCTCATATGAAAGTCCTGACATCCCAGGAATCAGTCTGGTGAATCTTCTCTGTACCCCCTCTATGGCAAGGATGTCTTTCCTCAGATTTGGAGACCAAAACTGTACGCAGTACTCAGGTGTGGCCTCACCAAAACCCTGTACAACTGCAGTAGAACCTCCCTGCTCCTATACTCCTATCCTTTCGCTATGAATGCTAACATACCATTTGCTTTCTTCACTGCCTGCTGCACCTGCATGCCTACTTTCAATGACTGGTGTACCATGACACCCAGGTCTCGTTGCATCTCCCCCTTACCTAATCTGCCACCATTCAGATAATAGTCTACCCTCATGTTTTGCCACCAAAGTGGATAACCTCACATTTATCCACATTGTACTGCATCTGCCATGCATCTGCCCATTCACTCAGCCTATCCAAATCACCCTGCAGCCTCCAAGCATCCTCCTCACACCTAACTATACCCCCCAGCTTGGTATCATCTGCAAATTTGGAGATGTTGCATTGAATTCCCTCGTCCAAATCATTAATATATATTGTAAATAGCTGGGGTCCCAGCACTGAGCCTTGCGGCACCCCACTAGTCACTGCCTGCCATTCTGAAAAGGACCCGTTTACTCCTACCCTTTGCCTCCTGTCTGCTAGCCAGTTCTCTATCCACATCAATACTGAACCCCCAATACCGTGTGCTTTAGACCCATATGGAATAAACCTATTGCACTGTCTAGAAGGTACAGACTGTCACCATTGTGTGTGGATGGGGAATGGACTGATTATTCATAAAATAACTTTTTTTATGAGCGTTTTACTCATCCAGCCACGTTAAGAATTAAAAGTCCAGAGTATTTTATTAACATATGTTACGACAATAGAACATTTAAATTCTTACTTGCAGCAGCATAATAGGTATGTAACATAATACACATGGATAACATATAATAAACAAAATTTCAATTAAAAATAACTTTGATACTGGGTGCAGGGTGTGGGATCACACTGGTGGTATGCTTTGTAAATGGTGCAAAGGCATCAGAAGACGAGTCACTTGTCAAAGGATAACTTGCCTCTGATCTTCTCTTGCAGCCAGGGTACTTATTTGGCTAGTGATGGTAATACAAGTGAGTGCAATTTTATATACATGCACATAAAACAAACTTACGACAACCAACCATAATGCAAATGCCATAACATCAATGCCACCAAGTCCATGAGGTGCAGAGCTTATTTGGAAGTTATAATGCCTATGGCTGCAGGGAAGAAGCTGGTCCTGAATCTAGACATCACGGTTTTCAGGCTCGTATATCTTCTTCCCCTATGGCTGGAGTGAAATGAGAGTGCGGCCAGGGTGGTGTGGGTCTCTGATGATGCTGATTGCCTTTTTGAGGCGGTGACCTGTAAATCCCTTCGATGGTGGGGAGCTCTGTACCATGATGGACTGGGCAGTGCTCCCCACTCTTTGCAGTCTTCTTTGCTCCTGTACATTCAAATTTCCAAACCAGGCTACGATGCAAATAGTCAATGTGCTCTCTACCATACACTTGTAGATATTCAGGAGAATCCTCACAATCTTCTCAGAAAGTAGAGGTGTTGATGGGCATTCTTTATAATTGTATCAGTTCACTGGATCCAGGAAAGATCTTCAGAGATCTTGCACGCTCAGAAATATTACTTATGACATGATGGATGCGTCATTAGAGAAGTAGCAGAAGATGCTTGTGTCTAAGACACTGCATTTAATAAACCTCTGCAGAGATGTGCTGAAGAGGAAACAATGCTCTAGCAATTATAATTATTTTCCTTTATGACTCCAATCATTGCAGTGCTTTTCCTTTGATGCCCATTGACTTCAATGTTACCAAAGCACCTGGTAAAATGCCATCTTCCTCACCCCTGGAATCCTTCGAGATATAATCTACTTGGAAGAGAATAAGATAATTAGGATCAGTCAGCATGACTTTCTCCGTGGAAGGCCACTTCTTACTAACAATTTTTTTTTTTTTGAAGAGGTGATGAAGATGATTGATTAAGGTGAGGCAGTTGATGTTGTCTACATGGATTTAAATAAAACATTTGATAAAGTCTTTCATTATGGGCTGACCCAGAAGATTATAATGCATGGGATCCAGGGTGACTTGTTGGTCTGGATTCCGAACTGGCTTTCCCATAGAAGGCAGAGGGTCATGGTGGAAGGCTGTTCTTTTGTGACCAGTGATGTTCCACAATGATATGTGCTGGGACCTATGTTTTTGTGATATATATAAATAACTTGGCTGTTAATGTAGATGGGTACTGCAGCACTCACCCACCTGTGTCCCATAGGCAGGCGAGCCTTCCCGGGCCCGGATCGGTCTCACCAGTCACCTCCACACCCACAAACAAAAAACACTGAAGTCATGGTCACCTTCGACTACGAAGGACGAACAACAATAACAAGATGACACCAAAATTGGTGGAGTTGTGGAATGTGAGGAATGCTGTTGTCACGGGCTACAATGGGATATAGATCAGTTACAGATATGGGCTGAGAAATGGCAAATGGAGTATAATCTAAGGGTTACACAAAAAGCTGGAGAAACTCAGCGGGTGCAGCAGCATCTAAGGAGCGAAGGAGATAGGCGACGTTTCGGGTCGAGACCCTTCTTCAGACTTCAGACTATAATCTAAGCATGTCTGAGATGTACTTTGGGAGGCCAAATGTAAGAGGAAAGTATATAATTAATGGTGATATCCTTAACAGCAGAGGTATTTCGAGTATTGTATACAGTCTGGTTGCCCCATTAACGAAAGGATATGGAGGCTTTAATGAGAATGCTGATCTACCAGAAAGCTATGCAGGCTTTGATTCGCTCCCATCTCTATTTTCCAGCTTTTCCCTCCCTAATAAAATCAGTCTGAAGAAGGAATGGGTGATGTATCGGGTCGAGACCCTTCTTCAGATTGCCTGTCTCGCTGAGTTACTCCAGCTTTCTGTGTGTCTACTATCATTTTAAACCAGCATCTGTAGTTCCTTTCTACATAGATGCGGTGGCGGATCCATTGGGTTCACCCAGCTGCCTGGACTATAGAATATTAGTTGTAAGGAGAGGTTGAACAAATTTGAATAAAAAGCTCTGGAGCAATTCAACGGGTTAGGTAGCATTCCTGGAGAACATGGATAGACAACGTCTATGGTCAAGTCTGATTGTAGGAGATCTCCCACACAGTGCGCCTCACCTGCACCCCCCCCCCCCCCCCCCCCCCCCACCCCTGTCACTTTCCCTGGGTTTACAATCCTCAATTCTTCAAACCTGTCTGACATCTTCAATCCTTTCTTATCTCTTGCCTTTGTTCCAAACGCCTGCTCATGAAAAAAACCCTTCGCCTATGTCAACCTGCCACGTTTTGTCCTGCTTCTCTGCTTTCTTCTCTTCCCCCTACAATCAGTCCAAAGAAGGGTCTGGACCCAAAATGTCACCTATCCATGTTCTCCAGGGATGCAGCCTGACCTGCCGAGTTAATCCAGCATTTTGTGTCCATTTTTGTTTCTACATCTTGGATAGACTTGGATATTTTTGTTTTCTGGCTTGTCAGAGGTTGAGGGGATACCTGATAGAAGTGTATACAATTCTGAGAGGCTTAGATAGGATAGATGGCGTTTTTCCCTGGGCGGAAATGTCAAAGACTGCAGGGCACAACTTTAAGGTCAGAGGGGGAAGAAGGGATATGTGGGCAAGGTTTTACACAGAAAGTTGTGGGTGGGTTGAATGTTCTGCCAGAGGTGGTGGTGGAAGCAGGTTTGACTGTGGCATTTAAGAGACTTTTGGATAGGCATATGAAAAATGCAGGGAATGGGGGGGGGATGTGGATCACATGCAGGCAGAGGAGATTAGTTCTACTTGGAATCATGTATGGCATAGACATTTTGGGTTGAAGGATCTGTTCCTGAGATATACAGTTCCATATTTTCTGTTCTGTGCAATTCAGTTCCTTGGTTCATGTTTGGATCAAGGCTTTACTGAGGACAGGTCTCAAGTGATTCTGGTAAAACTTAAACTGAATGCCAGTGAATAGATTATTAATAAATGCTGCTGGATTAGTCTATTGACAATATGATTCATCACTTTGCTGATAGTTGTGCGTGGGTGATAATTAGCTGGATTGGATATGTCTTATTGTTTGAGAATGCGATGTACTTGGGCAATCTTCCATGTTATAAGATGTATGCTTGAGTTATTTATCCACTGGAGCCCCTTGACTGGTGGCACAACTTTCTCTGGAGCACACAATTGTAGTCATAGTCATACAGCATGGAAACAGGCCCTTCGGCCCAACTTGTCCTTGCCAACCAAGATTCCTCATCTACGCTAGGTCCACCTACCCGCATTTGGCCCATAACTCTCTAAATCCTCCTATCCACGTATTTGCCCAAATGCAGTCGAGCAACTTAGATGTTGCCTTAATTTAGTTTAGTTTAGAGATTAGTTTAGAGATACAACACGGAAACAAGCCCTTCGGCCCACTAAGTCCGCGTCGCCCAGCGATCGCCGCACACTAACACTATCCCACACACACACTAGGGACAATTTACAATTTTGCTGAAGCCAACTAATTGACAAACCTGTATGATTTTGGAGTGTGGGAGGAAACTGGAACAAGCGGAGAAAACCCATGCAGGTCAGGGAGGAAAAACATACAAACTCCACCGACAGCAACCGTAGTCACGATCGAATCCGGGTCTCCGGAACTGTGAGGCCGCAACTCTACCGCTGCGCCACCGTGCTGCCACACCGCCACGTGGTCTCTTAGCGTTTGCTAAATGCATGCTCACTGCCATTTTGGTACCTGGATCGAGTATGAGCTGATGAGTGGTTGTTGCCTGCATAACATGTCAAGTATTATCTAAATGGTGGCCGATTAGGAAAAGGGGAGATGCAGCGCGACCTGGGTGTCATGGTACACCAGTCATTGAAAGTAGGCATGCAGGTGCAGAGGCTGTGAAGAAAGCGAATGGTGTTAGCTTTCATAGCAAAAGGATTTGAGTATAGGAGCAGGGAGGTTCTACTTCAGTTGTATAGGGTCTTGGTGAGACCACACCTGGAGTATTGCAATCAATTCTGGTCTCCAAATCTGAGGAAGGACATTATTGCCATAGAGGGAGTGCAGAGAAGGTTCACCAGACTGATTCCTGGGATGTCAGGACTGTCTTATGAAGAAAGACTGGATAGACTTGGTTTATACTCTCTAGAATTTAGGAGATTGAGAGGGGATCTTATAGAAACTTACAAGATTCTTAAGGGGTTGGACAGGCTAGATGCAAGAAGATTGTTCCTGATGTTGGGGAGGTCCAGGACAAGGGGTCACAGTTTAAGGATAAGGGGGAAATCCTTTAGGACCGAGATGAGAAGGACTTTTTTCACACAGTGTGGTGGGTCTCTGGAACTTTCTGCCACAGAGGGTAGTTGAGGCCAGTTCATTGGATATATTTAAGAGGGAGTTAGATGTGGCCCTTGTGGCTAAGGGGATCAGAGGGTATGGACAGAAGGCAGGTATGGGATACTGAGCTGAATGATCAGCCATGATCATATTGAATGGCGGTGCAGGATCGAGGGGTTGAATGGCCTACTCCTGCACCTAATTTCTATGTTTCTATGTATACAATATTTCAATGCCTTAAAGCGTCAGGGAAATTAAACAACAATTATGATGCGAAAAGACTTGACCAGAATGTGAGTTTTACTTGTTACGCAAAGTGATTCTGTGAACTGCCCAACCCATGTCAGAAACTGCAAGGGTCACATCACAGATTTCCCAGCCTTTGATTTCAATGGGTAGCCGTTGAGAGGCAGCTTGCCAGCCATTTCTGAAAACATGCTGCTTGCAACTGTGAGCTGGTGGTGCGTCAAGTCAATGGACAGCAGTAAATAAATAGACCAGGAGTAGCTGCAGGCAGTAATGGTAGATGAATGTTTGTCTGAATCATAAGGCATTCCTCTGCTACTTTGACATTACCGCTAACTCATGTGAAGTAAACGGATTAATGGCTCCATTTAAATAGCTGACAGAGGCAAAGTGCACAAATGTATGAAGCTTTTACTTGTTATTGACATTAACGGTCACTTGCAGATGTATTAGACCCTTAGGTTCCTTTGCAGGAAGAAGGATTCCACCATCCTCTCCATTAGCCACAGTACTTTGATCTAAAGCAAACAAAAGAGCCCCCTGCAGACATGTAATTTGTCCCAGAGTGAGCAATATTCAAAGGACATGGCTTTTGAATCTCCGTGAGGGAATTTGATTCGAACTTGATGTCCATTCTTGTTGCACATAATGAACAATCGTCGTCGGCATCTTGACCGGCTTACCGTTCCAAAATCCTCCATCTTCCCGATCTGAGTGACTAAGAAACACAAGGAAAAACTTTTTCACAAGCAAATGGTGATAGAAACATAGAAAATAGGTGCAGGATTAGGCCATTTGACCCTTCGTGCCAGCACCGCAATTCAATATGACAATGGCTGATCAACCAAAATCCTGCTTTCTTCCCATATCTCTTGATTCCGTTAGCCCTAAGACCAATATCTAACTCTCTCTTGAAAACGTCCAGTGAATTGGCCTCCACTGCCTTCTGTGGCAGAGAATTCCACAGATTCACAACTCTCTGGGTGAAAACGTTATTCCTCATCTCAGTCCTAAATGGGCTGCCCCTTATTCTAGTTCTGGACTCCCCCAACATTGGGAACATTTTTCCTGCATCTAGCCTGTCCAATCCCTTAAGAATTGTATATGTTTCTATAAGACCCTCTCTCATACTTCTAAATTCCAGTGAATATAAGCCCAGTCGATCCTGTCTTTCGTCATATGATCTGAAATACACTCGGAACCTTGTTAGAAAAATCCATCACAACTTTTCAAACGGGATTTCGAAAAGGAGTAAAAACTCATGACCACGTTCAAGGAGGCTGGAAGGAGGAAGGAAACCCACGCGGCCACAAGGAGAACATGCATACTACACGCAGCCAGGCACAGGATTGAACTCGTGTCTCTGTCTCTATGAGGCAGCAGCTCGAACAGCTGCACCAACATGCAGCCCTATCGCGAGCCATCTTGAGTTTGGCTCCCTGTTCTGTTTTTATTCTTTATAGACTACACTCATCAGAGTCGGTGGTGTCAAATGCCCCATTTGCTTCTCAGCAATTTTTCCACCCAGTGCACTGGCCATTGTTAATATTGCGGCTCTCAGCACCAAACCTCACTTTGCCTCCTTTACTTTGCTCCTCGTCTCTTTTTCTTCAAATATTCACGGAGACACGGTGGCGCAGCGGTAGAGTTGCTGCCTTACAGAGCTTACAGCGCCAGAGACCCGGGTTCGATCCTGACTACGGAAGCTGTCTGCACGGAGTTTATACGCTCTCTCCGTGGCCTTGTGGGTTTTTCTCTGAAATCTTCGGTTTCCTCCCACACTCCAAAGACGTACAGGTTGTTAAGTTAATTGGCTTGGTATAAATGGATATTGTCCCTAGTGTGTGTAGCATAGTGTTAGTGTGGGGGGATCATTGGTCGGTGTGGATATGGTGGCCGAAGGGCCTGTTTCCGTGCTGTATCTCTAAACTAAACTAAAAACATCCTGCACTGCATTCCAACCTTAATTAACTTCATATTTTTATCACTGAGATATCCTAATTTCTCTCTCCTTTTGCTCTGCTTTGAGGTCAGCTCCTCGTGCTTCGTGATAACAGCCGCCGTTTAAATTTATCTCACCTTCATCTCTGAGTTGACTAGATTGCGTCCTACTTCTCGCATTGTAGAAATGTTCCCATCCACACCCAAGGCAATCCGCAATTCCCAATTCTCCCTATTCCCATTGGCACTACAAAGGCATCTTAATTCCCTCCTTTGTATCTGTCCTATTTTGCATCCACCTTCTCCTCGAAACTGAATTTCCAACAAATATTTCCAACAACTGCCTATCGACCTGCTCAGCACATTTTACTTTTAGTGTTAGTTTTAGAGATGCAGCATGGAGAGGAGCTCTGACCGCCGGCCCTGCCGTCTGCGGTGTTTCTTGCTGCGGCGCGGCGGGGACTTGAAATCTTCGACCGCCAGCCTGCGGCCTACACCAACCTGAAGCCGCGGTCTCCGGTGGGGAAGCAACGATTCAGGACTTACCTGGACTTCGCCTTGTCTGAACTTCTGACAGAAGCGGCGGCTGCAGAGGGTTGAGGTCCCGGCCACGGGGGAAATTGGAGGAGGACTGGCCAAATGTTGTGCCTTCCACCACAGTGATGAATGCTGTGGTGGATGTTTGTGTCAAAACATTTTATTATGTTTTTGTGTGTTCTTTTTCATTTCTTTATGTGCAAGTGACAAATAAAACTGATATTGACATTGATTGATATTGGAAACTGGCCCTTCAGTCCACTGAGTCTGCGCTGACCAATGATCACTTGTACACTAATTCTATCCTATATACAAGGGATATTTTTTTATGTCTCAACTTCACATTGGTTATTCTCGTCAGCCGTTAAATTATTTTCCCAAGCCATTGTCCCACCTTTGCTTGAGGATGTTGGAATGGCTTTGGAGAGTCAGGAGGTGAAACACGTTACAAAATACCCAAACTCTAACCTTTCTTGTGGCCAAACTATTTGTTTACCATTAAAATAGTATCTCTGCCCCTTCCATCTGTGTCAGACCACATCACCGACTGATATTATCTTGCCGTTTTACATTCATGATACAATTTGCCTTTCTGTGTATTATGTTACAGCCCTAAGCCACATTTAATTAAACTCTAATTTTTCTAAACTGTACTTGAGATATAGCGTGTGATTACAAAAAGAACAACCCTTGACCTTGGGATAGGACTTATCCCATGGGTTAACTCCCTTGGACATCATTACTCCACCAAAATAACTTCTAATTATGTTGTTTGTCCATTAGCAGAAAATGCCACGTAAAGCAGTTAAAGAGCGTGGCTTTCTCACCTGCTGTAACTAGGCAGTTGAAAGCGCTTTAATGTCTCGTGAAACACTGAGTAATAAAATAATATAAGATCTTCTGGGTACAGAGTCCCATAGCACAGAAACAAGCTCTTCAGTTCACCATATCCTCACCATCTATCAAGTATCAGTTTCAGTTTAGTTTATTGTCACAACTACTGACACAGTGAAAAGGTTTTGTTGCATGCTAACCAGCCTATCTAGCTGGTACCTATCTATATCCGTATCTAGGGTACACAAAATGCTGGCGAAACTCAGCGGGTGCAGCAGCATCTATGGAGTGAAGGAGATAGGCAACGTTTTGGGACGAAACCCTTCTTATCTATACTACTATACTACTATACTGCTATACTATCTATAGCACTCCCATTTATCAGCACCTGTGTATCACCTTGTAAGTCTGGCTGATTGAAGTGTTATTCAAGTGTAAGTGTTATGACAGTCTTTGCCACCATTCATTCGTTCTGTGTTTTTCACTGCCGCCGCCTGTTATATCGTAATTGTCTGGGACCTTTTACTTTTGGGTTGAGTTTTACTTCAACCCTGGCATGGATATTGTCCAGTTCGTGCTGTTTTTGACCGTGGACAACTTCATTATTTGAGTGGTTGTGAATAGTAATGAACCTTGTGCAGTTGTCAGAGAGCATCCCTACTTCCGACCATAACAGTTGAAGGAGAGTCAGGGATGATGCAGCTGAAGTTGGTTGGGCCTATGACACTACCCTGAGGAACTCCTGCAGAGTTGTCCTGTGGCTGAGATGAAGGACAATCATCTGCACAAAGGACCAAGGCGACACAGTGGTGCAGCGGTAGTGTTGCCGCTTTCCAGCGCCAGAGACCTGAGTTTGATCATGACTACTAGTGCTGCCTGCCTGAAGTTTGTATGTTCTCCTTGTGATCACGTGGGTTTTCTCTGGGTGCTCGGGTTTTCTCCCACACTCCAAAGACGTACAGGTTTGCAGGTTTATTGGCTTGGTACAATTGTTAATGGTCCCTAGTGTGTAGGATAGGGTTAGTGTGCCAGGTTCGCTGGTTAGCACGGACCCGATGGGCCAAAGGTGCTAGTTTCCACACTGTATCTCTAAACTAAATTAAATCAGTTTATCTTAAAATAATATGTGATTGTAGTGCACATTGTAATTCTTCTATAGATGCCACCCATTTCGGGGTGGGTAATGGTTAGGAAGGGCATCAGAGAAAATAACAAACTCTCTTTAATGACAAGTAAATCCTGCCAGTGAGTCTGTGTAAATCACATAAGTGGAATTAGTAAAATAATAGGTCGTCGGTGCCATTTTGTTGGGGATTTGGCAAAACTCAGTATCTCACTTCAAATGAATTTATCTGCAACAAAGCTGAACTTAGTCCTAGCCAACAGCAGCATTTTGACTAATTAATCACACAACTGTAAAAAGGACAGCTAGATTTCAGAGTGTTAATTTCTATTCATGTATAAATGAACCGTGGCTCTTTTTAAAATTCATGATCAATATCTGCTTTATATAAAAAGAGCAGACGATGATAAAGAAATGTAGAATGGTTCATTGTTGGCTCGGGGGAATGTGAGAAGGAGGTATACAATCATTAAAATTAATCAGGTGATTGTATGCCTTTTAATCCCCTCAGGTAAGAATGACCCATTGTACATTTCCTTATCACCATCTGCTTTGATCTGTTGTTTTCACACCTTACCCCTCCATATCTCTGGACCTGTTAATCCTGGCCAGATTGGAGAGGCTAGGACTATAATGGGGTGAAAGATTCAGGGCTGCTGGGAGATTTGGTCAATTTGAAAGTGTTCTCTGTGCAACTAGGACAAATTGCTGGGTGATGCCAGTTTGTCTAGAGCCTAGATCCAAGCTGCAGGAAAAGAATAAGAAATTCTGCAGAACCTGTCAATTAGGTGCAAAATGCATAGCATGGATTGGATGACTGCAAACCAGACATACGCCTTGTAAATAATTATAAATAATGTTGCAGAGTTTTACTTTGCCAAGTGTTGATTGGATGAGGTCTTGTCTGGTTTTCTTGCAGATCAGGGTAAATGTTGCTATGTTTGCTTCCTCCGAGAAGCCCTGTTTGAATACAATGTATTAGCTACTGTATTATTGGGTTAGGGAAATGTCTGTTATGTATGGAGTTAATCGATATCTGTAATTGGATTGTAAAGAGACCACCCCCATGTGGTTCGGCACCTCAAGGTCCGAGGACCTATAAAAGTTTGCTGCCACAAGGTCCTGTGTTGATCTTCTAGGAGAGCGCTTGGAACTGTGTGACCTTCTGGAGCGTCTCTGTGTGAACGAGGCCTAGAGGTTAGGCACAGTGGTGGGAACTGTAATTGTGTTTTGTCAAAATAAAGATTAGTTGATCAAGTGTTACACAAAAAGCTGGAGAAACTCAGCGGGTGCAGCAGCATCTAAGGAGCGAAGGAGATAGGCAACGTTTCGGGTCGAGACCCTTCTTCAGTTGATCAAGTACTTGATTCAGTGATTTTTGACTGAAACTAGACTGGGGGGAAGCTTAGAATGAGCAATTTCCACTCCCTGTCCCCTGTTTCTCAGTCTGAAGAAGGGTCTCGACCTGAAATGTCACCCGTTCCTTCTCAAAGGAATCAGAGATGCTGCCTGTCCCGCTGAGTTACTCCAGCATTTTGTGTCTATCTTTGGTGTATAACCAGCATCTGCAGTTCCTTCCTACACAATAAAAATTCACATTTGACAATGACAAATATCTAAGTAAACATGGTCATCAAACATAGTTGAGGCTCGCACCAGGGTCTCTTCTGTACCCCGCAACACTGTCCTCTCTCCCCATCCCACACTCACAACAAGAGCAGATTCCCCCTGGTCCTCACCTTTCACCCCACCAGCCGGCACATACAACACATAGTCCTCCGCCAGTTTTGCCACCTCCAACGTGACCCCGCTACTCGCCACATCTTCCCATCTCCCCCCCGTCTGCCTTCCGCAAAGACCGCTCCCTCCGCAACTCCCTTGTCAATTCTTCCCTTCCCTCCCGCTCCACCGCTTCCCCGGGCACTTTCCCTTGCAACCGCAAGAGATGCTACACTTGTCCGTTTACCTCCCCCCTCCACTCCTTTCAGGGACCCAAGCAGTCCTTCCAGGTCTGACAGAGGTTGACCTGCACCTCCTCCAACCTCATCTATTGCATCCGCTGCTCTAGATGCCAGCTGATCTACATCAGTTAGACCAAGAAGAGGCTTGGCGATCGTTTCGCCGAACACCTCCGCTCAGTCCGCAATAACCAACCCGACCTCCCGGTGGCTCAGCACTTCAACTCCCCCTCCCATTCCGTATCCGACCTCTCTGTCCTGGGCCTCCTCCATGGCCAGAGTGAGCAACACTGCAAATTGGAGGAACAGCACCACATATTCCGCTTAGGGAGTCTGCATCCTCTTGGCATGAACATTGAATTCTCTCAATTCTGTTGACCCTTGCTGTTTCCTCCCCTTCCCACCTCTCCCTCAGCCCTCGGGCTCCTCCTTCTCCTTTTTCCTTTCTTCCCCCCGCCTCCCCCCACCCCCTATCAGTCTGAAGAAGGGTTTCGGCCCAAAACGTTACCTATCTCCTTCGGTCCATAGATGCTGCTGTACCCGCTGAGTTTCTCCAGGATTTTGTGTACCCTTGATTTGCCAGCATCTGCAGTTCCTTATTTAGATTCAGATTCAGATTCAGAAAACTTTATTGTCTGTCGTAACAGAAAATCTTCTTTGACGTGGGTCAACATACAACAAGACAATATATAACAGTCATCATACAACACAGCCTTCTGCGGGCACACTCAGTGTGTATAGGTCTTAAAAACAAGTATAAAGATTAGAAACTGTAAAAATAGACAAGATAAAAGTTGAAAGTTGTGGATACGTGTAAAGTGACAGTGCGTCAGGGTTAATTTGTCCATTGATCATGTATTATTTAAACTATTTATGGCAATGGGTATGAATGAGTTTTTGTGGATGTTTTCCTTGGATAGGGGGACTTTATATCGGCGGCCTGATGGCAGAAGTTGGAAGGACTTGTGCAGGGGGTGGGTGGGGTCCTGTGTAATGAGGTTGGCTTTCCTTTTAACTGCCTGGGTGTGAAGTACTGACAATTGAATTTGAGTTTTGCCAGTTATTTTGCTTGCTTGATTGATGATCCGGGAAAGCTTTGATTTGTCTTTGACAGAGGTAAGGGTGAACCAGGATGTGATGTTAAAGGTGAGTACAGATTCTATAAGTGATTTATATACAGCTGTTAAAATGTCCTGTCTGACATCAAAGCTCCTGAGTTTCCTCAGCAGGAACAGGCGTTGCTGTGCCTTCTTGTGCACAGAGTCTGTGTGCTGGGAGAAGGACAGGCGGGTATCAATCTCTGTGCCCAGGTATCTACTGGCCTCTACCTGCTCGACTGTCTGCCCATTCAGCCTCAGAGGTTCAAAGAGAGGTTGGGGGGACAGCTCCTTGGTCTTGGAGATGTTAAGTTCCAGAGAGCTCTCTTTGATCCACAGCATCAAGATGTTGACCTGCTGATAGTAGGCAGCCAGAGAAATGTGATCCTTGATGTGGGCCACCAGGGCCATATCGTCTACATACTTAAAAAGGGGAATGTCACTGTTATTGTTTGTTACATTGTTCGTGTAGATGGAAAATAAAATCGGTGATAAAACACAACCCTGGAGGACACCAGTGTTTAAAATCATGTTCTTGGATTTAAAACCATTTACCACCACATGCTGTGGCCGGTCCTGCAGGAAGTCTTTTATCCACAGGATAAGTGATGGGTTGACTTGTAGATCCAGAAGGCGGTTGCAGAGGGTGACTGTGTTGACTGTGTTAAAAGCGGAAGAAAAATCCATAAATAAAATCCGTGTGTGGGGGTGTGGGGAGTCCAGCTGTCTGCTAACTGTGTCCAGGAGAGTCAAACAGGCATCCTCCACGCCACGCCTTGCCATATAGGCGAACTGGAGTGGGTCAAGCTTGTCCACCACCATAGCAGTGAGGTGATCACTTACCACCCTCTCCATACACTTGGAAAGAATGGATGTGAGTGCTACCAGTCTGAAGTCCTTCATCTCCCTGGCGTTAGATTTCTTCGGCAACGGTATAAGTGTAGACTCCTTCCACATCCGTGGGACACAGCTGGAGTCAAGGAGATGTTGGAATAGCTGAGTGATGACATCACCCAGCTGAACTGAGCATTCCCTCAGCACCTTGCCCCTGAGCCTGTCTGGGCCAGAAGCTTTGTGAGGGTTGATGCGGCCCAGTATAGATGTAACCTTCCTTTTATCCACTGTGATTGATGGACTGCTGGTGAGGGTCCAGTCATTCTGGGGATGTGGCCTGTCAAACCTGATGTTGAGTTGCTCAGCAAATGTGGCGGGGTCAGAGCATTGGATCAGGGCCGGTTTCTGGGCTCTGCCCATCATGGTGTTAAGTCCCTGCCATGCCTCCCTTGCATTGCCAGTGGTGAATTTTTCCTCCACTTTGTTTTTGTAGTGGCGTTTGGCCTGCCTGGTCTTCCTTCTCAACTCACTATTATACTGTTTTACTCTGTGTTTGTCTCCCTGAAGGAATGCCACTTTTTTGTTGTTAAGACACTGCTTCAGGTCCTTGGTAACCCAAGGCTTGTTATTGGGGTACAGCTTGACCTGTTTTGTTGGTATAACAGCGTCCACACAGAATGACAAATAGGAGGAGATAGAGTCTGTCAGCAGATTTAGGTCTCCCTCACAGCTTTGGAAAAATATTTCCCAGTCAGTGATCTCCATGCAGCCCCTTAATGCATCGACAGAGTCATCGTTCCAGACTTGAATAGTTTTTGTTTGTATATCTTCTGTTTTTAATTTTTGTCTGTATTTTGGAAGCAGCAGAATGACATTGTGGTCGGAGCAACCAAGTGGTTGGCGGGGCTTTGAGACATAGGCTCCCGGTATGTTACCGAAACACATATCCAGCGTTCTGCCAAGTCTGGTAGGTGTGGTAACATACTGCTCCAAGTTTGGAAGCAATGTGGTGACATCGCATCTGTTAAAATCCCCAAGCAGGAAGAGAGGCTGATCGCTGCTCTGATTGACAGCTCTGTTGAAACAGTCAGCAATGCGCTCCGCAGCAAATGTGTTATCAGGTCCAGGGACATACGCTAGGATAACTGTGATCTGTGTGAATTCACGGGGAAGGTAGTGAGGCCTGAACGACACCGTCATGGTTTCGTGGTGTTTGCTGCATTCAGTCTCTCTGATAGTGAAGTTGACAGCCCACTTTGTGTTGACAGCCATGCAGAGCCCGCCCCCAATCGACTTCCGCGTCATCCTAGTGTCTCTATCAAAACGGATGATCTTAAATTCATCAATATCGACATTGGTTATTTCTTCTGACAACCATGTCTCCGTGAAACAAAAGAGACTTGTTTGACGGTAGTCTGAGTCAAATTTAATGAGTGCGGAAAGTTCAGTTATTTTGTTGCGTAGTGACCGCACATTGGAGAGAGTTATTGCAGGTAGTGGCAGCCTCCTACCTCGTCTCCTCATTCTGTTCCGTATTCCTCCTCTGGCTCCCCTTTTCCTACGAATGCGCTTGATGTAATGATTCCTCTGTAGCTGAGGAATCCCATTCAGGGTAGAAGGTGTCGCTTGTAGGCCGGAAGCAGGCCGCAGATCCTGCAAAGTGTCCCGTGAGTAGGTGAGCCTCCCTCCATGGCGTGTCATGGGATTTGCCGGTGCAATACATATCGCAAATACTGGCTCCAAAAAGGCGGTCAGAACACACAAACTCGCTAAATACTTGACAGTGGTAATCATACTTGCTATCGTTAAATACCGCACTTAATGACTTAGAAAAACACTAAACAACTCATAAAACATGGAAACATACGGGAGCAGCGCGCCACGAGTCGCTCACAGAGTAGCGCCCCGCCCCTCCCTTTAACAGGTATATTCAATCAACTTACTCTTCTGGCCTGCGCAATATTGAGCTGCTCTACATATTACCATGGGGACATTCGATGGTCACAAAACCCAGACCTTAGTCTTTGGTTAGGAAGGATCGAGACCCTTCTTCAGATTGAGAGTTAGGAATGGGAGTCCAAAGATATGGAAGGACAATAAAAAAAGAGCAGATGATGATAAAGACATGTAGAATGGTTCATTGGGTTACACAAAAAGCTGGAGAAACTCAGCGGGTGCAGCAGCATCTAAGGAGCGAAGGAGATAGGCGACGTTTCGGGTCGAGACCCTTCTTCAGAATGGTTCATTGTTGGCTGAGGGGGAGGTGACAAGGAGGTATACAATCAGTAAAATTAATCAGGTGATTGTATGCCTTTTAGTCACCTTCCCCTCAGGTAACAATGACAGTGTGAAAACGACAGATTAAAGCACATGCTGATAAGGAAATGGAGAATGCTTCATGTGAAGGAAGGAACTCAGTCTCCCATTCCTTCTCTCCAGAGATGCTGCCTGTCCCGTTGACTTCAGATGCTGGTTTAAATCAAAGATAGACACAAAAGCTGGAGTAACTCAGTAGGCCAGGCAGCATTCTGACGAAAGGTCTCCCCCTGAAACGTCTCCCATTCCTTCTCTCCAGAGATGCTGCCTGTCCCGCTGGGTTACTCCAGCTTCTTGTGTCTATCTTTGGCGAATGGTTCATTGTTAACTGAGGGGAAGGTAAAATTGCGGCATACAATCTTTGGATCTTACTTCCGAATAAACTCCGAATGTGCCAGTGCCCCGGCAGCTCATACTATATTACTCTGAAATCTGTTTCCATTAGCTTCGACCTATACCATGATTTCAAGAAATGTGATATAAATGGTCTGTGGTTATACTGCAATATGATGTCTATAATAAGTAACCTCAAACACATTTACCGATAAGAAAAGTCTCCAATCCAAAGGAGGATGTTGGATATTTGACACTTTGTACGCAACGTCCGTGCTTCTAACACCCAGTCAAATATTGCAGTGATTATTGCTTATTTCATTTAATCAAAGATTCACATATAGACTCTTTGGTTGAAAGATGAAAGATTCATTGAAGCTTCCAATGCTTAGTAAAGGAAATGTATTTCGTTTTTGAACATATTTATTGGTTTTGGGCCTTTAAACAGAAAGTGGTTGAAATACGAAGCAGATTAGGACGGATCCATGGAGACAAATGGGGCTAACGTTTCAGGTCATTGACCTTTCAGATGAACCTTTACACGATACACCTGAAATTCATGTGCACAACTTAATATGATCATCGCAGTATCCAGACAATCCCAATCATGCTGATCTCATATGACTTCAGATGCATTGCAGACAAACGGTGGCACAGCAGTAGAGTTTCTGCCTTACAGCGCCAGAGACCCGGGTTCGATCTTGACTACAGGTGCTGTCTGTATGGAATTTGCTCGATCTCCCCGTGACCTGCATGAGTTTTTTCCGTAATCTCCGGTTTCCTCCTACGCTCCAAAGATGTACAGGTTTGTACTTGAATTGGCGTCGTATTATTTTAAATTTTCCCTAGTGTGTGTAGATAGTGTTAATGTGCAGGGATCGCTGGTCGGCGCGGACTCAGGTGGCCCGAAGGGCCTGTTCCCGGACTGTATCTTTGAACTAAACAATATATTTCATGGTCACAGTTAATAAATATAGAATTGAGAGGGTCAAAGTGAAGCTGTACAGTGTTATAGCTGGAGAACCCTGGTGGAATAAGCTTGGTATAATGGTTCAAAAATAAGTATGGTGGGCTAGTGAAGTCCAGGAGTTAGCTTTTGGTTTGATGAACAGAACTCAGAAATGTTTCAAGAATAGATTCTGGACACATAGTAATAAGAGGCAAAATTTGAATCCAGCCCTTCGATACAGAAACACCAATGAGATGTGCTTTGTCCCAGAAGCATGAACTCTAGGCAGGTAGGCTGTGGCAGTTGATGGAACCAGGGAGTTTATCACAAAGCTAAGCAGGTAACAGATGCAGTGGGTGAGGGCTGAAGTTCAGAGATGCATTGGTTAAGCCTTTCCATTTAGTTTAGAGATACAGCACGGAAACAGGCCATTCAGCCCACTGAGTCCTCGCCGACCAGTGGTCCCCACACAAACCTGTACGTCTTTGGAGTGTGGGAGGAAACCAGACCTCTTGGAGAAAACCTATGCAGGTCACGGGGAGAATGTACAAACAGAATCTGTAGATCCGTAGATCGAACCTGGAGCTCTGGCACTGCACGGCAGTAACTCTACTACTGTGCCACCCTTTTGTATAGTCACACTGGTGTCCACAGAGGTCAGGAACTAAAACTAAAAAAACTAAAAAAGGAAAGAGCAGCCTATGTCAGCAGCAGTGGGCAGGAGAAATCTAAACTATTCAATAACACTACAGTGCAAATATACCATTGTCCAACTTTATACAGATCACATACGCTTTTGAATGAAAAAGCCATAACAATTTACAGCATAACACGTAGAAATCTATCCTCCTATTCAGAACGCTGAAGCTCTTTTGTGAATTCTGCTGCTGAAGTAAATTAGAAAATCCAATACGGATTTGGTTGTGTTTTTTCTCACTTTAATTATCCTTAATTGTCTTATTTAGTTTAACTGCAATCAGATCCAATTGCCTACAATTTGAAAACAATCATATTCAGATGTTGGTAAATGCTAATGATAAATCCAGGGATTAAACTGGAGAGCTGATTCAGAAGTCAGTAATATGCCTCATTATAAGCTATTGGTGGGTGGTGAAGAGTTCAAGCAGTTGACTCCACTTTACGAGAGCATTTTATGGATTGTTTAATTGTGGGGATAGATTGTTCATCAGGTATTCAGATTATTATTTTTTTTAAAGGAGAAAAACTGGGCTGCACGGTGGCTAGGCGGTGGAGTTGCTGCCTTCCAGCGCCACAAATCCGGGTTTGATCCTGACTACGGGTGCTGTCTGTACGGAGTTTGTATGTTCTCTCACTGACCGCTTGGGTTTCCTCCCACACTCCAAAAACGTACAGGTTTGTAGGGTCACGATCCGCAAACGTCGCCTATCTCCTTCGCTCCTTAGATGCTGCTGCACCCGCTGAGATTCTCCAGTCTTTTGTGTACCCCAGGTTTGTAGGTTAATTGGCTTGGTATAAGTGTAACTTGACCATAGTGGGTGTAGGGTAATGTTAACGCATGGGGATGGCTGGATGGATGGCTGGATGGCTGGTGTGGACTTTGTTGGCAGAAGGGCCTGTTTCTCTGTTATATCTCTAAACTAAACTAAAGATCCCAATGCTCCTTGCGTACTGCAATGGTTCATTTGGAATGGATGCAATCAGTTTCTCTCCCTCGCTCTCTCCACAGATGTTTCCTCATCTGTTAAGTATCTTCAGCATATTCTCTTATTACTTCAAATTAGTAGCATCTGCTGCTATTTTTTCGCTCTTTGATCATCCAAAGCAATTGGATTATTGAACACGGTCTGTAATACTCCCTGTTGTAGGTGTTTCATGGGAATATCAATTAGGAGGTTGGTGTTAATGGGCATAAGTGAGACCGTACGTTTCAGGGAAATCAATTGAGGAATGAGATTGCTCTGAGAAGCAGCATTGGACTCAATGAGCTGAACAGCTTCCATTCTACATTGTAAGACCATGGGAAGTATTGTCAAACTCTAATAATTTGCTATCTGACTATCAGAAATCCTGATTTCTCGTTCAGTAGTTCTTCCAGATAGAATATCTGGTTGATAGGTGGACAAAAATGCTGGAGTATCTCTGGGTGTCCAGCATTTTGTGTCTACCTCTGGTAGTTGCTTTGGTAACTTATCCGCTGAACCCGTATGGAGCCATACATTGGAATGCAGAGAATAGGATACTTAATTGATGAAACTGCACACAAATTGCTAATGTCAGGTGGTGATTTTAGCTCTTTATGCCGGATAACTAAGCTTCCCTCATTAACAGTAAATGGATGTCCGTTCCTAAAGATACTTTGTACGTGTGTGATCATTACTGAGGGGCTGTGTGTTAAGACACCCTCAGCCTCTGGCTGCATAGACCTCAAGTTCAAGTTTGTTTGGTTGGTTTCCCCTGTGCTGAGGGGTTCACACAGTATGTGTAGAATTAGTGCAAATCCTTGCGAACTGGTGTCGCGTATAGAAACAACATAGAAAATAGGCGCAGGAGTAGGCCCTTCGAGCCAGCACTGCCATTCATTGTGATCATGGCTGATCGTCCCCCATCAATAACCGTTGCCTGCCTTCTCCAGCTTTATGGAAGGAGCATCTGCAGGGTTCAAAGGTCAGTCTATTGTCACATGTACCAATTAAGGTACAGTGAAACTCGAATTACCATACAGCCATACTAAAAAAAAGCAACACGACACACAACTACATTAAAGTTAACATGACCATCCACCCACAGCAAATTCCCCACATTCCTCACTGTGATGGTAGGCAATAAGGTCTAATCTTCTTCCTCTTAATTCTTCCATGGTCAGGGCAGTCAAACCATCCGCAGTCGCGGCGATGGAAGCTCACGCAGCTGACGATCGAAGCCCTCGCGTCGGGGCAATTGAAGCTCCCTTGTCGGGGTGGTCGAAGCTCCTGCGACTTGGAGCACCTGAAGTTGGTCACTACCCACGGAGACCACGAGCTCCACGATGTTAAGTCCGCAGGCTCCAGCGTTTGGAGCTCCCAAAGTCAATCTCCAGCAAGAGGCCGCCAACTCTACGATGTTAGGCTGCAGTGTGGACGGAGATACGATAAGGAAAAAAAATTGCATCTCCGTCGAGGTAAGAGGTTACAAAAGGTTTCCCCCAACCCCCCCCCCCCCCCACCCCCCACATAAAACAAGCTAAAGAACACTAAAACTTACATTTCACACATACTATAAAACAAGAATGAAGGGACAGACAGACTGTTGGCGAGGCAGCCATTGTGGGCACCACCCAGTGGAATTGAGTATGGACAAAGTTAGGAGGTAGAGTGCGGTGGAAGTGAAAGGAATAAACGTTGTGTCTCCTGCAGTGGTGTAGGAAGGTGCCAGTTGGAAATATGAATGATGGGAGAATAAGGAAGCATGCTGTGCCTTCTCGGGATCTTTTAGAAAGATACGGGTGAGAAAATGTTCCGAAGTATAGATTTGTTTCATAGCTGAAAAAGATAGAAAATGATGCGAGGAACCCACTGACTGGTGGGGTGCAAGGAAAATAACATGTAACGTTGTTAGTTGAGGAATTGTGGGGAGAGGGAAAACAAGAGGCATATGTTTGAGTATTCGCTGATAAGAAGATTTCCACAGAGAAGTCCTTGAATCAAGCATCAGATCTGAGGAAGGATGTGCTGGCAAGGGGTGCGTTGGAGAGGGCCCAGAGGAGGTTTACGAGAATCCTCCCAGGAATGATGGGTTAAATTATGATGAGACTGGGCCTGTACCCGCTGGCGTTTAGAAGGATGAGTGGAGACCTCATTGAACCTTACCGAATTGTGAAATGCCTGGATGTAGAGAGGTTGTTTCCACTAGTCTTGGGAGAGTCTAGGACCAGAGGTCATAGCCTCAGAATTAAAGGGCGCTCTTTTAGAAAGAAGGTGAGGAGGAACTTCTTTAGCCAGAGGGTAGTTAATCTGTGGATCTCATTGTCACAGTGGTGTGGAGGCCAAGTCAATGGATATTTTTAAGACGGAGATTGACAGATTCTTGATTAGAATGGGTGTCAAGGGTTAGAAACAGAAACATAGGAAAAAAAAATGCAGGAGTAGGCCATTTGGCCCTTCGAGCCAGCACTGCCATTCAATATGATCATGGCTGATCATCTAAAATCAGTACCCCGTTCCTTTTTTTTCCCCCATATTCCTTGATTTCTTTAGCCCCAAGACCAAAATCTGACTCTCTCTTGAAAACATCCAGTGAATTGGCCTCCAATGCCTTATGTGGCAGAGAATTCCACAGATTCACAACTCTCTGGATGAAGTTTTTCCTTATCTCAGTCCTAAATGGCCAACTTCTTATTCTTGAACTGTGATCCCTGGTGCTGGATTCCCCAACATCGGGAACATATTTTCTGCAGAGGAGCTTATGGGGAGAAGGCAGGAAAATTGGATTAGTAGGCAGAGATCAGCCATGATTGAAATACGGAGTGGGCTCAATGGGCTGAATGGCCTAATTCTACTTCTATAACATGAACTTGTGAACATGTTTGGGTGTGAGGGGTGTTGGGGAGAAGACAGGGAAATGGGGTTGAGAGGGAAATGTAGATTAGCCATGATTGAATGGGGGAGTAGACGATGGTCTGAATGGCCTAATTCTGCTCATGTAACTAAAACAAATCACAAAAGTCCACTTAAAGCACAAGATAGAGAGAAAGTATATATTCCAGGAAAAACAAAAACGAACAAATTGCTGGAGGAACTCAGTGGACCAGGCAGCATCTGTGGAATGTTTGAAGAAGTGACACAACTTGAAATGTCATCTGTCCATTTCCCTCCATGCTTGGGGTTTTATTGCTCAGGATTTCAGCATCTATAATCATTCGTGTTCCAAGTAGGCAAATCTGCAGAGAACATCAATACACAACAACAATTATATAAATAGTTGAATAAATAATCATATGATCTGAATTGTCTGGCACAGCAGGTGGAATCACTGCCTCACAGGCCCGATGACTTGGGTTCAGTCCTGAGCTCCCATGCTACATGTGTGGAGTTTGCGTGTTCTCACCGTGACTAAGTGCGCTTTCTCCAGATCGTCTACTTATCTCTCACTTTCCAAACCCATACAGATTTGGGGCAGCACGGCGGCGCAGAGATAGAGTTGCTTCCTCACAGCGCCAGAGACCCGGGTTTGATCTGGGCTACGGATGCTGTTTGTACGAAGTTTGCACATTCTCCCCGTGACCTGTGTGGCTTTTCCACGGGATCTTGGGGTTCCTCCTACACTGCAAAACCAAACAGGTTTGTGGGCTAATTGGACTGGTAAAATTGTAAATTGTGCCATGTGTGTGTAAGATAGTGTTAAGCCCCTGTCCCACTTGCATGTCCTTGGCGTGCTAATTACGTGACCTTGTGGTCGCATTGAGGCGTGATGGTCCTGCGAAGGTCGCGCCGACGTCATGCGTCCGCACAGCTGTCTGGAGCGCGTGCCATCTTTTGAAGATGGACACAAAATGCAGGAGTAACTCAGCGGCACTGGCAGCATCTCTGGAGAGAAGGAATGGATGATGTTTCGGGTCGAGACTCTTCTTCAGTCTGAAAGAAGGGTTTTGACCAGAAACGTCAACCATTGCTTCTCTCCAGAGATGCTGCCGGTCCCGTTGAGTCACTTCAGCATTTTGTGTCCATCTTCAATTTTCTTGGCCCCGCTCTGGGAGTAAAAATGGGGGCGGATCCGGACCGCAACGGCCGTGAGCCCCAGGCCAAGCTCGGCGATTGTTTGCCTGCTTCTGCTGCTGTTGGAGGCGAGACCCTCCGTTGCGCCAGGGTCTTTGGCCTGTCCCACGTTGGCCGTCAGTTAAGCGATAGGCCATTGGCGCGCGCAGATTTTGTTCACTACAAAATTTCGGAGCCCCGCGCGATACCGCGCACAACTCCATACCCCTTTGCGCTTCTCAGTGGGACCGGCCCCGCGCGGCCACACGATGCCCGTGTGCCTCAATGCAATGATGAGGTCGCATAATTTGCGTGCCAAGGATGCGTAAGTGGGACAGGGCCTTTAGTGAGCGGGGATCCCTATTTCCACGCGATATCTCTAAATCAAAATAAATTTGATTGGTCACTGTCGATGGCGCCCAGTGTGCAGGTTGGTGGTAGAATCTGGGAAGGTGTGGGGTGCAGTTGATAGGAACATGAGGAGAACAAAGTAGGATTATGTAAATACGGGTTGACGGTAGCATGGAATTTGAGGGCTGTATTGTGATATGACTGATCTTAGATTGCAGAAAGAATATTAGAAGGAACACTGGCAGCTCCCAGCGGCATGGGACCTCTTACATTCACGCAAAGAGGCAAGTGCTTTAATGTTGAATGTAAAACCCATTTTTTAAATATTTCAAAATAGATTTTATTCAAATGATAAATATGTACAATACATGAACCTTGCGGAAAATCCATCCGACATTTTCGGAGGCTATACAAATTGATCTATACAGTTTATACATTTCTTTTCCCCAAATTTCACAAATGTGTCCCCCACCCGTGCCACATGTGGCCCACTGGCGTGGGATACCTTCCCTTATTTTGAGGGGCATCTCCACCATACCGTGCCCCCCATGTCCAGCAGCGGAAGAACCCTAGACTGTGGCCCTCCCCCACCGAGCCTTGGCATTGGCTGCACCGAGCTTCAGTGCGTCCCTCAGCACGTACTCCTGCAGTCTGCAGTGGACTAGTCGGTAATATTCCCTTTTGGACATCTCGCTCTGCTGGGTGGTGAACAACGCTCAGGCAGACCAGAGGGCGTCTTTCACCGAGTTGATGACCCTCCAGCAGCACTCAATGCCAGTCTCTGAATGTGTCCCTGGGAACAGTCCGTAAATCACAGAGTCCTCTGTGACGGAGCTGTTCGGAATAAAGCGTACCAGGGACCCTTGCATTTTTCTACAGACTCTTTTAGCAAATCCACACTCTGCAAAGAGGTGGGCAACCGTTTCCTCTACATAGCAGCCGTCCCGAGGGCAGCGTGCGCTGGCAGTGAGGTTCCGATGGTGCAGGAAGGATCTGACTGGGAGGGCTCCCCTCACCGCCAGCCAAGCCAGGTCTTGGTGCTTGTTGGTGAGTTCTGGCGATGAGGCATTTTGCCAGACAAGCTGGGCAGTCTGCTCAGGGAACCACGCCACGAGATCCATCAAGTCCTTTCCCTGCAGTGCCTGCAGGACATTCTGTGCTGACCACTGCCCAATGGATGTGTGGTCAAAGGTGTTGGTCCGGAAGAACCTTTCCACAGACGACAGATGAGGCGGCAATGTCCTGCTGACTGGCACCTTGCGTGGCATCTGCGCCAGGCCCATCCCTCGCAACACCGGGGACAGGTAGAACCTTAGCAGGTAGTGCCCACGTGCCTTGGCTCTACACTCCGCCTGATGCAGCCACACACGAAGGTGGCCATCAGGGTGAGGGCAACGTTGGGCACGCTTTTACCCCTGTTGTCTGCTGACTTGTAAATTGTGGCCCATCGCACCCGGTCTATCCTCGACTCCCAGATGAACTGGAAGACGGCCCAGGTGATCCCTGTGACGTAGGAGGGAGGGACAGGCCACGCTTGTGCTAAGTACATCAGCCCAGGGAGCACCTCACACCTGATGACCAAATTCTTTCCCGTTATGGAGAGGGAGCGTTGCCTCCACAGCTCCAGCTTCCTCCCCACCCTGGCTATCCGCTCCAGCCAATTCTTGTTACACGCCTCAGCCCCCCCCGAACCAGATCCCCAGCACCTTCAAGAAGTTGAATGTAAAACTCAGCACGACCAAAGATATATGGTTATCATTGAAGTGCGAGGTGGATTATGTACTGATCTCATAAAAGATAAAGCCACAAGCTTCTCCCTCTTGGGCAAAAATGTTACCAACTGAGCCAAGCTAATGTTTATTAGATTGCTGTTTTAACTGCCTCATCGGAAGTGCTATCACATTTGGACAATAACTCATGTAGTTATAGATAAAGGGAAGATTGTTTTATCTGTATAATTGAACTTTTCGATTTGATTAAGCATTTATGCGTAGGTTGGTTATGTATGAGGGGAGATCTGTTTAATTTGCAAATTGCATTTCATAACCTGCCATGGAAAGTACAAAGTTAATTATTTTCATGCGAAAGGACTGAAGCAATAAAAATGCTTATTTAGGTGAGCACAAATACTGTATTTCTGCATTTTGTTGAGGCAATGCCTTCTCGCACGCACTCTTCAATGTTCTGCTCAGTCCTCCTAAACCTACCTGATCAGCTGGTTGGCAAACACTTTAACCCCACCCCCCCCATTCCCACTGTCCTGGGCCTCCTCCATTGTCAGAGTGAGGCCCAGCGCAAATTGGAGGAGCAGCACCTCATATTTTGCCTGGGCACCTTACGCCCCAGCGATATGAATATTGACTTCTCTAACTTCAAGTAACCCTTGCTTTCCCTCTCTCTCTCCATTTCTGCCCCCCCCCCCCCATTCCCAGTTCTCGGACCAGTCTGACTGTCCCCGATTACATTTTATCTCTGTTTGCTTTGCTGTCACTTTCTCCTAGCTAACAATGATCTATTCTGCATTTTCCTTGATCTCCATCTCTTTTCATGTCTCGTTTTCAACATCTTACCATTCCCTATCTCTGTGTCTCCCTCTCTCCTGACTCTGTCTGAAGAAGGATCTCGACCCAAAACATCACCCATTCCTTCGATCCAGAGATGCTGTTTTTTTTTGCCACTGAGTTACTCCAGCAATCTGTGTCTATGTTCGGTAAACCAGCTTCTGCAGTTCTCTCCTTCACATATGCGAGGTTTGCTTTATCCTTTTCTTGAACCTGGACTCTTGGCTCAATAAGCCAAGAGTCTGGGTTCTTGATCTTCAATATCCCTTTACCTGAATTGAGCAAACGCAGTGGCATCTGCACCCTGTATGTTGGCTACCGAGGAATGTGCAATCTTGGTTCTGGAGTAAAGTCACAGTAGGTTGGACAGTTCCCCATTAATTCTGAGGAATAGCTCCAGACCAGTGGGAGGTTTGTGGGATGTGAGGTGCAAAATTGTGATGAGAAAGAGTGAGAAAAGTGTTTGGACAACCACAAGTCAAACCAACGCAGGTCACGGGGAGAATGTACAAACTCCGTACGGACAGCACCCGCGGTCAGGATTGAACCTGGGTCTCTGGCGCTGTAAGGCAGTAGCTCTACCACCTCGTCATATTGGTTAGGATCACGCTTTGCATCCCCACATGAAGCAAATTTAAAATGGTTAAACCACCTAAAAAAGCACAATTAGTAAGGATGGAATAGAGAAGGACACCTTCAGTAGGTTCGTCTCCCCACAAAATGTCTGGAATGTGATCTTGTCAGAACAATATATAAAATAATTCCCCACTGCAGATTTGTTCCAAAGACTTGCCTCCCTACTTCCTAGACATACTTAGACTTCCTTCCCCATTGGATACCGGCTACTTGAAGGATTATCCAACCTGTCCCGTCCTTTGACAGCCATAACAAATCGGTTCATACGTTGTAGTTGCAGTATTAGGCCATTCAACCCATTAAGCCTATCCACCTCAAGTGGGCCTTCCAACACTGGGTGTTTCCCATGAAACCTGTGGGAAGTCTTCCAACCTTTTCCAGCCATGTAGTATGTAGAATTCCTGACTTTAGCATTCAAATGAACTTCTAGTCTTCTCACCACACCTACTTGAATCGCCGCATGATTCAACCCGTCTAAAGAAGACCAGGCCACCATTACTGTTTCAATTGTCTTCTTTTCAGCTTCCACCTCCGCAACATGCCCTGTGTGAACCTGTATCACATTTTCATTGCAGGAGCCTCCTGCACACTTCCTTGAACAATGGGCCATTCAATTAACGTATGTCATAGAAACATAGAAACATAGAAAAATAGGTGCAGGAGTAGGCCATTCGGCCCTTCGAGCCTGCACCACCATTCAATGTGATCATGGCTGATCATCCAACTCAGTATCCCATACCTGCCTTCTCTCCATTACCCCCTGATCCCTTTAGCCACAAGTGCCACATCTAACGCCCTCTTAAATATAGCCAATGAACTGGCCTTAACTACCTTCTGTGGCAGAGAATTCCAGAGACTCACCACTCTCTTTGGAAATAATGTTTTCCTCATATCAGTCCTAAAGGAATTCCCCCTTATCCTTAGACTGTGATCCCTTGTTCTGGACTCCCCCAACATCGGAAACAATCTTCCTGCATCTAGCTTGTCCAACCCCTTAAGAATTTTGTAAGTTTCTATAAGATGCCTTCCCTTGCCTTCCCTTAACAAGTTTCAAGAATGTTGTTGTTTACCGATACTTGGGTCTCAACCCGAAACGTCGCCTATCTCCTTCGCTCCTTAGATGCTGCTGCACCCGCTGAGTTTCTCCAGCCTTTTGTGTACCTTCAAGAATGTTGGATTGAAATGTCTTTTCACGGATTTGATCTCTGTTTGCTTTGTTGTCACCTTCTCCTAGCTAACAATAATCATGTCAAAGGTTCATTGTGCTGGCAGGCTTACCAATATCTCATATATCTCAGCCTACTTGCCAGCAGCAGTATCATCTGCATCCCCTCTCTCTCTCTCTCTCCATCCCTCTCCCACCCAAGTTGTACTGGCTTCAAAGTTATGTTGTTGTCTCATTGTCTGTAAATCGTTTTCACCTAGCCCACAGCTAAAGGGCCTGTCCCACTTTCACGACCTAATTCATGACCTCTGCCGAGTTTGGCCTTGACTCGTACTCGCAGCATGGTCATCACGAGGTCGTAGGTAGGTCATAGGTAGGTCGTGATGCTAGTCGTAGGTACTCGTAACATCAAGTAGGTCAACATGATGAAAAATGTCCACGAGTAAAAAAGGTTGTGAATTATGTGGTGAAAGCGGGTCAGGCCGTTTACAATGGCCCGTTTCCTTTATCGTTGTTACTTCTTTGCATATCTTTCATTCACGTGTTCTATATCTCTCCATATCACCTCTTGTTTCCCTGTCCCCTGACTCTCAGTCTGAAGAAGGGTCTCGACTGAAAATGTCACCTATTCCTTCTCTCCTGAGATCCTGCCTGTCCCGCCGGGTTATTCCAGCTTTTGGTGTCTATCTTCAGTTTAAACCAGCATCTGCAGTTCCTTCCTACACATTTCTTCCCCTCACATATCACTGCGTCGATCTATTTTCTGTTCTTCTCTCAAATCTGCATGATTCATATTAATGAAGAAATCTCTACAACGATCACACACTGGGCGAATATCCAAGTCTGCTCGTACTACTGGACGTCTCACACTCAGACATCTTATATGCCATAGGTAGGGTGGATAGTCAGAACCTTTTTCCCAGGCTGGAAATGCCCAACATTCGAGGGCATAGCCACAAGGTGAGAGAGGGGGAAAGTTTAATGGAGCTGTGTGGGGCAGGCAGGTCTTTTACACAGAGAGTGGTGGAGGCCTGGAACGTACTGCCGGGGATGGTGGTGGAGGCAGATACGATGGTGACGTTTAAGGCTTTTGGATAGGCACATGGAAGTGCAAGGTATTGGAGTGATTATGGATCAAGTACAGGCTGATGTGCTCAGTTTAGCTCGGCAATGTGTCCACACAAACATTGTGGGCTGAAGGGCCTGTTCCTGTGCTATACTGTTGTATGTTCAACACACACGCTGAGAACCTGGCTCTGTAGTTTTACCACATTCTCTCCTCATTGATGCCCGTGTATTTCTTTGGAGCTGGTGAAAATGCTACCACTTGGATAAGACAAAACTAGCAACAGAAGATCCTTAATGAAAGCTATCATTCTCAAACAATGTCTGGTATGCTACACTCATACATATGTGTATAGTTTAGTTTATTGTCACGTGTACCGAGGTACAGTGAAAAGCTTTTGTTGCGTGCTAACCATTCATTGGAAACACAATACATGATTACAATCGATTCATCCACAATGTACAGATACTGTCCAGTAAAGTCTGATTAGAGATAGTTTGAGGGTCTCTAATAAGGTAGATAGTAGCTCAGGACCACTCCCTAGTCATTGATAGATGGTTCAGTTGCTTAAGAACAGCTGGGAAGAAACTGCCTCTGAATCGGGTGGTGTGCGTTTTCACAGTTCTATATTTCTTGCCTGATAGGAGAGGGGTGAAGGGGGAGTGACCGGGGTGAGTCTCCTCCTTAATTATGCTGGTGGCCTTGTCGAGGCGGCGTGAGGTGTAAATGGAATCAATGGAAGGGAGGTTAGTTTGTGTGAAGATCTGGGCTGCGTCCACAATTCTCTGCATTTTCTTGCATATCATAGGCATCTTATAAGGGAAACCTTCAGAGGTGGGCTTTCTGATTCAGAGTTTTCTCTAATGGCCTCCTATTAGATAATCATGGAGGGCTTTCTATTCTCCCAGAGAAATTAAAGATTATTCACACTGGCAGTAATGTGGGTAAAAAAATCACTGCAGCATTAAAGTCTGAAGAAGGGTCTCGACCCGAAACGTCACCTATTCCTTCGCTCCATAGGTGCTGCCTCACCCGCTGAGTTTCTTCAGAATTTTTGTCTACCTGCAGCATTAAATGGTATTGTTTATACATTTTCTTTGATTGTTTTTTTTATAAATTATAACCCTCTGGTCAGAGCTAGCACGCTAGCTGGGGACGGGAGAGAGTGCAGGACATCATGAAGCAGATGGTACCACTCAAACTTGAGTTGGAGTGAACGCCATAGACTAGACTAGATAAACATGTCAGACAACGCTGCAGAAGGATTATTTGACCAGCAGTCAAGAATCAGAAATAAGAAGTCATTCGACCAAAGACTACACCTTGGAGACCAATCCTCATTTTGGCACCTCATAGTTTCCAACTGCAAAACTCTCCTTCAATAGGGTACAGAACACCTTCGCTCAGTCCGCAAAGGCCTACGTGATCTCCCGGTTGCTAGATACTTTAATTCCTCCTCCCAATCCCGTACTGATCTTTCTGTCCTGGGCCTCATCCACTGTCAGAATGAGGCCGAACGTGAATTGGCGGAAAAGCACCTCGTATTTCGCTTGGGTAGCTTACAACCCAGCGGTATGAATATTGATTTATATAACTACAAGTCACCCTTGCTTTCCCTCTCTCTCCCCGTCCCTGCCCCACCCTAGTTTTCTGACAAGTTTCACTGTTTTCCTGTTTAATTTTGCAGATTGTACGCCTTGTTGTTACCTTCCCATCAGCCAACAATGATCCATTCTACATTGATCAACATCTGCTTTGATCTGTCATTTTCACACCTTACCCTTGAGAAGGGCTATCGACCCGAAACGTCACCCATTCCTTCTCTCCACAGATGCCGCCGCCTGTCCCGCTGAGTTACTCCAGCATTTTGAGTCTATCCGAATGCAGATTTGGTACTTAGTTCATCGACTATGGCTGGAAAACACTTTCCTCTGGCTTGGTGAGGTACCGACTGATCCAAGTTGGTGATTAAATTAACAAAGACAAAGAAAGTAGCTGCGGTTTGGTGTAGCACCAACCTGTGAGTTATTCTGCTGGGATAGGCTGACTTGTGTTCATCCTGAAAGCACAGCATATTTTCTTCTGCCCAATTATCTGCACTGGTGGTTATTTAGCAGTAAATCAGATTATTTTAGTTGTGTCTGACACATTTAAATGTGTGGAACTTCACATAACTCAGCATTCAGAATTGATCGGACTGTGAGATATTACATATAAAGTCGAGAAGCCTTTTGTCTTTATTTTTCTCATGACATCAGCATGCTTTAATAGCCTGCTACATTCTTTATTGACTCGTTTTATTATTTACCAAGGATTTATATCGCCAGCAAATAGATCTTCCGTGATGCAGTGTGTCCTTATAGATGCAGGGAAGAGATATCGAGAGCTTCCCGAGTGATCAGATAACATGAGTCAGCTCATCATCGGACGCAGTTCTTGGGGTCTTTCTGCATCACTGAAGCTTGCGAAGCGCATTGAACCAAGTAATGATATGCAACACCATCGGCTAAAGATAACAGTTACATCACATTCCTGATCTGGTGGCTTCTTTGGCAGAGATTTTGATAATTGCATATTGTAAGTCCAGTTCTTTATTTGTGTAAGATGTACATGAGGGGCAACACGGTGGCGCAGCGGTAGATTTGCTGCCTTATAGCGCCAGAGACCTGGGTTTGATCCTGACTATGGGTGCTTGTCTGTACGGAGTTTGTATATTCTCCCGTGGCCTGCGTGGGTTTTCTCCAAGATCTTCAGTTTCCTCCCACACTCCAAAGATGTACAGGTTTGTAAGCTTATTGGCTTGGTATAAAAATGTAAATTGTCCCTAGTGTGTTTAACACACTGTTAATGTGCGGGGATCGCTGGTCGTTGCGGACAAGGTGGGCCGAAGGGCCTGTTTCCACGCTGCATCTCTAAAGTAAACTAAACTAAACTAAATTAATCCACCTGAAGATACACCGTGATTTCTTTTGTGACTCACACATGCCTCTGCACCGTAGATTTATGGGTTCAAATCCCACATCAAAGGCTGAGTAGCATTCAGTGGAGAGTTGCAAAGCCAGAGGTGCTATCTGTTGGATTAGATATTAAACCAAGACCGTGTCAGCGCTGTCGGATGGATGTGAACGTTTCATAGCCACATCTGGAGAAAAACTGCACAGAAACTGTGAAGTACGTTTCCTGCACTCCAACACCAACCTGGGTAAGGTACCCTCGAACATTAACAATACTCAATGAATTATTGAATAGTACCGGTGTCAGGGGTTATGGGGAGAAGGCAGGAGAATGGGGTTGAGACGGAAAGATAGATCAGCCATGATTGAAAGGTGGAGTAGACTTGATGGACCGAATGGCCTAATTCTGCTCCTATCACTTGTGAATTTATGAAGCACAAGGAATTTTTTCCAGTGACCTAGCCAATAATTAACCTCTGACTAAACTGGGCTGGTCAGATGAGTATTTCCAGTATTTTCACTTTTAAATTTCAAATAACAAGTTTATTTAATCATAATCTTATTACTGTATGTGAGGTTGGTTCCTGCATATAATGGCCGCCATGTTTCCCCGGTTTGTGAAAGATGACAGATTAATCTTCAATCATTCTCTTCCATTCCATTTGTGGGGTCCCTTCCTTTCAACTGGTCTCCCGGCTTTGTGATGACTATATGCAGCTATGCAGAATATGAATTATGCAGTTCATCATAACAAAGAACTCAATGGGTCAAGCAGCATCCCTAGGGGCAAAGGAATATATGACGATAGGTGCAAGAGTAGGCCATTCGGCCCTTCGAGCCAGCACCGCCATTCAATGTGATAATGGCTGTTCATCCACAAACAGTACTCCATTTCTGCCTTCTTTCCATATCCCTTAACTCCGCTATCCCTGAGAGCTCTATCTAACTCTCTCTTGAAAGCATCCAGAGAACCTGCCCTCTGGGGCAGAGAATTCCACACACTTACAATCCTCTGTGTGAAAAAGTTTTCTTCATCTCCGTTCTAAATGGCTTACCACTTATTCTTAAACTATGGCCCCTGGTTCTGGACTCCCCCAACATTGGGACCATGTTTCCTGCCTCTAGCGTGTCCAAACCTTTAATAGTCTTATATGTTTCAATAAGATATCTTCTCATCCTTCTACATTCCAGAGTATACAAGCACAGCCACTCCAATCTATCAGCATATGACAGTCCCGCCATCCCGGGAATTAACCTCGTATGATGTGTAGGAAAGATCTGCAGATGCCGGTGTATAGTGAAGATGGACACAAAGTGTTGGAGTGACTCAACGAATCAGGCAGAATCTCTGGAGAAAAATGATAGGTGACATTTTGGGTCGGAACCCTTCTTCAGACTGAAAGTAAAAAGGGGGGGGGGGGGTGCATGTAGGAAAGGGCCAGAATAAAACAGGCCTGGCGATAGATGACCCAGGAAGGGTGGAACCCATAATGGCTCATAGTTGGCTGATGAAGAGGTAATAATGAAGGGTAACAGAGGGATATTCCCCCCCCTCCCCCCACAGTTGCTGCACGAACCACTTAGTTCCTCCAGCAGATTGAGTGTTGCTCCGGATTCCAGCATCTGCAGTCTCATGAATCTTCTGGGCAATTCATTCATGATCCACTGTGGGTTGCCATAGCATTGTTTTACCAGTAGGGAGAATCAATGAGAGGAAGTTAAATATGGCCGTACACAGTTGTATAGCACATGTGGTCTCTTTGCATTATTTATGAAATGGGTTATTACTGTGGCAATGAGGTATAATTGATCTGAATCTCACTATCCTGCTCTTAGCAAATTCTTTCTCCACAATCGTCTAGTCAGTGTTTTACAAAAGTCATCATCAATTCCTGGATTATTGCATGTTGATTGTAACCCTTGAGATGGTGGTTTTGAACCAATACAGACCTTCTGGTGAAGGTGTCCCCTTCAATGTTTTTTGGAGTTGGCATCCCAGGTCAGGATGGTACTTAACTTGGCAGGGAACATGTGGTGTGTTGTCCCTTGACACTGAGATAATAGGTTAGGAAATTGCTGTCACAGTAGCTTGGGAGAGTGACTTGGGTTCATTCTGTAGATGGAGCACACTGCAGGTCTTGTAGTACAAGAATGAATGAATAACTTTATGATGAATTCAAAACTATTATTTTCATCGCCCATCCGAGCCCATGTTCAATGATAGTTTTCCTAAAACCCTTTTCTTAATTGACGTAATGTTAGGTCCTGGTTTTTGTAGAAAAATCTTCAAATTACTTACTCATGCAGATGTGATTCATAATGAAGAACATAAACGTCACAATTGTTCCTTTGTATGTTCATTCAGCCAATTACTTGCCCTCAGGTCTGAGAAAGTCTGTAGTTGGTACCAGAGAAATAATACGATCCTCTATTCTCCACACCAGAGTAACCCAAGGATTTTGAGAAATGTATTTTTTACAATGTAAGGTATCAAACCTTTACCATTATTCCTGGAACTTAGTGGATTGAAGGACCTGTTTTCATGCTGAGTGGTTCTGACCTTTATAAAATAAGTTATATTATGTTATAATTCTGTTATATTTTTATAATGATGATATCAGTAATGCTAAACATGGCACCAAGGAAGTGGAGATGAGGAAAAACCTTTTCATTTTGAATGTGGGATTCAAATTTGGGAAGACTGGAGAAATTGGAACTATTCCTTGGGAATTTGGGAAGACTGGAGAAATTGGAACTATTCCTTGGAGTAAATAGGAGGAATGTGACCATGTTTTAATTCATTAATTTGTTGATACAATAACTAAGAAGAAAATATTATAGTCATTGAGTCATACAGCACAGAAACAGGAACTTACCCATGCTGACCAAGATGCCTCAAATATACTAGTCCCACTTGCCCATGTTTGGCCCATATCCCAATCCATGCACCTGTCCAAATGTGTTTTTAATGTTCATGTTAAAAAAAAAAAATCAGGCAACAGCATCATCCTACCACAATCAGAGAGCAGTGCTGAACTACGATCTACCTCTTTGGTGACCCTCGGACGATCCTTGATCGGACTCTGCTGGCTTTATCTCGCACTAAGCGTTATTCCCTTATCATGTGTCTACACCCTGTAAATGGATCAATTGTAATTGTGTATTGTCCTTCTGCTGACTGGTTAGCACGCAACTAAAGCTTTTCACTGAACCTCGGTACACGTGGCAATAAACTAAACTGAAACTGTTCCTCTTATGGAAGAGTTCCTCTTATCCCGCTGAGTTTCTCCAGCTTTTTGTGTAACCCTCTTATGGAAGGATCGTTGACTGGTAAGAGAACAAGAGAGTACATGAAAAACAATTTCCTACCCAGCTAGTTATTGGGATTAATCTTAAAGGTTTAAAAGCCAGCATGATTTGGATTGCTGAGCACTAGTTGAAGCGCTCTGCTCTGATTACCCTGATGAGCCTGATACAGGGGGTAGTATAGTGATCAACCCTGACCTCGGATGCTGCCGGTGTGGAGTTTGCATCTTCTCACTTGTGATGGTAATGGTTTCCTGGGTACACAAAAGGCTGGAGAAACTCAGCGGGTGCAGCAGCATCTAAGGAGCGAAGGAGATAGGTGACATTTCGGGTCGAGACCCTTCTTCAGACTCTTGGTTTCCTCTTGGTTCACCAGTTTCCTCCCATGTCCCAAAGACATGTTGGTTGGTCGGTGCATTGGCCATAGTACGTTACTCCGAGTGTGCAGGGTGAGTGGTGGAATCTGGAGGGGGTTGATGGGAATGTGGAGAGAATCAATGATACTTTATTGTCACATGCACCAAGTAAAGTGAAATGCTTTGTTTCGCACACAATAGACAATAGGTGCAGGAGTAGGTCATTTGGCCCTTCGAGTCATTCACTGCAATCATGGCTGATCATCCACACTCAGTACCCCGTTCCTGCCTTTTCCCCATGTCTCCTGACTCCGCTATCTTTAAGAGCTCTATCGAACTCTCTCTTGAAAGGATCCAGAGAATTGGCCTCCACTGCCTTCTGAGGCAGAGAATAGTAAGATTGAACGAGAACTTACCAGTTCGAAGGTTGATCTTTATTTCATGAGGAGTCGAAGTGAGGGATTTCGTGAAGAGCCCGCCGGCGCGCATGCTCGACATACTTCAAAGTAGCGGCGTGGAATCACAGAACCAACAATAGAAATGACTTCGCATAGTATGATTGAATTGACTAAGATTACCAGATGAAGGTGATTGAGGGTTGGGCGAGGAGGGCACGAAATCCCTCACTTCGACTCCTCATGAAATAAAGATCAACCTTCGAACTGGTAAGTTCTCGTTCAATCTTACTATTTCATTTCGGAGTCACGTGAGTGACTTCGTGAAGACTTCAAAGCTTCTGTGATTACACGCCCTGGACCACGTCCATGCTGACACACCACTACCAGGGATGGATGGGAGGAACAAAGTTGCTCAATAGTTCATACTGCAAAACAAGAGCAGAGTTATTAACAACAAAACAAAACCCCTCATGCGGGGACATCTCCACGTTCGTGACCTGCATTCAGCACGGCTTCTGCGAACCGTAGAGGAGCAGCAACAGGCTTGTTATAAAAACGCTGGAACACAGCTTCATTAGCCCATCCTGCTGTGGCGAGAATTTGGTCCATGGGCACCTCCATGACCCTCGCCCTTGACGTCGATGCAGCCCTGGTGGAAAGAGACTTGAACACATTAGTGTCGATACCTGACTTACCCAAGACGACTGGAAGCCACATGGATATCGTCTGGACTGTCACTCGATGATGAGGTCTCTTATGAGTGACAAGCAGGTATCTCTCCATTCCTCTGATGCGTGCCGTCACCTTGACATAGTGGCGGATATGTGAGACTAAACATAGCCTAGCATCTGCGGGGTATGCCGGGAACTTCAGCTGCAGCCCTGTGCACCCAGGTCTATGCTGCTTTAGTAGCTCGTCAACGAAAAAGACTACTTCTGTAGGGGTAGCTGTCATTTTGTCGACACGCAGTTTGTGTAGTGTCTGTACCCTCTGAGCTGAAGTCAGCGCTAGTAACATCACCAGCTTCATGGTGAGTTGGTCCAGTTGGAGCCCTTCCATGGGAGACCACGTCCTGAGCAGGGTTAATACGTCCCTGACATCCCAGGTGATATTATAGCGTGGTATAGGCGGATTCATATTGAATATACCCCGCATGAGTCTGGACACTAGCCTGTTGGATCCTACCTCCAACTGAGGTAGAACGATAGCGCACTTCTGGCGCTGTTGATGGCACTGTAACTTAAGTGTTCATCATGGTGCAACCCCGCGAGGAATTCCAGGACGTCGGTTGTTGTCACGTCATCGTACGTGATGCGAGAGCGGCTGCAGTAGGCTTCCCACTTCTTAATATGCAAGCGGTATCTTCGCCTTGTAGACTCTCGACACGACGCCCTGGTGGTATCCATGGTCCGAGCCGAGAGGCCGTATTGGACTAACGGCCTGTTCAGAACCTGCAAGCCAACAAATTTAAATAGCCATGGCAGGGATGCGGCTCCCCTGAGACAGGGTGAGTAACCAATTGTGGGCAACCCTTCAAAAGGACCCAAGGTTCGTTGAGCATGTCAAAGACCACCGGATACCAAGGCTGTGTGGGCCAGTCGGGTATAATAAGGATGCCCTTGGCAGCATCTGCCTGAATCTTTCCCAATACCCGACTGATGAGGCAAAACGGAGGGAAGGCATAGAAAACCCAATTCCCCCAGTCCAGCGAGAATGCATCTAGCGCTATTGCCCCAGGATCTGGTTCCCATGAAACGTAGGCTGGTACCTGATGGTTTAACCGTGACGCAAAAAGGTCAATGTCCGGTTTACCAAATTTGGCTGTGACTTTAGAAAAAATCTCAGGATGCAACATCCATTCAATGTTGTCATTAAATTTGCGTGACCTGGTGTCCGCCACAGTATTAAGCTCACCTGGCAAATAGGTAGCTGAAATCCAAATGTCTCTTTGAACACACCAGAGCCAAATTGAGTTAGCCAATTTGTCACACGAAACTGACCTGGTACCACCCATATGGTTTAAATATGCCACAGCTGTGGTGTTGTCTATTTGGAGACGGACGTGTGCTCCAACAAGCTTGGAACAATATGCACGAAGTCCGTGGAATGCTGCCAGCAACTCCAAATAGTTAATCCCTTGAGTCAACAACATCGATGCCTCAAGGGTGTCCCATCTGCCCCCACAACTAGAGCAATTATCAGTAGCTCCCCAGCCATTGGAGCTTGCATCAGTCTGTAAATATACCACCGGATTAGCCTCCCTAACAGGCTTAAATGAGTTGCTAATGTGACACACCCACCATTGCAACTCAGTTATCGCTTCGGACGGCAGCTGCATTGATCGATCGTAATGACCAGCGTTCCGTTTTAACGCAATAATTTTAGCTCTTTGCAAATTCTGATAATGCAAAGGCCCATATCGTGCTGCCGGAAACAAAGCCACTAGCTTGCCAATTACTGTGGCTGTATGCCGAATCGATGGTATATTGGTGCCAATTAAATCTCTGCACACCTGAGTGACTTCCTCAATTTTGTTAATTGGTATAGTTATTCTCATACTCATTGAGTTCACCGTGAACCCTAGGTAATTAATTACCTGGGCAGGGCAGAACTTCGATTTCTCTGGATGGACAATGAATCCTAATTGTTGAAATATATTGACAGCAGCTGCAACACCCTGTTCAGCCAAATGCAGGGTGTGGCCCACAATAAAGACATCATCTAAATAGGCCATAACTATATGATGTCTTTGTCTCAAATAAGCCATGATTGGCTTCACCAATTTAGTGAACAATCTAGGGGCTGTAGTGAGCCCATTAGGCAAAGCCTTATACTGCCAAAGTTGCCCCATCCAGATAAATTTCAAAACCTTCTATCATATTTCTGGATGGATACTGAATAATATGCATCCCTTAAATCAATGCATGCCATAAAGCAGCCATGAGAAATCAATGATTTGGCTGTTTCAAACGTATCCATTTTAAAATGAGTATATGTTACAAACGTATTCAAACGGGTTAGATCAATGATGACACGACAGCCTCCATCCTTCTTAGGTCTAGTAAATATGTTCGAAACAAATTCAATTGGCTCATGCACCGTTTTCTCAATCACACCCTTCTGTTCCAGACTTAAAATTTCCTTATAACCTGCTGCCTGTTCTGCAGCAGACAATTTGAACGTACGACCAGGCATGTGCTGGGATGGAGGAATGTCGCCATTAATAAACTCAATTTTATGCCCCTGAATATTCCGCAACACATACTCATCACCAGTAAAATTACCCCATGCATCCAAAAACAACCGTAAACGACCACCAACATGGGAAGTGAAACAGAGAGAAAAGAGAGAACCAGACCCCCTCACCTCCGTGGTTACCGGCGGTCCTTGACACGTGTGGGTGGCCGTGGAGGTGCTGGGTTGGCTTGAGGGCGCGGCGTCTTCGATTTCCAAAAAGGTCTCTGCCGACCCTGTCCTAAAAAAGACCCTTGGTGCTGGTTCTGGTGTTGTTGTCGTTGTGGAGCTAGAGGGTGAGTCCTCGTCGAGGCCCTGGCCGACCCTCGTGAGCGAATGTATGGAGCTTTTGAGCCGGACGGTGTGGGGGCACTCTTAGAGCGCATGATCCCCACCGTTTTGGCTTGTTCGTCAAGCTCTTTGACTCTCTTCGAGAGGTCCTCACCAAAGAGCTGACGGGGCGGCGGCGGCGGCGGTGGTTTGCACAATCCTGCAAACTTCGGGTTGAGTGCTGGGCGGATGCTGTTTTTGCGAAACCCGTTGATTTCGTGCTGGGTCGCGCACAATAAGGCCAGAGCATCTTCCTGGTCCAAATTCAGCTCGTCCTCGTCCACCGACCGCGCAAAGGCGGTAATACCGGCCGTGAGGAGTTTCAGGATCCGCTGCAATTGTAGCTCTAGTTGACGGATAGCCGCACTGATGTTGCCCCATATTGGCGTATTGACCACAGGCACGTTGAGGGAGTTGCAGTTTGATGGAGCCTTGTGACGGCTCATAGCCTGGATAAGGACTTCTTCCTGCAGCACCTGATTATTAAGAAAGTCCACTGTGGCTGCCAGCTTTGAATTGAGAGGAAGACCAGCCGTATGTGGGGCCGCGAATTTGGTCGCCACATCCAAAAGTTCCTCCGCTGGCACCTCCACCGGAGGTGGTACGGGATCCACCAGAACCTCCTCCTCGTGCTGCTCCAGGCTGATAGTAGATGTTGGTGAAGACGCCCTGTGCCTGTTGCTGCCCTGCTGTTGTTGACGCTTTAGTAGCTCGTCATTGAAGCAGGAGCTCCAGCAGCCGCTCCATACGGTCAATACGCCCTTCACCCTGAACACTCAGGTGGTCGGAGTCCTCCGGCTCTGAAAAGAAAACCGGGCTCCTGTCATCGGCCCGCACCTCGTCGAGGCCCTGCCGGTGCCGGTAGTTGTCGCTAACAGCCGCCGAGGCGAAACTGCGCGATTCCTGCGCGGGCGTGTTCAATCGCCTCCGTTTAGCAAGAGCTGAAGCCGCTGCCACTAAGGGCACATGCGGCGAGGTGTCGGCACCAGCCGAAGCATGGCTGCCTGGGGCCCGCGCAGTCTTGCCGGCTGCCCACATCGTGGACGTTGCCGACGCATGGTGCCGCCCACCCATCCATGGGGGGCTCGGCGACCGCGACGAGACCCGACTCAACCGACCCGTCCCGGCGTCGAGAGTCGGGGTGTGCCGGCTGGACCTCACAGCCGCCCCGGGTCTCGCCCTGGAACCTGACCGCTCCTCCGCGACAGGCAATGCCTTAGCCCTAACAGGGTTAGGCTTCTGGGCTCCTCCCCTCCCCCTTCTCGGAGGGCTGAGTGGAACAGGCCGTGCAACGGCACGTGCCCTGCTCGAGGTCGCCAGCGAGCCCGCTGACAACCTGACTGCCATGGCAGGGTCCCCCTGCTCTGGCGGCACACCACACTCCTCCTCACCGAACTCCTCCGAGCTGTGGTGTGCTGGCGGATCTGGACCTGTGAACACAGGGCTTACCCACATCTCCGCCTGAGTCCCGGCCTGCGCTGCAGGTACTGCCGATGGAAAAGGCCCCGGAACTGTTGACCGGCGAACTCGTCCTGACGTCCTCCGGCCCTTCGAACTCCCATCCATGTCCTTGCTGCAAGACATAATCAGGCAACAAGGACCACCAACTAAAGGTGGAATACTCACCTCCGTGGCCCCTTCTGAAGGGCTGGCGAGGAGCGCGCTCCACCGCCAGCCGTCGCAGCAACGCGTTACGACGATATGTCGAGCATGCGCGCCGGCGGGCTCTTCACGAAGTCACTCACGTGACTCCGAAATGAAATTCCACAGATTCACAACCCTTTGTGTGAAAAGGTTTTTCCTCATCTCCATTCTAAATGGCTTGCCCCTTATTCTTAAACTGTGGCCCCTGGTTCTGGACTCCCCCAACATCGGAAACATGTTTCCTGCATCTAGTTTGTCCGCTTAATAATCTTATGTTTTAATAATCTTATGTTTCAATAAGTTCCCCCTCATCCTTCTAAATTCCAGAGGGAACAAGCCCAGCCGCTCCATTCTAACGACATATGACTGTCCCGCCATCCCGGGAATTAACCTCGCGAACCTACGCTGCACTCCCTCAATAGCAAGAACCCCGTTAGAACCTCGTTCTAACCCCGGTAGAATCATACAGCAGACCTCACCTATGCAGTACATAAGAATGGTCAAGTTTCTGGCCCTGAAAAAGTTGCAAGAAGTTAATTGAACAATTTTATCTTTTGCTGGCAGAGGAGAACCAGGCCTGCCATCACACGTAGCAGCAGACTGCACCCGCCGAACCGCTCTTTGATCTCAGCGCCCCCCCCCCCCCCCCCCGCCCACTGCAATCTCCTTTTGTTCTCCCCCCCCCCCCCCCCCCCGCCCACTGCAATCTCCTTTTGTTCTCGGTCCCCCCCCCCCCATCTTTCTCCGGGCCTCCCGTCATGTTCTCCAATTGTTCTCGGCGACCCTTGCTGGGTCTCACCCTCATTCCTGGCGGTCCCTTGCTCTCAACGATGCCCTAAAATGGATATAGGGTAAGATCAGAGTAAATGGGTGGCTGATGATCTGCTCAGACTTGATGGGCCAAACGGCCTGTTTCAGTGCTGTGTGTCTCTGTAACTTGCACTTTGGGTTAAAATGCAGTTCTTTGTGGTGACACAAGGAACTGCAGATGTTGGTTTACACCGAAGATGGACCCAAAATGCTGGAGTAACTCAGTGGGACAGGCAGCATCTCTGGATAGAAGGAATGAATGGGTGACGTTTCGGGTCGAGACCCTTCTTCAGACTGATTGTTAAGAGAGAGGGAATCAAAAGATATTGAAGGTAGACAAAAATGCTGGAGAAACTCAGTGGGTGAGGCAGCATCTATGGAGCGAAGGAAATGGGCAACATCTCGGGTCGAAACCCTTCTTCAGATATTGAAGGATAAGTTGTGAAAAACGAATTTGAAGGGAATGAAGATCAAGGAAAATGTAGAATAAATCATTGTTAGCTAGAGGAAGGTGACAACAAGGCATACAATGTAAAATTAAATCAGGAGGGCAGATAGACTGGTCGGAGAACTAGCATGGGGGAGGGATGAAGAGAGAGAGAGAGAGAGAGAGAGAGAAAGCAAGGGTACTTGAAGTTGGAGATATCAATATTGTCACAAAGTGCTGGATTAACTCAGTCTGTTAAGCAGCATCAGGTTGTGATGCCTCATCATGGCCAGGAGATGGCAGTCACATTGCATCTTTGCAATGAGCCATTACTCCCCAGTGACCAACCTGTTTTATGGCTCTCGGTGAGTGATTTAACAAGAACTGATGGTCTGAGTTCACTCTCAAAGCAAGGCCATGAGTAGAATTTATGTGCAGTTTACCAGCTTACTGAAGCAGAAAATAGTTAGGGAGGGCACAAAAGCATCTGCGTGTCACCCTAGTGAAAGTCCGACTGAAATTAATCTCAGTGGAATTTGCTGACACAGGCTGTCTACATAATTAAAAATTCCTCAAAACTCTGACAATAGATGGAAAATAGTCTGACAAGGCAGCAAAGCACTTCAATTCCTGGCAGCCAATAAAGAAGCATTGCCCGCCACGTGGAGTCCAGGCAGCTTTCACCGTTCTCAAGGTGAACCATGATTAAAAGCTCAGATCCATTGTGCAGGATGTCACTGAGCCCATGACTGTGGGACGACGTGTACAATCGGGTAATGTGCCTTTTTACTGGATTAGTAGCAATCCCACTCTGTCTCAGCTGTAAATTACACTAGTGATTTAAAGGCTTTGAAGTTTTGAGGTTAGAGATTTGACTGCCCAGCAGCCAATTCTACGCATTTTAAATGATTTCTTTAGTAGGGTGGAGGCAAGGTGAATGATTGGTCCGGGTCTGTATTGATGCCTCAAAGGGTTTATTGATGAAGCTTAAGATAAAGCTTTGGGGAGCCTTGCCTGCTCAGAGCCCTATTGCACAGGTTCAATTTAAACCAAAGCCGTTGACTGTGCTCATTGCAACCAGGTCAGTATTTGCCCCGTGGAAGAGGGTCTTTGACCCGAACAAGTGAACTCTTTCCACAGATGCTGTCCAACCTGCTGAGTGTTTCCAGCACCTGCAGGTTTTTGATTTCCACTCCTTGCCCTGACAGGCTGCTCTCAGGGGAACATTCGGGAAAATAATTGAAATACATTAATCCAAGTGAAGATAGACACAAAATGCTGGAGTAACTCAGCGGGAAAGGAAATACAAAAGGAAGAGTTTAGCATGAGATCTTGCAGCTCCCTGAATCGTTGAGTTCCTTTGCTGTTGATGGGGAGTGCAACCTGGTGCCCTGCCTTAATTCGACTGCCAGCAACATTTCTGTAATGGATCAGCTGATCTATTCTTCATTCTTTAACTGGGAATTTGCTGTGCACAATTTGACCGTTTTGATTCTACCATCACCAGCTGTGTCTACAACTGATATGTACAACAGTCCTGAATCAAGGTCTTGATCTGGTAGGTTTAGCACGCCTTTGCCTCCACAGTTGCTGCCTGACCCACTGAATTCCTCCAGAGGGTTGATTTTTGTCTACAACTGGAAAGTTATTTACTGGAATGTCTAGAGGCTGAAGAACAAGCTTTGTAAATGCAAAGCCTTTCCTTGCTCTGCAGGTCGGGAACCAAAGGCAAACTTGGGTGCCTTGTTGTGGAAGGTTGGCTTAAATTAGTGTAAAGCCATTTTGTGTACTATTCTGGGCATCTTAGCATGAGGCAAGAGCAGGAAGGATACTTGTTTTGTCTTACCTTTTTCTGCCAGTGTAAAACTCCCAAACATGGTTTCAACAGCAATGGAATGTACAAATTGGCCACAGTGGGATCTTCAACTTTGCCATTCTGGAAAGAAAATGTTCCAGTGTGCCCACATGTTTCACTAATTGGGGGGGGAGGGGGTCACTGGCACCGGGAGGCAGCAGCTCTACCAGCTGCACCACTGTGCCGCCCATCTTGTGGATCCAAGAAAGAGTCACACAGCAAATGAGACGGTGGATAACGGCTCCAGCACCTGGTGTGGGGCTGCAGATTAACCCTGCCTGACAAGTGTTGCTGCTTTTCAGATTTATGACAAATGTCTTTGATTCCAGTGACTCCAATTTGATTCAAAAAATATTTTTCCCGAATCTATTACTTTGTATTCTACTCACTATGACTTCTGTATTCTGGCCAATACCAGTCCCATGGTATCAAACAAATCTCACACAAAAGAACTGGCCATTTTTTATTGAGCACATATTGCAGGAGCATTTCCAATTTTACACTAAAGGCATTGGTTCACATTCAGTGAACAGAATGATTTAAAAAAAAAAGGGTAATTGAGGAAGCAGAATGGTTGCTCAGTAACTCTAGGGCAGGGAGTCACGTAGAAAAAAAGGTCTCACACCAGTTTGTGTACAAATATACTGGACAATTAATGAGGAACAGTAAATCATTCTGTCCAATGCTTGGCCTCACAGGTCAGGGCAAATATTACAAAAGTTGGAATGATATGTTTCAACGGAACAAACTTCTGTAGAGAGGGCACTTGGAGTATCGTTTGCATTTCTGGTGACCACGCTATAAGCAAGATGTGGATCTACTGGAGAAAATTCAGGGGACATTCATCAGGAGGACTTGCGTTGCTACAAAAGGTCGGATAGATAGACTGTGTTTGTTTTCCCTGGGGCACAGAAGGCTGAGTGGTGACCTGACAGAGATAGATCCAATTGTAAGAGGAGTAGATGCGGTAGATAGCCAGAATCTTTTTTCCCCCCAATAATCGGGCCATTAAAAACAATAGGGCATAAGTTCAATGTGAGAAGAAGTTTTAAATTGAGGATTTGAGGAAATGGATTTATTATGCAGATAGTGGTTGTCCTTTGGATTTACTTTGGAATCTATATTGCTGCCCCTACTCCCGATCCCCACCTACTCCACCCCCTTTTGCACGTGCGTGCCTGTTTCACAGAATTTAACATCTAACTAAAAATCTCTGGAATCTGAATTTGGCACTATATTCTTTCCAATTAAAGTGTCTATTATTAGAGAGTATTGTTCCATTAAGCAGGGTCGGCAGTGGGAGAGGTGCTGCCTTACGACGCTTGCGGTGCCGGAGACCCGGGTTCGATCCCGATTATGGGTGCTGTCTGTACGGAGTTTGTACGTTCTCCCCGTGACTGCGTGGGTTTTCTCCGAGACCTTCGGTTTCCTCCCACACTCCAAAGATATACAGGTTTGTAGGTTAATTGGCTTGGTATAAATGCAAGTTGTCTCTAGTGTGTGGTGAGTAGCATTAATGTGCGGGGATTGCTGGTCGGTGCAGACTTGGTGGGCCGAAGGGCCTGTATCTCTAAACTAAACTAAAAGCACGAATTCTCAGTACAAAGGGTAGTGCACTCTTCTTCTTGGCTGGTTTCCACCAGAGTAGTTAAAGCAGCTTCAATCAAATGACAATATACGTTATAACTAAGTTTGTGTAATAATGATCCCTCCATTCTGGGTAAAGCTGAGACAATGCCCCAGGGCACTTGGTGTGCAGTGTGAGTGGTTGTCCTGCCAGGAATGTCTCATTCCAATAATTGGGCCAATGTTTCCTTGGATTTTTTCACTTCATTGAAAGGAATACTCCTACTTCAAGCAGAGTCTCACTTGTTACTAATTTCATTTGGTTCTTGCCTCTGGTCCTTTGCTTGTTCAAGTGTGTGTGTTGGTGACTGCATCTGTGCGAGGGGTTTTTATAAGTTTGTAAGTGATAGGAGTAAATTTGGCCCATCAAGTCTACTCCGCTGTTAAATCATGGCTGATCTATTTCTCACTCCTAACTCCTTTCTCCTGCCTTCTCCCCATTATGTCTGACCTTAATCACGAATCTATCTATCTCTGCCTTAAACATTTCCATATTGGGTTTGTGGCTGGACCTCTGCTTGGGCCAGTGTTTGGGCCTTTTAGAGTGATACAGTGTGGAAACTGGCCCTTTGGCCCACCTTGCCCACACGGACCTACATGTTCCACTTACACTAGTCAGTCCCAGCTACACTAGTGTACCTTTACCAGCATCTGCACTTGTGGCTGTCCATGCCAGTACCAGTATCTGTCTGTTCAATTGATATATCCATATGTGCAGTATGTCTGTGTTATCTCTCAGTACCTGTTTAGAGACATTTTCCACCATTTGAAAATAGTTGGGCAGTACATTGGCACAGTAGCTAGTACTGTTGCACAGCTCCAGTGTTAAATTCTGACCTTCCATGCTGTCTGTATGTTAGCACTCTCTACTAGTCAATGCATGGGTCATCCTCCAGTTTCCTCTCACTTCCCAAGGACAAGCAGGCAGGTTAATTGTAGACTGAAGAAGGGTCCCCACCCAAAACGTCATCTATCCATGTTCTCCAGAGATGCTGCCTGACCCGCTCTTTTACTCCAGCACTTTGTGTCAATTAGTGTAAGCCAGCATCTGCAGTTCCTCGTTTCTACATTCCAGGTTAATTGTATACTCTTTACTATTCTTAGAGTAGATGGGTGGCAGGAGAATCCAGGGAAAGGTGCTAGGCATGTGAAAGGGAACAGGTAAAGAGGAAAATAAATGATGAAACATGATGGATGGGGTGTCTCCAAGAGCTATTATGGATTTGATGGGCTGAATAACCTCCTTTATGTCATAACAAATATATAAAGCATGATATCTATATTACTAAAAGTCTGATCTTGACCACTTTTGGCTCACTGTGGTGTGATTTCCGAGAGAACGCCGCCACGTACGACCGTCATTTTTGGCCAGCTCGCTCAGAGCCCCCCTCCGCCTTCCTGGACGAGAGGATTTTTCCCATCGATGAAAAATCAGAGATATATTAATGTTTTTTTTTTTTTTAATCGCCATTCTCTACTGCCCCTGCTGGAGGGAGGGGGAGGGACTATAAAACCAGGAGGTGGTGTGCCTCACACAGTCTCTGCTAGATGGAGGAAGCCAGAGGGTCATGTCTCTCTGAGCTCTAAATAGCATTGAACACATGTCTACTCAACTGCGAGTGCCCTTAATGTGGTTCTATAAATGCTTGCAAAAAGTGTCTATTGGTTCTAAAATGCTTGCAGAAAGTGTCTCTATTGGTTCCACAATGCTTGCAAAAAGTGTCTCGATTGGTTCTAAAATGCTTGCAAAAAGTGTCTAGGTTCTAAAATGCTTGCAAAAAGTGTCTATTGGTTTAAAATGCTTGCAAAAAGTGTTCTATTGGTTCTAAAATGCTTGCAAAAAGTGTCCATTGGTTCTACAATGCTTGCAAAAAGTGTCTCTATTGGTTCTAAAATGCTTGCAAAAAGTATCTATTGGTTCTAAAATGCTTGCAAAAAGTATCTGTTGGTTCTAAAATGCTTGCAAAAAGTGTCTATTGATGCTAAAATGCTTGCAAAAATTGTCTCTATTGGTTCTAAAATGCTGCCTGGCCAGAGTGACTGAGCTGCCTGGCCAGAGTGACTGAGCTGCCTGGCCAGAGTGACTGAGCTGCCTGGCCAGAGTGACTGAGCTGCCTGGCCAGAGTGACTGAGCTGCCTGGCCAGAGTGACTGAGCTGCCTGGCCTGAGTGACTGAGCTGCCAGCCCAAGAATCCATTCGGCCCACAATGTCCATATTATCCCTCTAGAAACCAGTCCCTTTGACTCTCAACACACATACTAGCGCTCCAGAAAGCCCCCCCCCCCTCACTGACCAGCAATATTGGAATTGCTGGAGCAGTGGAATATTGCATTGGGGGACCAGCCTTCCCGTGTGAAGCTGTATTGATCTGTGCCTGCATCTGTGTGTGTGTGTGTGTGCTTTGATCGGTGCCTCTATTTATGTCTGGGAAGGAACTGCAGATGATGGTTTATACTGTCCATAGACACAAAATGCTGGAGTAACTCAGTGGGACAGGCAGCATCTCTGGGGAGAAGGAATGGGTGATGTTTCTGGTCTCTGGTTTCTTCATCTTTGGAGAAAGGGACCCTTCTGGGTCATCGACCCAAAATATCACCCATTCCTTCTCTCCAGAGATGCTGCCAGTCCCACTGAATTACTCCACCTTTTTGTGACTGCCTTTTCTATTCATGTCTTTTCTATGTTTTGTCTGTGGCTCCAATCTAAGCAGAACCTTGATTTCAAAGATAATGTTTTCTCAATCATCTATTAAAATAATTCCTCATCAAGCACTAAGAATGCTATTTAAAAAAAATGATATAAAAGGAGCCTGCATTTGGTGGAGATTGTTTCTAGATCAGTTAATCTAGTTGATCAGTTAATCAGTTAATCAGTTGATCTAGACCAGTTAAATGCCTTTAGTTTAGAGATACAGTGTGGAACAGGCCCTTTGGCTTATTGAGTCCACACCAACCAGCGATCCCCGCACATCAACACAATCCTACCCACACTAGGAACAATTTACACATACACCAAGCCAATTAACCTACATACCGAAGATCTCGGAGGAAACCCACGCGGTCACGGGGAGAACGTACAAACGCCGTACAGACAGCACCCGTAGTCAGGATCGAACCCTGGTCTCCGGCGTTGCAAGCGCTGTAAAACAGCAACTGTACCACTGTGCCACCGTGGCTGCCCTGGTCAAGCCAAGCAATGTTGCCCACCCAAGCTCAAAGGTGGGCAACTCTCTATTCTACTAGTGGAATGCATTCTGTCTCTCACATTTTCACACAAAGACCTAAACAAGTTGTCAGTTGGTGTCCTTTCAATTACCACCGCTATCAGTTTATGACTGAGATATCTGTTCAAAGTTCAGGTGGTCATTTATGGTTCGGATTTCCACCACCTCCTTCTGGTTTTCAAAACAACTTTGCCAACCATGAAGGTTATTGTTTCTGACCAGAACTATATGTGCTTACTGCCCCTGTTCCCAATGGAAGCACAATTTAATGGAAAAAAAGTTACCAGGGAGCAAGATCAGAGAAAATCACGCTTTCACATTCCTGAAGACACCAAGAGCAATGGAAGAGCTGTTCAGGCATCATTATGTATAAAGGTCCTGTCTGCCTATTTTCCCACTGTATTTCCAATCATGGTACACAAAAGTGTCACACCACCAACTTCCTACCTGATTACCGACAACACTAACTCATTTAGGAATGTGTGCAAGATTGATGAACGTTACGTCAATGCAATTTTTGTGGCCACATGGCTGTTATTTTCCCCGATCCTTGTATTTAGAGCAGTTGATGAACATTCCAATTGCAGTGTCAATTGATCTCCTTTACTTTACTTTAGAAATTGAGCGTGGAAACGGGCCCTTCTATCCGCACCGACCAGCGATCATCCCGCACTCAAGCACTATCCTACACATTGGGGACAATTTACAATTTTAGTGAAGCCTTTTAACAAACGTGTATGTCTTTGGAGTGTGGGAGGAAACCAGAGCACCTGGAGAAAACCCACATGGTCATCGGGAGAATGTACAAACTCTGTACAGACAGCAGCCGTAGTCAGGATCGAACCCTGGTCTCTGGCACTGAGGCAGCAACTCTACTGGTGTGTGCCACACTATGCTCTAAATCAGATTCAAGAGCTGATGGAGGATCTCACTGGAAACCTGAGCTGAGCATAGGTACAGTGGCTTGCAAAAGTTTTCATACCCCTTGAACTTTTCCACATTTTGTCACGTTACAACCACAAACGTAAATGTATTTTATTAGGATTTTATGTGATAGACCAACACAAGTGGTGCATAATTGTGAAGTGGAAGGAAAATGATACATGGTTTTCAAATTTTCTTACAAATAAAAAACTGAAAAGTATGGCGTGCAAAAGTATTCAGCCCCCCTGCGTCAATACTTTGTAGGACCACCTTTCACTGCAATTACAGCTTGCCAGTCTTGCTCTACCAGCTTTGCACATCTAGAGACTGAAATTTTTGCCCATTCTTCTTTGCAAAATAGCTCAAGCTCAGTCAGATTGGATGGAGAGCATCTGTGAACAGCAATTTTCAAGTCTTGCCAGAGATTCTCAATTGGATTTAGGTCTGGACTTTGACTGGGCCATTCTAACACATGAATATGCTTTGATCTAAACCATTCCATTCTAGCTCTGGCTGTATGTTTAGGGTTGTTGTCCTGCTGGAAGGTGAACCTCCGCCCCATACATTTATGTTTGTGGTTGTAACGTGACAAAATGTGGAAAAGTTCAAGGGGTATGAAAACTTTTGCAAGCCACTGTAGCTCTTCTGTTCTGGTCTGTGCTAGCTGGAGAGACCAGCAGTCTTTGCAACTATCTCATGCCATCAATGTAGGCTTACTGGATTTATTAAAGGGTGGTGGTCAAGAAGTCTCAAGAAAATCAGGTGTTCTTTTTTATCCAGTTGTGCTATCATTTTACTGTATCAAGTTTAATAAGATTATGCATCGCTGTTCTACATCATTTATTCATATGCAGCAAGTTAATATTATGCAAACATAGCACAGGCAGGAGAATATGAGACTGCACTTTGACTCCAAGTAACATTCATAAATTAGTATTTGAAAAATAATCTAATGGTAACATGTGGATCAGTCTTATCTTAATCCGTGGAATGACATGTCATTTGATATATAAACCCACATACTGGCATATCCACCGAGCTTTCTGTGATTTACAAGGATGATACTAGACCTGAGAGGCTCTAACTACAAGAAAGGTTCAACAAGCTGAGCTCTTTCCTTCAGCAAAGTGAATTCCGACAGGTGACTCTTTAAATTCTGAAGAGATTTGATAAGCTAAACCTACAGAAGCCGCATCACACGAGGATTCTAAAATGAGAGGATGAATAGGATAATAAATCCTAGGTGTTCAATGTAGATGGCTGTTGGAGCGTGGAAATTGTCACCGCACACAGTGGCCGAGGCAAGTAACCATCGGCTATCCAAAGAGAAGCTGGATAGGTAAGTGAAGTGGAAGGGTTTAACATCCAGGTTCAGGAACAGCTTCTTCCCTCCAGCTGTTAGGCTTTTAATCACTACAACCTCCATTAAGCTCTGAACTACATAGACTATTATTGTTATTATCGCACTGTTATATTTTTTTTAGTGTGCTCATGTATATGTCTATGTATATGTGTGTATATGTGTGTGTGTATGTGTGTATATATATGTGTGTGTGTATATATGTATATGTATGTATATTTATGTATGTATATATATGTGTGTATATATGTGTATATATATGCATATACACATTTGCACAAATATATATTGTGTGTGTATATATATATATATATATATATAGTGTGTATGTATATATGTGCATGTATATTAATAATAGACATGCACATATATACATACATTGTATGTGTATGTATAGACACACTGATCTTTTTTCTCAGTTATTATATTGTTTACAGTGTACTATGTTTACATATAGTGTTGTGCTGCAGCAAGTAAGAATGTCATTGTCTATCAGGAACATATGATAATAAAACACACCTGACTCTTGGGAGTAGTTGTTGTTTATTATTTTTGAATTAACTATTTACAAAGAATACACACAAAAATACAAACAAACCTGCCAACATAATACAAAATAAACAAATATCCTTAAATATTATATAATTATTTCCTCATCCTTATTAAGGATACCCTCCACCCCACACGGTGCCCAACGGTCCCGGAAATCCCCCAGGGAGCCCGTGGACAGCGCGTATTTCCAAAACCACCCGGGCGCGGACGTAACCCCAGAAAAGGGGCAGGCAACCGGCTCGGTCAGAGCCCTCTTCCGCCTGGCGGATGGCCAGCTTGACCAGGCCTGAGTAGTTGCTGTTGGGTTTGGATGAAATAGGGTAGAGGTATAAAAGGAACCTGGCACAGACCAGTAGGGCAGCTTTTAGTTTAGTTTAGAGATACAGTGTGGAAATAGGCCCTTCGGCCCACCGGGCCAGTGCCGACCATCGATCCCCGCACATTAACCCTCTCCTACACCCACTAGGGACAATTTTTACATTTACCAAGCCAATTAACCTACAAACCTGTACGTCTTTGGAGTGTGGGAGGAAAGCGAAGATCTTGGAGAAAACCACGCAGATCACGGGGAGAATGTACAGACTCCGTACAGACAGCACTCGTTGTCAGGATCGAAGCCGGGTCTCCGGCGATGCATTCACAGTAAGGCAGCAACTCTACCGCTGCGCCACCGTGACTGCATGTTACAGTATATGTGCTTTTCAATGCTAATGAATAGCTGCTTTTTTTCATCGGCTACAAAAGGCCATCCTTTTATAAGTATACGTTTAATAAGATCATCAGCTATGAATCCTCAGGGCATTACAGTGGCATGACTGAGTGGCTCAGTGACGCAGCCGGATAGAGCAGCCGCCTCACAACACTGGAGACGTTGGTTCGATCCTGACCTCGGGTGCTGTCCGTGTGGAGATCCGGGAACTCCTGTTTTCGCCCATATCCCAGGGACATGTGGATTTGTAGGCTAATTGGCCTCTGAAAATGTTGCCCTCAATATGTAGGGAGTGAACGAGAAAGTGGGATAACATAGAACTAGTGCGAATGAATGATCAACGATCAGATTGTAATCGTTGGGTCAAAGGTCCTACTTCCATGTTGTATTTCTAAAACTCAAAACCTCATATCAAATCAGACCAGATTAATTTATTATCATATACACTAGGGCACATTGAAATTACTTGTTCACATGAAGCTCATAGAGTAACCAGTATATGTGCAGTAGTGATAAATACAACAAGGAATGCAAGACAGCGGAATGACACAAGTTTGTGGTGCAATCAGCAGTTGTGCAAATTTACTTAAAGTTCAATATCAGAATAACCAAATGAGGAATAGTTAAGAATAAGAGTATTCTTATAGGCCAAATACAGGCAGGTGGGACTAGTGTAGATGGGACATGTTGGCTGCTGTGGGCAAGTTGGGTCAAAGGCCTGTTTCCACTCTATGACTCTATAACCTATAGAGAGTGGTGAATACAGCCCAGTCCTTCAAATGTTGGTCACTTCCTTCCATCCAGTCAATGTTTATGGTGTGCTACATGAGGAAGGCTGGAAGTATCGTCAATGAAACCTGCCACTCTGGCCATTCCCTGTGCTCTCTTCTACCTTCTGGGCTAGCAGCACCTCCAGAAAGGGCAGCACCTACAGAAATGGGTTGTGAAAGAGGTGATTGGTTGAGGAGTCTGACAGCTGTGGGACAGAAGCTGTTCTTGAGTCTGCGATTTCAAGCACCTGCATCTTATCCCATGGAATATAGAATAGATGGAATTTCTAAAATATTACAAATTCCCCATCTAAAATCTTACTCATGCCACAGAAGGCAGTGGAGACCAAGTCAGTCGATATTTTTAAGGCTGTGACAGATAGGTTCTTGTTTAGTATGGTGTCAGAGGTTATGGGGAGATGACAGGAGAATGGAATTGAGGGGGAAAGATAGAACAGCCATGATTGAATGGTGGAGTAGACTTGATGGGCCAAATGGCTTAATTCTGCTCCTAGAACTTATGAACGTGATGCGTGCACTTGAGGAACCTTGATGTTGAGGCCTACTCCATGAAGATGACATTACTCTTCCAGTTTGCCCCTCCAGAACAAGGCATACCAATTTTGATGTCCTATAAACTGACCGACCCTTGTCCATTGTCTGTCAGTCGTTGTGGGGCACTGCCATGAAGTGGGGGGGGGGGGGGGGGGGGCAAGACCAAAGGAGGACCTGGCCCGGGATATCTTATAACTTTGTCATCGCCCTTTATATGGCGAATCTTTGCATACCTTGTAAATTTCACTGTGACTTGTCACAAGTGACAATAAAGTATTCATTCATTCTTTCTTTCATTCATTTATTCATTCACAACGACCATATCAAAACTTGTTGTGTGCCTAAACCATAATAGCGAGTGAGATTGAGGTCTGTCACTGTTGGGATGGTCCTTACTTTCCACACAGTGAACTTCATATTATGCAGTGGAAGCTGCCTGTACTTGGATTCAATTCAAGTGGATGCCTTTTACACTTAAACGAGACCACACTTTCAGTGAGAGCTATTACCTGTATTAGAAACATTACATGCAAATTACAAATCTGACCCAGCTGATTGTGAAATAAATTATGAATTCATTTTCTTTCTTATCTTTAGGTGTTGCTGAAAGACAAATACTTCCTGGCCTCATATCACAGGTTGTGCGTACGTTGTAATAAAATGTAAAATGAGTTCCAGAATGTATTTACTGCAGCTGATGAATGAATGAGATAGATGGTGATAAAACAGCCTGAGGTATTTGTAGCCCGACAAAATAAATCTTGGCAGAATGGAAACTCCGCACAGGACAAAAAAAATTGTAAATCAAATGAAGGCACTTGACGCATTGGGCTAAAGCGAATGTGAAGAACTGATGGACTACTTATCTCAAGCTAGTTCCAGCTGAGAGGTGACTTTACGCTGTGAAAGATCCTTCATGCTGCAGGAAACACCACAAAAGTGCTAATGCTTCGAGCATGCAATCAGACCATACAAAAATATAGAATGATCTTTACCAGAGAGCAGTCCTGAAATACTCTCTACCTCTTTAGTGACCCTCGGACTATCCTTGATCAGACTTTGCTGGCTTTACCTTGCACTAAACGTTATTCCCTTATCATGTATCTATACAGTGTAAATGGCTCAATTGTAATCAATGTATTATCTTTCTGCTGACTGGAAAGCTCCCAACAAAAGCTTTTCACTACCTCGGCACACGTGACAGTAAACTAAACCGAACTACGGAAGGTGCTTATGGAAAGAGAATGCTGAGTGGTAAATTTGACAGACGTCTATAAAAAGTTATTGTGTCATAAAGTCATAGAGCGCGGAAACACATAGTTTATCCAACTTGTCCATGCAGACCAAAATGCCCCATCTGAGCTTGTCCCATTTACTCACATTTCACCAATATCCCTGGGATCAAGGAAAGAGCATTCACGTCGCGGTCCTGTTTCCACCAATCTTTCTGCCACCACGCACAAGAAGCTCAAGACAGGCACCATTGTATGCAAATGCAGAGAAGTGTGTTCAGCTCTGGCTGAACAACTTCTAATCTTCTGTGTGGACTCGATAAGAAGAAGAACAGTATCCCCCTCAGCCTTTCCTGTCTATGTATCTGTCCAATTGTCTGTTCAATGTTGTTATTTCACCTGGGTCAACTACTTCTTGTGGCAGCGTGTTCCATATACCAATCACCCTCCGTGCGATAAAGTTGCCCCTTCGGTTCTTATAAAAATGTTCCTCAGACCTCATACCTATGCACTTTGGTTCTTGATTCCCCTACGCTGGGAAAAAGACTTTGTGCGTTCCCCTTATCTAGTCCCGTCATGATTTTATACCCCTCAGCCTCCTGCGCTCAAAGGATTAGTCCTCTCTTGCTCAACTTCTCCCCATAACTCAGGTCCTCAACATCCTTGTAAATCTCCTCTGCAACTTTTCCAGGTTAATAGCATCCTTCGTGTAGCAGGCTGAACAATACTGAACACAATTCTCCAAGTGTGGTCTTGTCCAACTGAATAGCAGTCCAACTTCTGGCTGATGAAAGTCAATGTGCCAAAAGTCTTCTTTACCACCCTATCTATCTTTGTTGCCACTTTGCCAATATACACTTGTACTCCTAGATTTCATTTCGGAGTCACGCTCCTCGCCAGCCCTTCATAAGGGGCCACGGAGGTGAGTATTCCACCTTTAGTTGGTGGTCCTTGTTGTCTGATTATGTCTTGCAGCAAGGACATGGATGGGAGTTCGAAGGGCCGGAGGACGTCAGGACGAGTTCGCCGGTCAACAGTTCCGGGGCCTTTACCATCGGCAGTACCCGCAGCGCAGGCCGGGACTCAGGCGGAGATGTGGGTAAGCCCTGTGTTCACAGGTCCAGATCCGCCAGCACACCACAGCTCGGAGGAGTTCGATGAGGAGGAGTGTGGTGTGCCGCCAGAGCAGGGGGACCCTGCCATGGCAGTCAGGTTGTCAGCGGGCTCGCTGGCGACCTCGAGCAGGGCACGTGCCGTTGCACGGCCTGTTCCACTCAGCCCTCCGAGAAGGGGGAGGGGAGGAGCCCAGAAGCCTAACCCTGTTAGGGCTAAGGCATTGCCTGTCGCGGAGGAGCGGTCAGGTTCCAGGGCGAGACCCGGGGCGGCTGTGAGGTCCAGCCGGCACACCCCGACTCTCGACGCCGGGACGGGTCGGTCGAGTCGGGTCTCGTCACGGTCGCCGAGCCCCCCATGGATGGGTGGGCGAGACCATGCGTCGGCAACGTCCACGATGTGGGCAGCCGGCAAGACTGCGCGGGCCCCAGGCAGCCATGCTTCGGCTGGTGCCGACACCTCGCCGCGAGTGCCCTTAGTGGCAGCGGCTTCAGCTCTTGCTAAACGGAGGCGATTGAACACGCCCGCGCAGGAATCGCGCAGTTTCGCCTCGGCGGCTGTTAGCGACAACTACCGGCACCGGCAGGGCCTCGACGAGGTGCGGGCCGATGACAGGAGCCCGGTTTTCTTTTCAGAGCCGGAGGACTCCGACCACCTGAGTGTTCAGGGTGAAGGGCGTATTGACCGTATGGAGCGGCTGCTGGAGCTCCTGCTTCAACGTCAACAACAGCAGGGCAGCAACAGGCACAGGGCGTCTTCACCAACATCTACTATCAGCCTGGAGCAGCAGGAGGAGGAGGTTCTGGTGGATCCCGTACCACCTCCGGTGGAGGTGCCAGCGGAGGAACTCTTGGATGTGGCGACCAAATTCGCGGCCCCACATACGGCTGGTCTTCCTCTAAATACAAAGCTGGCAGCCACAGTGGACTTTCTTAATAATCAGGTGCTGCAGGAAGAAGTCCTCATCCAGGCTATGAGCCGTCACAAGGCTCCATCAAACTGCAACTCCCTCAACGTGCCTGTGGTCAATACGCCAATATGGGGCAACATCAGTGCGGCTATCCGTCAACAAGAGCTAAAATTGCAGCGGATCCTGAAACTCCTCACGGCCGGTATTACCGCCTTTGCGCGGTCGGTGGACGGGGACGAACTGAATTTGGACCAGGAAGATGCTCTGGCCTTATTGTGCGTGACCCAGCACGAAATCAACGGGTTTCGCAAAAACAGCATCCGCCCAGCACTCAACCCGAAGTTTGCAGGATTGTGCAAACCACCGCCGCCGCCGCCGCCCCGTCAGCTCTTTGGTGAGGACCTCTCGAAGAGAGTCAAAGAGCTTGACGAACAAGCCAAAACGGTGGGGATCATGCGCTCTAAGAGTGCCCCCACACCGTCCAGCTCAAAAGCTCCATACATTCGCTCACGAGGGTCGGCCAGTGCCTCGACGAGGACTCACCCTCTAGCTCCACAACGACAACAGCACCAGAACCAGCACCAAGGGTCTTTTTTAGGACAGGGTCGGCAGAGACCTTTGTGGAAATCGAAGACGCCGCGCCCTCAAGCCAACCCAGCACCTCCACGGCCACCCACACGTGTCAAGGACCGCCGGTAACCACGGAGGTGAGGGGGTCTGGTTCTCTCTTTTCTCTCTGTTTAACTTCCCATGTTGGTGGTCGTTTACGGTTGTTTTTGGATGCATGGGGTAATTTTACTGGTGATGAGTATGTGTTGCGGAATATTCAGGGGCATAAAATTGAGTTTATTAATGGCGACATTCCTCCATCCCAGCACATGCCTGGTCGTACGTTCAAATTGTCTGCTGCAGAACAGGCAGCAGGTTATAAGGAAATTTTAAGTCTGGAACAGAAGGGTGTGATTGAGAAAACGGTGCATGAGCCAATTGAATTTGTTTCGAACATATTTACTAGACCTAAGAAGGATGGAGGCTGTCGTGTCATTATTGATCTAACCCGTTTGAATACGTTTGTAACATATACTCATTTTAAAATGGATACGTTTGAAACAGCCAAATCATTGATTTCTCATGGCTGCTTTATGGCATGCATTGATTTAAGGGATGCATATTATTCAGTATCCATCCAGAAATATGATAGAAGGTTTTTGAAATTTATCTGGATGGGGCAACTTTGGCAGTATAAGGCTTTGCCTAATGGGCTCACTACAGCCCCTAGATTGTTCACTAAATTGGTGAAGCCAATCATGGCTTATTTGAGACAACGACATCATATAGTTATGGCCTATTTAGATGATGTCTTTATTGTGGGCCACACCCTGCATTTGGCTGAACAGGGTGTTGCAGCTGCTGTCAATATATTTCAACAATTAGGATTCATTGTCCATCCAGAGAAATCGAAGTTCTGCCCTGCCCAGGTAATTAATTACCTAGGGTTCACGGTGAACTCAATGAGTATGAGGATAACTATACCAATTAACAAAATTGAGGAAGTCACTCAGGTGTGCAGAGATTTAATTGGCACCAATATACCATCAATTCGGCATACAGCCACAGTAATTGGCAAGCTAGTGGCTTTGTTTCCGGCAGCACGATATGGGCCTTTGCATTATCAGAATTTGCAAAGAGCTAAAATTATTGCGTTAAAACGGAACGCTGGTCATTACGATCGATCAATGCAGCTGCCGTCCGAAGCGATAACTGAGTTGCAATGGTGGGTGTGTCACATTAGCAACTCATTTAAGCCTGTTAGGCAGGCTAATCCGGTGGTATATTTACAGACTGATGCAAGCTCCAATGGCTGGGGAGCTACTGATAATTGCTCTAGTTGTGGGGGCAGATGGGACACCCTTGAGGCATCGATGTTGTTGACTCAAGGGATTAACTATTTGGAGTTGCTGGCAGCATTCCACGGACTTCGTGCATATTGTTCCAAGCTTGTTGGAGCACACGTCCGTCTCCAAATAGACAACACCACAGCTGTGGCATATTTAAACCATATGGGTGGTACCAGGTCAGTTTCGTGTGACAAATTGGCTAACTCAATTTGGCTCTGGTGTGTTCAAAGAGACATTTGGATTTCAGCTACCTATTTGCCAGGTGAGCTTAATACTGTGGCGGACACCAGGTCACGCAAATTTAATGACAACATTGAATGGATGTTGCATCCTGAGATTTTTTCTAAAGTCACAGCCAAATTTGGTAAACCGGACATTGACCTTTTTGCGTCACGGTTAAACCATCAGGTACCAGCCTACGTTTCATGGGAACCAGATCCTGGGGCAATTGCGCTAGATGCATTCTCGCTGGACTGGGGGAATTGGTTTTTCTATGCCTTCCCTCCGTTTTGCCTCATCAGTCGGGTATTGCGAAAGATTCAGGCAGATGCTGCCAAGGGCATCCTTATTATACCCGACTGGCCCACACAGCCTTGGTATCCGGTGGTCTTTGACATGCTCAACGAACTTTGGGTCCTTTTGAGGGGTTGCCCACAATTGGTTACTCACCCTGTCTCAGGGGAGCCACATCCCTGCCATGGCTATTTAAATTTGTTGGCTTGCAGGTTCTGAACAGGCCGTTAGTCCAATACGGCCTCTCGGCTCGGACCATGGATACTATCGGGGCGTCGTGTCGAGAGTCCACAAGGCGAAGATACCGCTCGCATATTAAGAAGTGGGAAGCCTACTGCAGCCGCTCTCGCATCACGTACGATGACGTGACAATAACCGACGTCCTGGAATTCCTCGCGGGGTTGCACCATGATGAACACTTAAGTTACAGTGCCATCAACAGCGCCAGAAGTGCGCTATCATTCTACCTCAAGATTGGGGTAGGATCCAACAGGCTAGTGTCCAGACTCATGCGGGGTATATTCAATATGAATCCGCCTACACCACGCTATAATATCACCTGGGATGTCAGGGACGTATTAACCCTGCTCAGGACGTGGTCTCCCATGGAAGGGCTCCAACTGGACCAACTCACCATGAAGCTGGTGATGTTACTAGCGCTGACTTCAGCTCAGAGGGTACAGACACTACACAAACTTTGTGTCGACAGAATGACATCTAGCCCTACAGAAGTAGTCTTTTTCATTGACGAGCTACTAAAGCAGCATAGACCTGGGTGCACAGGGCTGCAGCTGAAGTTCCCGGCATACCCCGCAGATGCTAGGCTATGTTTAGCCTCACATATCCGCCACTATGTCAAGGTGACGGCACGCATCAGAGGAATGGAGAGATACCTGCTTGTCACTCATAAGAGACCTCATCATCGAGTGACAGTCCAGACGATATCCAGGTGGCTTCGAGTCGTCTTGGGTAAGTCAGGTATCGACACTAATGTGTTCAAGTCTCATTCCACCAGGGCTGCATCGACGTCAGCAGCGAGCGTCATGGAGGTGCCCATGGACCAAATTCTCGCCACAGCAGGATGGGCGAATGAAGCTGTGTTCCAGCGTTTTTATAACAAGCCTGTTGCTGCTCCTCTACAGTTCGCAGAAGCCGTGCTGAATGCAGGTCAAGAACGTGGAGATGTTCCCGCATGAGGGGTTTTTGATTTGTTATTAATAAATATGCTCTTGTTTTGCAGTATGAACTATTGAGCCAGTTTGTTCCTCCCATCCATCCCTGGTAGTGGTGTGTCAGCATGGACGTGGTCCAGGGCGTGTAATCACAGAAGCTTTGAAGTCTTCACGAAGTCACTCACGTGACTCCGAAATGAAATAGTAAGATTGAACGAGAACTTACCAGTTCGAAGGTTGATCTTTATTTCATGAGGAGTCGAAGTGAGGGATTTCGTGCCCTCCTCGCCCAACCCTCAATCACCTTCATCTGGTAATCTTAGTCAATTCAATCATACTATGCGAAGTCATTTCTATTGTTGGTTCTGTGATTCCACGCCGGCTACTTTGAAGTATGTCGAGCATGCGCGCCGGCGGGCTCTTCACGAAATCCCTCACTTCGACTCCTCATGAAATAAAGATCAACCTTCGAACTGGTAAGTTCTCGTTCAATCTTACTATTCCTCTGCGTTTAGTGCAAGATAAAGTTAGATTAAAGATAGTTCAAAGGTCTCCAATGAGGTAGATGGAAGGTCAAGACTGTACTCTAGCTGGTGAGAGGGCAGTGCATTTGCCTGGTAACAGCTGGGAAGAAACGGTCCCTGAATTGGAGGTATGTATTTTCAAACTTGTGCACCTCTTGCCTGATGGGAGAGAGGGGAAGAGGGAGTGACCAGGGTGAGACTGGTACCTGATTATGCTGGTGGCCTTGCCGAGGCAGCGTGAAGTGGACTTGGAGTCAATGGAAGGGTGGTTGGTTTGCTTGATGGTCTTGGCTACGTCCACAACTCTACGCAATTTATTGCGGTCTTGGATGGAGCTGTTCCCAAACCATGCTGTGATGTATCCTGATAAAATGCTTTCTATGGCACATCTGTAGATGTTTGTGAAGGTTGTTGGGGACATGCCTACGTTTCTAAGCCTTCTAAGGAAGTAGAGGCAATGGTGTGCTTTCTTGGCCAGAACTTCGATGTGGCTGGTCCAGAACATTATTTATTCCTAAGCTTTTGACCATCTCTACCTCAGAGCCATCATTGTATTTCAGCATGTGTGTACTGCTTTGATTTTTGAAGTCAATTATAATCTCCTTTGCTTTGCTGACATTGTGGGAGCTGTTGTTGTCTTTGCACCAGGTTACATGGTTCTCAATCTCCTTCCTGTACTCCGTCCCATCATTATTTGATATCTGGACCAATATGGTCGGGTCATCTGTGAACCTGTAAATTGAGTTGGATTAGTACTTGGCTGCACAGTTATGAGTGGTTAAGGAGTCTAGTAGGGGGCTGAGAACGCATCCTTGAGGGGCACCAAGCTGAGGATCATCATAGGGGATGCCTTGTTACCTATCCTCACTGATCATGGTCTGTTAGTCAATAAGTCGAGAACCCAGTTGCAGAGGAGAGTTCCACGAGTTTGGAGATGAGCTTGTTGGGATAATGATACTGAAAGCAGAGGTGTAGTCAATGAATAGGAGTGTGATGTGGGTGTCCTTTCTATCCAGGTGCTCCAGGGATGAGTGTAGAGGCATGGGAAATGTTTCCATTCCTGAGAAGAGTATGGTATCTAAAGCAGTGGTCACTCGTAAATCTAACCACTAATTCAGGTGATATTTTACATTGGGATCCTTCTTCAGGCTCTGAAGAAATGTTTCAACTGGAAACGTCACCGATGCTGCCTGACCCACTGAATTACTCCAGCACCTTGTGTTTTACTCAAGATTCCAGCATCTGCAGTTCCTTATGTTTTCAATCCAGTCTATTATCCCCATTCCCAAGGGGGGTTTAATATCATCTTTTGTGGTATCTTCAAAAAAGGATCTTCTGGAAGTACAAATCCATTGGTTCCTCTTTTATCTATTCTATTAATCATAATCTCAAAAAAAGCACAAACCAGATTGGTCAATCATCTCCATGCATAACTCTATGCAATCCACGTATGATATTCAGAGTGTTACATTATTATATCTTTATTAATAAGCTCTGATAATTTCCCTGCGACTGCCGACAGGATAACTGGTTAGTATCTTCCTTTTTTCTCTCTCCCTTATTCTTAAACTATGGGTTTACTTTTGCAACTTTCCAATTTGTAGGAACCTTCTTAGTATTAATGGTACTTTGAAAGGTGCCAACCTATACATCCACTATCTTTATCCTTCTCAACCTTGGAACTGCAGCTTATCAGGTCCTGGGGATTTATTAGTTTTCAGTCCGCTTCATGTTTTCTATTTAGGAGCAGAAACAAAGATATATGTCCATAGACCTAGTTTACTAGGGGAGAGAGAGGAGGAGCCATTAAAGGGGTGATACCAGCCTTCAATCTGTTATATGACCGTAGTAAGTTACATTGAAGTTGCAGCATTGTGAATGATGAAATCACAATGGCTAATCCTTGACAGAGGTACTGAAATATATCATCCCCGGCCAAGCTGGCAGCTGCTTTGCAATAGATTGCTTTCGGCCGCGGTGAAATAGTAGCAGGAGAAATACTGATCTTCAATGTGCATATGTAAGTGAGTGTGGTCTCCAAATACGACATGGCCATGAGCGAAAGGAGGTAAAACATATGGGCAGGAGCAGATGCTGAAAAAAATCGAAGGTCGATAAAAATGCTGGAGAAACTCAGCGGGTGAGGCAGAAATAGGTGACGTTTCGGGTCGAGACCCTTCTTCAGACTGAAGAAGGGTCTCGACCCGAAACATCACCTAGTCCTTCACTCCATAGATGCTGCCTCACCTGCTGAGTTTCTCCAGCATTTTTATCTACCCTGGGCAGGAACTGAAATCTCTTTCTAGAGGCACTGTCTGCTCTGTTGGCCGTTCCCAATATTCTCCTTTTAATTTCAGCTTTAAGCAACAACTTTGATCAACTTTCATACCTTAAACATATCCACTTGTTTCTTTCCGCTTTCGTTAATCCCCCCCCCATTAATTTGTTAACCAGATAACACTGTAAACACCTGGGCAACCCGGGTCTCACTCTAGATATTTCCTTTGTCCTATCCATCCTTCCCCCAAACCTAATCTGCCTGCAAGTTGAAACTAACTTATTTGCTTACTTTACTAGTTCCTCTGGATGATCTTCAACCTGAAACTGAGAGTCCCATAAAGTCACCCAGCCTGGAAATAGGCCAATCAGCCCAACGGTCGATGTGCCTTCCTGAGCTAGTCCCATTTGCCAGCAATTGGCCCATATTCCTCTAACCCTTTCCTATCCATGATCCTGACCAAATGCATTTTAAACATTGTAATTGTCCTCATCTCTACTACTTCCTCTGGCTGCTCCTTCTACAAACCCATTATCCTCTATAAGAAAGAAACAGTCTTCTAAGGTCCCCTTTAAACCTTGCTCCACTCCATCTTGCTCCACTCCACTATCCTACCCAGGGAATACCACATTATCTACTTCCCTCATAATTTAAAAACACTTTTTTAAACATTGTCTCTTTCTCTTTTTTCCCATATATGCTGCCTGATTTTCAGACAAGACTTTGAGAGATTTGTGTACAAATTCATGAGAGGAATAGATTGGATAAATGCACAGATTCTCTTGCCCAGAGTAGGGGAATCGAGAACCAGAACACGTGGGTTTAAGATGAGGTGCGAAATATTTCATGGGAACCTGAGGGATTCAAACAAAAGGTGGGGGGTTGAATGGAACAAGCTGCTAGAGGAGGTAGTTGAGGCAGGATAGGGTAGATTTAGAGGGATATGGGCCAAAAAGCAGGTAGGTGGGACCAGTGTAGACATATTGGTTGGCGTAGGCCAATTGGGCCGACGGGCCTGTTTCGACGCTGTATGACTCTATAACTGTGAAGGTGAAGTTACATCTCAAGCTTTGATGTCTATTAAAACTGTCAAGAAGCTTTTGAATATCTAATGTCCCCAGCTTTCAAAACATTTGAAATCTGTTAAAAAATAGAAGGCAATCAACACATTTTGAAGTTGATTAAACTTTAAGTAAATCACTGCAGAGCACTTTTAAATAATTAAAAATATTACTTCAAACATAAATAATTACAATTCAAGTATTGTTAATTTTGTGTTTATAATTCAAATATTCCTTCTCCCTTTTATCACAGCTGTATAGCATCGCAGATCCTGCGTGGGTTGTGAGGGACGAATCCTAATGTGAATGCTGGACATTTCCAGCAAACTCTTGTCCCACTATTGGTATCCATGTTAATGAAGCCTTCTTTTCCTTGATATTGGTCCCACAACACTTGTTGGGCACACTGGTTCTCTTTTTATGCGCAGTGCCTGTTAGTAGGGACATAGAGTCATAGAGTGATACAGCATGGAAACAGGTCCTTCAGTCCAACTTGTCCACACTGGCCAACATGTCCCGGCTACACTCGTCCCACCTGCCCTATCCATGTACCTGTCCAACTGTTTTCGGATAGTCCCTGCCTCAACTACCTCCTCTGGCAGGTTGTTATATACCCCCACCACCCTTTGTTTGAAAAAGCTACCTCTCAGATTCCTATGAAATCTTTTCCCCTTCACCTTAAAGATTCAGATTCAGATTCAGATTCAATTTTAATTGTCATTGTCAGTGTACAGTACAGAGACAACGAAATGCATTTAGCATCTCCCTGGAAGAGCGACACAGCAAATTATTTGAATAAATAACAATAAGTGTCCGGGGGGGGGGGGGGGGGGGGTGATTGGCAGTTACCGAGGTATGTTGTTGAGTAGCGTGACAGCCGCCGGAAAGAAGCTGTTCCTGGACCTGCTGGTTCGGCAACGGAGAGACCTGTAGCGCCTCCCGGATGGTAGGAGGGTAAACAGTCCATGGTTGGGGTGAGAGAGGTCCTTGGCGATGCTGAGCGCCCTCCGCAGACAACGCTTGCTTTGGACAGACTGAATGGAGGGGAGCGAGGAACCGGTGATGCGTTGGGCAATTTTCACCACCCTCTGCAATGCCTTCCGGTCGGAGACAGAGCAGTTGCCATACCAAACTGTGATGCAGTTGGTAAGGATGCTCTCGATGGTGCAGCGGTAGAAGTTCACCAGGATCTGAGGAGACAGATGGACCTTCTTCAGTCTCCTCAGGAAGAAGAGACGCTGGTGAGCCTTCTTGATCAGAGTTGAGGTATTGTGGGTCCAAGAGAGGTCGTCGGAGAGGTTGACTCCCAAGAACCTGAAGCTAGAAACACGTTCCACCTCTGTACCGTTAATGTGGATGGGGGTGTGCGTGCCGCCCCTGGACTTCCTGAAGTCTACAATGAGCTCCTTGGTCTTCTTGGAGTTAAGGGCCAGGTTGTTGTCAGCGCACCATGCTGCTAAGTGCTGGACCTCCTCCCTGTAGGCCGACTCATCGTTGTTGCTGATGAGGCCAATCACCGTTGTATCATCTGCATACTTGATGATGGTGTTATGTACTATGTTAGTACTATGTACAGGTGTGCAGTCATAGGTGAAGAGGGAGTAGAGGAGGGGGCTCAGCACACAGCCCTGTGGAACGCCGGTGTTCAGGGTGAGGGTTGAAGAGGTGTGCTTGTCTAACCTAACAGACTGGGGTCTGTTGGTTAGAAAGTCCAGTATCCAGTTGCAGAGGGAAGGAGCGATGCACAGATTACCGAGTTTGGCGATCAATTTTGATGGTATAATGGTGTTGAATGCTGAGCTGTAATCGATGAACAGCATTCTTACGTAAGTGTCTCTGTTGTCGAGGTGGGAGAGGGCGGAGTGAAGTGCCGTTGAGATGGCATCCTCCGTACTCCTGTTCTTGCGGTAGGCAAACTGATAGGGATCCAGTGTGGGGGGTAGGCAGCTTTTGAGGTGTGCCAGGACCAGCCTCTCGAAGCACTTGGTGATGATGGGGGTAAGTGCAACTGGGCGGAAATCGTTGAGGCTTGCCGCAGTGGAGTGTTTTGGCACTGGCACGATGGAGGTGGTTTTAAGGCACGTGGGGACAACTGCCTGGGCAAGTGACAGGTTGAAGATATCAGTCCAGACGTCTGCCAGCTGCGCCGCACAGACCCTGAGCACGCGCCCGGGGATGCCGTCAGGGCCAGCAGCTTTACGTGCATTAGTCCTACTCAGTGCCACGTATACGTCGTAGGGGGTGAGTGTGAGGGGTTGGTGATCGGCAGGTAGCACAGCCTTGATGGCTGTCTCTAGATTGTCCCTGTCGAAGCGGCCATAGAAGTGATTGAGCTCCTCAAGGAAGGAGGCGTCGCTGGATGTGGGGGTGGTGTTGGCGGGTCTGTAGTCCGTGATGGCCTGGATGCCTTGCCACATGCGTCGGGGGTCGGAGTTGTTGTTGAAGTGCTCCTCAATCCTGAGCTTATGGCAGTGCTTGGCCTTCTTGATGCCCCTCTTCAGGTTAGCCCTGGCTGAACTGTAGGCTCGAGCATCGCCTGACCTGAAAGCGGTGTCCCGTGCTTTCAGCAGTAGCCTGACCTCGCTGTTCATCCATGGCTTCTGATTCGGGGATATGGTCACCTGTTTGAGGGAGGTGACACTATTGATGGTGGAGTTTATAAAGTCCAGAACAGAGGATGTGTAGGAGTCAATGTCCGTGTGGGAGTCAAGGGTGGCCTGGGCTGCAAACGCCTTCCAGTCAGTGTTTCCAGAACACTGCTGAAGTGTGAAGTCCGCTTCCTCTGACCAGACTTTAACTGTCCTCACAGTTGGTTTAACCCGTCTGATGAGTGGGGAGTACTTAGGGAGCAGGAACAATGAGATGTGATCAGACTGACCAAGGTGGGGGAGGGGGATGGCTTTGTAAGCTTCAGCCACGTTGGTGTAGACTTTGTCCAGTGTCCTATGTCCTTAAACCTATGTCCTCTGGTCCTCCATTCACCTACTCTGGGCAAGAGACTCTGTGCATCTATTCCTATCATGATTTTATACACCTCTATAAGACCTCTATAAGGTTGTTCATCCTTGTGATGTGCCCATACCAATAAACAGTTCCTTGCCAACCTTTGCTTCTTAAGGTTCAGTGTCTTGTATGACAGCTTGATTGGTCTGGTGCCCATCATTATTGATACACACAATAGCCTCCTAAGGTAGTGCAGTATATGGGCTTCATTTCTGTCATCTGGAGTTCTGTTCATTCTTGCTTCATGGATTTACAGAACAACATGAACTGTGCAGATTGCAGGAGGTGAAACTCTGAAAACCTTGTAGAGATACTGGGAAGTCTGGTCGCCATTTCTTCCTTTCTCATATGGGTAAACATTCAGTAATGGTGGGTAAAGACCATGTTGTGTAGGAAGGAACTGCTGATACTGATTTACGTCGAAGATAGACACAACACGTTGAAGTAACTCAGCTTGTCAGGCAGCATCTCTGGAGAAAAGGAAAAGGCACCGATTCGGGCCGAGACCATTCTTCAGACTGAGAGTCGGGGGAGAGGGAAACTAGAGGGATGAAAAGGTATAGAACAAATCAGAGGCGGCACCGATGACCCAGGAAAGGTGGCTAGTCTGGGTCGTGGAGCTGGAGAGCAGGGGGAATCACCGAGTGGGGCAGCGAGAGAGAGTGTTACAGAACTCTCATTGGAGTGAGGAGGAGAGAACTGCTTCAAAATAGTCATGCCTTGAGGAGATTTTGCAGTGCAGCATTGTTTATAGGTTTTCAATTTTACATCTGCATTATTATCTATGATTGGAGACTGTCATTACCAAAGATACTAGATATTATCTTTGCCCTTTTCAACATTCATTTCCAACTGTAGCTTTTTACAGTTTGGTCAGGCATTGCTTGAAGTTCTTGAAGCTGTTCAGGAATCTTTGCTATGTCATCTACAAGGTGTGGATTGTTGATCCTCCCCCACCAACTGGCACAGTTTCTGATAGATACTTTGACTTGATATGTTCAAGGATGTGGTAAAAACCGCAGGGTAAGATTTAGCAACCTGGATGGGTCCTTATTGAAATTGCAAAAACAATTGAGAAAGCACCATCTCAGGACAATCAGGGATGTCCTGAGCAGTAATGACAGCCTCTGATCATGGATAATAACACCAATATAAAATTAAAAACCTAAAAAACAATGCTCCACTGTGAAATCTCCTCAAGGTATGACTACTTTGGGCAGCGCGGTGGTGCAGCAGTAGTGTTGCTGCCTTACAGGGCTTATAGTGCCAGAGACCCGGGTTCGATCCTGGTTACAGGTGCTTGTCTGTACGGAGCTTATATGTTCTCCCCTGTGACCTGCGTGGGTTTTCTCCACGAACTTTGGTGTCCTCCCACACTCGAAAGACGTACAGGTTTGTAGATTCATTGGCTTGGTATAAATATAAAAATTGTCCCCTGGTGTGTAGGATAGTGTTAATATGCGGTGATCAAGTTCAAGTGAGTTTATTGTCATGTGTCCCTGATAGGACAATGAAATTTCATTTCGGACTCACGTGAGTGACTTCGTGAAGAGCCCGCCGGCGTGCATGCTCGACATATCGTCATACCGCGTTGCTGCGACGGCTGGCGGTGGAGCGCGCTCCTCGCCAGCCCTTCAGAAGGGGCCACGGAGGTGAGTATTCTACCTTTAGTTGGTGGTCCTTGTTGTGGGGTTTGTCTTGCAGCAAGGACATGGATGGGAGTTCCAAGGGCCGGAGGACGTCAGGACGAGTTCGCCGGTCAACAGTTCCTGGGCCTTTACCATCGGCAGTACCTGCAACGCAGGCCGGGACTCAGGCGGAGATGTGGGTAAGCCCTGTGTTTACAGGTCCAGATCCGCCAGCACACCACAGCTCGGAGGAGTTCGACGAGGAAGAGTGTGGTGTGCCGCCAGAGCAGGGGGACCCTGCCATGGCAGTCAGGTCGTCAGCGGGCTCGCTGGCGACCTCGAGCTGGGTGCGTGCGGCTGCACGGCCAGTTCCACTCAGCCCTCCGAGTAGGGGAAGGGCAGCAGCCCCGAAGCCAAACCCTGCCAGGGCTAAGGCATTGCCTGACACGGAGGAGCGGTCAGGTTCCAGGGCGAGACCCGGGGCGGCTGTGAGGTCCAGCCGGCACACCCCGACTCTCGACGCCGGGACGGGTCGGTTGAGTCGGGTCTCGTCGCGGTCGCCGAGCCCCCCATGGATGGGTGGGCGAGACCATGCGTCGGCAAAGTCCACGATGTGGGCAGCCGGCAAGCCTGCGCGGGCTTCAGGCAGCCATGCTTCGGCTGGTGCCGACACCACGCCGCAAGTGCCCTTAGTGGCAGCGGCTTCAGCTCCCGCTAAACGGAGGCGGTTGAACACGCCCGCGCGGGAATCGCGCAGTTTCGCCTCGGCGGCTGTTAGCGACAACTACCGGCACCGGCAGGGCCTCGATGAGGTGCGGGCCGATGATAGGAGCCCGGTTTCTTTTCAGAGCCGGAGGACTCCGACCACCTGAGTGTTCAGGGTGAAGGGCGTATTGACCGTATGGAGCGGCTGCTGGAGCTCCTGCTTCAACGTCAACTACAGCAGGGCAGCAACAGGCACAGGGCGTCGTCACCAGCCTCTACCATCAGCCTGGAGCAGCAGGAGGAGGAGGTTTTGGTGGATTCCATATCACCTCCGTTGGAGGTGCCAGCGGAGGATCTTCTGGATGTGGCGACCAAATTGCGGCCCCACATTCATCTGGACTTCCTTTAAACGCAAAGCTGGCAGCCACCGTGGACTTTCTTAACAACCAGCAACTACAGGAAGAAGTCCTCATTCAGGCAATGAGCCGTCACAAGGCTCCATCCAATTGCAACTCCCTCAACGTGCCTGTGGTCAATACGCCGATATGGGGCAACATCAGTGCGGCTATCCGTCAACAAGAGGTAAAATTGCAGCGGATCCTGAAGCTCCTCACGGCCGGTATTACCGCCTTGGCGCGGTCGGTGGACGGGGACGAACTGAATTTGGACCAGGAAGATGCTCTGGCCCTCCTGTGCGCGACCCAGCACGAAATCAACGGGTTTCGCAAAACCAGCATCCGCCCAGCGCTCAATCCGAAGTCTGCAGGATTGTACAAACCACCGCCGCCGCCCCCGCCCCGTCAGCTCTTTGGGGAGGACCTCTCGAAGAGAGTCAAAGAGCTTGACGAACCAGCCAAAATGGTGGGGATCATGCGCTCTCAGAGTGCCCCCGCACCGTCAGGCTCAAAGTCTCCATACATTCGATCACGAGGGTCTGCTAGTACCTCGATGAGGACCCACCCTCAAGCTCCACAACGACAGCAACATCAGACCCAGCACCAGGGGTCTTTTTTAGGACAGCGTCGGCAGAGACCCTGGTGGAAAGCGAAGACGCCGCGCCCTCAAGCCAACCCAGCACCTCCATGTCCACCCACGTGTGTCTAGGACCGCCGGTAACCACGGGGGTGAGGGGGTCTGGTTCTCTCTTTCTCTTTGTTTAACTTCGCATGTTGGTGGTCGCCTTCGGTTGTTTTTGGGTGCATGGGGTAATTTTACTGGTGACGAGTATGTGTTGCAGAATATTCAGGGGCATAAAATTGAGTTTATTAATGGCGACATTCCTCCATCCCAGCACATGCCCGCTTGAACGTTTAAATTATCTGCTGCAGAACAGGCAACCGGCTATAAGGAACTGTTAAGTCTTGAGCACAAAGGAGTGATTGCGAGAGTGGTGCATGAGCCAGTTGAATTTGTTTCGAACATATTCACCAGACCTAAGAAGGATGGAGGTTGTCGTGTCATTATTGATCTAACCCGTTTGAATGCTTTTGTAACATATACTCATTTTAAAATGGATACGTTTGAAACAGCCAAATCATTGATTTCTCATGGTTGCTTTATGGCATGCATCGATTTAAAAGACGCATATTATTCTGTATCCGTCCAGAAATGTGACAGAAGGTTTTTGAAATTCATCTGGATGGGGCAACTCTGGCAGTACAAGGCTTTGCCTAATGGGCTCACCACAGCCCTAGATTGTTCACTAAATTAGTGAAGCCAATTATGGCTTATTTGAGACAACGACACCATATAGTTATGGCCTATTTAGATGATATCTTCATTGTGGGCCACACCCTGGAATTGGCTGAACAGGGTGTTGCAGCTGCTGTCAATATATTTCAACAATTGGGGTTTATTGTCCATCCAGAGAAATCAAAGTTCTACCCTGCCCAGGAGATTAATTACCTAGGGTTCACGGTGAACTCTATAAGCATGAGGGTTACCATTCCAATTAACAAGATTGAGGAGGTGACCCAGCTGTGTCAAGATTTAATCCGCACCAATATACCATCGATTCGGCACTTAGCTACAATAATTGGGAAGCTGGTAGCTTTGTTTCCGGCAGCGCGATATGGACCTTTGCATTATCAGAATTTGCAAAGAGCTAAAATTGCTGCGTTAAAACAGAACGCTGGTCATTATGATCGGTCCATGCAGCTGCCGCCCGAAGCGATAAATGAGTTGCAATGGTGGGTGTGTCACATTAGCAGCTCATTCAAGGCTATTAGGGAGGCTAATCTGGTGGTATATTTGCAAACTGATGCAAGCTCCAATGGTTGGGGAGCCACGAATAATTGCTCTAGTTGTGGTGGCAGATGGGACACCCTTGAATCAACGATGTTGTTAACTCAAGGGATTAACTATTTGGAGTTGCTGGCAGCATTCCACGGACTTCGTGCGTATTGTTCCAAGGTTGTTGGAGCACACGTCCGTCTCCAAATAGACAACACCACAGCAGTAGCATATTTAAACCATATGGGTGGTACCAGGTCAGTTTCGTGTGACAAATTGGCTAACTCAATTTGGCTCTGGTGTGTTCAAAGAGACATTTGGATTTCAGCTACCTATTTGCCAGGTGAGCTTAATACTGTGGCGGACACCAGGTCACGCAAATTTAATGACAATATTGAATGGATGTTGCATCCTGAGATTTTTCTAAAGTCACAGCCAAATTTGGTAAACCGGACATTGACCTCTTTGCGTCACGGTTGAACCATCGGGTACCAACCTACGTTTCATGGGAACCAGATCCTGGGGCTATAGCGCTAGATGCATTCTCGCTGGACTGGGGGAAGTGGTTTTTCTATGCCTTCCCCCCCCGTTTTGCCTCATCAGTCGGGTATTGCGAAAGATTCAGGCAGATGCTGCCAAGGGCATCCTTATTATACCCGACTGGCCCACACAGCCTTGGTATCCGGTGGTCTTTGACATGCTCAACGAACCTTGGGTCCTTTTGAAGGGTTGCCCACAATTGGTTACTCACCCTGTCTCAGGGGAGCCACATCCCTGCCATGGCTATTTAAATTTGTTGGCTTGCAGGTTCTGAACAGGCCGTTAGTCCAATACGGCCTCTCGGCTCGGACCATGGATACCATCGGGGCGTCGTGTCGAGAGTCCACAAGGCGAAGATACCGCTCGCATATTAAGAAGTGGGAAGCCTACTGCAGCCGCTCTCGCATCACGTACGATGACGTGACAATAACCGACGTCCTGGAATTCCTCGCGGGGTTGCACCATGATGAACACTTAAGTTACAGTGCCATCAACAGCGCCAGAAGTGCGCTATCATTCTACCTCAGTTTGGAGGTAGGATCCAACAGGCTAGTGTCCAGACTCATGCGGGGTATATTCAATATGAATCCGCCTACACCACGCTATAATATCACCTGGGATGTCAGGGACGTATTAACCCTGCTCAGGACGTGGTCACCCATGGAAGGGCTCCAACTGGACCAACTCACCATGAAGCTGGTGATGTTATTAGCGCTGACTTCAGCTCAGAGGGTACAGACACTACACAAACTTCGTGTCGACAGAATGACGTCTACCCCCACAGAAGTCTTTTTCATTGACGAGCTACTAAAGCAGCATAGACCTGGGAGCACAGGGCTGCAGCTGAAGTTCCCGGCATACCCCGCAGATGCTAGGCTATGTTAGCCTCACATATCCGCCACTATGTCAAGGTGACGGCACGCATCAGAGGAATGGAGAGATACCTGCTTGTCACTCATAAGAGACCTCATCATCGAGTGACAGTCCAGACGATATCCAGGTGGCTTCGAGTCGTCTTGGGTAAGTCAGGTATCGACACTAATGTGTTCAAGTCTCATTCCACCAGGGCTGCATCGACGTCAGCGGCGAGGGTCATGGAGGTGCCCATGGACCAAATTCTCGCCACAGCAGGATGGGCTAATGAAGCTGTGTTCCAGCGTTTTTATAACAAGCCTGTTGCTGCTCCTCTACAGTTCGCAGAAGCCGTGCTGAATGCAGGTCAAGAACGTGGAGATGTCCCCGCATGAGGGGTTTTTGATTTGTTATTAATAACTCTGCTCTTGTTTTGCAGTATGAGCTATTGAGCAAGTTTGTTCCTCCCATCCATCCCTGGTAGTGGTGTGTCAGCATGGACGTGGTCCAGGGCGTGTAATCACAGAAGCTTTGAAGTCTTCACGAAGTCACTCACGTGACTCCGAAATGAAATAGTAAGATTGAACGAGAACTTACCAGTTCGAAGGTTGATCTTTATTTTATGAGGAGTCGAAGTGAGGGATTTCGTGCCCTCCTCGCCCAACCCTCAATCACCTTCATCTGGTAATCTTAGTCACTTCAATCTTACTATGCGAAGTCATTTCTTTTGTTGGTTTCTGTGACTCCACGCCGCTACTTTGAAGTATGTCGAGCATGCGCGCCGGCGGGCTCTTCACGAAATCCCTCACTTCGACTCCTCATAAAATAAAGATCAACCTTCGAACTGGTAAGTTCTCGTTCAATCTTACTCTTCTTGCTTTGCTTCGGCACACAGAACATAGTCGGCATTGACTACAAAACAGATCAGTGTGTCCGTATATCATTATAAAAATACATACACACTTGAATAAATAAACTGATAAAGTGCAAATAACATATAACAGATAATGGGTTATTAATGATCATAGTTTTGTTCGAGCCAGGTTTAATAGCCTGATGGCTGTGGGGAAGTAGTTATTCCTGAAACTGGTTGTAGCAGTCTTCAGGCTCCTGTACCTTCTACCTGAAGGTAGCAGGGAGATGAGTGTGTGGCCAGGATGGTGTGGGTCCTTGATGATGCTGCCAGCCTTTTTGAGCCAGCCTTTTTGAGGCAGCGACTGCGATAAATCCCCTCGACGGAAGGAAGGTCAGTGCCAATGATGGACTGGGCAGTGTTTACTACTTTTTGTAGTCTTTTCCTCTCCAGGGCGCTCAAGTTGCCGAACCAAGCCATCAATCAACTGGTCAGCATGCTCTCTACTGTGCACCTGTAGAAGTTAGAGAGTCCTCCTTGACAAACCGACTCTCCGTAATCTTCTCAGGAAGTAGAGGCGCTGATGTGCTTTCTTGATAATTGCATTAATGTTCTCGGACCAGGAAAGATCTTCACAGATGTGCATTCCCAAGAATTTGAAGCTCTTGACCTTTTCAATCTTCGACCCGTTGATATAAACAGGACTGTGGGTCCCCATTCTACTCCTTCCAAAGTCCACAATCAGTTCCTTGTTTTTGCTGGTGTTGAGGGCCAGGTTTTTGTGCTGGCACCATATGGACAGTTGCTCAATCTCACTTCTATACTCTGACTCATCCCCATCAGTGATACGTCCCACAACAGTGGTGTTGTCAGCAAACTTGATGATGGAGTTTGCACTGTGACCGGCTATGCAGTCATGAGTATAGAGTGAGTACAGCAGGGGGCTGAGCACGCAGCCTTGAGGTGCTCCCGCACTGATTGTTATCGAGTCTGACACATTTCCACCAATACGAATGGACTGTGGTCTGTGGATGAGGAAGTCAAGGATCCAATTGCAGAGGGATGCGCAGAGACCCAGTTCTGCAAGTTTGGTAACCAGCTTGGAGGGGATGATTGTGTTAAATGCCGAGCTGTAATCGATAAATAACAGCCTGACATATGAGTTTTTGTTGTCCAAGTGGTGCAGAGCGGAGTGGAGGGCCAGCGAGATCGCGTCCACTGTTGATCTGTTGTGGCAGTAAGCGAACTGCAGTGGGTCCAGGTTTTTGTCGAGGTAGGAGTTGATTTGCGCCATGATCAACCTCTCGAAGCACTTCATCACCACAGGCGTTAGTGCCACTGGTCTATGGTCGGATTTACCGAAGTGAGGGCGAGGGATAGAGTGATAGGCATTCTTGATGGTGGTGTAGCAGTGGTCGAGGGTGTTTGGTCCTCTGGTGCAGCAGGAGACATGTTGGTGGAAGTTGGGGAGTGATTTCTTTATGTTTGCTTTATTAAAGTCCCCAGCAATGGTGGTAAATGCCTAGGGGTAAGATGTCTGGTGCTTGTTGACCACGGCGTGCACCTCCTCCAGTGCCAGACGGACGTCTGCCTGGGGTGGGATGTAGACCGTGATCGGGATGATGGAGGTGAATTCCCTCGGAAGGTAGAAGGGACGGCACTTCACCGCCAGATGTTCTAGGTGTGGAGAGCAGGAGTTGGACAGGACTGCCACGTCTGAGCACCACGCAGAGTTGACCATGAGGCAGACTCCCCCTCCTCTCCCTTTGCTGGTGAATGCAGACTTGGTGGACTGAAGGGCCTGTTTCTGCGCTGTATCTCTAAACGAAACTAAACTAAACTAAGTTCTGCTCCTCTCGCCGAGAGTTCTGCAACACCCTCTCTCGCTGCTCCCACTCTGTGATTTCCCCTGCTCTCCAGCTCTACGTCCATGTTTTAACCCAGACTCACCCCATTTCCCGGGTCATTGATGCTGGCTCTGATTTATTCTGTACCTCTTCATACCTCGAGTTTCCCTCTTCTCTGACTCTGAGCATGAAGAAGGGTCTTGACCCAAAACGCCACCTATATCTTTTCTCCAGAGATGCTGCCTGACGATCAGGGATGGCAATAAATGCTGACCTTATCCATGACACCAATCTACTAAGAATTATTCAAGCAGAATGCAATCACATTAACATTACCTGAACATTGGTCGTTAATCTGAATTTCCGTTTGTGCCATGCTCAAAACTGACTACTTCATAATACAGATAATTGCTTTTACCTAATTAATTAATTGTCTGTGAAGCACCTCTTGCACCTAATAATATTCAAGGTGCTATATACATACATTTATAATGAATTTGTTCAGCTAATTTCTGCTAATGAAAGATGCATTTTATGAAATTATGCATGCAATTTTCTAATTGCTTCAACAATGTTTAGATTAGATTGTATTCATTATTTTAAGGTTGCATAGATTCCTTTTAAGTCTGGCTTATTGCTTGTTTCCGCTCTACCCGCTGATGGCTTTTTATATTGGTGCTTAATTAGCCTTCGATAACCTTTAATCTACATTAATAAAATAAATCTTAACACCTCTCAGAGGTTGCTTTTCCATGGGCATATTATCGTAATGAATTGTGTGATTAGTGTTTAGTGGAAAGTGACATAAAAGTAAAAGACTGCCACAAATTGGCATGAGTTTCACGTACGATAATGAAGGAAAGGAGTTACAATGATTCCTTGCCTGCAGCACTGTGCCATAAACAAAAGGTTTGCTCCAAGAAGTACCATCTATTTTTATCCTCGAAAAGGCTTCTGCCTGGGCCCCAGGACAGCAACCATTGATTTTATGTCATTTTGTTCTATTGGCCATTCTATAACAGCTTGGCAGTCCGTGATGGAAGTCCTCTGACAAAGAATGGGTGGAGAATGATACCTCCGTTGTGGACTGAGTGCAATTTTCCACAGAGCAAAGCAATATTTTTGTGGTGGTCCCCCCCCCCCCCCCCCCAGAATTTAATGCAACCTCCTCAATAGCAGACTCATTGATGCCTGCCTGTTCCTTGAACATCGCAGCTAACATTTGTTGCCTGCTGTGTGTGTTCGGAACTGTGGGGAATGTCAGCCTACCATTCCCCTCAAACTTGGAAAGCTGACCTTGGGTTAGGCAACATTGGGTTAGGCAACATCCACATTCCCCGCTCTCTATTCTCACCACCTTAGCTACCAGTAATTAGCCTACAGACACATCGAGGTCTGTGAACAACTGGTCTGTCCTTCCCTGCCCGACACAACGATCCCTGGAGAATACTGCAACCTGAAGCAACGATGTCGAGCACCAAACACTGGCAAATTCATGCCAACGGCCAGAAGAAACTGATCCGTTGCTAATCTTTAGACTTTAGACTTTAGAGATACAGTGTGGAAACAGGCCCTTCAGCCCATTGAGTCCGCACAGACCGACGATCACCCCGAGGAACTGTGCAAGCTTGTAGGTTAATTAGCTTGGTATAACTATAAATTGTCCCTAGACTGCGTAGAATAGTGTAAGTGTGCAGGGATCGGTGGTCATCGCAGACTCCGTGGGCCAAAGGGCCTGTTTCCGCGCTGTACCTCTAAATTAATCTAAACTAAACTAGATCTCAGAAATAGTGATAAAGAGATACCCATTTCATCTATCTTCCTGGAAATGAATTAAATTCTTACTCCGAGAAATGTCTAACCCTTTGCCTCTGTAGAACTTGGATTTAATGACAAGAAGTTGAATGATGCAATACTCAGCTGAAGAATCCAATTGCACTATGGCTTAAAGTTGTGGATTCCCAATATGGAAACAAGTCTATCACTGAGCTAATCGGATGGCAAAAAAGACACACAGTGCTGGGGTAACTGAGCTGGTCGATCAGCATCTCTGGAGAACATGGATAGGTGATGCTTTGGGTCGGGGGCCTCTTCTTCAGACTCAAATGCCTGACCCGACCTGAAACGTCAGTCTGAACATCATCCATGTTCTCCACAGATGCTGCCTGACCCATTGAGTTACTCCAGCACTTTGTGTGTTTTTTTTAATGAACCAGCATCTGCAGTTTCGTGTTTTCAGCACAACAGCAAGGATGTTTGTCTAGATCCACATTGAATAGGTCGCTAAAAGTTCCTAACGAAAGCCACTACATTTGCTGCTTTGTTTGTGTCACTTTACGCCGGGTCATACAAGCATTTTATACACATGTAACACTTCACCCTTAGGCTTGTCAACGCAGTTCATTGATATTTCGGTGCATATTAAATTATTGCAAATACTTTAGTTTCCAGCCCTAAGTCTCCTTCAATAATCGGCTTCAAGAGCGGTATATTCTGAATTCAAGACTATGAATATGTGTTTAGTGGGTCACATCCTCTCACTGAGGGTGGCACAGAGATAAAGTTGCTTCCTTACGGTGTCAGAGACCCGGGTTCGATCCTGACTACGGGTGCTGACTGGACGGAGTTTGCACGTTCCTCCATGGGTTTTCCCCAGGTGCTCCGGTTTCCTCCCTCATTCCAAAGACGTACAGGTTTGTAGGTTAATTGGCTTCGGTAAAATTGTACATTGTCCCTAGTGTATAGGGTAGTGCTAATGTAGGGTAATGGCCGGCGCGGACACGGTTCTCAACTAAACTAAACTAAACTAAACGAAGACTGATCTGGCTCACAGCCAGGCCTACCTATTTATAATTCCACCTAATTTTAACATATATCAGAAAGTTAATTTACATTTAATTTATGTTTCATACACGATTAACTACCACATACTGTACATGTGGCAGAACAGCAAATGCTAAATGCAGCTGTAAGAACTCAAACTTTATAAGAATACTATAGCATATAAATGTGCCTTGCAGGCAGTGATAGGCAAAAGAAAGAGTGGCATTACATGGTGCAAGTGCATTAGTTCCTTTGAGGCTGAGGCAGGCCCAGGTGAGAGGGATCTTGTCTTGCCGTCAAATATCTATTATCTCTGAACATAGACACAAAACGCTGGAGTAACTCAACGGGACAGGCATCATCAGGACCCCTCACACCCTAATCATGGACTGTTTGCCCTCCTCCCATCAGGGAGGCGGTACAGGAGCCTCAGGTCCCGCACCAGTAGGACGAAGAACAGCTTCTTCAACTACACCATCCGACTGCTGGACTCGGAGCCCAGCTGATAGATTTGTCTGTACCCTGTATTTATTTATTTTCCATATTGCTACCACTGCACTCTGTATTTATTTTTCTATATCGCTATCACTAAGAACGACGCTAAACTGCATTTCGTCGTACCTATACTTGTATTTGTGCAATTACATTAAAATTGAATTGAATTGAATTGAATTGAATTGAATCTCTGGATGGAAGGAATGGGTGACGTTTCCGGTCGAGACCCTTCTTCAGACTGAGAGTCAAGGGAGAGGGAGACATAGAGATATGGAAGGGTAAGGTGTGGAAACAAGAGATGAAAGTGGACAAAGGTCAAGAAAAATGTTGATATAATCATTGTTAGCTGTGGGGAAGATGACAATGAGGCAGGCATTCAATAAAATTTAATCAGGAGGACAGTAAAGGTAGTCGGTGATGAAGAGAGAGGGAAAGCAAAGGTTACTTACAGTTCCTTCCCACACATATCGTCTGTTATCTCTGACCTGAGAATGGATGCTGACACACAGTTACTGAAATAAAAAATCCAATTCCCTGGCACTAATATCCCTCATTTTGTTGTTTCCGAATTACCACTTCAGTAAATGAATGGGACAATGCCATTACTGTTAATTTATTATCTGGTTGCACTGACAATTAAACAACAAATGTTCCATTGAATAGAGCAGTCTGTCTATTGGATCATCCAAGATTTAATGAAGCATTTCAATTACTCCGCAAAGCCCAATAATTAGCAGTGTCTGTTTCCAGAGAGGGGATCACTTCCTAGAACCAATGGAGAGAAACAGCTGCCTCAGCCCTTCACATCCGTACTAGTTGATGTGTCCACCAGGGTTATATTCCTTCTCACTCCTCATGCTTAATGTCCTTTTATATAGATCCATAATGCATAGACAATTGGTACAGGAGTAGGCCATTCGGCCCTTTGAGCCATTCAATGTGATCATGGCTGATCATCCACAATCAGTACCCCGTTCCTGCCTTCTCCCCATACCACTTGATTCCGCTAGCCCTAAGAGCTCTATCTAACTCTCTTTTGAATGCTTTGATCAGAAGAAGGAAAGGAAAAGGGACTTAAACTTTGCAAAATCATTTGCCATGCAGTCCAGTCAATGTAGAAGATAGACCAGTTAGACATGTCAGAGAGAATATTAATGTGTGTAGGAAGGAACTGGTTTACACCAAATATAAACACAAAAATCTGGAGTTACTCTGCGGGTCAGGCAACATCCCTGGAGAAAAGGAGGTGATGTTTCGGGTCGGAACACTTCTTCACACACGTTGAGTTACTCCAGCACTTTGTGTTTATCTTCAGTGTAAACCAGCAACTGCAGTTTCTTCCTACATGTCCAGTTAATATAGGTGTACCGTCCCTCTTAGATGCTCCTTCCAATAAACCAAGCCAAAGACTAATGGAGGAGTTGAAAGGTTTGCCCTCACCCTTTGAGGAAGCCGCTTCCCAAATACTCAATACTCAGCCAGCTTGGGGACAAAGTGCACAATCGACTTACTTGATGTAATCGGTTATAAAACATGGGGGGGGGGACACAATGAGGCCTAATATCTAGGACAGGTCTAGGCAACCTACGGCCCACGGGTTGGATCCAGCCCGTAACCCGAAATCATCCGGCCCGCAGGCCGATTTTAATTTTTAGCTTTCGCGACCTAGAAACTGCAGCCATTCCCGGGGTACGCAGGTGACCTGGGCAAGTGAGCCCACCTGGGACCTGCAGCAAGTCCCGGGGCAGGCGAGCCGACCTGGGACTGGCCGTAGTCCTCAGGTCACAATACATGGGGGGGGGGGGGGGGTGGTGATTGTCCCCCACCTCTCAAAACATGGGGAGACAGGCCCTCCATCTCTCCCCCCCCCCCCCCCCAGGATTTCTGCCCATGCTTGATTAGTCAGTGGGCCCCCTCAACATGGTCAAGGATCGTAACCATTAATCTACCTTACCCCTACGGGACACTTGATTATGAGGCAAAGGGCAACTTAGTTGAATTCCTTGGGATATGCCAAAACTGCTGGCTAACTACTATTAATTGTTGTTGCACAGTTTTAGATGCTCGTTGACTTAATAACGTTAGAAAAGTTAGGCTGACTCATTAAGCGTTTTCAAGGGCGAGCTATTAATATGAACTGAAGGGGAAAATATGACAACAAAATACATCAGAATTCATAAGCACTTAATTGTATCTTGCTACTTTGCATTTTCCAATTTAACATGCTGATGTTCATTAGATATACGGCAAGAGGATAGTGGCAACGTTGACCTTGTGATGGGACACTGCACAAGCGAAAAGATAAGGAACAGTATTCTGGTCTTTTGTGCGTAGGGTTGTATTAATTGAGGTTAATAAGCCTCATTTCAAGTTGAATCTCTCTAAACAGTATTAATTTAATGTTTGCACTGACATGCATACAACCACCAACCTCCTGACTTACTGAGCTTTACAATTTTGGCCCTCATTTTTAAAGCTCTCCGTCACCTAAAGGTCTCTCCATCCTTACAGCTCTTGTAACCTTTTACCAGTCCCATTCCTTAAAAAATGTCCTTTCACCAGTCCCATTCCTTCTCTCTAAAGATGCTGCCTGTCCCGCTGAGATACTCCTGCATTTTGTGTCTCTTTGTATACCTTGTGTAGTGTATGCAAAACAAAGAATTTCACTCCGATTAACCAATTAAGAATAAGGGGTAGGTCATTTAGAGCTGAGATGAGGAGAAACTTTTTCACCCAGAGAGTTGTGAATCGGTGGAATTCTCTGCCACAGAAGGATGTTTTCAAGAGGGAGTTAGATTTAGCTCTTCGGGCTAAAGGAATTAAGAGATATGGTGAAAAAGCGGGAACGGAGTATTGATTTTAGACGATCCGCCATGATCATATTGAATGGCGGAGCTGGCTCGAAGGGCCAAATGGCCTACGCCTGCACCTATTTTTCTATGTTTCTATGTTTCTAATCAATTTAGTTTAGTTTAGTTTAGAGATACAGCATGGAAACAGGCCCTTTGGCCCACCGAGCCCACACCGACCAACAATCCCCGCACACTATAACACAAGCCTACACATATTAGGGACAATGTACACAAGTATGCCAAGTATACAAACCCACCAATTAACCTACAAACCTGGGAGGAAACCGACGATCTCGGAGAAAACTCACGCGATCACAGGGAGAACGTACAAACGCCGTACAGACTGCACCCATAGTCAGGATCGAACCTGGGTCTCCAGTGTTGCAAGTGCTGTAAGGCAGCAACTATGCCGCTGCGCCAACATACCGCCCAGTATTTAACCCTCTATTGACATCTTTAAAATTGAGACAAATTCTTATTTTCTTCAGCAATTATGGAGCATGATCCTCACAAATATCCTCCAGACTGCAATATTACCAGTGCTTCAAAATCAATCCTCCAAAAAATTATGTTCTCTCTTTCGTCGTGGACATAGTGTAAAATCATAGTAAGTAAGCCGGCAGCAAACTTTAACAGGTGATGGATTTTAACTCGCTTTCTGTCTCTGTAGAAACACCCCGGTTCATGACTATTATAATCCTTTGTTCTATTCTCTTTTCTTTCTTTCTAAATGCACAGTTTATCTTCATTCATTGCATTACTAATTTATGCAATTTGTGACATGTTTGATTAGTTGTAGAGCACAATGCCTTATGCAATGATTCAATACAGAACATAAACTGTGACTGGGGATTTGTAGAGCGGTTTGTTCATTGTCCAGAGTAATAGCTGCTAGTTTGTCACTGGAGTTTAATATTAATCAAAGCTTTATTCCTTTGATCTGAAAGGGAAGGTGGAGCCTGTACTGAGCTAGCACAGATTGGCAATGGTGAGACTGGGACCGTTACAGTTGCCTGCAATGGTCCTGAGTTCAACATGGATTCCCACCACTGATTAATTTTGATTTGACACATGGAATCAAGGGTCTGCCTGTCCTCTTAGGTGGGTGTAGCAGGGGGCTTCCCTCTACTCTGCTTGTGCACTTTCATCCTACAACCAACTGCACTGAAACATGATCTGGTGCTTTGGGATCTAGTTAGTGTGTGCAATTGTGTGTTCTGACACATGAATTAGGCACTCTGCTTCTTTGACGAACAGAGCCCTGAATCATTTCACCTCCACCAATACCTCCATTCACCTGGTTGAAGTTATTCTCACTGGCGTAGCTAATAGAGCTGCTGCCTCACAGCTCCAGCAACCTGAGTTTTTCCTCATTTGCAAGTGCTGCCTGTGGGGAGTTTGCACGTTCTTCCAGTGATCATGTGTGGGTTGGTACGGGACTTGGACACTGTATGTTGCCCCTACTGGGTATGTGGGAGAACTAGATGGAAAATGACTAGGGGAATGGGATTGTCCTGTGAGCCAGTATTGACTTAGTAGGCCAAATGGCCTCTTTCTATGTTGTATGGAAAGATGAAAAACTATCAAAATATGGCAAAATACATCACATACTAGAAAAGGCTTGACATATCCTGAGATGAGTATATTGGTCATTAGTTTTTAAGCAGATCACATTTCTTTGAGTGTCCTCTTGATTTAAAAATGCAAAACAAAATGTCACAATTATTCAGGTGATTAGATGAAAACGTTTCTCCACATTGACCTGTTGCAGTTCCCTATTCAGGGGCCTTTGTAGTTGTGCTGGAGGATAGCACTGTTGCATCAGTCTGAAGAAGGGTCCTGTCCCAAAACACATCTCTCCACCGCCTCCACAGATGCTGCCTGACCTGCTGAGTGTCTCCATCTCTTTCTATTTCACTTAAAATTTGTGCCTCTTGTGTCTCCAGAGAGCTGTTGTTGGGAAGATAGACACAAAATGCTGGAGTAATTCAGCGGGACAGGCAGCATCTCTGGAGAGAAGGAATGGGTGATGTTTCAGGTCAAGATCCTTCTTCAGACTGATGTCAGGGGAGTGGGCAGTACAGGGATAAAATGTAGTCGGAGACAGTAAGACTGGTCAGAGAACTGGGAAGGGGGAAGGGATGGAGAGAGAGGGAAAGCAAGGGCTACTTGAAGTTAGAGAAGTCAATGATCATACCGCTGGGGTGTAAGCTACCCAAGCAAATTATGAGGTGCTGTTCCTCCAATTTGCACTGGGCCTCACTCTGACAATGGAGGAGGCCCAGGACAGAAAGGTCAGTGTGGGAATGTGAGGGGGAGTTAAAGTGCTGAGCAACCGAGAGATCAGGTAGCTTTTTCCCCCTCTCTCTCCATCCCCTCCCCCTTCCCAGTTCTCCGACCAGTCTTACTGTCTCCAACTACATTTTATCCCTGTACCACTCATTTCCCTGACATCAGTCTGATGAAGGGCCTCGACCCGAAACATCACCCATTCCTTCTCTCCAGAGAGGCTGCCAGCCCTGCTGAGCTACTCCAGCATTAGAACCAATATTTTACCTCAACAATTATTTTTATGATTTAACTCCCTGCCCCATATTCCCCATTATATTAAAAAATCTTTCCTTCTAGAATATTCTCGGTTCCCTTGGGTAGTGAATTGCAAGGATTCCCTAACCTGCAGGCAAAGATATTTTTGTTTTAAATGACTGACCCAAAGCTGAAGACATGTTGGCTGGTGTGGGCAACTTGTTCCGAAGGGCCTGTTTCCACACTACATTACTCTATGACTCTAAGGGTCTCGACCCGAAACGTCACCCAGTCTAAAGAAGGGTCGCGACCCGAAACGCCACCTATCCATGTTCTCCAGAGATGCTGCTGCCTGACCTGCTGAGTTACTCCAGCACTTTGCGTCCCCTACTTTTGAGACTGTGACCTCTAGTTCCAGCCAAGAGAAACATGAGCTCCACGTCTACTCTGCCAAGATGACCTTTTATTCTTCCAAACTCAAGAGATTGCAGGTCAAGACTGTTTAATCTTTGCTTTGTGCTCATTATTGTCCGAACAGAACAACAGAACAACTTTCAAAGATTTTCGCAGGATCACCCACGCATACTGTCAATAATTCCCCTTTCCAAGCTAATTCTTCATGTGACAGATAAGGACATGATTCTGCTGGTTAACAATAATCACCCTCATAATTATAACAATGACATTTACAATGCAGTCTATCGCAATCCCATTACCTCACACAACTCTGTGCTGGGCATACTAATTAAAATGATTCACGCGTGGTTGCAACAAGAGACTAATTCTTTTCAAATACTTAGGGACATTTTTACATGCCCAGTGTATAATTAGGCAAAGTCATTGATTAATGGCATAATGCCCAAATTTTTTGCTCTGATTCTTGAATACACAGAGAGCAAATATATGTCCCAATAAATTCAATATGAAATCTTGTGAAAAATGTGCAAAGTTTATATTCCTATTAATCAGATATTTATAACAATAAACATGTCCATTGCAGCAACAGCCACGTGTGCATGCTTCCCTCTTGTCAAATGAATTACAGCCAAGATTTCTGACTATTGATCTTCTCACTTCAATAAAGTGGTTTGTATTTAGTTCCTTAGCACACCTGGGTAACAGAATAGGTGTTCTTCTCAACCATTTTATGCATCAAATCATTGTCATATGCTGTTTTTTCTCTGTCATTTTTGCTGAAGGCATCGATTCACACATGGGGCATAGGCTCACTTCTCTTCTGGGGTCACCAAGTTTGCCGCGAGGTTCTTCCCATAGACAGGGATTTGGATGATGGAAATTATTCAGATCAATGCTGCCTCCTCCCAGCTTCAGTGACCCCGGTTCGATCCTGACCAAGGGTGTAGTCTGTGTTCAGTTCGCATGCTTTCTCCATGGGTTTGCTCCAGGTGTTCCAGTTTCCACTCACGTCCCAAAGGTGCGTGTGTAGTCTAGATGGCCACTGTAAATTGCCTCTTGGTTCAGTTTAATGCAAAAGAATAGAAAATGAGAACAGGCGGACATGTCAGAGAGAATATTAGTTTGTGTAGGAAGGAACTGCAGACACTTGTTTACACTGAAGATAGACACAAAATGCTGGAGTAACTCAGCAGGTCAGGCAGCATCTCAGGAGAAAAGGAATAGGTGACGTTTGGGGTCGAGACTCTTCTTCAGACTGAGGGTCAGGGAGAGGGAAACTAGAGATATGAAATGGTACATAGCAAAACATGATGGTATGCAAAAGGACAACTGAAAGCCAGCTACAATGATCAAGGAAAGGTTGAGCACACAATTATACACAAAGGTCTTGTGCTGAAACATTCTGAGACCATGTTTACCCTGTGGAGTTTGCAGGATTCACACCTGAGCCTAATCTAAATTCTGTGCCTTGTGCTCTCACTTGCAACTTGCAGCTGGGTAGTGCAGAGAGCATTTGGGCGTGCACTTCCATCCAAGCCCTCAGCTAACTCCTCTGCTGCACGGCAAGACCATTATCACCATAGTTTCATAAGGTCATACATGACAGGAGTAGAATTAGACTATTCGGCTCATCAAGTCTGCTCCGCCATTCAATCATGGCTGATCTATCTCCTAAGCCCATTCTCCTGCCTGCTCCCCATAACGTCTGACACCCGTACTAATCAAAAATCTATCTGTCTCTGCTTTAAAATTATCCACTGACTTGGTCTCCACAGCCTTCTGTGGCAAAGAATTCCACAGATTCACCACCCTCTGACTAAAGAAATTTCACCTCATCTCCTTCCTAAATTAATGTCCTTTAATTCTGAATTCTCCCGGCTCCTGGATAGGACTCAACTTACGCAAATACTTCCTCCATCTTTAGTTTTAGTTTAGTCTGGAGATACAGCGCAGAAACAGGCCCTTCGGCCCACTGACTCCTCACCGACCAGCAATCCCCGCGCATTAACACTACCATACACACACCAGAGACAATTTTACATTTACACCAAGTCAATTACACCAAGTCAATTAACCTACAGACCTGTACATCTTAGCTATTGACGTGGATGCAGTTTGGGTGCCTCCACGTCACCCAACGCTGGTTGTGTGACTGAGAGTGAGTGACAATGTTTCTATCGAGAATCAAGAGACAGCAGATGCTGGAATTGTCAGCAAAAATACAAAGTGCAGGAGAAACTCAGCAGGTCAGGCAGCATCTGCGGAGGGAAATAGACAGATAAAGTTTCGGGTCATCACCCTTCTGTGGTCAAGTGTTGAATCTGAAGAAGTGTCCCGACCCAACGTATTGACTGTTCATTTCCCTCCACACCTGCTCTGTTGAGTTCCTCCAGCGCTTTGCTTTTTGCATAATGTCTCTATCTCTACTTATCTTCACCGCTTTCATGGACAGCCGGAGACTGTTACCGGTTATTGAGTACCCGAAGTGAATAGAATTGAGTTGAAGTGATGGGAGAAATCAATTTGTGTCTGTGTTTCCCACATAGAACACATTAAGGGTCGAAGGTGAAGATATAGGCAACAGGCAATCTTCACGTGCAATCTTTTGTGCCGTATCAGTGACCCAAGACTTAGCAATGCCCCTTTCCATCATAGAAACATTCACAGGCATGCAGTAGTCTTCCTCCAGGACTGTGTTGCCGGTGACTATTGTCCACCACCTTTATCTTGAAGCCAAAAGTGTGGCACTTGTGTGACTTGGCTGGGTAAAGCATGTGAACCCCACCTAGTGTAGGTGAATTCTTCCATTAAGGCTGCAATTGCCCTTGGTACATGTTGGCGAGATAGACCACATGGACATGAGCATTGGATATTATCTGTTTGTGGCAATTGGCAGGCAGGTAATCGAGGCTCATTGAATTGAACAGTAGATGGGACGAATGCTGCACAGTAATATGTGATGATGAAATCACTAACCTTGACATGGTATATGAGATCATGAAACTTCCTCCTGGGCTGCAGTTATATCCACAAAGCGGTGACTTCATTGAGTGCGGTGTCTGTGAAGAGGAGCTTTCATCGCGACCATAGGGATTTGTCACCTTTTAGTTCAGTTTAGTTTCGAGATACTGCGCGGAAACAGGCCCTTCGGCCCACCGAGTCCGGGCCGACCAGCGAAAGTCCGAACACTAGCACTAACCTACACGCGGTTGGGGCAATTGTAAATTCACCGAGCCAATTCACCTAAACCTGTGCATCTTTGGAGTGTGGGAGATAACCGGAGCTCCCGGAGAAAAGCCACAGAGGTCACGGGGAGAACGCACAAACTCCGTACAGCAAACCCACAGTCAGGATCGAACCTGGGACCCTGGTGCTGTAAGGCAGCAACTCTACCGCTTTCCCACCCTGCTTCTCTGCCGCCTTCCCTTAAACGTAGTGCATCACTGACTACACTCACATGCCCAGAGGGTGCCTCATTATAACCTGGATCTTTTCCTCATCAGAGGCGGTTTATATTTTTGCCTCAGTACCTTGAGGGTTGTGGAGCCACGGAAACATTTCCTGGTGCTTAATGGGATGCTTTCAGGAAGCGTGCGTAACATCCACACCCTAAGGGAAACTGACATGCCAGGCATTTTCTCCAGCCTGGAGCGATGGATCCATGGGGAAAACATGAGCAATCCTCTACTTCACTGGCACCTCACAGCAGCTTGTAATCCAGCCACAGTGGCTGAGCATCGCTATAATGGGAGCAATGCGAGCAGGAGAATCATTGTGGAACTTGCCATTGTTCTTCTGACAATGTGATTGTGGTACATGGATCAGCCTAAGGACTCCTGCAGCATGCATCCCACAGTACTGTGGCTTCAGGGCCTATTTTAATGATCAGGTTTTGGGATTTGGTACCCAGAATCACGTGAATCACTTTACAATCATATTCTGAACGATTTTATTAGATAAATACAATATTAGATTCTCCAATTTGAGGTAATGAGTAACAACCCTCTTCCCCCTCCCCTTTCTCCCCCACACCCACCTTTCTCTTCCCCCTAATCCCCCCCCCCCCCCGGCGCCACACTTGGACTCATACATTTTTTAGATTCCTAGCCATTGTTTTGAAAAACAAATCCATGCACTTAAGGAGGGTCTCGACCCGAAACGTCACCCATTCCTTCTCTCCAGAGATGCAGCCTTTCCCGCTGAGTTCCTCCAGCTTTTTGTGTCTATCTCCGATTTAAACCAGCATCTGCAGTTCTTTCCCACACCTTATGAAATTAGGGATTATATTTTTCTTTAGAGATGGCATGGAAAAATGCTCTTCAACCCACTGAGTCCATGCCGACCATTGAGTCGTGCACACTAGTTCTATGTTATGCAACATTCTCATCCACTCCATGCAAACCAAGAAAAAATGAATAAAGACCAATAAACCTACAAACCCGGCAGTCTTTGGGATATGGGTGGAAAAGCAAGCACACGGAGGAAACCCACGCAGTCTCACGGAGAACGTGCAAACTCCACACAGACAGCACCTGAGGTCAGGATCCAAATGGGTTTCCGGTGATGTGAGGCAGTAGCTCGTCCAGCTGCGCCACTGTGTCTCCCAAGGTTGGGTTCAAGGATATCTTCTTGTTGTTTGCAGACATTTTAGAGTGGAGGGTGAATAGCCAGATGTCTTAGAATATATCCATATCAAAGACACAGGTTCAAAATAGGGTGAGATTCCTCAAGGTAAATATAGAGAGGTAGGAAGTGAACTAAAAAGTACAAACTTAAAGATGGTGATCTCAGGATTACTCCCTAAATATGTACTCATGAGAGTAGGAGGAGATGTATAGCTGTGGAGAACAAGTCGGGAGGTGTAGAGGTAGGGATAGCAGACAAAAGGACATGTTTCTAGCAGGTCAGTGGCAGATAACTTGCTGCTAACTGCAAATTCTAGGATGCTATGGGCTCAACCCTAACATTTATTGGGGAGGACCCTTCTTGCTACACCCTCCTTTCATCTGGCCTTGAGAGTTATGGATGAGCGGGATGGGGAATGAGCCGATGTCGTTTTTTGAGCTTTATGGATTTTGGACGATGAGGTAACAGTGGGTAAGGTGGAACCAATATTCCCCCCACTGGTGACGGGTTAGCTAGAGGGAGCTTGTAAATATTAGCGGGAGGGAAAATCAGAGGAAGCAGAATACTGCGGAATTTTGAAATTATACTAAAGGGTAATAAAGGGTGATACTGGGTGGCATGGTGGCACAGCAGTGGAGTTGCTGCCTTACAGCACCAGAGACCCGGGTTCATTCCTGACCTTGGGTGCTGGCCGTATGGAGTTTGCATGCTCTCCCTGTGACCCCGTGGGTTTTCCCCATTTTCCTCCCACATTCCGGACGTGCAGGTTTGTAGGTTAATTGGCTTCTGTAAATTGTCCCTAGTGTGCAGGACTAGTGTGTGGGTGATCGCTGGACGGTGCGGACTCCGTGCACTGAAGGGCCTGTTTCCATGCTGTATCTGTAGACTAAACTAAACTCTGAACTAAAATGAGAGTCTGAGCTATTGGTCTTGATTTTGAGGCAGTGGTGATGAATGAAGAAAAAAACATTTCGGAGATCTCGTTATACCTCCGGTATAAGGACAAACATAGACCTGCCCTTTTGCAGAGGACAGTAAATGGTCAGGTGGCCTCAGTCATCTGTTGGTATCCTGTGATTTGATCAAATAGACTAGCATGGGCATGGTGGGTCGAAGGGCATGTTTCGGTGATTTACTTTAGACTTTAGAGATACGGCGCGGGAACAAGCCCTTCGGCCCATCACAGCCTGCGCTGACCAACGATCACCCCCGTATACTAATACAATCCTAATACACTTGGGACAATATTACCGAAGCCAATTAACCTACAATCCTGTACGTCTTTGGAGTGCGGTAGCAAACTGGAGTCCCTGGAGAAAACCCATGTGGTCACGGAGAGAACGTACAAACTCTGTACAGACAGCAGCCGTAGTCAGGATCGAACCCGGGTCTCTGACGTTGTAGGTCAGTAGCTCTACCGCTGCGCCACCATGCCACCCCTGATGTATGCCCCTCTTACTTAATGACCTCGGTTGGATTGTTATCATCTCATGGTTCAACAGAAGATTAGGATCATCCACTTGTGATTACACAAGGAAGCTGTGGATTCTATACCTTCTTTGAAAACGTATAATCAGCACTGAAAAATGCCAAAGGACTCGATGTGACTTTAGTTGATTACTAGTCACGAACTATGAAGTTATACCTCCAGTTAAGTAATATAATTATAAAGCTGTTACATGAGTGGAAGTGGAACTAATGATGACTATCTTAATATCAGAATTTATAATTTCAAGAAATCTGCTCTTTGTTTAAATGAGCACGGACTTTTATTATCATTGAGTTCACCAGCCTCATTAACAATCAGGCTCATTAATTTACCTTCAGGGATTATAGGTTATCCAGACCACTTCTGCACCTTATCAAAGGTTTTGTGGAATAACCAGCACAGAAACTGATTGGAAAGCAGTAAAGTTGCCATTCAAATCCTGCTGTTCTGCTCAGGTACCTCTGCTCTTACTCTGCCTAAACAAGGCACCAGGCTCAATGCAACATGGTTGACTCTTGAAGCAAAATAATGCAGACACTGGAAATCTGAAATTTAAAAAAAAAGAGAAAATATGTGATATGTTCATAGAATCATAAATTTATATAACAGGCTCTTCGGCCCAACCTGCCCACACCAACCAACATTCCCTCTCTACACTAGTCCCACCTGCCTGCGTTTGGCCCCTATCCCTCTCCTATGAACCTTTTCTATCCATGTACTTGTCCAAATGTTTTTGAAACATGTTTTTATTCAGCAGGTCAAGCAGCATCTGAAGGGAAAAAAGAAACAGCTAATGTTTTATTCTAGACAAAAATGCTGGGGAAACTCAGCAGGTGAGGCAGCATCTATGGAGTGAAGGAAATAGGCAACGTTTTGGGTCGAAACCCTTCTTCAGACCCGTTTCGACCCGAAACATTGCCTATTTCCTTCGCTCCATAGATGCTGCCTCACCCGCTGAGTTTCTCCAACACTTTTGTATACCTTCGATTTTCCAGCATCTGCAGTTCCTTCTTAAACATAATGTTTTAATCTGGTGCTTTTGTTGGTTTCCACATGCCTTCTCTCTCAGCATCTTCCAGGCTGGCCCAGCAAATTGCCCCTTCATTGTCAAAGAAAGTTTAACACTACCCTTAAAGATGGCTGGCCCAATAATTAGTACCAACAACAATTACATCATTGGAAGGTATTAGTTTGATGAGGCTCAATTATTTTGATGCACCAAAGATTGGATGCAGGCATCATCTTAAATTTGGAAACAGGCAAGTGTTGATGCTGATTTACAACAAAGGACACAAATTGCTGGAGTAACTCAATGGGTCGGGCAGCGTCTCTGGAGAACATGGTAGATAGATGACGTTTCAGGTGTGAACCCTTCATCGGACTGATCTTCGTAAATTTGTTCGTTTAGGAGCTAGTCCAAAGAAAATTAGGCCTCTTCAGAAATTAATCTGTTTACACTTTTGAATGTAAGTGTCAAACTAAGCGCCCTTTCTTGGATTATTTTTCGTAGTTAGCGTCTTGCAGAAAAATCTTCAGCAATCTATATTTGTCACAACAATGAAGCGAATAAAGGAGTGAAGGAATACGCCTGTGGTAGTTAACAAGCACTTGGACAGTTTCTCATTTGATGGATTACCCACTCTGCTAGAAGTCAGGGTTTATGTGCTGTCACAGGCAAGGCAATTGGAAGCAATACAGATCCTTTAAAGACTTCTCATCAGGCATCTTTCTTTCAATCTTCCAGATAAGATTCCATAATTCCACATATTTCCCAGGCTACGAGCCGTGCGCGATAGTCCAGGTTGCATCACTGCTCTGATATGTGAAATTAAATGCATTTTGATCACGACACCGTATCGGTTGCCTTCCTGAAATGACACGATCGCCGAGACACTTTGCGCAACAAAGAAATGAAACAGAATCATACTGGGAGTCATTTATTCCAATATTTTTTTTGACAGGGGCTGAAACGGCTCCCAAATTAACAAGCAAACAAAAATCTGCCAGGGTTCAGAGGCATTATTATCAGTGAGTGGAATCATTTACATGCCAACTGATGGGGATGAATACTTCCCGACAGCTAATTGTGTTTAGTTTAATCACAGCAAGTAAGACTTAATCGCCTGTGTAATATGATTGTGGATTGCAAAACCATCTGGTTTCACTTCTGCTTGTTGAGCATTTTACCAGACAAACCCACTGGTTAATATATACTAGAAAGGTTTCTGCTACCGTCTGCTAACAAAACATCAAGACACATAAGATGATTGTGGCCTGGACCACAAATGGTGGATATGCCTCTTAGTGGAGATATAACGAGATATCTGAAATGATTTTTCTTCATTCATCACTTGTGCCTCAAAATCAAGACCAATAGCTTAGACTCTCATTTTAGTTTAGAGTTTAGTTTAGTCTACAGATACAGTGTGGAAGCAAGCCCATCGACACACCGAGTCCGCGTGGTCCAGCGATCACCCGCACGCTAGTTTTATCCTACACACTGGGGACAATTTACAGAAGCCAATTAACCTACAAACCAGCACGTCTTTGGAATGCGGGAGGGAACTGGGGAAAACCCACGTGGTCACAGGGAGAACGTGCATACTCCGTGCAGGAGTGGACAGGAGGTCAGGAATGAACCTGGGTCTCTGGTGCTATAAGGCAGCAGCTCCACTCCAATATCACACTTTAGAATAATTTCAAAATTCCATGAAATTCTGCTTCTCCTGATCTACCCTCCCCCTTGCAACCTTGTAAACCGTCAACAGTGGGGGGAAGTATCGGTTCCAATACTCGAGGAATGATGGCGCCAAACCTGCAGCAGGATTCCCAACACATCGTGTATTACAATGTGAACAAGGTCTGTTTCCTGTGTTAAAAGCAAAGCAAACAGCCTATTACAAACTCATCACAACGCAACAAACAGGGACAAAGAAACCTCATGGAATAGAAATTGCATGATAGTAAAAAAACGCTTTGTTCGTTATTCTGACTCTGTTTGGTTAAGTTCCGCAATGAATGAATGAATAATTGCGTAAGAGCAATTGTGCAATCGCAGAATCCTTGATTTTCTCTGTGACGTTGAATGGATACATAGCTGGTTTCACTGTAGCGTTCACTATTGTAGTTCTCATATATATGTCAACGTTGAGCCCAGCAGGTGCAGTGTTTGCAGCTATCTCATAAAGGGAGAATGCGTATCGTCCAACTGGCTGATCATCCAACTCAGTATCCCGTACCTGCCTTCTCTCCATACCCCCGATCCCTTTAGCCACAAGTGCCACATCTAACGCCCTCTTAAATATAGCCAATGAACTGGCCTCAACTACCTTCTGTGGCAGAGAATTCCAGAGACTCACCACTCTCTGTGTAAAGAATGTTTTCCTCATCTCGGTCCTAAAGGAATTCCCCCTTATCCTTTGACTGTGACCCCTTGTTCTGGACTCCCCCAACATCGGGAACAATCTTCCAGCATCTAGCTTGTCCAGCCCCTTAAGAATTTTGTAAGTTTCTATAAGATCCCCTCAATCTTCCAAATTCCAGCGAGTACAAGCCGAACATAGACACAAAATGCTGGAGTAACTCAGCGGGACAGGCAACATAGTCTAATCCTACATTAATACCATTTCATTCACCTCACATTCTTAACAACTGCTTCCATCTTCTACCTCTCACCTGAACAGTGGGTTAACCTACAATTGCTAATTAACTAGCCAACCAGATTTAGAATGAAACCAGAGCACTCAGAGGGAAACCAAGCTGTTGGAGAGACATCCTGTAAACCACACAGACAGAGGTCGGGATTGAACCTAGATCTCTGGTGCTGTGAGTCAGTGGCTCTATTAGCTGCTCCACTGTGCTGCCCATTGCTACTTCCTGAATCTAAGAAGAGGTAAGTTTAGTTAAGTTTAGTTTAGTTTACAGATACAGTGCATAAACAGGCCCTTTGGCCCACTGAGTCCATACTGACCAGTGATCACCTTGTACTCTAGCACTATCCTACACACTAGGGACAATTTACAATTCAAGCCAATTAACCTACAAACCTGTACGCCTTTGGAGTGTGGGAGGGAACTAGAGCACCCGGGGAAAGTTCTACTGCTGTGCCATCATGCCGCCCATAAAAGCTGTGGCTTTGACCATCGGGTGCAGAACATGCAAACAACACACCTGAAAATGCATTGAGGTCTTTGGATTTCACATGTTACGTTGAAGTTAAAAACTATCATGTGTTCACAGAAAGCAGAGTGAGTAAAATGTGTGTGGTTTGTGGGTGAATAACTGCTCTTTTTTCAGATTAATGAGGTTGAACATTTTCACTCCAGATGAATTTTGCATGTTGGACTATTATTGATCTAATTGGAAGGGGGGCGGGTAGTATCATGCTGTGTAAAAGTCTAGGTCAAACAAAAATCCCATCTAAAAGCATGATATCAAATTTCCTGAGGGGCACTGGGAAGCCAGTAATATCTGTACATGTCTTGCACTCCAGGTAATGTTGCTTTTCAACAGTTTTATGCCTTTTTTATCGGAGTTGTGGAATCAAATTTCTTGGCTCACAGCTAAAACCTGCATAAGATAATAAGAAGAGAATGATTCATCCAGTGGTTAGTCACAAAACACAAATCATTCAACTCACTGAAGATAGACACTCAGTGGGTCAGGCAGCATCACTGAAGAAAAGGAATATGGATAAGGACAGGTTTGATGGGATATGGACTAAATGCGGGCAGGTGGGACTAGTGCAGCTGGGACATGTTGGCCAGTGTGGGCAAGTTGGGCCGAAGAATGTTTCCATGCTGAATCACTCTATGACTCTATGATTCCATGAATAAGTGACGTTTCGGGTCGAGACCCTTCTTCTGACTCATAGGTGATGTTTTGGGTCGAGACCCTTCTTGAGCCAACCCACTTACAGGAGGGTGTGATTAACTGGCCCTTGTACAATTATCCCTAGTTTGACTGGGACACATACAAATTGTAGCAAAAAAACAATATTGAGCTATATTTTACAATTATTCTTTGATGAAAGGACAAGATCAATAGTATAGGACACTACAAGGGTGACAAGGTGACTGGAGATTGATGTTGATTGACACCTATCAGCCTCATATTTGGGGTGGAAGATTGCAACCTTCACGTGGCCCACCCTGTTTCAACGAATGCAATCAACCCAGCGTGCACAATCAAATAAGATCAAATAGAACAAGTTGTCCTACAACTTTAGGCTGTGCACGCCATACGCAAGAAGAAGAAGCCTCATATTGATCAGATGATTTACACTTTGCATCCTATTACCTAGAGGACACTTGAATATTTAACCATTTGTTGTCCTTTAATTAATTTCAAAATCAACTGCAAGTATTGTGAAGTTCCAGGGTATTTCTGATTACTATCTAAAATATTACTTTAACCGATCTCATGTATCGTAAGGTGTCCTTGTCCTAACTATTCTTACCCATGCCATTTAATATCTGCAAGTTCACTTTCTTTACGCACAGAGACAAGGAGTAGATTTTCCTTCTTTGTGGCTTTTAGTTTGTCGGCTTGCAGAATGTCACGGATCATTTTATGAATGGGTTGTAGGTTGCTGGAGTAAGGGAAAATAAACAGTGGTAAGGATATCTTTCAGCTCCAAGGAAAATGATACATTGGTCTGGGATATGCAGGAAGGAACTGCAGATGCGGGTTTACACCGAAGATAGACACAAAATGCTGGAGTAGCTCAGTGGGACAGGCAGCATCTCTGGAGAGAAGGAATGGGTGATGTTTCGGGTCGACGCTCTTTTTCAGAGTCTGTTGGCATGACAGTGATTTTTTCTTTAAAACTCATGGACCAATTTCCAATTGACCCTACCAGTCCAACACGGCCAAACTTTCCACTCCACCCCTCCTTCATTTTCTGTCTGCACTAAAATTGAATATCTTTTCCAATGCTTCTTATGTTCAATAATGCAGGGGAGAAGAAGAAGCCTTGATTAAACTTGGATTAAAAGGACTTTCAGGGGACCACTGAACATAGTGGAACTGAGCGCGGCAAGCAAGATTAGGCCATGGGTCGGCCATTTAGGACTGAGATGAGGATTTGTTTTTCACCCAGAGAATTGTGAATCTGTGGAATTCCCTGCCACAGAACGCAGTGGAGGCCAATTCACAGAATGTTTTTAAGAGAGAGTTATATTTAGCTCTTAGGGCTAATGGAATCAAGGGATATGGGGAGAAACCAGGAACGGGGTAATCATTTTGGGTGATCAGCCATGATCATATTTAATGGCGGTGCTGGCTTGAAGGGCCGAATGACTTCTCCTGCACCTATTTTCTATGTTTCAATGGCTATTACAACACAGAGAGCTTGGAATATTTTAGCTTAGAATTTGTTAGCAGGCAGAAATTAATTCACTGAAAGACAGAATGTCTTTTGATATTGTCTATTTCAGGTACTCAGGACATTCCAAAGCTATTCCACACCCAATGAAATATTGTTAGAATGGAGACACTGTTAATATGTAAGCAAATACTGTAGTTAAATTGCATCTGCCAAAGGTCCACATACTGTCATGGGTTAATCGACTGCTTTAACAGTCATGGTTAAGGATAAATATTGAGCTGGGCATCATGAAGAACAAGCTAAGTTACGATGTAGAGACAACACGACTCCTCAAAATACCAGCATAGAATCTTTCAAGACAATTAGAATAGGCCAAATAACTTTTGTTTACATTTTACTGAAAAGGGAAACACCTGGATTTTTTATTGCAAGGAAGCCCCCATGTTCTATAGACTCAGGATCAGTTCTTGTGGGTTGGAGGGTAGCTAATGTTATCACACTTTTTAAGAAAGGCGGGAGAGAGAAAACAGGGAATTATAGACCAGTTAGCCTGACATCGGTGGTGGGGAAGATGCTGGAGTCAATTATAAAAGATGAGATAGCCCCACATTTGGATAGCACTAACAGGATTGGTCCGAATCGGCATGGATTTACGAAGGGGAAATCATGCTTGACTAATCTTCTGGAATTTTTTGAAGATGTAACTAGGAAAATGGACAAGGGAGAGCCAGTGGATGTAGTGTACCTGGACTTTCAGAAAGCATTTGATAAGGTCCCACATAGGAGATTAGTGGGCAAAATTAGGGCACATGGTATTGGGGGTAGAGTGCTGACATGGATAGAGAAGTGGTTGGCAGACAGGAAACAAAGAGTAGGGTTTAACGGGTCCCTTTCAGAATGGCACACACACACACACACAGGCAGTGATTAATTGGGTACTGCAAGGCTCGGTGCTGGGACCGCAGCTATTTACAATATACATCAATGATTTGGATGAAGGGATTCAAAGTAACATTAGCAAATTTTCAGATGACACAAAGCTGGGTGGCAGTGTGAATTGTGAGGAGGATGCTACGAGAATGCAGGGTGACTTGGACATGTTCGGGAAATGGGCAGATGCATGGCAGATGAAGTTTAATGCAGATAAATGTGAGGTTATCCACTTTGGAAAAACAGCAAAAACAGGAAGGCAGATTACTATCTAAATGACGTCAAATTAGGAAAAGGGAAAGTACAACGGGATCTGGGGGGGTCCTTGTTCATCAGTCTATGAAAGTAAGCATGCAGGTACAGCAGGGAGTGAAGAAAGCGAATGGCGTGTTGGCCTTTATAACAAGAGGAATCGAATATATGAGCAAAGAGGTCTTTCTGCAATTGTACAGAGCCCTAGTGAGACCACACCTGGAGTATTGTGTGCAGTTTTGGTCCCCTAATTTGAGGAAGGATATTCTTGCTATTGAGGGAGTGCAGCGTAGGTTTACAAGGTTAATTCCCGGGATGGCGAGACTGTCATATGCTGAGAGAATGGAGCAGCTGGGCTTGTACACTCTGTAGTTTAGAAGAATGAGAGGGGATCTCATTGAAACATACAAGATTGTTAAGGGTTTGTACACTCTAGAGGCAGGAAACAGGTTCCAGATGTTGGGGGAGTCCAGAATCAGTGCCACAGTTTAAGAATAAGGAGTAAGCCATTTAGAACAGAGATGAGGAAACACTTTTTCTCACAGAGAGTTATGAGTCTGTGGAATTCTTTGCCTCAGAGGGCGGTGTAGGCAGGTTCTCTGGATGCTTTCAAGAAAGAGCTAGATAGGGCTCTTAAAAATAGCTGAGTCAGGGGATATGGGGAGAAGGCAGGTTTGGGGTACTGATTGGGGATGATCAGCCATGATCATATTGAATGGCGGTGCTGGCTCGAAGGGCCGAATGGCTTACTCCTGCTATTGTCTATTGTCTATTGTTTATTGCCCCCTGATGGAATGTATTTCCACAATTTAATGCATGAATTATGGCAGAAAGTCTTGATAGACCATCCATTTTACCGTCCAACTAAAGAGTCTCCATTGACAGTTCTGTGTCAGTCAACAAAATGGATGCTGGGCAAGGTTTTTATCTGAGCCCCTGGCAAACAGTACCCACTTCACCACTATATGCAACCTGTCTAAAGAATAGTGAAAAATGAAAACTGGAACAACTTCTCTCAATCCAAGCAGAATATTTATACCAGAAATATGAAGAATGGCCAATAGTTTAGTTTAATTTATTTAAGAGATAGTGCGCAAACAGGCCCTTCGGCCCACCGAGTCTGCACGGACCAGCGATCCCCGCACACTAACACTATCCAACACACACCAGGGACATTTTACATTTACACCAAGCCAATTAACCAACAAACCTGTAAGCCTTTGGGGTGTTGGAGGAAATCGAAGATCTTGGAAAAAACCCACGCAAGTCATGTGGAGAACGTACAAACTCCGTACCGACAAGCACCCGTAGTCAGGATTGAACCCGGGTCTCTGCCGCTGGAGGACAGTAGCTCTACCACTGCGCCACCGTAGCTATGCAAAAATGTTATTAGTCTACCGGGATGGGTAAAGCACAACTAATTGCCTGCCTCCTATTTTGCACCATTACCAATGTCGAACTTCTCTCCCGGTGACTCTTAATATAAATAAGTAAAGAATTTATGGAAGCAGGAAAGCATCTTGGCCACTTTACAAATTATGTGCAAGGAGTGAAATAAATTTTAAAGCAGCATTAAACGTCTTGGGTAGAAAAGTAAATCCTTCATGATGATGGCACAGCCAGGTAATGGTCTGCAGTAAAGAGTGAATTGACCCAACAGTTAACTGATTCAGGAGTGAAATTGCGACCGTTAAACCAAGCTGTATAGGTAAGGGCAAGGAGCACTGAGGGAGTTAACAAAGGGTTAAATATGACTGCAATCTAAAATAACCACTGCAAAAATCATATGCACATTGAAGAGCAAACTGATGTTTGCTTTAGTAGGTTGTGCATGGGGGATTTAATTTCCTTCATCTTTCAAATTACATGGAATGTCAGCATAGCTGTGCAAATATATTAAAAAGATCTCTGATTCCATGCACTTTTTATCTTACATTTGTCGGTGAAATTTCATTTAAAAATGTATCAAAATTAATGAAAGTAATTGAAATATGAACATCGAGTTGAACTGTAGCGTTTCTTCAAAAGATTGAAGATGAATTTGTTTCCCATTAGTGGGCCCTGCTGGTAAACTGGAATATTTTTCAGGCTGATCATCTTTTTCCCCTTTCCCTTGCCACATCTTTCAATGAGCATACTGAATGTTTTGAGGTATGGATGCAGAGATGCTGCCGACTTTCAAGGACATACTTCAAGGGTGTGATTCTTTGTGCGTAGGTATTCCTTCTAGAGTAGGCAATAAAGTAGTACAATAAAGTACTGGACCCAATCTTTGTGATTGTAGCTGGGCAATTCGTTGAATGAACAGGAGGAGCATGTAACTATTCCTTGTAACTGTTAAGATACTTTTGGGACAGTGTAAGGATGAAGGCCAATGTCAATACCATAAGGCAGGACCTGGCAAACGTTTACTACCTGCTGGTTAGTGCACATTGACAAGTGAGAGTCATTCTAAAGTGAAATTGTGAGAGTTCAGGACCAACATGTTCCCATAAGCGTGAAAGGTAAAGGCGATTAGATCCAGATACTACCTTAGATAGACATCTTGGTCAGTATGGATGATTTGGACTGAAGGGCCTGTTTCCATGCAGAATGACTCGAGACTCTTATTGTCTACCTTCAGACAATCCCTCCAGAAAGATGCAAAATATGTTGGGGAGGTTTCCAAGGATAAGGCTGATAAACCTTCCCAAGAATTCATTAAGAATGGGCATTAAGACATTGCACCAGTCAGGTGACTGATTCCAGTTACATAAAATTCAAAAAAGGAAGCTAAATATCATTGTGCATAATATTTTTTGCTGCCAGCAAATCAGTATCACGAAGAGAAGTCTCCCATTTCCTAACAGAGTGGAAAAGCAGAATAACTTTTCAATCACGTATCATCATTAAAACATGAAATGTTTCATCATCAATGGCTGTACAATATCAGAATAGAATTATTTTACCTCGAGATAGGTACTTGAAAAGAAGAATGCAAGGGAAAGTCAGGGTTTATTTCAATGATTTAACTAAACTCATTTCCCTCATCAACTTTGCATGTGCCTCTTCAAACATTTTCACTTCACTTGAGCATCGGCATGGCACATGCACAATAACGTGAATAAACTTCTTCAACTATTGCATTTCGAAAAAACCTGGAGAGTAGGAAATATTAACACAAGCATTAAGTGAGTCGCTTGGGCTTTATACATTACAGTTTAGATATTTGGTCTATGTAATGAACATCATAGATTATAGGGCATTACAATTGACGCCAATCTTGTTCTAATCTCAGGAAACTGTGCTTTCTATTCCCATTACAGAGATCTGAGCCTAAAGCTGAAGCTTACATAAAATGGTTATTGCATGTCTGAGGTTCTATTAGATAAAATATTAAACATTTAAGAGATAACTCTCTCATATGGTTATAATTTGTCCCATGTGGCTATTCAAGAGCCAAGAGCAGAATAGAACAATGAAATTCCTACTTGCTCTAGCTTTACAGGCACTTCAATGCAAACCCCAACAAATAAATATGCAGCAATCAATAATACAATAAACTACCAGTCATACGAGGTAAGCAGACCATAATCGTGCAAACCAAAGTATATAGGGCAATGAAAACAAAGTTCAAAGTTGAGATTTTTAAATCAGAAAATGATAGAAACACTCAACAGATTCAGAAGCATCTGTGAAAAGAAAAAATTGAGTGGAAATTTAAAGTTAAGTATTTTTTTCAGTTTTCATGTTGGATTTCCACATTTGCATCTTGTTTTGGGACTTTCAAGGTAGATTTCCATAGTCTACATTTTTCCCTTGGTCATTAACACAACAGATTTTCTGCAGATTATCACTGCAGTTTTTTGGCCTTCAAACATTGGATGTCATGTTCCCTGTAACTTATGTATCATATCAGGTTAGTTTATTGTCACGTGTACCGAGGTGAGTGAAAAGCTTTATTTTCCGTGCTAACCAATCAGTGGAAAGACAATACATGATTACAATCAAGCCATTTGCAGTGTATAGATACATAATATTTTGTTTGTGGATAATAATTATCTCTTTAATATTGTTACCCCTTTTAAATATTGTTTGGCAAACTACAGGAGTCTGAAGAAGGGTTCTGACCAAATACATCGCCTATCCATGTCCCCCAGAAATGCTGCCTGATCCACTGAGTTACTCCAGCACTTTGTGTTCTACTAATTCCTGCATCTGCAGTTCCTTGTGCCTCCCTTTATCTGGCAAACATCAGGCTTGTGTTGTAATAGTGACAGGTGAATGACTTTCGAGAAGGAGACTGATGTAAAGAAAACACCAGTAAACAAGCTAAGATTCAGTGTTCCGTGTGTAAACTAACTGTTCCAATATCATAGAAAGTAAATAAAAAGGATGCAGAGACAATTTCTATATTGCAACAATCGTCAAATGTTCTAAGAACCTAGATGATTCTAAGTTACCTGGAAGTGTTCCATGTTTACTAAAGATGGTGTATTAAAGAATGCTATCTTTCCATTCATTCTTCTACCCATTTCTAGTTTAGCTCTTTCAAAGAATACATCAATGAACAGCGACTGTGGATCCTGGCTGACTTCTTGTTCTCTGGCTCAGAGACAGTAACCTCAGTCACACAGAGACAGACCTGATTGACAATAAAAAGATATTGGATACACTCAGCAGGGCCGGCATCATGTAAACAAAATAAAACACAGTTCCAAGCCCCTTTGTTAGAACTGGGAAAAGGAGAATATGAACTCGCTTTTGGAAAGAAAGAAGTCAGGGGGCGATGGGCTGAACAAAAGGAATATTATATTAGCTAGACTCAAATGGGTTAATGGATGGTGCAATGAGAAACATACTGCACATGAGTTTCTGAAATGTCCAAACCTCATCTCTTTGCCATCCATTTGCTTTCACTCACTCTTCTTTCAACCAAACATGAAATACCTTAGCTTATGTCTAAAATAATATAAAGAGAGTCAAAAGTGTTTTATTGTCATATGTCCCAGATGGAACAATGAAATTCTTACGTGTAGCAGCACAACAGAATATGTAAACATAGTACACGGTAAACAATATATTAAACACGAAAGAAAAGTTCAGTGTGTGTAAATATACACATACTGTACTCACATATACAGATCATATATATATATGTTGAATAATAATTAATATGTTTAAGTTTATTGGCCAAGTATGTACACATACAAGGAAATTGCCTTGGTGCTCCGCTCGCAAGTAACAACACGATATAGTAAATAATCAAGAATAAAGCATAAAACATGAAAACATTCGGAATAAAACATTATATTTTAAACATAAGACAGTATAAACACGCACACATACGTACACAAAAAGACAAACAGTAGTGCAATAATAATAATAGTCTGTGCATTTCAGAGCTTATTTGAGGTTGTAGTGTTTAATAGCCTAATGGCTGTAGTGAAGTAGATGTTTCTGGACATTACAGTTTTCAGGCTCCTGTACCTTCTTCCCGATGGCAGGGATGAAATGAGAGTGTGGCCAGGTTGGTGTGGTCTCTGATGTTGATGGCTGCTGGCTATATCTAATATTTGAGTAGATTTTTAAAAGAAATACGCCACAATATGATGCTATTATGATATAAATATAACATTTTGCTTTATGCTTCACTATTAATGAAATGATATTGTCGGACTTAAATCATCAGACATCATACAATCCAAGAGTAGAAAATTCCCTTCATTAACAGTGAAACAAAAAGCAAAATGCTGTAAATTCTGTAAATCTGAAATAAGATCAGAAACTGTTAGAAACATCAGAGACATTATAAAGGTCTGGCAGCATCTGTGGGAAAAATAAACAACGGTGTGAAAGATACTTCTAGATTTGATTTGATTTGATTTTATTTTATTATTTGTCATTCGAACCTCAGAGAGGCTCGAACGAAACTCCGTTTCTACATGCCATACATAAATCATAAAACAAATACACAGACAATTCAATCCACACAAACATCCATCACAGTGAATCTCATCCTCACTGTGATGGAAGGCAAAGTCTTCTCTCTCCCCCGCACCATCTCTCTCCCGAGGTCGAAGCTGCAGGTGGGCGGTGTTAAGTTCCACGGCCTTTGAGGTAGCACCGGGCGATGTACGGCCCCGCTCTAGGCCCAAAGGTCACTGTTGGAGCCCCCGGCGGGTGCTGGAATGTCCCGCGGCCATTAAAGCCGCGCCGGGTGATGTACGGCCCCGCTCCAGGTCGCTCCAACCCCGCGACACGAGCTGGAGATGTTGTGTTGCGGGAGCTCCGGAGAGCGGTCTCCCACCCGGACCCGCGAGCCCCCGATAGTCCACCGGTCTGCAGCTGGAGCTGAAGCTCCAGAGTCGGGCTGCAGCGGCGAGCCACCACCGCTCCCCACGCTCCGAGGCCAGCCAGCCCCATGACGGTGAGTCCGCAGCTCCGTGAATGGAGCACCCAGGTCGTCCCGGTCGGAGGCCGCTCCATGGTGCTAGGCCCCAACGACAACGGAGACCCGACAGGGAAAAAGTCGGGTCTCCCGTGCAGGGAAGAGATTTAAAAGTTTCCCCCTCTTCCCCCCCCCACCCCCCACATATACACAGTTACAAACAATACAAAAAAAAACACGAACAACTACATTTAACTAGACAAAAAATAAAAAAAAGACAGACAGGCTGTAGCGGCCGCTGCAACGTGAGTCGCGCCCGCCCACTAGATGCGCTGGGACGCGTCCTCAGTGATGTGACCTGGGGTCATAGGGTGTTTTGGGTCTCACAACATCAGACACCCTCGCCCAGGCGACCCAGCCGGGGTTGATCAAGGCCCGACTTGCGTCCCTGCAGCAACCGCCCACGGATCTGCCCTCTTAATCCAAAATCTTTCTCCGCGGCTTCGCTTGCGGATTGAATGCCCCTCGTCTTTGCCAGTCCCGTAATGCCCAACTGGTTGAGGACTTTACAGAGCGAGCGTCCTGCAAAGCCTCTACAGCCCACCTCTATGGGCATAGTATGTCTTCCAGCCTCTGTACTGGCACATCTCCACCAGTTCCTGGTGCTTTGTGAGTTTCCTCTCGTTAGCCCTTTCAATAGGCTCTTCCCAGGGCACTGTCAGCTCCAGAATGATCAGCTGTTTTGTCACCTCGGAGTGACAAAACAACTAATAATTCAGGTTAACGATTTTTTTGCCAGAATTATTTGAACCTTTGCATGAGAATATTTGAAAGGCTCAATATCATCACCTGAAAATCTGCCAAAATATGCAAGATTAAGCTTTGAACTGTTATACCTCATGCAGCACAGTGGCACAGCAGGTAGATCTGCTGCCTCATGATGTTAGTGACCTGGGTTCAATTCTAACCTCTGGTGCTGTCCACATGGTACAACAGATGACCACATGGAATTTCTCCGGGTGCTCTGATTTCCTCCCACATCCCAAAGATATGTTGGTTGGTAAGTATAGTCTTGTTGATCTGTTTGCAAAACTATTTTTTCACTGTACCTTGGAACACATGAAAATAAAGAAAAATTAAACCATTGTACCATTGAAGTCAATTTAGGCTTCAGAGTTACAGCATGGTAACAGGCTCTTCGGCCTACCGAGTCCGCACCAACCAGCGATCACCACGTACACTAGCACTATCCTACAAACAAGGGACAATTTACAATTTTACAGAAGCTAATTAACCTACAACCCAGGGCACCCGGAGAAAATCCAAGTAGTCACAGGGAGAAGACAAACTCCATACCGACAGCACCCATAGTCGGGATCGAACCCAGGTCTCTGATGCTGTGAGGCAGCACCTCTGTTGCTGACCACTGTAAATTGTCCCTCGTGTGTAGGTGACTGGTAGGATCCGGGGAAAATCGACGAGAATATCAGGAGCGGGGAGCTTAAAGGCCTGTTTCCATGCTCTATCTTTTTATGACTATTATTCAGCTCAAAAGCAAAACAGCCTCTAGGCAAAGAGAAGTAGATAATCCATATGAGGATTTGAACAGATTTCACTGTCTGTGAGAGTTGAGTTATCATGCAACATAGGTAAGACAAAAGGCATGTATTATTCTATATTGAGTCAAAATGATCATAATAGAGTAAATTATTTATGTCTGCATGCAAAATTGATGATTTAAACAACATTCCCTGCCAAGTTTGGTCCCCAATGTAGGTTACTGCTCATTGAGGAGCAATCTTCTCATTACCGGGTATTCAGTAACCCATCCTTCAGGTCAGCCTTGGTGAGGATTGTTAGCTGATTGGTTGGACTGTGCGGGAGCCACACCGGCCAGACTGGGACCTGACCATACTGTGAGGGTCATCAAACTGTGGGAGTGTCCACGTGGTGAAGGTCTACAGACTGACCCTGTCCGCACTGTGAGGGTCTACAGACTGACAATGTCCGCACTGTGAGGGTCTACAGACTGACAGTGTCAGCACTGTGAGGTTATACGGACTGACAGTGTCAGCACTGTGATGGTCTACAGACAGTGTCAGGACTGTGAGGGTCTACAGACAGTGGCAGTGTCCACACTGTGAGGTTATACAGCCCTTGGTGTCAACAATCCCAACATAATTTTCTCATCGACTAGTCTACTCTCCAAATGCTCCTGCAGCACTTGGTGTAAAAAGACCTTGAACGTATGCCTCCGCTATCGTCTTTAAGCTAACCACGTGCCGATGGACTGTTCCTTCTGATTCCAAGTTCCATTTGCCTTATAGCCTTCTGTGCTCTGTCTGTATCTGAAGCTAGTACTGGAGTGAACATCACTTTTTAAAAAAAATAAAAGCTGTCTGTACAGATATGGTAAAATGAGTGAATCCATTAATCATTCCTTAAATCTGCACTTACTGGCTGTATTTCTAAACTGTATCACGAGTTCGACTATGCGGGAGCTACAGTCCGCACTGAGGTGAGGATATGTGAGGATGCTGTTCATAGACTTCAGTTCAGCCTTCAACACGATAGTCCCCACCAGACTTGCCGAGAAGCTACTGGAATGGGCTCAACACCCCCCTTTGTACCTGGGTCCTGGACTTTCTCTCCACCAGGCCCCAGGTAGTCAAGATGGGGGGAAATACATCGAAGTCCCCCACCCTGAGCACAGGATCCTCCCCAGGGTTGTGTCCTCAGCCCCCTACTGTACTCTCTGTACACACATGACTGTGTGACTAGGTTCAGCTCCAACTCGATTATAAAGTTTGCTGATGGCACTGTGGTGGTGGGCCTGATCTCAGACAACGATGAGAAGGCCTACTGGGAAGAGGTGGCTGATCTGGTGCTCCAGTGTCAGGACAACAGCCTCATCTTGAACATCAAAAAAACGAAGGAGCTGATCGTGGACTTTAGGAGGGCACATCATCCGAGGACGTACACAACATTGAGGATAAATGGGGATACTGTGGATAGGGTGAGCTGTTTTAAGTACCTGGGAGTCCACATCACAGAGGATCTGACAGGGACATCATACGCTGCAGCACTTGTGAGTAAGGCAAGGCAGCACCTTTACTATCTCAGGCAATTGAGGAAATTCAGAGTGTTTCGGAGGATTCTCCAGTGCTTCTACTCAGTGGCAATGGAAAGCACCTTGTCCGGAAATATCACAATTAGGTTTGGGAACTGCTCTGCCCAGGACAAGAAGGCTCTGCAGAGAGTAGTGCGTTTGGCCGAATGCACTATGGGAACTTCGTTCGCCCCTCTGCAGGAACTATACATCAGAAGGTGTAACTCCAGAGCCAATAAGATCATGGGAGACCCCTTCCACCCCTGCAACGGACTGTTCCAGCAGCTACGGTCAGGCAAACGCCTCCGTTGCCATGCTGTGAGAACTGAGAGGTTGAGAAGGAGTTTCTTCCCGAAGGCCATTCGGACTGTAAACTCCTATCTCACCAGGGACTAACTTTACTAACTTTACTGTACCATTCTACTGTTTTTTTTAAATTGCTGTTTTCTTTTCCTTTTTCTTTCCTCCCATAATATTTAATATGTAAAATAATATGTGATTCTGTTCTATTCTGTTTGTAGTTTGTTTGTTTGTTTGTTTTTTGCACAAAGTCCGCGAGCATTGTCACTTTTCATTTCACTGCACATCTTGTATGTGTATGTGACGAATAAACTCGACTTGACTTGAATGCTTTGACAGTCTCACCTATTCTTGCCCCAGGCTTTAGAATTCTTGTCGAAGGATGAAGAGGATCAATGTTGGCTTGAGAAGCATTCAGATTTTTTCAAATATCTCATCATAGTCATTGAGTGATACAGTGCGGAAACAGGCCTTTCGGCCCAACTTGCCCACATCGGCCAACATGTCCCAGCTATACTAGTCCCACCTGCCAGTATTTGGTCCATATTCATCCAAACTGGCCCTATCCATGTACCTGTCTAACTGCTTCTTAAATGTTGGGATAGTCCCTGCCTCAACTACCTCCTCTGGCACCTTGTTCCATACATAGCAACATAGAAAATAGGTGCAGGAGTAGGCCATTCGGCTCTTTGAGCCAGCATCGCCATTGAATATGATTATGGCTGATCATCCAAAATCAGTACCCCGTTTCTGCTTTCCCCTCATATCCCTTGATTTTGTTAGTCCGAAGAGCTATATCTACTGTAACTCTCTCTTGGAAGCATCCAGTGAATTGGCCTCCACTGCCTTCAGTGGCAGTGAATTCCACCGATTCACAACTATGGGTGAAAAGGGTTTTCCTCATCTCAGTCCTAAATGGCCTATCCCTTATTCTTAAACTGTGACCCCTGGTTCTGGATTCCCCCAACATCAGGAAATGTTTCCCCCCCATCTAGCCTGTCCAATCCCTTAAGAATTTTATGTTTCTGTATTTTTGCCTCTCATCCTTCGGAATTCCAGTGAATACTAGCACAGTCGACCCATTCTTTCATCATATGACAGTTCTGCCATTCTGGGAATTAACCTGGTGAACCTACGCTGCACTCCCTGAATAGCAAGAATGTCTTTCCTCAAATTAGGAGACCAAAACTGCACACAATACTCCAGGTGTGGACTCTCCAGGGCCCTGTACAACTGTGGTAGGACCTCCTTGCTCCAATACTCAAATCCTCTCGCTATGAAGGCCAACATGCCATTTGCTTTCCTCACTGCCTGCTGTACTTGCAGCTTACTTTCAGTGACTGATGTACAAGGACACCAAGGTCTCGTTGCACCTCAGTTTTTCCTAATCTGACACCATTAAGATAATAATCAGCCTTCTTGTTCTTGCCACCAAAGTGGATAACCTCACATTTATCCACATTATACTGCATCTGCCATGCATCGTCCCACTCACGCAACCTATCCAAACCACCCTGCAGCCTCATAGCATCCTCCTTGCAGCTTTGTGTCATCCACCATCCTATGTGTGGGAAAGTTACTCCTCAGATTCCTATTAAATCTTTTCCCCGTCACCTTAAACCTATGTCCTCCGGTCCTCGATTCACCTACTCTGGGCAAGAGACTGTGCATCTACCAGGTCTATTCCTCTCCTCTATAAGATCAGGACTTTTACTTTAATTCTTACTTATATTTCCAACAGATGAAAGGCCCAATCTTTTGTCTCTTGGGCACAAAACAATGTGGCTGGTGTTCTTTTCATCACTTGTAACTTCCAGGAAACTGTTGAGTGATAGTTTACATTTTTATTTAAGTGTTATGAACATGTTTTCTACAACACTATAGGCTTCCCGGACAACTGCGGGCTAAGATTATAACCAGTTAGCGCGCTCAGACACAAACAGATAACACAGGTTGGAGTTAATTTATTTTTAATATTCATCGCTTGTAACTTGAAGTAAAATAACCGTTGACCTTTATGTACTTAATCTCTGCCACCATGTTACACCTTGCAGTTTGCAGAATTTGTTGGTTATTCAAAGTTCCAGATTAAAATGGATTACTTTCACTGTGTTTATTCTTGTAGCTTTACCGCTTGTGCTTGTTGGGTGAAACAACATGTTTTTCTTACATGGAATAAGCTACAGCAGAGAATGACACTGCATTCCTGGGCAAAATACTACACTCATAAGAACATAACATTTACAATTACTCAACAGCTACCCACTTAATTGCCATTTAATCCTATCTCTTTCTTCACAACTGGTGCACTGTGGCTGTCAGAAATGTATCACCCACTACATTTCCTGGAGCAACTAGTTAAGGGCCTGTCCCACTTGCCGTTTTTGGCATCATATCAGTGTCGCCAAACGCTTTTGAACATTTCAAAATCCAGCGGTGCCAAAAAAAATGTTGCGACACTCGAAAAAACACCGCGCGTCACATGTCATCAGGCCGCGTCACAGCCGCAACATGCCGCGTCACGCCGCATCACACTGTGACGTTTTCAGTGACCTGATACGTCAGCCAATGAAGCCGGCAGGCGCCGAAAGAAATCGCCAAGTGGAACAGGCTCCTTTAAGGCATTTTTGTTGGTATATTCCAGATTGGCAAGTACAAGGGCAATAGAGGCACGAGAAGACAATCGTCTGCAAGTTCCTCTCCAAGTCACAAACAATTCTGATCGCCATTTTTTGCAGGGACTAAATATTGGGACTAAATATTCCATAGTAAATTGGCTTTCTTCATGATAGCAGCAGTTCAAGAAGATGGCTCACCACCAGATTCTCAAAGCCTAGCTTCCCTCAGCATTCTCAGTCTGATGAAGGGTCTTGACTCAAAACATCAACCGCCCTTTACAACACGATACAATAGAACTTTATTTATCCCAGGAGGGAAATTAGTCTGCCAACAGTCATAAAACACAGGATACATGAAACATTAAATTAAAGTTACGTGTGGCAAGTCCAGGATTTGGGAGGTAGAAAGATTGGGGAGTGGGGGAGGAGAGGGGGAAGGGGAGTCAGTCTATCCCATGACAGAAGGGGGAGGACTTATACAGTTTGATAGCCACAGCAAAAAGGATTCTCCTGTGGCGTTCTGTGCTGCACCTTGGTGGAACCAGTCTGTGGCTGAAGGCACTCCTCAGGTTGACCAGTGTCTTGTAGTTTGTTTTTGTGGCGGATTTCAGCATCTGCAGACTCTTGTATCTCATCAATGGCTGATAAATATTGACAATTGCACCAAGATATCATAAATGAATAAAACAAAATCAGCCATGTTATGGGTCACAATAATTGTATAGATGTTTAAAGTTGACCTCCTTGTAACCTATTTGCCACCTTAGGGACTGACGATTAAAAAGTGGCTAAAATCCGTGCAACTCTAGACAGGGCTTCATACTGATCTCAGTGCTCTTGGAAGAGTCTGGGGCAGGTAATTAGTCCTTCCTCTTGCCCTCACAGCAAAATGTATGCAGGAGAATGCTAGAAATGGTAGTACTAAGCCAAGCTATGATAACTCCCTGGGAGAAAGAGGGTTTAGCTTTGGACGAACTATTGTATATCAACCAAAGACCATACAAAAAAATTTTCTCCTGCAGATCGTGTTTCGCAGAGAAAGGAAAATAATGCTTCTGATATGTTGTGATCTAATATTTCATCTAAACTATAATGGTCCCATTAAAACTTACAGTTTGATATCCCCGTCTAATGATTGACAGCTTGTATTCTCTGTACGCGAATATGAGATTCAGCAGCGAGACCAGCCTTTTAAGATTCAATCTAATTTATGTGATAATGGAATTCAGTAAAGCAGAACATGCATCCTGCAGAAGAAGCAAAAAAAGGGTTCATCTGTCATCCCCCCTGATGTTCTTGAATCATCTGCTGTCCGATGGTGTGAGCATCCTTTATATTTAAGTGAGGCTGCACCCATCATTTCTGCATTAGTCACTGCACAAACGTGAATGATTAGTCATTCTGCAGAGAGATGAGAGAGGCAGGTTGTAGATTTAATGATATTAGCGTTCGGAATCGTTCATCATGTTGTTATGATATTTCATATTGCACTTAACATTTGTGGCTGCCCTGATAGGTATTTGTAATTGAAAACGTACCTTTGCTTAAAAGGAAAAAATTCCCCAAGGCTATTGTATGGCGGGATTTTGTCATCCATCACCCATATTTCTCCCGGTTGATAGAGGTGAATAGATGACCTTCTGAAATAGGCATAAGCCTGATTGCAATCTCAGTCATGGAGGGTGGACCAGTGAACTGGATGGTGAGATTGAGATTGGTTTTCTCACCTTCTCAGCAGATTCCAGATTGAGTTTGGACACTGCGAGCGGTGACGTGTCTAATCTATAGTCTCATTTGGTGGAATGGGATCTGGGAAGGTGGATCATTGAGGGTTCCAGATCTTCAATGAGATCTTGCACAATTATCTCACATGTTTATGGTTACAATATAAGACCCGTGGTTCTTTTTAGCGATACTGCGCGGAAACAGGCCCTTCCTGCCCACCAAGTCCACGCCGACCAGCGATCCCTGCACACTAACACTAGTCCTAAACACACTAGAGACAATTTACAATTAACCTATAAACCAATTAACCTAGAAACCTGTAAATACCTTACTCTCACTCAGGTAAAGGTGTAAACATCTTTAATGTTCATTCCAGTATCAGATAAACAGCTCATCATACATTCTGTCTGCTGCAACTACTGAATACAGTAGGCGGGTTCTTACACTATAAAGCATGTACTAGGCGGAGTTATTGTTACTAAGCATTCTGATTGGCTAACATGCAATAGCCAATCTACATCTCTTCTTGTAGAAATGAAACGGCAACTAAGGCACGTTAAACAATAAGCTGAGGGAATGTAGTGGGGTTAAACAAAATTGCCGTATCTAGTGGGTGGCCTACTAACCCGCCCGGTCCTCGTGCAGTAGGGGGCTGCCTCATCACCCTTTCCTTCCGAAAAGATGGGGACTGGGGTTGGTAATGCCGCTGGTGACCCGATGCGCCTGAGGGGAGAGACCGCTGCGGGGGAACCGGGGGTGGACCTACGAGGGGAGCTCGGGGCACCGGTTACAACAGGCGACACAGGGGCAGACCGACGTGGGGAATGTGTGATCCTCGTACAAGTGGTTTGAGCGGCTTGCTGGTCTTGTCATAAAACCACTTTTGCATAGCGCGTTTAAACTGCACTCGCTTTTGTATCACGGTGGGAGAATGGACCTGCGGCTGCAGCTGTTGCTGGGAGACAGGCACTGGTGGACATGTCTGGCGAGACATTAGCCGCTGGGCGTGGAAGCCGATAACGCTGTCCGTTGAAATGTTCCGCACGTTTAGTAGGTCCAGGTAGACGTCAGATTTTGCTAGGTAGGAGCACTCCATGAGTTGTTTGGCCCATCCGAACAGCATGCTCCGCAAGTCCATTGGACTGTGGGTATTCTGGGCTGCTGGTGACATGTTGAAAGTTCCACCGTTTGGCAAAGTTCTTGAACTTTTGATTGGTGAATTGAGTTCCGTTGTCAGTTTGAAGGCGGACGGGTGCTCCATGCACGGACAGGTGGATAGATAGTTTTTGTATCACTATTGCAGAGGTGATGGCTAGTAGTAGGTCAATTTGAACCAACCTGAGTAGGAGTCTACCAGAACAAGATAATGTTTCCCGTGCCATTCAAAGATGTCGGCGGCCAGTGAAGACCATGGAAGGAAGGGAGCCGACTGAGATTCCATCTTTTTGCGTATGCACCTTGTCATCCCGGGCCAGTAGGTCATGTTCTGGGCCCGAGTGGCCTTTGTGCTGGGGTGACCTCTGTGGATGTCGTTGCCGTACTCACTCCGTAGAGTGGAGGGGATGACTGCCTTGTGGCCTTTGACGATTATTTCATCCTGTAGCACCAGTTCGTCACGGACCAGGAAGTAGGGTCATATTTCAAACGGGGTGCTTTTTGGAGGCGTGGTTTCGAATCCCACTTCTGACATCATGTAAATACCTTACTCTCACACAGGTAAAGGTGTGAACATCTTTAATGTTCATTCCAGTATCAGATAAACAGCTCATCATACATTCTGTCTGCTGCAACTCCCGAATACAGTAGGCGAGTTCTTACTCTTTAAAGCATGGACTAGGCGGAGTTATTGTTACTAAGCATTCTGATTGGCTAACATGCAATAGCCAATCTACAAAACCTGTATGTCTTTGGAGTGTGGTTACGGGGAGCACGTACAAACTCCATACAGACAGCACCTGTAGTCAGGATCGAACCCAGGTCTCTGGTGCTATAAGGCAGCAACTCTGCCACTGCGCCACAGTGCTGCCCATTCTGAAATGATATCCAACGTGCTTGCATACATTTGAGGTATGGGATGAAAAGGCGTCACAGTGACAGAGATATTGGCTGGCGTGCAGTTAACACTAGATGATGAGTCAGCCAATCGTGCAATGCTGATTTGAGCCAAGTACTGTTACTTTGGAACTCAATCACCCTCACTTTCTGGCACTGTAAATCCTTCCTTACACATGAGATCACGATGGTTCAGAAAGGACTGTGGAAGGGTATGCCTATTTATATGTCAGTCTAAATACTGGATAAATGTAGTCAATGTATCTGATTTTACCATCTCCTCTGGCAGTGTGTTCTACATATTAACCGTTCTCTGTGTTAAAACTTACTTGTGTCAGGGTGGGGTGGCAATTGAAGGATGCAAGGTGAGTTATTGACTTACCTGGCAGGGTCCCCAGTCCAGTAGCCCAATACTGCCAACACTGATACTGTTGAATAATGGTTGCTCCTGAGGCAATTTTTACCCCCAAAATACTCTAAACCCAACATCACACAGAGAATGACTTTACTGTTGTAACATTAGTGATGCAAGGGTAGCTCATTGCCCAGTGGAACTGCCAGAATGGTGTAGGTTTATGTTTATTTTTGTCGCAGGTACAGATGTATTGTGAGACGTTTTGTTTTGCATTCCAAACAGATCAGATAAGCAATATATAGATACAGAAATGTCAACAACGATAGGGGAAATGCAGACTATGATCGTCAGCATTGGTGTGTATCAGTTCCTTAAACAATGTCCAATGTCCTCAATGGGATAGGGGCGAATCGAACAGTACCATAGCTCATGGAATGAATAATACAAAGACCTGGAAATGGTTGCTATTGTCATTTTACCCTACCAGAAAACTGACCTTCAGTCATGTGTCATTGAAGAAAAAAGTACTGCATGCAGCTCGTTTCTCCACCATTGTAGGAGCACAATGGAAAGGCCATGCGGAGTTGATGTTTGGAGTAGCGGTCGATTTATTACGCACCAGGAGGCCAGCCAAAGCTGACCTGTCAAATTCTCAGACGACAAGGTTTCTCAGAAACGTGATTAAAAGTAAACATGGTTTTGCACAGAGACTTGATTAACAATAAAACGAGTCCTTAATTACAGAATGGAACTCAGAAAAACTTAGTTAGGAGACAAACAGAATGAGATGGTTATCCACAAGTTTAAATTCATTGACAGTAGATACAAATTTCTGTTAAAATGATGGGTTCACGCATAATCAATGAAATTCCTGTAGGCTTTGTTTGCGGTTTCCTGTCATCACATTAACACAATCCACATGAGGGGGGATCTTATAGAAACATATAAAATTATAAAAGGACTGGACAAGCTAGATGCAGGAAAAATGTTCCCAATGTTGGGCGAATTCAGAACCAGGGGCCACACTCTTAGAATAAAGGGGAGGCCATTTAAGACTGAGGTGAGAAAAAACGTTTTCACTCAGAGAATTGTGAATTTGTGGAATTCCCTACCACAGAAGGCAGTGGAGGCCAAATCACTGGATGGATTTAAGAGAGAGTTAGATAGAGCTCAAGGGGCTAGTGGAATCAAGGGATATGGGGAGAAGGCAGGCATGGGTTATTGATTGGGACGATCAGCCATGATCACAATGAATGGCGGTGCTGGCTCGAAGGGCCGAATGACCTCCTCTTGCACCTATTTTCTATGTTTCTATGTATCTATCCCTATTTACTATTATTAGCCCTCACTATTGTTTACCCTACAACAACCATCTTTAGCAAGGCCTTCAGTAGAGATCAGAGAACTCCCTCCACATCTCATGCCACTTCTCTGATCATCACAGTACCTCAACTTCAAAATTATCATGCACTTTGTGCATCCAAAATATCGAACCCTTTGAGAGATGAAGAGAAGCAACACTGGTTGCATACAATATTTATTTTGAATAAGCAATCGGCATGAAAATTGAATACCATCTCGTTTGGACACTAGGGGAATAGATAAATCATTGGTTATGATCTCTGGTTCACTTTCAGAAGCTATCAAAATTAGTTCATGACGTCTTTCAAATCAGTTCCTGGAATCAGTGGCAAAGATGACAAGGTCACTTAGCTGACCATTACATTAGATTGTTAAATCCCTTACATTGATGGGGTTCATATTTGTCTGCAGGAACATGATGCAGAATTCTAATGAACATGTTAAATGCCCAGAAGCTATTACCCATGGCACAACTTCAGAACATGAAGTTTATTATTTTCTCAAGTCAGGGTTGTGATGTAAATTTATCATTCAAGTCTCTATTCATCTCCTGGGTATCCTAGACTATTCTTTATTTACCCATATTAGAGGTCGCATTTGTAATTAAGCTTGCATTACTTAATAACACAATGTTAATAAGGTAAAATATAGTTATTAAGTGTGTTAGTTAAGCTGGTGCTTTTCATTAGCTGAAGTGCAAACCTCTGAACTCAGGCAATGAACAGATCTCATCCCAGTTTTGGATTTGCTCAGAGTTTACAATGTTAACTGTGAGATGAGCAGTGTTGGCTTTTTTTTTTTTTTTTTTTTTTTTTTTTCCTGATTTCAGTTCCTGTTTATTTCACTCTTCCCACATTTACATTCCCCCTGGTTTTATTTCCGCGCTCATTCACTGGGGTTTCACGGCGCGGAATTTGGGGATTAAATGGGAGCCGTTCGTTCAGCGCCGACCTGTTGTCCACCGGGTTTCTTGTAATATTTTTTTTATTTGAAGTAAATAGTTTACAATATATAGCTTACTTTATAAACTAACACCTTAATTCAGTATTACTACAAATAGCATATCAATACATAATATCTTCTATTTTTATGGAAATAAAGAAAAAGATATATAAAAGAATAAAGAAAAAAGGAAAAATAAAAGGGAATAAAAAAATTTTTTTTTTCGCACATATATCAATTAAAAATTAAAAAGATAATTTGAAAAACAATAATATTACATATATATATATATATATATAAACAAAAACTAAAGACATTGTACGAGATACTATTTCATTCAGAAATATCTCTAATAAATACACAATATTATCAATTATAGGTAAGTTATTCGCATCGGATCCATAGGGTGCCCGTCGAAGCCGTGATTCCAAGAATAGCTACTTCTCTAAATACTGTATATATGGAGACCATATCAATTCAAAAGAATTATACTTGTCCAAAAGGACAAATCTAATTCTTTCCAAATTCAACGTCTCCAACATCTCTGCTTTCCACATTTTAATTGTTGGGGATAATGTTCCCTTCCAAAATTTAAGTATCATTTTTTTCCCAATTATTAAACAATAATCAAAAAAATTTCTTTGATTAATTGTGAGTACCAAATTTGGCTCCGGGATTCCAAATATTATTAATTTTGGGTCTGGGTCAAGTTTAACCTTAAGGACTTCCGAAATAACTTTAAAAATTTCAATCCAATAAAAATTCAACCGTGGACATGTTACAAAACTATGTATTAAATTTGCTTCAAAATTCTTACATTTATCACAAATAGAGGAAAGGTTAGGAAAAATACTTTTTAATTTGGTTTTCGAGTAGTGTAATCTACTTTAAGGCTTTTGCCTGTATTAGTGTGGGGGTGATTTTAGCTTATTATGATTCATGCAAATGGGAAAATAATGCACTTTAAATAGTGTTGGTGAGTTACTGTCTGTCGCTTATGTGGCAGCCATTTTGAAAGTGCTATGTTGTCAGGCCTGTGTTGAAAGTGGTACAGTCCTCTTTGAATAAGTAAATCAGGATCCTGCATTGCCTATTCATGAGAAGAATGGGACCAGAACACACATCATCAGGTCGTAGTTTAATTCTATAGAAGAGGGTGAACGATAGTTGAACTATTTATCTCTCCAGACTTTTTGGGACCTTCAAAAATAATCACGATCTCTGTCACTTTGGGAAGGTTCATCCACTCAACAACTCAACCTGGAAGATTCGTGAGAGTACTCATACGATGATATTAACCTTCATCTTACCCCCACCCCCTGCTCTCTTCAAATGACACATCTTGCTGTCACGATCCTGACATTATCCAGACATAATTTTGTGAGCGGCATCTGGATACTCAGTCTAAAGGGGCTGTCCCACTGCGGCGACCTAATTGGCGAGTTTGGAAGAGTTTAGGAGAGTTTGAAAAAGTATCATGTTGAAGACCTCCTTCAACTATGTAGAAGACCTCCTTCGACCTCCTTCAACTATGTTGAAGACTAGCTTCGACTAGCTGCAACTAGATTCGGGAAAATTGGACACCGAATAGTGGAGAGTGAAGATGATCACCTTCGATCTCCTTCGACCTCCCTTTTACTATGTTGTTGACTATCAATGACTACTTTCGACTACCTTCGATTACCTTCGACTATCCTCGATTACCTATGAATAACATGCCAAACTACTACGACCTACTTCGACTAAACCTACGAGTACATTTTTTTCATGGCAACCTTTTTATACTCGCCGGCATTTTTCAGAATGTTGAGAAATACGGCGTGACCTAACTGAGTCCTCGAGTATGCGGGGACTACTCTCGAGCATGAAGGAGCGTTACAAAGACCTCCTCATGTCGACCGTGCTGCGAGTATGAGTCAAGGGCAAACTCTTCTATACTCGCCAGTTAGGTCGCCACAGTGGGACAGCCCCTTAACTGCGAGTACTATCACAACGTTTAAGAAACATTGAGACAGGTATATGGATAGGACAGGTTTAGAGGGATGTGGACCAAATGTAGGCAGGTGGGATTATAGTAGATGGGGCATGTTGGTTGGAGTGGGCGCGTTGGGCTGAAGGGTCTTTTTCTACCCTGTATGACTCTGTGACTCTAAAACTGAGTCCAAGAATTCCAGATCATCAATGCTTCTCCACAGTCAGGATGGGTGAATGGCAACTCCGGTGGCAAAGATTAATGATGGCAGAATGTTATGGGAAGCACGGAGGTGCAGTGGTAGAGTTGCTGCCTTACAGCACCGAAGACATGGTTCGATCCCGGCTAAGGGTGCTGTCCGTATGGAGTTTGTATGTTCTCCGTGTGATGTTCTTTAATAGGTATACTCCCTGCTGTTGTGTAGAGAACATGGCAACCAGTTTGCTCACAGCAGATATTGTGATGCTGATCTGATAAACCGTTTAGTTGTACTGGGTGAAGAAAAAATATTGGCCGGGATACCAGGGATGATCCAACTGCTCTTCTTCAACAGGGTTACAGTATATGGGCTCATTTGCATCCATAGAGTCATATAATCACACAGCATGGAAACAGGCCCTTTGGCCCAACTTGCCCACACCGACCAACATATCCCATCTACACTAGTCCCAACTGCCTGCATTTGGCCCACATCCCTCTGAATGTGTCCTATCCATGTTCCTGATAATTGTTTCTTAAAAGTTGTGATCCTCCCTGACTCAACTGCTTCCTTTGGCAGCTCGTCCCATGCACCCACCACCCTCCAACTCACCCTGCAACCCAGAGAATGGATGGATCTTCAGTAATGAATCCAAAAACATGGCATCCTCCTCTTAATGTTCTGTTCAAGCAACTGCAGTTTTATATTGGTCTATCATTCTAGATTTTTGTGTTCAAGTATCTGGGGTGAGACCTGAAACCACCATTTTTAACCTAGAGGGACACAAAGTGCTGCAGTAATCCAACAGGTCCGGCAGCATCCCTGGAGAATATGGATAGGTGACATCTCGGATTGAAAGCCTTCTTCATCAGATTGGCCCTGAGATTGGAATACAACCAGCTGAGTAACAAGGGACATGGATAAAATGCAGGAGAAAATGCATGCGATGAGGATTTATGTGATTGATGTGAGTAAGGGGGGTTGGGAAGTGATGGAACAGGAAGGTGGAGGTGGGAGCAGTCAAATCTTTCTGTGCTCTGTATCTTATAAAGGACCTTATTACTTATTTGAGATGCCTCCTGGCACGTTGTAATCAGTCCACTGTATGGGCTAATTATGTAGGCAAAACAGCAGTGGAACACAGGCTACAATCAGCAGCTTGCCATTTAAGCTGAGGTACTTTTCAGTGTCGTTGACAGAGGGCAGAACATTGATCAAGATACCAGAAGAATGACCTACTCCTTTTGAAATGTGGGATACCAATGGATCTTCCAGGCTCACAAGCAGTAAGAAGGGTCGACGGGCAGCAGTTTAATATATAATTCAAACTACTCCACCTACATCAATGTAGTAATCCTTTCATCCTGATTCACACCAGCTGCCAGGCCTACAAGATTGTCTTGAAATGTCCAGGAACTGAAGATTAATCATTAGAACACAGCAGCAACCAGCCAGGGAGAAAAAAAATCGATGGGGCTTTAAAATAACTGTTTCTTCTTTCATTGAGCAGATTGATTTGTTAGTTATAAAAATATTGGGGAAAGGTAAGAAGTGCTGTTTGACTGGCAGTCAAGAATTATCCAAGTGAATAATAAATTCTGTTCACTTTCCAATTGGTGAAGAATAATATGTCTTTGTGAGCAGAAGTAGAGAGCCAGAGAAACAGCCGCTATTGTAGAAGAGGTGGCACAATGGTGCAGCTAGTTGAGCCTCTGCCTCACTATGCCAGGGACCCAGGTTCAATCCTGAACTCGGGTACTGTCCATGTGGAGATTGCACGTTTACTTTGTGGCTACGTTGGGCGTTCTGGTAACTTCCCACATCCAAATGATGTGTAGATTGTCCTTTAATCGACCACTGTGAATTGTCCCTAGTGAGGGGGCGAGTGGGGTAACTCAGGGGGAGTTGAAGAAAATGTGTGGAGAATGAAACACAATGGGATTAAAGTGGGATTAATGCCAATGAGCGGTTGATGGCCAGTGAGGACTTGATGGGCTGAAGGGCATGTTTCTGTGCTGTACCTCTCTATAACACTCTGATTCTATCAAATGAAGAAAACAGATTGCAGGACACATTTGTTCAGTTACAGTCCTTATTTGTCATCAGGGAAAATGCTAGAATCTATTTTTAATGGTAATAAAATAACAGAAAATCATTAAATTATTAAGTAGTTGGCTTAGTTTTATGCAATAATTAAATACTAGCAATACTCAGCAGGCCAGGCAGCACCCTGTGGAAAGAAATAGAACCAATGTTTCAAATCAAAGACTCGTCACGAGGAAGGGAAACTGTAACCCTGTTTCTCTCTCCACAAATGCTGTTTGAGCTTTTTCTGGTTCTATTTCAAATTTACCACAACTACAGCTGTTTGATTTTCAAATTTATGAATAAAAAATTATGAATGACAAATTTGCTGCATTTCTTTGAGGGTGTATCAAGCAGGGAGGATAAATGGGTACCGGATGCGGCAATATATATGGATTTCCTGCAGCATTAGATAAGGAACCACTTAAAACGTTACCGTACAGGCTAAATTTGCACTGGGTTGGGGTAACATATTTGCATGAAGGGGGTAGTGACCAAGAAGCAAAAAATAGAAGATAGGCACAAAATGCTGGATTAACTCAGCGGGTCAGGAATAGGTGATGTTTCGGGTCGAGACCCTTCTTCAGTCTAAAGAAGGGTCTTGACCTATTTATTTTCTGCAGAGATGCTGCCTGACCCGCTGAGATACTCCAGTATTTTGTGTCTATCTTCGGTGTTAACTAGCAACTGCAGTTTTCCTACACATCGGAAAAAAATAGAGTTGAGACAAATGGGTACAGTGTATTTTGAATGGGTAATCTGACACAAGGAGGGTTAAAAATATAGAAACAGAGAAAATAGATGCAGATGTAGGCCATTCGTCCCTTCAAGCCACCATCGCGAATCAATATGATCATGGCTGATCGTCTAAACTCAGTACCCCATTCCTGCTTTCTCCCCGTATCCCTTCATTCTGTTAGCCCTAAGAGCAATATCTAACTCGCTCTTGAAAACATCCAGTGAATTAACCTCCACTGCTTTCTGTGGCAGAGAATTTCCACAGATTCACTACATTCTTTGTGAAAAGGTTTTTCCTCATTTCAGTCCTAAATGGCCTACCCCTTATTCTTTAACTGTGTCCCCTGGTTCTGGACTCCCCCAACATCGGAAACAATTTTCCTGCATCTAGCCTGTCCAATCCCTTAAGAATTGTATATGTTTCTATAAGATCACCTCTCATCCAGTGAATATAAGCCCAGTCGATATATAAATGCCAGTGAATATAAGCCCAGTCGATCCATTCTTTCATCATATGTCAGTCCCGCCATTCTGGGAATTAACCTGGTGAGCCTACGCTGCACTCCCTCAATAGCAAGAATCTCCTTCCTGATGTTAGGAGGCCTAAACTGCACATAATACTCCAGGTGTGGTTCCACTCGGGTCACTGCTGGGGCCACGCTATTTTTGACCAATATTAATGACTTATGAAGGGACCACTGGTATCATAGACAAGTAACCCTATGATACATAAGGTGGTGTAAACAACTAAGTTGTGAGGTCGACACAAAGGGCCTGGAAAGGACAGAGATGGGTTAATTGGTTGGACTAAATGTTCGAGTGTATTAAAAAAAAAATCATTTGAATAATCCACACATTTTAGAAGGAAGATTGAAAAAACAAATTATTATTTAAATGGTATGAGGCAATCCAATGAAAATTATAAACCTGAACATGCTGGAAATCTGCAATATAAATTAGAAAATGCTGGGAACCCTGTGATCAGCCAACATCTGCACAACAAGAAACAGGATAAAACGGAGAGTGGGGTAAACAAGGAAAATCTGGACAAATAATCATTGACCTGAAACATTAGCTTTGTTTCCACAGGTGCAGAATGTGTCCAGCATTATCTGTGGCCAGAAGATTATGTGGTACAAAAAAGATCATTAGACACAGGTGAGGTGCCAGAAGGCTGGAGGATATATAATGTCCCTTTATTGAAGGAGGGCAGCGGAGATAATAAGTCAGGTCAGTAAATCTGACAACAGTGATGGGGAAATTATTGGAGAAAATCTTGAGGGACAGGATTTATGTACATTTGGAAAGGCAGCAGCTGATGAGGGATAGTGGGAATAGTGGGAGAAATTCTGCTTCACTAATTTGACTGTATTTACTGAGGAGGTAACTATGAAAATTGATGAAGACAGGAAGGTAGGCTTATGAAGTCTTCATGGACTTCAGTGTGGCACTTGACAAGGTTCCGCATGGCAGGCCAGTCCAGAAAATTAAGGCACACGGGAATCCAAGTCGAGCTGGCTAATTGGCTACAAAAATAGCTTGATGATAGGAAGCAGAAGGTAATAATAATATGTGCTGTGCAATAACTGTTCACTTAAAAGTCATTATTATTATAATGCCAATGACACTTTCAATACTTTGTAACAGTATCTTTTGACTGGTGGCAGACCAATTTCCCTCTGGGATAAATAGTGTGGTATCATATTGTATCGTACAACAAGCAATTAGGAAAGGCAAGAAGTATTTTGACCATTGTAGAATGAATCGTAGAGTTATAAAGCACAGAAAACAGACCTTTTGGCCCAACATCCATGCCAACTAAGATAGCTACCCGAACTAGTCATATTAGCTTGAGTTTGGTCATCTCTAAGCCTTTCCTATCCATATACATATCCACATTTATTTAAACATTATAATTGTTCCCCACTCTACCACTGCGCCTGCCAGCTCGTTCCATATACCTACTGCCTTTTGCGTGGAACGTTTTCCCCTCTGGTCCTTTTCAAATCTTTTCCCTCTCACCTTAAAGCTATTCCCGCTAGTTATAGACTCACCTTACCTTGGTGACCATCCACCAGATCTATGCCCCTCTTGATTTCATAAATCCCTATAGGATATCAGCCTGCTTTGCTGCGGGACCAGCAGAACCCAGTTAATATGGTATTTCCTCATGATTCAAGTCCTCCAGTCTGGCACCATCCTTGTGAATCTTTTCTGCAGTCTCTCTAAATTAAGTAGAGATGCCATGTTCCAGTTGCGTAGGGCCCTGCTAAGATAGATACAGCACTGGTCTCAGTACCTAAGAAAGGATTGATTCCTGAGATGCTCAATTCATTTTATGAGGAGAGGTTCAGCAGCCTACGCTCTGTTTAGTTTGGAAGCAAGGGAGGCGATCACAATGAAACATCGGCATTTCCTATGGAGTTTAACGGAGTAGATGTGAAGTCAAGGTTGACCATGACTGGTGGTTGGTCACAGGCTCCATCTTTACTACTGCATAGTCGACAATAAGGCTAGTTCAGGTAGCCATCTTTTGACCATTTACGACGGATATGAAAAGAGACTTCTTCGCATGGGGTGGGGTGGCAATGGGGTAAGGGAGGGTGGCTTCCCAAGAATGGTGCTTTGTATGAGTAATTATTTTCAAGATAGAGATTGATAATTTTGAGATATTAAAAGAACTAATGGATGTGGAGTAAATGCAAGCAAGCGGCTTTGAGGTAAAAGGACAGCCACGGTCTTTTCAAATGGTGGATAGATCATAACGGGTTGAATGGATGACTTCTGCTTAAGTTCTCATGTTCTATCTATGGTGTTTCCATCCACTTGCAACTTTGTTCTTATATTACTTATCTCTAAAAAAAATCTGTCAATGCTTTTGTAGATATTTTTTAGTTGCTCAGTTATAAATACAAGCTCACCCATCAGGAACAAATCCATGATATACTGTGGGTAATGAAGTGTTAGTAAATACACATCTAGCACCCTGTGGGAGGTGTGGATCAGCCGGGTCCCACCATGTGATAAATTGTCTCATTCTCCTCGTGTGACTAAGTGAAGATAAGGGTCAACTGGCTCAGACTGTAATGGCTTTCACATCAAAAACACAAACCTCGCATGGGAAAATGAGAGCTACAGCCTCGGGTGAAGTAGTTAAAGGATAGTGTGACTGAACAATGATTATTATTGAATGTATCCTGGTCTCAAATGTGGCAACTTCATGGCTCAGAGTCCAAATGATCTGAACACAGTGGAGTCAGTCATATATTGACATAACAGCAGAGGTTATGGGGAGAAGGCAGGAGAATGGGGTTAGGAAGGAGCGATAGATCAACCATGATTGAATGGTGGAGTAGACCTGATGGGCCGAATGGCCTAATTCTACTCATATCACTTATAACCTTATGACCTTACGAACCCTACAGGCTGATGACTATCAGTGGAACAGAGCAGTACAGAGTCTTTTACCCAGAGTAGAGGAATTAAGGACCTGAGGACCAGAGGACAGACACTCAAGGTGAAGGGGAAAAGATTTAATAGGAATCTGAGGGGTAACATTTTCACACAAAAGGTGGTGGGTGTATGGAACAAGCTGCCAGAGGAGGTAGTTGAGGCTGGGACAATCCCATCATTTAAGAAACAGTTAGACAGGTACATGGATAGGACAGATTTGGAGGGATATGGGCCTAGCGCAGGCAAGTGGGACTGGTGTAGCTGGGACATTGCTGGCCAGCGTGGGTGAGTTGGGCCGAAGAACCTGTTTCCACATTGTATCGATCTATGACTCTCTATGACTCTATTACTCTCCAATATCTGGAAACAGTTAGATTCTCAAAAGCTGGTTATGCGGAAGGTTGGGACTGATCAGGGTCTTGAGAAGCTGGACAGAGTTTAGTTTAATTTAGTTTAGAGTCAGTATGAATACAGGGCCTTCACTCCAACATGTCTATGCTGATCATCGATCACCCCTTACTTTACTAATCCAAGCGTATTCGAGAAAAGGTGTATTGTTGATGTGCTACACCTGCCAATTTATTTCCAAAGCTTCACATAGTACGTCATCCACATTTATGTTTTGAGTTGCACTGGATGCTGTTCTGTAGAGGGCAGTGTTGTGCATGCGACAACTCTATGAAAAGTAGGCAGATGTGAAGTCAATTAGCTTGCAATTTTGAATAAATGCCAGTTTCAGCTATGCCTGCACTTAATCCTACACAGCTGAATCTGTGTTGAGCAGCAGGGAGGAACACCCACTAGAGCCTCTGAGGGAGAATCATCAATTACTTTCAGGTTACTTTCAGATTAATGTCATCCATGGTGCTGCACAGAAAGTGACAGAGCAGATCATTGGTGGGTGGGGACCATGTCTCAGTTGTACTGGTGGAGCAGGTGGCAAGACTCAAGGCTGTCTGTCGCCTTCTACACAATTTCACCAATAATGTAGCGTAAAGTCCAGAGCCACAAGTGATGTGGCAACATGTGAATGATACGAGCTTGAAAGGAAGCAGGAGGAGGAGGAAAGGAGGAGGCTACATAGACAGATCTTTCCTGGCTGGACTGAAGGTGAGCGACTCATCTGACTACCGTACAAATTATTACTCTCCAGTCAACAGAAGATGCACCTTTTAGCTTCCCTATGTTCCAGCACGGTGTTTCCTTTACTCACAATGCAAAAGATGCAGCCAAAACAATCTAAACATATCAATCTACGTTAAATAACCTGCTGATTTATGTTCCACCAACCCACACACTTGCACCTTTTCAGGTTGGCCATGGGTTTTGTTTTTTGCTTAATTTAAAGAAACAGGCCCTTCGGCCCACCGAGGCTGCACTCACCAGCGATCCCCATACGTTAACACTACCCTACACACACAAGGGACAACTTTACTTAAAAAAAACCCCATTTATACTGTCAATTAATCTACAAACCTGAGGTAGACATAAAATGCTGGAGTAACTCAGCGGGACAGGCAGCATCTCGGGAGAGAAGGAATGGGTGACGTTTTGGGTCAAGACACTTCTTCAGACTTTCCTACAAATCTGTATGTCTTTGGAGTATGGGTGGAAACTGAAGATCTCGGAGCAAACCTACACAGGTCACGAAGCCAACGTACAAACTCCGTACAGACAGAACCCATAGTCGGGATCGAATCTGGGTCTCCGGCGCTGTAAGGCAGCAGCTCTACCACTGCGCCACCATGCCGCCATTAACGTCAAAGCTGTCAGGTAATTGTTACTTCGGAGGCATCCGACGAGAGGGAATGCATGCCTGTAGCCAGCAGGTCAGTTGGAATATGAGGTGGAGTGTGGGTAGGGTGCGCAGTAGGAGTTGAGGTATGCAGTGCTTATACAAGTCCTTTTGTTTTGATGAGGACTTGGTATAAATGTATAGGATAAATAAATCATTTTGCCCAGAAAGTAAATCAGCCCCCTCAGTGCTTGCCTATCCTTGATCTCGCCTATTCTGGTGCTTCTACCCAGTGCTGTTGGTTGTGGAGGTTAACTATTCTACCCTTTGCCTTGGCCGCCAACCAGTCATGCTTTGTATCACACTGCATACAGATGATACCTCCCACTCAGTATCTCATTAAAGTCTAATGTGTGAAAGCACGTGATGATGTTCCTATGTCACTGGTGTCCTTGGCTCTACCACAACACCTGTGGTGGCAGTGGCAGTGGTAGAGTTGCTGCCTCACAACGCTAGAGACCTTGGTTCGATCCTGACTATGGGCGCTGTCTGTATGGAGTTTGTACACCTCTCCAACAACCTTCTGCCGAAGCATCCCAAACACTCTGAATAAGCTTCTGGCCCGCTCACCTCCATGGTAGACTACTATTCAATCTTTTTAAAAGGCCTGGATGAGTTACTTAATGACTTCCACCACCTACTAAACCACAATGCGGGGGATGATGGGAATGGAAAGTGGAAGCTGATCATTTCATTAGTCCCGCACATTCCTGACATTGGCCTCCTGCAGAAGCATTTAATCACTCAGCAGAGTGTCAATAGCATTGGTTGCACCTTTGTCATAGTAATTGGGAGGGAAGTGATGTTCGGAATTGAAGGCACCTGCTTTTTCCCATGTGACATTTGCATCTGCTGCTGAATTTTGTCTGCTAATTTGACTGAAGCCCCACAGTTGAACTGAAGCCCGGCTAAGTAACCAGGTTGTCCCTTCATGGAAACAAGGCAAAAAAAAAAAAGAGACTTCCAGCCCCTCTGGGCTGTTCAAGCTCTTAAATAAATAGAACCGCAGCTCCAGTGACCCACTTCTTCCTCAGAAAGCTAATGGTGGGAGCCCTAAGGACATTTAAAAATCATTTAGCAGTATATATATTAGGAAGATAGACTCAAAATGCTGGAGTAACTCAGTGGGGCAGACAGTATCTCTGGAGAGAAGGAATGGGCGACGTTTCGGGTCGAGATCCTCCTTCAGACCCGAAACGTCACCCATTCATTCTCACCTGAGATGCTGTCTGTCCTGCTGAGTTACTCCAGCTCTTTGTGTCTATCTTTGGTTTAAACCAGCATTTGCAATTCCTTCCGACACATTTTATATCAGGAAGAGCAGGAAGACCTGACTCTCTCAAATAATACCTCCAAACATCAGATCTTGGTTTGTGACAAAGGTTCATTGTCTTTGCCCTATGTAATGATGATTGCATGTGAGAGTCAGCTATAATATAAGGAACTTCTTGTTTCAGAGATGCATGATTTTATTTAAAACCAATTCCTTCTATCACACCAGATTACATTATGTTCCCTGTCAGTGGCACCAATAGGTTTGTGAAAAGCGTGTCAGACTGTTGTAGCTCAATCGCACACATCATACGGACCATTCCAGCATATCTCTGTAGAGAAATAAAAAATGCACGCATGCATTGGTTGTCTTATCCCATTGTGAGTAACAAAGGCTGGTATTTATTGATTAAAACAAAATAGTCTGCTGTCATTCTGCTAGCCCTTTGTGGCAGGTTAATGAAGGTTGTCTAATTCCTGGTGTCACTCAATATGCTTCGGATTCTGTTGAAATATTGATTGTCAATCCTAGTGAAGGACTTAAGCCCATGATGTGAAACACCAGCAAGGTTGAGGAAAAGATGAGGCAAACTAAAGTATATTGATTAGTAATTAGCTTGGAGTCTGGGAGTCCGGTGGGAAGATGTGTTCCTTCCTGCAGGTTTTTAGTAAGGAACCTTGGTAAAAGGTCAAGAACCAATATGCAGGGTGCAACATGCTGCCTCACACTGCCACGGCAAGGTCAGCAGCATAATCAAGGACGAGTGCACAGAATCTCTTGCCCGGAGCAGGTGAATCGAGGACCAGAGGACATAGGTTTAAGGGAAGGGGAAAAGATTTTATAGGAATCTGAGGGGTATCTTTTTCACACAAAGGGTGGTGGGTGTATGAAACAAGCTGCCAGAGGAGGTAGTTGAGGCTGCGACTATCCCAATGTTTCAGAAACAGTTAGACAGGTACTGTACATGGATAGGACAGGTTTAGAGGGATATGCAGGCAGGTGGGATGAGTGTAGCTGCGACAGGCCTTTTGGCCGGTGTGGGACAGTTGGGCCAAAGGGCCTGTTTTCACTCTGTATCACTCTATGACTATGAGTCACACCCTGGCCACTCCCTCTTCTCCCCTTTCCCATCAGGCAAAAGGTATAGAAGTGTGAAAATGCTCAAACAATTGGGCATCCGTAGACTAATAGATTAATATGTACTCTTCTTCCAATAGTCCACTGAATCAATACATACATGCCTTTTGAATGTCCTGTGGGTGACATTCAAACGTGCAGTCCTTTTAATAAATGAGAGGGTAGATTTGTATGCTTCCTTGTAGGTTAGAACATTGAGGCATTTTGAAGGCCTGGTGAGGTACTCTTCTAGGTTTTGGCCTTGATTGAATTATGAATGTTGGACACGAACCTTTACTCTCCTTGGAAAGCTAATGGTGGGAGCCCTATGGACATTTAAAAATCATTTAGCAGTATATATGTATATCAGGAAGATAGACACAAAAAGCTGGAGTACCTCAGTGGGACAGACAGCATCTCTGGAGAGAAGGAATGGGTGACGTTTCGGGTCGAGATCCTTCTTCAGACCCGAAACGCCACCCATTCCTTCTCTCCAGAGATGCTGTCTGTCCCGCTGAGCTACTCCAGCTCTTTGTGTCTATCTTTGGTTTAAACCAGCATTTGCAATTCCTTCCGACACATTTTATATCAGGAAGAGCTCTCTCCAAATAATACCTCCAAATATTGAGGCATTTTAAAGGCCTGGGGAGGTACTCTTCTAGGTTTTGGCCTTGATTGAATTATGAATGTTGGACACGAACCTTTACTCTCCTTGGCTGCTCCTGCCCCATCCTAGAATGCTCAGTGGCAATGCGGAGAGTCCGTTACTCTCTATCATAATGTGGAAAACATTCTCAATCATAATATCAGGAAATATTCGCTTTTGAGTCTCAGTTCAATGCTGTTTCACCGCCAACATTACCATCATCATTTTAATGAACACAAAATCATTTAAGCAAGACATAGTCTACCCATCTTTCACTGCGATAATAATTATCTCTTGTTTGTGTATTTTTGTCAATTATGAATGAGCAAACAGGATTCTTGTTGTTACGCAAACTCTTTTGGATTTTATAATGTGGTTGATAGCCATATAATTGCATTGTCTCCTCATTAAGTCTCGCAGTTGCAAGCACTCACTCTCTGATATGACAGTTCTCACTAAAGGACGATTGATTTTCCGTTTGTTGGTTCTTTCATCCATTTTGTGCTCATTCACGTAACTTAGGAAGGGATTTGTTCTGTGTTAACAAATTCTGGTCTCATCCAGCTGGCAAGACTCATTAGGCACATCTGAATATTGTCAATCACACACCATTAATCTGCCGTTGTGTTGTCTAATTGCTTTCAGGATGTACTCTGACGCATCGCAGGTTCCACTACAATTTGACGTGAAGGGAAATCCATTAGATCTGGATTTATGAAGCAGAAAGGAAGGCTCTCAAAGGGAATGGGTGTGCGTTTGAGAGCCAAGTGCCCAACATTCCACGTTCTTGTCGGTCCCACTGACTTACTCCAGCATTTTGTTTCTATCTTCAGTGTAAACTAGCAAATGCATTTCCTTCCTACACGTTTCATCTGCTCCACTGTGAAATCTCCTCAAGGCATGTATTGCACTTTGAAGAAGTTATTATAACATTCTCTCTTGCTGCTCCCCCTATGTGATTCCTTTGATCTCTCGTTTCTGCACCTTATCCTTCCTTATCTCTGTGCCTCCCTCTCCCCTGACTCTCAGTCTGAAGAAGGGTCTCGACCCGAAACGTCACCCATTCCTTCTACCCAGAGATGCTGCCTGTCCCGCTGAGTTACTCCAGCATTTTGTGTCTATCTTCCTTGCTACATTGTTGAACTGGTCAAGACTATTTAGTTTGCAAATGACTGCCTTTAATAATGTATGTTCTCTTGTTTGCTCTGCCTAATTTGAGCAATAGTAGTTGTAGCAACACTAAAAAAATCAATTTATATTAATTCTGATTAGGTTTAAGTAAACCTTGGCTTTTTAACTTGTCATCAGGAATAAGATATTGCTGTTGGGGAGATAGGGGGTTGGCATGAATTAACTAAACAACAAAGTTTATACAACACAAACACAGGCCATGCCTACCATCCATGCCAGCTCTTGTTAACATAGTCAGTATTTTGTGAGCTACACCAAAATTGGCAATATAGTGATGAAATGTATCTAAGGTTACAACAGGATCTGGATAAACTGTGGAAGTGGCCAAGGATTGGCAGATACAATCTCTCCTCATCTCAATGCTAAACAGAGACTGCGATGAAGATAATAGGTGGGAATCTATCTTTAATCCAATGATTCTTGCCATTCAATGCATTGAACAGTGGGAGTGCATGCATCAGACATCCAATGGGGAGTGGATGAGAGTAAAGTCAGGAGGAGGTGATGATCTCTTACCACAAGGTCAAATTTAACTATAATCTGCAAGGAACCGATGCCTTATGCACACTGCAATAGAAGATGGAATTTCATTTCGGAGTCACGTGAGTGACTTCGTGAAGAACCCGCCAGCACGCATGCGCGACTTCGCAACGCATTGCTGCCGACGGCTGGAGGTGGAGCGCGGCTCCCCACCAGCCCTTCAGAGGGCCGACTCAGGTAAGGCTAAGCCCCCTAGAGTTGGTGTTTCCTGTTGTGGGGACTGTTTTCTCTCCTAACAGGAACGTGGAAGGAGTCCAGGAACATTGTGTATGGGTGAGGCCGCCTCGGATCGGACTGCTGCGGCAGTCACCGGCGGCTCCAATACTCTGGAGTCGGGAAGCCCGTTGACCCAGGAGGGTCCAGGGTCACACTCTCGCCGGCGGAGGACGGCAGAGGGGGTGCCCGACTCCACACCGCAGCCCGCAGGGGACGCCACGGGCTGGCGGCACGCACAGGAGTGGGGCTTGCCGGCTCGCCGTCAAAAGACCGGCAGCCCCGACTTTGCGCTACAGCCCGCGGGAGACGCCGCAGGCTGGCGGCATGCAGCGGAGTGGGGCTTGTCGGCTCGCCATCAAAAGGTTCAACGGCAGAGCGGCAGCCCCGACTTTCCAGCACAGCCCGCGGGGGACACCGCGGGCTGACGGTGTGCATGCAGGAGTGGGGCTTGCAGGCTCGCCGTTCAAAGTTAGGAGCGGCAGAGCGGCAGCCCCGACTCTACACCACAGCCCGCGGGGGTGATACTGCGGGCTGACGGTGTGCATGTGGAGTAGGGGTTGCAGTGCTTACCATGGGCAGCAGCCCCGGCTCTACACCGCAGCCCGCAGGGGTCTCTGCGGGTTGCTGGCATTTAGGAAGGAGCAGGCTTGCAAACAAAGGCAGCCTGACTCCACACTACAGCTGCAGGGATTCTGTGGCCTGTCTACATTAAAGTGCCTTGCTACTCCATGGTATGCATTTCTTCAAGAAGTTGAGACTGCCAGCACATAGAAGTTATTAAAACATGAGAGGCTGGTCACCATACTTCTTAAAGACCCTCAGGTAAGAGACTAACCTTGAATAGCTAAAGGTCTGTATGAGAGTTTGCTTACAGATGGATGGAGACCAGAATGAAGGCACCACAGCAGGTCTCCTAGGGCCGTGCGACTTCAGATGGAAATCAGCAGCCACCATTCCAGAAGAACGCGGAGGTCGGGGAGCCCTGCGTAGCCAGGACCCGTCTCTCCACCACGGCTGACCATGGGGCCACAAAATGGTGGAGCACCGCGCGGGAGCAGGGTAGGCCTTGACTCCCTACCACTGTCACCTAAGCATAGTGACAGTGGGGCAAAGGTGCGTAAACATGTGACCCGCTCGGCGGCTTGTTTGTTTCCCCTACTATGCAGGTACCAGAGCAGGGGGAGAGCTGCGCACAGGTCATGCCCCGCTGCAGCAGGAGGCATCGACATACCACCGGGGGTAACCTGCTAGATTGCGGGCCGGTGATGGATCTGCTGGAAGTCGGGGAGCCCTGCAGGAGCAGGAGGTACCGGTGTTCCACCGGAACAGGCTGCCGGAGCGCAGACCGGTGGCAGCAGTTTACGGCCAGGCATCCCCGTTGCTACGGGTAAAGCCGGCTATGCGCCCTCACGGACCCGTGTGGTTAAGGGTGACAGCAGGCCTGCACGGACAGCGGAGCCGGTAATGGGGACCGGTACCGATCCTTCCCTCTGCCTTCCCATCAGGCAGAGGTGCCGCTTAGGTCCGAACGACGGCGGACTAGCGGTATGTCCGTGCAGGAGTCGTACAGCCTGCAGGAGCAGGAGGTACCGGCACTGCACCGGCACAGGCTGCCGGAGCGCAGACCGGTGGCAGCAGAATACGGTTAGGCGATCCCGTTGCTGCGGGTAAAGCCAGCCAAGCGCCGTCACAGACCCTCGGGGTGAGAGTGACGGTGTGCCTGCACGGACCACGGAGCCGGTATTGGGGACCGGTTCCGACTCCTTTCCTCTGCCTGCTCGTCAGGTAGAGAGGCCGCTAAGGTCCGAGAGACACCGAGCTAGCGGGTTGTCCGTGCGGAAGTCGTTCAGCCCCGCAGGAGCGGGTGCTGACGAGTACCTGTCAGCCACTTCGTAGAGGTGTGACCTACTGGCAGAAGCCCCAGCGACTCATCAGGGCCTGGGGAAGTCGACCTGTTGTCCGTGTGTAGCGGCAGCGGTCGCATGGCCAGGATGGAGCTAATGGTGAAAGAGTCACTCGGGTGGAGCTCCCGCCACGGTCGCCGAGTCCCCCATGGATGGGAGGATGAGACCATGCGTCGGCAAAGTCCGCGATGTGGGCAGCCGGCAAGCCCGCGCCGGCGTCGGGTCACCGTGCTGAGGCATTGGGTGCCGACTCCCCGCCGCGTTTGCCCTCCGTGGCAGCGGCATTAGGCTCCGCCAAACGAAGGCGTTCGAACACACCTCCCGCGCGGGAATCGCTCAGCTTTGCTGCGGCGGCTGGCAGCGACAACTTCCGGCACCGGGTTCACCTCGACGAGGTGCGGGCCAATGAAAGGAGCCTCAGCAGTATATCAGAGCATGAGGACTCCGACCGCCCGAGTGTTCAGGGCGAAGGGCGTATTGACCGTATGGAGTGGCTATTGGAGCTCCTTTTACACAACCAACGACAGGAGGCATCCATCATCAAAAGGCACAGGGAGGTTTCACCAGTCTCAACAGCCAGCCTGCGGCAGCCAGAGGAGGAGGAATTTGCAGACCCTACACCGGTTCCATCGGAGGTGCCGCCGGAAGAACTCCTTGATGTGGTGGCGAAATTTGCTTCTCCGGAGACCATGGGACTTCCCCTCAACCCCAAACTGGCTGCCACCGTGGACTTCCTGACCAATCATCAGCTCCAGGAGGAGGTCCTATCAGAGGCCATAAACAAATACAAGGCCCAGCGAACTGCAACTCCCTCAACGTGCCCATAGTCAATACGCCAATCTGGGGCAACATCAGCCCAAGGAGCAGGACCCAGGAGATGAAGCTCCAGCGGATCCTGAAGCTGCTTACTGCTGGGATTACCGCGTTTGTGCGGTCGGTGGATGGGGAGGATTTGAGCACCAAGCAGGAGGATGCTCTGGCTCTATTGTGTACCACAGTATGAGATAAACGCCTTCAGGAAGAGCGTCATTAAACCCACGCTGAACCCAAAATTTGGGGGGTTATGCAAAGCACCTCCTACGCCGCCACCCAGACAGTTGTTCGGGGAAGACCTCCCGAAGAGGGTCAAGGAGCTGGATGACCACGCTAAGACGGTGGGACTCATGCGGTCACATATCTCGACCAGGCAACAGGCCAGGGAAGTGCCATTTTCAGGCCACGAGGCCCTGCCGTTAGACCAGCAAGGACCTACGCTCCAGCTCCGCCTCAATTTCGGCAGCCTCAACAACCGAGGCCTTCTAGGACTAGGGCCCCAGCGGCCAGCATGGGTAATGCGGGCGCCGCATTATCAGCTCAACCCAGCACCTCCACTTCTGGCCAAACATAACAAGGACCGCCGATAACCATGAAGGTTCTGAACAGGCCATTACTGCGGTATGGTCTATCATCTAGAACCATGGATGCCATCGGAGCGTCATGCCGGGAGTCCACCTGGCGGCAATACCTCTCACACATCCGGAAGTGGGAAACCTACTGCGGCTGCTTCCAAATTACTGATGACGCTGTAACCATAACCGACGTATTGGAATTCCTGGCGGGGCTGCACCATGATGAACACCTGAGCTACAGTGCCATCAACAGCGCCAAGAGTGCGCTGTCATTCTACCTCAATATTAAGGTAGGATCCAACAGGCTGGTGCCCAGACCACGCTATAATATCACCTGGGATATCGGGGAAATACTCACCCTGCTCAGGACGTGGTCGCCCATGGAGGGCCTGGAGCTGGATAAACTCACCCTGAAGCTGGTGATGTTACTGGCACTGACTTCAGCGCAGAGGGTACAGACACTCCACAAAATCTGGATTGACAGGATGATCTCTACCCCTGCAGAAGTAGTCTTCGTCATAGACGAGCTACTCAAGCAGCATAGACCTGGGTGCACAGGGCTGCAGCTGAAGTTCCTGGCATACCCCGCTGATGCAAGGCTACGTTTAGCCGCCCATATCCGTCACTATGTGAAAGCGACGAGAAAACTGAAGGAATGGAGAAACCTCACCATAGAGTGACGGTCCAGACAATATCCAGGTGGCTCAGGATCGTCTTGGGTAAGTCACGTGTTGACACTAATGTCTTCAAATCCCATTCCACCAGGGCATGCATCAACGTCGGCGGCAAGGGTCATGGAGGTGCCCATGGACCATATTCTTGCCACAGTAGGATGGCGAATGAAGCCACCTTCCAGCGGTTCTACAATACATCTGTTGCCACTCCTCTACAGTTCGCGGAGGCCGTGCTGAATGCAGGTCAAGAACATGGAGATGTCCCCGAATGAGGGATTTTCTTTTGTTGTTAACAAATGTTGCTCTTGTTTTTCAGTACAAGCAGTCTGGAAAGTTGATTACTCCTATCCATCCTCATAAGTGGTGTGTGACAGCATGGACGTGGTCCAGGGCGTGGAATCACAGAGCTTTGAAGTCTTCACGAAGTCACTCACGTGACTCCGAAATGAAATAGTAAGATTGAACGAAAACTTACCAGTTCGAAGGTTGATCTTTATTTCATGAGGAGTTGCGATGAGGGATTTCGTGCCCTCCGCTCCCAACCCTCGATCATAATCAACTGGTAATTAGAGTCTCTTCAATCTTACTATGCCAAGTCATTTCTGTTGTTGTTTTCTGTGATTCCACACCACTACTTTGAAGAATGTCGCGCATGCGTGCTGGCGGGTTCTTCACGAAATCCCTCATCGCAACTCCTCATGAAATAAAGATCAACCTTCGAACTGGTAAGTTCTTGTTCAATCTTACTATTCCTCATTCAGATGCTGCTTAATGTTGGGGCGTATATGCATTGCAATGAGGCGGTAACATCCTTCTCAGCATGGACTGCAGGCCCTGCATAAAGGCATGTGGAAGGTGGGAGATAATCTTGCCCAGTCTCTTAGACATTTCACTCAAGCTTTGAGAAAGGATTCACCAGGCATGTCATCGTCTATGGCTGTTGGCCTTCACCTGGTATATTGAGGTGTTCACCTGACTCCACTGAGTAGAACCTATGCGTGATGTGGTCCCTCTTGGGAGCTGGTAGTCTTTGCCCTCACTGCAGGTTTCCCATTGATGACCCATCGTGTGCAGACATTACCTGCAGTTACCTTTTGCAATACCCAAAGTGTTGGGACATTGTTGTTCTACCTGTCAAAAGGTGGATGACGTCTCCTTCATTATCCTTTTATTAGGCCATTTCCAGCAGATTAAGAGGGATGTCCTGATTTACATAAAAAGATGAGATAGATACCAGCATGTGCAGTTTCATCCTAGCAGTCTGAAGAAGGGTTCCGACCCTAAACATCACCTATTCCTTTACTCCATAGATGCTGCCTGACCCTCTGAGTTGCTTCAGCACTTGTGTCCATCTTTGGTATAAACCAGCATCTGCAATTCCTTCCTTGACAAAAAGATGAAATACACAAAGCCAAAGTGAAAATAATAGTTGGAGGAACATGATAGATCTCGCCCTTACACCATCTGTAAATGCAAATCAGAGGAGATGGCGGGTGGGCAGAAATGAGAGGATCAGGTTTCAACTTGCTACCATCTTCAATAAACTCTCTGTCCCAGATGGACAAGGACACCACGGTGATCATTCTGATAATTTCCAGCAATGATTCATTCCTTCGGGAAATGACCAGATGAACGTGGGCTTGCCCACTGCTGTGGGTGCCAATGCACATACGGCAATATGCCCAGTGATCTGGGTGCCTTGGTTAGGTGGTGAGTAATGTGATGGGGATTATAGATACAGTGGTTTAGAACACCTCACACATGTAAGTGTGAGGTGAGGCAGATGAATTCTAGGTATGAGCCATGATTGATAGCCCATGACTACTGTTAGGTGAGTGATGACAGTTTAATAGCATGAAGTAATGTTTGGGACATATAAATTGTTGCTATTGCTGGGAGGTGGAATTTGATGACATGTCCACTGACCTTTAGTGCATTCACTCCCTTCGAGTTCCATTCTTGACATCGACGTTTAGTAGGACCTTTTCCCACTGCCTCTTGACATTGGGCAGTGTGGCGTTGGAACGTAATGCCTGAGTGGATGGTGAAGACAGGCACTCTCACAGTATTTAAAGAGTATCGAGGCAAACACATAAATTGCAAAGGCACAGAAAACTGCAAGCCATGGATGGTTGATGGGATTAATATTGATTGGTGCATGATGATGGATGTGGCCATGTGTGGCTTAAGGTTCTGTTTCTGTGTTGAATGAATCGATGACTCTGACTCTCTGACCCATGTGCATAGAGGACCTTTCTCATTTCTTCCACCTCATCCACCAAGGGGTCTGAGTTACATTGGGATATCGGGCACTAGTTTTTCTTTTGTAGTTTGCTTCACCCTTCAGTGGGTGCAGCGGTAGAGTTGCTGGCTTACATCGCCAGAGACCGGGGTTTGATCATGACTAGGGGTGCAGTCTTTATGGAGTTTGTACGTCTTCCGACATTACCGCCTGGGTTTTTTTCAGGATCTCCAAATTTCTTGCACATTCCAAAGACGTCCAGGTTTGTAGGTTAATTGGTTTTGAATGATTGTAAATTGTCCCTAGTGTGTGCAGGATAGTGTTATTATGCGGGGATTGCTGGTTGGCGCGGACTCGGTGGATTGTATCCCTAAACAAAACTAAAGTAAACTTATGAAACGACTGAGAACACTGGTTTGTGGAAGTGTCCACTTCCCTGTGAAGAAGTTCAGACACAGGTTTGTCTCATGTCAGCCTAGTAAATTTCCATCATTGCGGCAAATAAGACAATCAGCCTTTTCTCGATATTGAGCTGATGAAAATGAGATGGGGAATTTTGTGACTTTCCGGCATTGTGAGTAGTTGATCAGGCATCACAATCCTGGTGTACGCTTCGCATGGATGTTCAATTCAATCCCCACAAACATACAAGGACATAGTTGAATGGAACTGCTGAAAGAAACATTTGCCTCTCATGTGAGCTAAGAATTAGACTGCGAGGTAAACTGCTTGCAGTGGATTAATCATCCCGCTAGGTAAGAAGTGAGTTGCTAAAATAATTTTTGTGTTATTGTATTCTTCGCATGTGTGATGTTGTGCTGACAGGATGAGCATCTCTCAGAGTATCACCTGCTGTACTGCATAGAGTGAAGTTTTTTTCTGAGTGCCACTTGTTAGTTAATTTGAGAGCCTGACAAATTGTTCTTTGAAATTAGGAATCTGTGTGAAAAGAGCTCGTGAGATGTTTGCAGGATATCATCAGCTGGAGAAGACAGCCAGTGTCTTTCATGAATTCATCGGAAGGCTCCAATTAAATCATTATTTAGACATTTGCTCATTAGTTCATGACCTACTGTTCCATGCCAGGCTACCTGTCCCACGAATCAGACACTCCACAATATAGTGAAGCAAGACAGACTGTCCCTCACGCAATCCCTCAGCAGCCCATTAAGGTGGTGGTTGTTTAGGATGCATAATATGGATGATCTGCTTCAGCTGTATGTTAATTGGAGATGACCTCCTTTATTTATGTCTTCAACCATTCTAGGACCAAAGCACTGCTCTGTTTTTTTAATGGAGATATGGATCTCCTGAGGTTATCGTTTGGTGAAATTCACTTATGCAGAAGATATCATGATTAACACTGCACGGAAATTGTGTTACAATCACTGCTTGTTCTCTGGTCTTTCCCAGGAGATTCTTACAGTCACACATTGTGGTTTGATCTATCTATAAAAATACACGAAGCAACGTCAGAAACAGAAACCAACTAACTGCGTGTAAAAGGTTTTGTAAAATAAACGGGGCTTGAATGCGAGATAATAAAAAACAGTGCCACAGTGATGGTTGCTATTTGGAAAATGCTGGTCAATAATATATTTTTTAACGCTCCTAAAGAAACCTTCAAAAGGTGCCATTTTAGTGTTTTGTCAATGGCACCATAAAAGCCTTCCATGCATGTGTCAGAGTACAGGGTACAAGAAACCAGTCAACAAAGCCCACGGCCGACGGCCCCAGGGTCTGTGGAGCCCGCGTCTGGGGCCTGAGTCGGGGCCACGGAGGCACGAGGAGGGGGCCTGGTGATGATAGTGCAGTGGTCGGTGTGGTGGTCGATGATGGCGCAAACCGATGGATGAGCACAGACATGTGGAAGTGACGACGCTGCTGCTGGGTGAATTGAACAAAGGAAAACCCAGTGTGGGGTGGGGGGAAGACAATGGGGACCTGTTGTGGGGGGACCACCATGAGCGAGGGGGACGAAGAATGGACAATGGAGGTTCCAAAGGGGGGTGGGGTACAATAACCGACGTGAGTGGGGGTTGGGGGGGGGAGAACAGAGGGGGAATTGCCACGGGGTACTTTGTAACTTCGTAAGCGCCCTTTATGGGTGACTATTTGCATACCTTGGGTATACATGCAAAGAATTTCACTGTGACTTGTCACATGTGACCGGGTTACACAAACAGCTGGAGAAACTCAATGGGTGCAGCAGCATCTAAGGAGCGAAGGAGATAGGCGACGTTTCGGGTCGAGACCCTTCTTCAGACTTGAGACTTATCACATGTGATAATTAAGTATTCAATTCAATCCAATTCAACAAACTGGTCTTCAGAGTAATTAGTGTTTGTACATCAAAGGTGCTTAGCCAACATCAAAAGGCATTTTGTAAAGACATCTCCTTTTCTTTAATGCAAGAATGACCTTATTTGCATTTAGGTGGGCAATCATCGAACACAATGCCTTCAGGGTAAAGTAACCCACACCAATAGATACCTCAAGGGGAACTGTAGCTTCATGGAGAAACTGTTCGTCCGTCGGTTGGCGCCATCATCGACCACCGCATCGACCTCCCCACTATCACCACTGGGTCCCCTCCTGACGCCTCCGTGGCCCCGACCCAGGCCCCAGGCCACGGGGTCCACCATGGGCGGAAATCCTGGGGGGGAGAGACAGGAGGGAAACATGATAATTATGCGCGATGACTGGAGGGAGGTGTTGGTCAGAAGCGGAAATAGGGGGGGTGGGACTGAGGATAGAGCATGGTGATTGGAGGAGGGAGATGTCCTGGTGGAGCAAAGATCATAGAGCGAAGCGTAAATCGTCCCGTTTTTGGGGTTTCATCGCCTGGCATGGCTTAAAATCGGCTGCGGGATCTTCCATCGCCCAGCGGTCAAATTGCTGCATTGAGGTGATCGAGGCTCCAGATGTGGAAGCCCCCGCCGGGCAATGGAAGATCCCACAGCCAATTTTAAGCCATGCCAGGCGATGAAAGGCCCCGCGAACAGGCCGGTTAAAGCCCCACGATTCGGGGTGGACGAAGCTGCTGTTGCTGGAGTTCGGAGTCGGTCACGAACCAGGTCAGCTCCTGATGTTACTGTCCACAGGGCCCACGGCCGAAGCCTCCGAGGCCACGCGCATGTGTGTTTGTGTGTGCGTGCACGCGCGCGGGGCTGCCAAGAAATTGTGTCCCCCCATGTTTTGATAGCGATTTCCGCCCCTGGGCTCCACAGAGCCTGGGCCGTCAGCCGTGGGCTTTGTCGACCAGTTTGTTGTACCCTGTACTTCTTCATGGAGAAACTGAACTGGACCTCAGCACGAACATCAAAAAATAATGAATAAGATCTGGACTGGACCAGCGGGCGGTGAGTTTTTTTTTTACACAAGAGAATCAGAAGGACTATATTTTTCTGATACATAAACAATGCTTAAAATTAATGACTTGATACTTTAAGAAATGCTGCAACATCATGTGTAATTTAGAATATTAATAATCATGCTGTTAAAATACAATTTGTTGCCTACTGAAAGGCTTAGCAATACAAAAACATAGCAAAGTTAGCAAAACGTCCAATTAATCCACATTTTATTCATAGTGGAATTGTGCACAGACATTCTGGCGTGAACTAACATGGGTGAAAGAGTATTTATAAAAAAACCTGTAAAGAACATCAGCACTTTTCTTCTGTTTCTTCCCAGCTGTTTTAGGGGATGTTCACTGTTATCGAACTGTAGTTCATAAATTTGTAAGTTATAGGAGCAGAATTAGGCCATTCTGCCCATCAAGTCTATTCTGCCGTTCAGTCTTTCCCTCTTAACTCCATTCTGCTGCCTTCTCCCCATAGCCACTGGCACCATGTAGCCTAGTTGTAGATGACCATGCTTGCTCTGATCCATACAAAGATTGGAGAGATTGCAGGACATTTTCTCCTTGCTTTTCCTTAACTGCTGTGGAGAAACTACCAAAGTCCCATTACAATTCTTCGAGGTTCTTGCAATTTTTCCAGTAAAGGTGCTCCTTAGGATCTCTACTGTGATCCACATTCATGGCCATTCCAGCTGCTGGCAACTTACAAACATGTTAGAACCAGAGTTAGTATTAAATCACATTTCATGCCTCTAAAAGCCATCCAATTCAGCACAGTGCAGGGATAGAACTTGCGTTTAGTTTAGTTTAGTTTATTGTCACGTGTACTGAGAATTAGTGAAGAGCTTTTGTCGCGTGCTAACCAGTCAGCGGAAAGACTATACATGAGCTCAATCGAACCTTCCACAGTGTATAGATACATGATGAAGGGAATAACGTTTAGTGCAACATACAGTTCAGTATAGTCCAATTAAAGATAGCCTGAGGGTCTCCAGTAAGGTAGACAGTAGCTCAGGATGGCTCTCTAGTGTTGATAAGATGATTCAGTTGCCTGATAATAGCTGGGAAGAAACTGTCCCTGAATCTGGAGGTGTTTGATTTCATGCTTCTGTACATCTTGCCTGATGGGAGAATGGTGAGAGTCACCTTTGATTATGCTGGTGGCCTTGCCGAGGCAGCACGAGGTGCAAATGGAGTAAATGGAAGGGAGGTTGGATTGTGTGATGGTCTGGGAGATGTCCACACTTCTGATTTGTAGGTTCAGGGTAATACCGACTTGATCATTCGCATCGAACATTCACCCAGCCTCTACCCATTCCCACCACAATTCCCACCCATCTCCATAACCAAGGGGGCCATTGAAGAACATGTTCACACTTTCCTTTTGGAATCGAAAGCACTGTGTCATGATAAAATAACTATTAAGGGGCATCTTTGCCAACAAGGACCTCGGTAGACCAGATCAACGATGGGTTCATAACACAACCATACTTATTCCGTGACTGATAATCAAATTTTGTGGAGGTTTATTTTGGGAGAAGTAAATGAAAGGCTAGGCAGAGTAAAGCCTTATAAATTCAGAGGTCCTATTTGTGAAGCTTTCTACCGTGACAAGTCTCTAGAGAAAACCATCCATGTTTGTCCAACCTCTACTTATAGGTAACACTCTGTAAATGTGTCCAAAGTCTACTTATTGAAATATAACATTCCCATTGATTCTTGGAATTCTCTGTCTCATAACTGCTCAAATTGGGGAAGCATTTAGGATGATGTATTGGGAATATGCATTGGGAATGGTCAGTAGTCCTGTGTAAACAGCGGTCCACTTCACAACTACTCACCTGATGTACTATTAGGTTCACCTGCTCCATCTGTGGAACACTCATTGGCTTTAGGGTGGCACAGTGGTAGTGCTGCTGCCTCACAGCAGCAGAGATCTGAGTTTGGTCCTGACTGTGTGGAGTTTGCATGTTCTCCCTGTAACCGCATAGGTTTTCTCCGGATACTCCGGTTCCATCCCACATCCCACCTCCCACGTTGTATGTTAATTGGCCTCTGCAAATTCTCTCTAGTGTGTAGGGAGTGGATGAGAAAGTGGGATAACAAAGAACTAGTGTGAACAAGTGCTCGATGGTTGACGTGGACTAGGTGGGCCAAAGGACCTGCATCTCTAAATTAAATCAAACTAAACCTGTCACTTCAGAACCCATAAAACCAGAGTGGAAGAAAGTCGTTCCCAACCCTGGGGTTCTGGGAAGAAGAGGAGAACGGGAAATACACCTAGTCCCCGCCCAACACCTTGATCACCATTTCTTTGCTTGCAAACAAAACATCATCCTGGCATGATTACAGTGGTGTCTGCTGAACCATGCAGTCTGAAAATTGATAGCTAGGTTACAACAGTGACTATACATCAAAAGTATTCATCGTCTGTGAAACGGTTCGCGGCATTGTGAAAGCTGTTACATGAATTAGGTATGTTACAAAACTTACCTTTAGCGGCGCTGCAGTTCTGTCACTGGCCGTGTGCGCGACTTTGGCGCCTTTAAGGGGGGGGGTTAAAATGTGTTTTTTCATTGCCATCCGGAATTATATTTTCTCGGAGTGCGATCTATTTCTGGAGATTCGTTCGTACTGGAGAGTAAGTACCGGTAAGTACCGGTAAGTTAATTTTTTTTTTTAATCGTCCGACTATTTCTGCGCTGCAGTAAAATAAAAATTAGCTCCTAATGCCGTGAACGCTGACAATGGGGACCGATTTTACGTAGGGGACAGGTAAGTGAAAGCTGTTTATTTTTACATATACACTTGCTTGTTTAGGGGACTTTAATCAATATTTCATGTTGCGAAACGGTGATTTAGTCCCCATATGAACTGGCAGAATTTTTCCTGCCAATATTGGGTTTAAATTCACCGCAACCTCAACGTTCCAATACAGCACGTTCCAGAAAATCCCACTCGCAAGCTGATTTAAATGGCCATTAATTTACAGGCATTAAAAACAAAATTCCTTCAATTTGGCCTATAAATTAATGACAATTAGATTTAAAAATCATGTTATATTGTGAATTCTTCTGTGAATGTTATTTGGACACTTAGGCTTAAAAAAAAATGTTAATATTTTCTTAAGAAATGGATAGATGTTTAGATCTAGTAATTGAATTTTGTAATTAGCTACAATTGGGTAACTAACTAATTATATGCTTTAATTTCAGGTCATCCAAGTAAGATTGTTTCATATTAGTTTCAGAATGCTTCAATCTACAATAACTGAAAATTTATTTCAGTTCACTTAATTTTTAAGAAAGTTATGGGCTTTTGACTGTCCTCGATCACAACTTTTGTGTTAAGTCAATGGAAAGGCAATGGGGAACAAGATGCTAATTTCCGAGTATGAAAATGGCCATAGCTTCTTTAATACTGAAGATATGAAAGTGAATTAGGTGTCAAATTAAACTTCTTTGTATGCTTTATGTGATGGGATAAATTGCAGACTTGATTTTTTTAATCTCAAAATTTTGTAACATTGCTACATGAATGTAAGTCCTTCTTTTGTACTGAATAATTCTCCAGCATGGCTCTCAACGTGGCCCTCCCATCTCGAGTGAGAGAGGCTTACAGAGGAAGACAGGTTTCACTGTTGCCAAGCAATTTAACTTCTCAAGTGCTTTAACTGGCTTTCACTTACCTTTGTTATTAACAAACTCTCCCCTGAAGGATTGGATGAGACATTAGTATTCTGCCTCCGGACCCCGTCTTTAAGTCAGATTTGTGGATGGAAGTCACTTCACTCTGCTGACTCTGAGAGTCTTTTATGAAATGAAGTGTGACATTGTCAAACTGGTTCTTTCATAATGATGTAAAAGTGCCCTCAATTTGACATTAAATAGATAAGTTCACATTGAGAGGTTATGGATTGGATACATGCAGTCTTGTACAATGGGAATAAATCATACTGAAGTAATATAGGGGTGGTTTTCCACTTTGGGGCTGATGAACTTTCTAAAATAGTTTACGGGCAGGAATACCTGACCCGGAAGTGTTTGGTACTGAAATGGAAAACACTTCTCTGCTGCTACCAATCATGCCCCATAGGGCTTGACATAATTACCTTTGGATAACATAGAACTGGTGAACATGTGATTGATGGTCGATGTGGACACCGATAGAATGAAGGGCCTGTTTCTATCTGTACCTCTAAACTCTGAACTCTAAAACCAAACTTACTAAAAGATAACCTGTTAAGAAAAAAAGCTAAATCCCACAACTCCATGGTATAACATTCCATGATATTGATAGCAGACAGGCCATTCAGCACAAAAGGCCTACGTCAACGTTTATCCACTATAGAATGATGCTTCACCTATTTGTGACAATGCATCTTTGCCACGAGTTTACCAGGCTACCTCTAGAATACTTTGTTCCCTTTTGTATCAACTATTCATTATGGTTCCTGGTTCTCACCACTCTTGAGGTAAAGAGGTGTCTCTTGAATTCTTTATTGGGTATGTCAGGGCTGTCTTATACTTGTGGCAGATCTGCCCTGAGATGAGATTGTCGATGGGTGGTATGAAGACAAAGAAGAGATATCGAGGATCTACAATTGGGGGTAAGTATAGAGCAGCAGGCAACTGGAGAAGTGAAGGTGATAATTGGATTGTTGCAAAGGGAACCAGATATGACCTGTCTCACCAAACTGGACGATGGTTTTGGAGAAGGATGGTAGGGAGTTAAAAAAGGTTAATAAAAATAAATGACTCCCATCTTCACAATTCTGATTGACTGGCTATCAGAAAAGCTTATTTGGAGGGCGGCACAATTGTTACTGCCTTACAGCGCCAGAGACCAGGGTTCGATCCTGACTACTGGTGCCGTCTCTACGGAATTTGTACATTTTCCCAGTAACCGCATGGGTTTTCTCCGGCTGCTCCGGTTTCCTCCCACATTCCAAAGATGCGCAGGTTTGTAGGTGAATTGGCTGTAAATTGTCTCCAGTGTATAGGATAGAACTAGCCATATGGGTAATCGCTGATCTTTGGGCCGATGCGCCTGTTTCCGCACTCGTGTCTCCTTGGTACCCTCCAGCTCTGCCCTTGCTCCTCCTCACCCTAGTCACAACAGAGACAGAGTCCCTCTAGTCCTTACCTTCCACCCCATCAACTGTCGCATACAACACATAACCCTCAGAGATTTCCGCCACCTTCAACGAGATCCCACCATTAGCCACATTTTCCCATCTCCACCCCTTTCTGCCTTCCGCAACTCCCTGGTTAACTCATCCCCTTCCCACCCAAACCACTCCCTCCCCAGGTACCTTCCCCTGCAACTGTAGAAGATGCAACACCTGTCGTTATACCTCCTGCATCGATTGTCCAGGGACCCTGACAGTCCTTTCAGGTTAGGCAGAGGTTCACTTGCACCTCCTCCAGCCTCATCTACTGTATCTGTTATCCAAGATGTGGACTCTTATACATCGGTGAGATCAAACGCAGACTGGGCGATCGTTTTGTGGAACACCTTCGCTCAGCCCGCTTGAACCAACCTGATCTCCCGGTTGCTAAACACTTTAATTCTCTTTCCCATTCCTACACAGAGCTTCCTGTCCTTGGTCACCTCCATTGTCAGAGTGACGCTAAACGCAAATTGGAGGAACAGCATCTCATATTTTGCATGGGCAGATTTCAGCCCATTGGTATGAATATTGATTTTTCTCACTAGCCATAGCATTCCCTCTCTCTCTATCCCTCCCCCACCCAAGTTGCACTAGCTTCTCAATTTCACCCTACAAACAGCCTACAATGGCCTGTTTCCTTTATCATCGTTACTTATTTGCATATCTTTCATTCATTGTTCTTTATCTCTCCACCATCTATATCTCTCTTTTTCCTTATCCCTAACCATTCTGAAGAAGGGTCTCGACCTGAAACGTCACCCATTCCTTCTCTCCAGAGATGCTGCCTGCCCCGTTGAGTTATTCCAGCCTTTTGTGTCCATCTTCGGTTTAAACCAGCATATGCAGTTCCTTCTTACACTATTTTCACACTGTATCTCTAAACTAAATGAAACTTAGCCAAACCAAACTAAACTAAACTGAACTAAACAAATTACGGGGTAAATAACGAGATTGGAGCAGATCTTTAAGCAGTGCATGAGTTGCAGTTTTGAACAGGGGTTGTTGCAATGACAAGCACTGACCCGGAGAGTGATTGCACATTCAAAGGGTGATGGAAAGCTGAAGAGAGGAGACACGTTAGGGAGGAGTGCTGATGAAAGGCTTGCTGAGGAAGAGGGACTATTTTGAATGACCATCACCACTGCCATATCTAACAGACATTGTGCAAGTCATGATCTTAAATACATCAATTAGTCTAACACAGTAACATTGATTTGTAGGATCAATGTTGGGCAGAACCTCCGAGGGCCCATTTATAATTCATATAAGATAATTATTAATATCCCATCCATTGGGCTGCATCTCCCATGGCATTCTATTCCTTCAGCAGCTTTAATTAGTCAACTAAGAATTTGGGTGGGATGGTTACAGAAACAATATTACTATCAACTGAGCGTTTGATGGCACTGAGCCTATATTCACTGGCGTTTAGAAGAATGAGGGGGGACCTAATTGAAATGTACAGATTAGTGAAAGGCTTGGATAGAGTGGGTGCGGAGAGGATGTTTCCACTACTTGGAGAGTCTCGAACTAGAGGTCACAGCCTCAGAAATAAAGGACGTTCTTTTGGGAAGGAGATGAGGAGAAATGTCTTTAGTCAAAGGGTGGTGAATCTATGCCACAGGCTTTGGAGGCAAAGTCAGTGGATATATTTAAGGCAGAGATAGATAGATTATTGATTAGTATGGGTGTCAGAGATAATGGGGAGAAGGCAGGAGAACGGGGTTAGCAGGGAGATATAGATCAGCCATGATTGAATGGCAGAGTAGATTTGATAGGCCAATTGGCCTAATTCTACTCTTCTCCTATCTACATGATCTTATGAACTGAGTTAATCCAAAACTGCAAGTACTCAATCTAATGTGACCCATGTCAGTAATTCATTTCCATTCACTTTGAAAAGGGCTATTTCTGAAATAGAGTTGGGCCAAAGGTGTGATTGTGAATTATTTTACTTCCAGCTCACCTTCACACTCCAGAATAGCAACTATTCCCCAACTCTTTTCGAGAATCAAAGTTAGACGGAGTGACACCTGTATGGGCGCGAGTAGTCGCCCAAAGAGTCGTACCTTTTTCTGGTTGCCGCTGGATTTTCAACATGTTGAAAATTTTCGGTGACCCGCTGCGACTATGATGGGTACTGGCAGTCGCCGAAAAATTAGTGTAAGTGGGACAGGCCTTTAACTGCTACTCCAACTGCACCATTCACTCCGTTAGTCGCACTCTGTCAGTCTATTCGTTCTATCCATCCATCGCTCTATCCAATAATGGATAATCCATCCATTATTAAAAAATAATTTATTTTCTCTCCCAGTTCTACTGAAGATACTTAGAACTGAAACATTAACTGCTTCTCTTAGCAAAGATGCTGTCTGAGCTTCTGGCTGTTTTCAACATTATTGTTTTACTCTAATATTCTTGCTGTTTTGAAGTCTGAGGAGAATCTGGGTTGAAGGGAAGTAACAGCTTGGAAACACAGTGATAATGACAATGACCCTTTGATCCGACATTTCCAGAAGATCCAGTATTATCATTGCCGTTTTACAAAACCAACTGTTTTCTTTAAATTAACCTAGTGTCTTACCCTGAACTACTTGATGTGCCAAACCACTATAGCTCTGGATTAACCAAAGACAATCCCGGCTAACGTCATCCTTTGCTTTATGCTCCTGCTTGATGTTGTTCCATATCGCTGGAGAATTTGCCAGCTTTTTCCCTTACATTAGTGATTAATTGAATAGGCACATTGTTATTCATGCTGAAAAACAAAGGCTGCCTTGGGCATGCTCAGAACAAAATATTCTTTAAAAAAAGTAAGATATATATAATCTTCTTAAAAGAGAAATGTAACAACATAACGTGATGCCACATAACACTGTGTTGGAAGGAACTGTAGATGCTGGTTCAAACTGACTATAGACACAAAATGCTGGAGTAAGTAGGCAGGACAGGCAGCATCTCCGACGAGAAGGAATGGGTGACGTTTCGGGTCGAGAACCTTCAGTATGGAGAAGGGTCTCGACCCGAAACGTCACCCATTCCTTCTCTCCAGAAATGCTGCCTGTCTCGCTGACTACCTCCAGCATTTTGTATCTACCTTCGACAGCATAACACTGTTTAGTTGGTATGCCTCAATAAAGGACAAGATTATTGACCAGATTATCAAGGAATATAATAGAAATGCAAGAATATGGCAATGAGGTGGAGAGTCTTGGATCTAGAATCTTGAAGAATGACAGAGCAGACTCAAGTGATGTACACCTGCTCCTATTTCTAATGTTCTTATGTTCTTGTGTGACTAACTGCTCAAAGTGCTGCTTCAATAATGTTTTGTATGGAAATTCTAGAGTTTTTTTTCTGTTGTGCATCTTTTACTCCAGAGATGGTGCCTGACTCATTGAGTTACTCCAGTACTTTGTGTCTATCTGTGGTATTAACCAGCATCTGCAATTCCTTGTTTCAACATATAGTGTAGATGGCTACTGGACAGTCAGTGGAGAGAAATCATGGGCTGAAGGTCTGTTTCCATGCTGTGACTCTATGCCTTCCACTAAAATTATGGTGACGGGTGTGTGGCGGTAAATAATCTCTTGAAATATTGACCCTGCTGTCTCCTCACCCTTTCTTGTTGAAAACTGGAGTGAGAAGGGTCTTGATCCGAAATGTCACCATCTCTTCACTCCAGAGATGCTGCCTGTCTCGCTGAGTTACTCTAGCCTTTTGTGTCTATCTTCGTGATAGAGTAAGGTCTGTATGGCCAGCATTTGGCTGTTTAGTGATCATTTTTGTATGTTGTCCTCTGCAGGATAGTTGACGGGTCCTGTAGATGGCACTGTGGTGCCAGTCATCAGCTGCCAAGTGGAAGATCGAGAAAGTCTTGTCCTGAACTGTAATTGCATTTTGTAAGTCAAGGGAAAACATGTCTCAGCTGTCTATCCGGCAGTCTTAGACAAAGATTCATAAACTGGAGAGAAAAACAAATAGATAGAGCATCTAACATCTCAACACGTTTTAAATGTTTTATTTATGATTCGGATCTCATGAACGGGACACTGCTGAGGAAAATAAATCTCCCTCTGGCGCACTGAGGTCAAAGGGTAAAAAGGGAAGGCAGAATCCTTGGTATCAGGAGGTTTGATACCTTTAATGTGTAATCCGTATTTATTAAAATGGCTTAATTACTTTTCCAGCTACACTATTGTAATAGCTTTAAGAAATGCTTCAGCATCTTTGTTCTCAATATAGGGTTTCTGCCAAGTTTTATCTTATTTGCCCACCACTTATTGCCCTTGGTGTGCCTTTCAGAAGTGTTTAAACATAACAGGTAGGTAATTGCATTGTGCCTTCGTAGGAGGGGCTTAACAGAGGTCATGTGATCCAATAGAAAGAAAATGGAGCGCAGAACGGATTAAACTGTTGGATGAATGGTTAAGGACTCAAGCTGAAAATAATTCCAATTTATAAAGGTTAGAAAAATATATCAAAGTGTTATTGTATTGTATTCTATTCCAGCTCTAATGGCCAGCATTGTGTTGCTTTGTCTGCTACTGTTGTTTGGTATTGGAGAAGTATAGTACCTCGGCCTGGTCTAATGCTCATGCTACAATTCACACCAGTGCAACTGAACAAAAGAAAGCCCTGTATTCATCAGTTAAGGGATAAGAAAGGAATTGAACCCCAGTGAGAAATTATCTCTTCTTCATTGAAATATTGCAATGGGGTTATTAACATTCACACGGGAATGGAATGGAATGGAATACCTTATTGTCACATGTGACAAGGCACAGTGAAATTATTTGCTTATATACCCAATGTATGAGGTTTCACACAGAGAGTGGTGGGTCTCTGGAACTCTCTGCCACAGAGGGTAGTTGAGGCCAGTTCATTGGCTATATTTAAGAGGGAGTTAGATGTGGCCCTTGTGGCTAAGGGGATCAGAGGGTATGGAGAGAAGGCAGGTACGGGATACTGAGTTGGATGATCAGCCATGATCATATTGAATGGCAGTGCAGGCTCGAAGGGCCGAATGGCCTACTCCTGCACCTCATTTCTATGTTTCTATGTTTTTATGTATACAAATAGCAGCCACCTATGGCGCAGACAAAGTTACAAAGTACGCCGGCTCCTCCTTTGTTCTTCCCCTGCCCCCCTCCCTCACAGCAGTTCCCTCACGCCGGGTCCTCCATTGTCCATTGCTCTTTCTCCCTCCCCCCCCCCCCCCCCCCCATTGTCCATTGTGCTTCCCCCTCCCACAAGGCAGTCTCCCCAAGCTCTCATTGACCATCGACCGCGGGTCGACCCATGAGGCTTCACCACCGCCGAGGGCCCATCGCCACAAGGCTCCACCACCGCCACAGAGGCTCCACCGTCGCTGCAATGCCGCCATAATGCAAACAGAGGCTCACTTTGAAGTTTCCACCCTCAGTAATGCAGCAATTCATGGATCTGTATGACTTGTACAAGACTATGGGGAGGAACTTGAACCCACAACCTCTCATTAGGTGACCCACCGTTGCCACACAAAAAGGGGCTGCAACATGAAATTCCAGCAAGACTCAAGAGCCGAGTGTTTATTTGTCTTATAAACCGGAACAATTATATTCTTACTTATTGCAATTTACAGGCACTTAAGATGCTGCAACAAAATAACAAATACAGTATACAATACATGTTATTCAACGTAAACTAGACAACGATAGTGCAAAACCAAATTATGTAGAGCCAACAAAATACTGTATGGTTTGGTGCTGAGGTTGGGTTGTGGTTAGGGTTGTGTGGGATAATTCAGAAACCTAATGGTTGATGGACCTGTATCCTTAGAATGACGGTAGACACAAAATGGTGGAGTAACTCAGTGGGACAGGCAGCATCTCTGGAGAGAAGGAATGTAAATCAATTGAGGGACATAATCAAGTGCAGAGACTGCTCCTCCTGAAACATCTGGACGATTTTGTCAGAATATCTTTGTCACAATTTCTACAAAAAATCTCATTGCTTAATAGTTAATTGCCTTCACTCCCCCAGCCACTGCCTTTCTTTCTATTTTTAACCTATCTTGCCTAGAATTTTTAAACCACTTCTTCCACTGACATTTTCTTTCCTCCCTATTCTGCTGCAGACTTCAATAGTTCTATTCTGACCTTTGCATCGATGATTACAATAGGGCAAACAATGTTGTGGAAAGAGGGTGGTAGAATCAAATAGTGGTCACATTGGAACTACATATTCTGCACTGCAGTTCTGCTGAGTGTTATTTTAATTCCTGAACATTAGGAGACACGCCAGACTTGGTTTTGTTGGCATTGTGTGGTTTAGGTGTAGTTTTAATCCCAGCACTAGTAAACTGGTGGGAAGCTGCTATGGCTAGAGGGATTCCAGAGAGGGGACAGCCTGTTAAGACATTTTAAAGAAAGACACAAACCCAGTCGGTCAGGCATCATCTCTGGGGAACATGAAAGGTGACACTTCAGTACCTTCAATCTCAACATTATTTTAGATTAGTTTACAGATACAGCACGGAAACAGGCCGCTCGGCCCACAGAATCTGCGCCGACCAGCACACTAACACTATCCTACACCTAATAGGGACAATTTACATGTGTAGAAAGAAACTGCAGATTCTGGTTTAAATCGAAGATAGACATAATATGCTGGAGTAACTCAGCGGGGCAGGCAGCATCACTGAAGAAAAGGAATTGGTGACGTTTTGGGTCGAGACCATTCTTCAGACTGATGATGTCTGAATGAATGTGAAATTAATTGCAGGAAGGGGCAGGTAGATGGTATCAGTGTAAGTCATGAGATAAAGGACCTCCTATAAGAGTGTTATAACCTTTAGGAGGCAGTGCCTTACATTTCTGGCCCATACAATACATTTTCTTCCTCTTTCTTTTGTCCTCAGTGTTTAAAACAAGACTTGCTTACCAAATCTCCAAACAATGGGTTAACAACCCATAAAAAAAAAAACCATTTGGACAGGTACATGGATAGGGTAGATTTAGAGGGATATGCGGCCAAATGCATATGTGTAGATGGGGCACATTGATCGGCATGGGAGAGTTGAACCGACGGGGCTGGTTTCCATGCTGTATGATTCTATGACTCTATAGGGATATCCTACCAAGCACTTTCCTCCCACAGAACATGGATTTTTAAATCCTGTGCCTTCACTTATTTCTCCTTGCCTGCCACATTTTTTTACCTTGACAGTGTCTAACAATGAAGGCCCAGGAACTTTATTGTAGTTCCTGAATTAAATAAAGATGATGTTAAGATTGGATATGCTGCAGATTGCTTAAGGGTCACAGTAGGTCACATTATAATAACATTGTTAACTGCTACAGCAGATACTGTTATATTTAATTCTGAGTGAAAGTCTATACTCATCTTTCAAAATGTTTGCTGTAGATATTAATAGTAAGATTAAACGAGAACTTACCAGTTTGAAGTTCGATCTTTATTTTATGAGGTGTTACGATGAGGGATTACGTGAAGACCCCACCAGCACGCATGCGCGACATTCTTCAAAGCAGTGGTGTGAAATCACAGAACAAACAGTCACAATGACTGACATAGTAAGAGAAAAAGAGAACTTTCGTACCAGGTGATCTTTATAATAGAGGGTCGGGAGCGGAGGGCACGTAATCCCTCATCGTAGCACCTCATAAAATAAAGATCAAACTTCAAACTGGTAAGTTCTCGTTTAATCTTATTATTTTACTTCGGAGTCACGTGAGTGACTACGTGAAGATTTCAAAGCTCTGTGATTTCATGCCCTGGAAGCTCCATGCTCACACACCGCTAAAGCTGGGATAAGAGGATGGACGTGATTCAGACAAGACACTGGCTGAAAAACAAAACAGGTATTTATTCATACCAAACACAATATTGTGTCCCATAAGGGTTATTTATCTGGCAGCACTTAAAATCCTCCCTGCATAATTGCCAGGGGAGGTCACGGGTTTGTTGTAAAAGCGGTGGAAGGTTCTCTCATTGTTCCAACCCGCTGTGGCCAGGATGTGATCCAGTGGTACCTCCATCCTTCTAGCCGCCGAGGTGGATGCTGCCCTGGTGGAGTGAGATTTATACACATTAGTATCCACCCCCGCCGCATCCAGAACCACCCTTAACCACCTGGAAATGGTTTGCACCGTGACCCTGTGATGAGGCTTCTTGTGACTGACAAGCAAAGCTGTTTCCGTGCCTCTTAGATCTTTAGTGACTGAAATGTATCGCAGAATCAATGTAACGATACAAAGACGGGTGTCCGCTGGGTAAGCCAGGAACTCCAACGTATGTCCAGACACTCCGGGTCGATCTTGCTTCAATAGTCCCTGCACCTGGAATGTGATCTTCCCACTGGTAATTGCCATGGCATCCAGACTGAGTTTGTGCAGGGACTGGACCCGTTGCGCCGTGATCAGTGCCATAATCATGACCATTTTGTAGGTTAATTTGGCCAAAGGGAGTCCCGTGCTCGGTGTCCATCCTCTCAGCATCGTCAATACCGTGCTGATGTCCCAGGTATGGCTATATCTGGGCCTGGGGGGATTGGAATTAAATATTCCCCTCATAAATTTGGACACTAGGGGATGTGACCCAATTCCCAATTGGTCACTCCCCTTGCCCAAGTAAGATGATAGGGCACTCCTGGCACAGTTAATGGCGCTGTAGCTTAGACCCTCATCGTAATGAAGGGTAGCCAGAAACTCCAGCACTTCCGTGATGGTGGCGGTTTCGTATGTTGTTTTGGTAGTCACGCAGAATCCTTCCCATTTCCTGATGTAGGTCAGGTACTGCTTCCTTGTGGACTCTCTGCAGGCTGCCGTGATGGTATCAATGGTCCTGTTGGAGAGTCCGAATCCATGAAGTGGCCGTTTTAAAATCTGCAAATCAATAATCCCATGCGGTCATGACATGGATGACATTCTCCTGTAACAGGATGAACAAGCAGGCTAGGTCTTTTATTCACCCTGATACAGGGTTCTGTGGCCATCTTCTGTACCAGAGGGAACCATGGTTGAGTAGGCCAGTCGGGCACTACCAAGATACCCGATGCGGAGTCTTGCTTGATTTTTTGCAAGACCCGACTGATGAGGCAGAAAGGGGGGAAAGCGTAGCAAAATAAATCCCCCCAGTGTAGCGAGAAAGCATCCATCGCTACTGGCCCCGGGTCTGGTTCCCAAGCAACATACGTTGGTAGTTGGTGATTTAGCCTGGACGCGAAAAGGTCGATATCTGGTGTCCCATAACGTTCTACAATATCTGCGAACACATTCCGATCCAACATCCATTCTATGTTGTCGTTGAATTTCCGTGACCTGGTGTCTGCCACTGTGTTTAGTTTACCTGGAAGGTAAGTTGCGGAGATCCAAATTTGTCTTTGCAGACACCAGTGCCAGATATTGTTGGCCAATTCATCACACGATATCGACTTTACACCGCCCATGTGGTTAATATAGGCTACCACCGTGGTGTTGTCAATCTGTATTCTGACATGAACTTTGTGCATGTTAGTGCAGTATGCCTTAAGGCCGTGAAATGCTGCCAGCATTTCTGAATAGTTAATCCCTAAGTTTTTAAATAGGGTTAACTCTGGTGCACTCCATCTACCTCCACAGCTAGAGTTAGTGTTAGTAGCTCCCCACCCTATGGCACTGGCATCCGTTTGTAAGGTGATCGAGGGGTTGGTGATAGTAATGGGTTTGGAACAATTTTGGGCATTACCCATCCACCAATATAATTCGGCTTTTGCCTTACCTGGAATTTTCATGGGCCTATCAAAATGGCCAGCATGATTTTTGAGCGCTGTAATTTTGGCTCTTTGTAAGTTTTGGTAATGTAAGGGCCCATGTTGTGCTGCAGGAAATGCAGCTACTATCTTCCCAATCACCCTGGCCACCTGCCGAATGGATGGGACCTTAATGCCAATGAGGCTCCTGCAAGCCTCTATCAGGTCTTCCACCTTGCTTGGTGGTAACGTGACAGACATTTGCACTGAGTCAATAATGAACCCCAAATATTTCATGGTGGTAGAAGGTTCCAATATTGATTTATCTGGATGTATCGTAAACCCCAGTTTCTGAAAAAGATGTTTCGTGGCTGTGACTGCCAAAGTAGCCATTTCCAAATTCTCCCCCACTATGAGGATGTCATCAAGATAGGCCATAACAGTATGATTCTGTTTCCTTAAATAGGCCAAAGCTGGTTTCAATATCTTGGTAAACAATCTGGGTGCTGACGATAGCCCATTAGGCAAAGCTTTATATTGCCATAATTGTCCCATCCAGATAAATTTTAAGTATTTCCTATGATCCTTGTGTATGGGTACTGAATAGTATGCATCTTTGAGGTCAACGCATGCCATGTAGTACCCATTGGCTATAAGCTGTATAGCAGTGTCGAAGGTGTCCATTTTAAAATGAATATACTGGACAGAAGTATTCAGGTCGGTCAAATCTATGATGATGCGGCAACCGCCATCTTTTTTGTTTTTAGTGAATATATTAGACACGAACTCCTGAGGTTCTTTAATGGCCTTCTCAATTACCCCTTTTTCTCTCAACCTCTGTAGTTCAGCATGCCCTGCTGCCTTATCTCTATGAGAAAGGACGAATTTCCGACTAGGTGCATGCTGTACCGGGGTAGGGAGTTCGTGAATAAATTCAATTTTGTAGCCCTGAATACTCCTGAGTATATAAGGATCAGAGGTAAAAGTGAGCCAATTCTCGAGGAACATGTGCAACCTGCCCCCTATGCAAAGTGAATTTGGGCCAGTAGTGTTCCTGGGGATCCCAGACCCACCTACCTCCATGGTTACTGCCGGTGTGGTGGTTTCTGGCCTTGCTTCCTCGGCTGGTTGTAGGTGTTCTGGGAGTGGCGCATCTTCCAAGGAGGCCGGCCTGGGCCTTGGCCTAAAAAAGACCGCTGAGCAGGTATGCCGGCCTTCGAGCTTTCACCACCGGCAGACCTGTTAGGGTAACTCTGCCCGGTGGGTGCGTAGGGGTGCGTTCTGTGTGGGTGATGAGGCTTAGTGTACCCAGGTACTTTAATAAGGCCCAAAGCCTTAGCCTCCTCGTCCAGATCTTTAACCTGTTTGGGGAGATCTTCCCCGAATAGCAGGCTTGGAGGCTGCGTCTTCCCAGGCTTACACAACCCCGCGAACTTGGGGTTAAGCGCCGGCTTTATAATGCTTTTCCTGAAATTATTTATTTCATACTGTGTGTTGCACAGTAAGGCCAAAGCATCTGTAGTTCTTCCGGCATATCCACTCCCACTGCTGTTCTGGCTGCTGCAGTAATCCCAGCGGTTAGGAGCTTCAGGATCTTCTGAAGTTTCATCTCCCGCCCTCTACTCGAGGGGCTCATGTTTCCCCATATCGGGTTGTTTACCGCGGGTACATTTAATGACTTGCAGTTTTCCGGCGCCATGTATTTATCTGCTGTGGCATTGATGGCCTGTTCCTGAAGTTGGTTAGTGGCCATATAATCATTGCTGGCAGCCAGCTTGGGGTGGATGGGTAGGGCCTTCTGGTTGGGCATGGCATGTTTGCTCACCACATCCATATAATCTTCACACACCCCTGACGCTGCAGGTGCTTCAGCCAACTCCCCTTCTTCTGGGTCAGCCCAGTTCTGACCCTCAATGCTCCTCTGTATAGAAGGGGATACATTTGGCAGTCCTCTAAGGGAACTTGCCGTGGGCCTACTAGGGGTCCCACTGTGATCCTGCCCCTGCTTAAGCAGGTCACGTTGGAGCAGCTGCTCCATCATCCGCTCAATGCGGTCAAGGCGACCTCCGTCGCTGCCTGCGAGCGGGGTGCCCTCGGGACCGGACTCCGCTGAGTCGGCCCCGGCCGACTTCCGGGTAGTTTTCCCCGACCGTGGCGTACCAACGGTCTCAAAGTCCGAAAAGTCGGGAGCTGCAGGTAGAACCTGTAGCTCTGGAGAGGCGGTTCTCCGTTGGCTGCTGTCCTTAGCCGCTGATTTGCCCGCCGCTCTCTTAGATTTTCTCCCTTCCATACTGGTCGACTCACTCCTTCGGTGAGACTTACCTGGCGTGAGCTTTTTAAACTCACGCTGGAGGAGCCCCGCTCCTCCCGACCGTCGCTTCCGCATGCGTACGACGATATGTCGCGCATGCGTGCTGGCGGGGTCTTCACGTAGTCACTCACGTGACTCCGAAGTAAAATTACTGTAGTATGGTGGCTTATTAGAACCTTGACTCCAGTCTTTTGGATTAAACTGAAGTCAAAGTGCATTACCAGAGTTACCTGGTAATCTGCGGCTAAACAACTCTCTCTGTTTATCAGACCTAACCAACATAACTCTGCGATTCAAAAAAAACCTCCAAGAAATTAGTGGAGACTTTGGGAACTAAAGTTTAAAATGCAGCGCAGTGCTGCCACCAATCCAGCGCTTGTTGGACCAAAGGGCTTGTATCTATGATGTATGGCTCTATGACAGTATAATTGGGTGGAAGCAGTATCAGTGAAGTATGATCATAAAAGAGAAGGTTAAGGACTTTGGTGATTCAAACTGGAACTAGGATGAGGATGGTAGGGTGGGACAGGTAGAACCAGGAGGTAGGAAAGAAACATACAAGAGATCAAAATAAAAAAGTAGAGATGAATGATGGGTCAATTGAATGAAATCGTAACTATAATCATTATCCTGCTAGTCCACATATTTTGTTAAAAATCAAACAAATTCTCAATCTATTTTTGTCCTCATTCATGGATATCATAAAGTCATGGTGATGGATGCACAGAGCACAGAAACAGGCCCTTCGCCCACCATATTCATGCAAACTGTTGCACCCATCTAATCCCATTTACCTCCATAGCCTTCCATGCCCTGGTATTTCACGTGCGTGTTCAGGTGCTTCTTCAATTTAGAGATACAGCGCGGAAACAGACCCTTCGGCACCGACCAGCGATCTCCGCACATTAATAGTATCTGAATATTAATATAAGCCGATTAACCTACAAATCTGTACGTCTTTGCAGTGTTGGAGGAAACAAAAGATCTCGTAGAAAACCCACGCGGTCACGGGGAGAACGCACAAACTCCATACAGACAAGCACCCACAGTTGGGTTTGATCACGGGTCTCTGGCGCTATAAGTGCCATAAGGCAGCAACTCTAGCACTGCGCCACCTATTATGAGTTTATCTGCCTCCACCACCACCTTAGACAGTGCATCCCAGAATCCAATCATGATTGCTGGGAAAGGATTTACTCGAAACCTGCTACCTCTCACCTTAAACCTTGGCTTCTTGTCATACACTCATGCAATGGCAAAAGATAACAACGCTATCTCCCTTATCTCGCGTATCTCTATCAGGCTACCTCTCACTCTCTTCTGCTCCAGGGAAACAAACCCATCCTACCCATCTCTCATGATTGAAATGCTCCAATCCAGGCTATTACGCCAGCCTTTAAAAGTTGGAAGAAAGCACCTGGTGGAAGCCATGAGCCAAATGCATTTGGGCTCTCATGACATGCTACCGTATGGGTGATGTTAGCAGTCATGATATTGTCATGATCAAAGGAATGATCATGATGGGGCTGATCAATGGAAGAAAACAATGATGTTGAACCCATAAACAATTATTCCGGACCCACAGCTAGTAAAAATGGGATATAGCATTGTGGAGCAGCAGCGAGACCTTTACCATTCACCTAACCGGGGGTACACTTGACATGGTTTGATGGTATCACTGAAGTGTGTGATAGATTTAATCACCTTGAAAAAGTATACGCACTCAAATTAAAATGGATTAAATCACCCAATAATACCCTGCCATTAATCGCCAAGGGTACTAGTATTATCAAATCTGCTAATATGATTTAATATCAATGTTATCTAGCATTATCAGAACAGTGAATATCTATCTGCATTGCCACTCAACCAAGCTCAAAACCCAAACTCTTTTTTTTAAACCATTACTGCATGCTATGTATTATGGAAAAATTAACAGATAGCCTGGAGTGATTTAATGCCTGCACCATCACATCAGGGGTCAGGGGACACTTATAAACCACTTGAACTCTCTGATCTCATTTACAAGGTTGCCTGAACTGTTTTATGAGTTGACTGCTTTGTAATCACCCCCCCAGGTATTCCTTTATTCTCTTCATAATTTATTTACGAATATCACAACCTCTTCAGAATGAGAATTCAATTTTCCCTGGGATTCAATGGCAGAGGAAAATGAGAGGACACGCAGGATTTGTTGCGAGGACGACAATCGGCTATCTATAATTATGGATGCTGAATGATAATCCCAGCCATTGGGTTCTCATAGTCACTGGTTCCTGGATTTGGTGGAGGATTTGGATCGAGTGAGTAAAATGGGAAATGTCCAGCTTCTTTTGCAGCCTCCAAAACCTCATGGTGTCCTCGAATGTTTTGTAGCCAATTAAATATTATTAGATTGTCGTGCTGACTGTAAAATTGCAAATTAAATAATTAAATTCGCAACAAAATGTTAACGCGGCTTATTAACAGGAGTCATTTTACTGGTAGTAAACATGACCAATAACAATTTGGCAACCTATTATACACCCTAATTAGTTTCTTCTTCTGTTGATTTCGCAAGAAAGAAGAAATGGACATGCAGTATAACTGATGGTTAATTAGATATTATCCGCTCACTGTATCACCTAAAGTTAAGATTGCATCCATTACCTTTGATTGAATTATTTCTGCTTTTGGTATGTTAACAAAGACATTGGTTTAAAAACTCTCCTAATATAGCAGGAGGAGGCACCATCAGGATCTGGAGGTTCACCTGACTAATAATACAATGTCATTTCAATGGGAAAGGATGGTCAAGTTAAATCTCTCTGGAGAAATCGAACTTTTTCATAGCTTTCATAACCTTGGGATGTCACAGAGAGGTTAATTATCAATGAAACACACTTTAAATTATGGGACATCACTCCAGGCATTTCCTCTGGGCACTGTCCTGCGCTGAACCTCCTTCGGCTACTCATCAATTACTGACATCATAAGGTCACAAATGGGAATATTTACTTTGGTTTGTTAAGTGTTCAGTTCCAAAAGTGATCTCTCAGTTAATGAAACCCTTTATGTCCACATGCGGTAAAACCTGGATGATGTTAAGGTTTATGATGATCATTGACATTAGATTAATGTCACATGAATGGCTGACAGCATCCATTTCAAACAATGTGTTAGAAGGTACTGCAGATGCTGGTTTAAACCGAAGATATACACAAAAGCTGGAGTAACTCAACGGGACAGGCAGCATCTCTGGAGAGAAGGAATGGGTGACATTTCGGGTCAAGATGTGTCTGTTTGAAGAAGGGTCTCGACCCGAAATGTCACCCATTCCTTCTCTCCGGAGATGCTGCCTGTCCCGCTGAGTTACTCCAGCATTTTGTGTCTATCTTCCATTTCAAACAAGATTAATTTGAACTAACAAGCTTTGACTCATCAAGGCAGTGCCAGATAGATTGGTGTTTAGTACGGGTGTCAGGGGTTATGGGGAGAAGGCAGGAGAATGAGATTGAGAAGGAGAGATATATCAGCCATGGTTGAATGGCGGAGTAGACTTGATGGACCGCATAGCCTAATTCTGCTCCGACAGCTTATTAACTTATTCTCACCATCGAATCCCCAAACATCAAAAGAGTGGGGTTTTGATGAAGGAAAAGCCCCCACTTAAATATGGAAGCTAGGACAAAGGCTACATGCAGCTAGCAATTCACTTTACAATCCTCCAGCAGCTTTCCATTGTCTACTAGGCACAAGTAAGGAAAGCTCTCAACTTGCCTGGATGAGTGCAGATCCACCAGTACTCAGTATCACCATAGTTTGTTTTACTGGCATCTCATCCTGAACATTCAATGCCTCCACCATGGATGCTACTCAGCTGCGATCTGTATCTGCTACAAAATGCACTGCAGAAACTTGCCAAGTTTCGCGTGATGGCGCCTTCCAAATCCATAACTTCTACTAATCAGGCCAAAAGTATCAGGCACATGGGAATGCCATTTCTCGCACGTTCCTCTCCAAGTCACACCACCTTGACTTGGAAGTATACTGCATATAACTGTTCCTTCATAATTGCCGAGTCTAAATATTGAATCCCTTGACACAACAGCACTGTGGGAATAACTTCACCATGCCGATTGAAGCCTCATCAAGAAGATGGTTTACCACTAGCATTTCATGGACACCAGGACATTAAATGTTGGGTTTGTCAATGATTCTCCCCATCTCCTTCTCTCCATCTCCTTCTTAACTAGTCCTTCGTGATAATGGACTCACTTGATGGATGAGACCAATGCGGGACCTGCAGACTCTGCGAAGGGGCAGGGACTATTTGAACAAATGTCCAAGTTGGTAATATGGGAATTGGATAGGCAGTATGCTCCTTCTGTCAAATGTTTACTCCTGGTGAAAGACTCAGTGCAACCCTGAGTACTTGTTCTCTTTAAGTGGTCTAAACACCCACTGTCAATATCTTTGGGGTTACCGTTGACCAGAAACTGAACAGGAGTAGCCTTGTACATATTGTTGCTACAAGAACAGATTAGAGGCTAGGAATCCTGTGATGAGTAACTCACCTCCTAATTCCCCAAAGCCTGTCCACAATCTACAAGGCTCAAGTCAGGAGTGTGTTTGGTTTAGTTTAGAGATACAGCGATCACCCCAAACACTAAAGGGCCTGTCCTACAAGCATGCAACTCTATGCGATTAGCGCGACCTAACGTGGTCGCTTGTGCCGTCCGGCGTCGCGGGGCCGGTCCCACTTCGATAGCCGGAGCCGTGCGGAATTGTGCAGAGTTCGTCCCGAGACCGCGCGGGGCTTCGAAAAACTGACTATGTCCAAAAATTCCGCTCGCAGTCGCCTCGACGCATTACACCCCTGCCCCGACATCGTACCTCCGTGAACCTATCTGTAGGTGCCTCCGTGACCCTCTATGTGTGTGGCTCCGTGGCCCTGTGTGTGTGTGCGCCTCTGTGCCCCTCTCTGTGTGCCCCTCTCTGTCTTGGCGAACTTACCTTAGACTTCGCTCCAAGTTCGCCTCACTTTGTGCCGCGTCGCGCCACTCACCCGACCTCCGCGCAGCCCCTACTTCTAGTTTGACCGCGTTCATCTTGGTGTGCTGACGCATGGTGCAGCGACCGGCTGGGAGGAGCAGCTCTCCTCCAGCGGTAAGTTTAAAAGCCTCAGGTAAGTGTCAAACTTGGTGGACGTCGATTTTCAGCGCTTGTTAATTCTTGTTACAGGAGGGTCAATTTCAAGCATGAAGAAGTCGTTAGCAGCAAGGCGAGCCGTAGCAAAAGTGTCTAATGCCCGCGGGAGTGCGGGTAGCGGACGGCCGCCTAGCTCATCTACGGAGTGGCTGGTGGTGAGACCAGTGACTACAAACTTGGGGTCCGAGAGCACCGTGGTTACGCCGGAGGGGTGTAAGGCCACTCAAACGTCTGTCCGGCCGATAGACTCAGACGTGTCCAGTCGGGAGGGTTCTCCCTCAAGAATGGTTACCGTAGAACGGGTATCTAGGATGGAGCTCCTATTGGAGAGGATGCTCCATCAAGAGCGCCGGCCTCTCGAAGAGCCCGCGCCAGCAGCACCTACTGGGCTGCCTGGTATCTCCCTCTTGGAGGAGGAGAGCATACCGAGTCAGTACGATTCTGACGCCGACTCTGAGGCCTTAGCGTTGGAGGCTGCCCCACGGGACGAAGGGCAACAGCCAGAGGTCCCATTCCTGGCGCCAGGTTTGCCATCCCAATAGACTCTGGAGAGCCACTGGGGCAAGAATTGGCTGCCAGTATAAATTACTTGGCTTCGCACCAGCTTCAGGAACTGGCCATGGACACAACGGCCAAAAATTATGACCCCCCCAGAAAATTGTATTCTGCTCAAAGTGCCGGGTGTCAACCAGGCCATTTGGGACCATATGGGACTAGGCATCCGAGCGCAGGAGTTGAAACTGCAACGGGTGCTGAAACTGCTCACAGCCGGCATTATGGTTTTTGGTAGAAGCATAGAAACATAGAAAATAGGTGCAGGAGTAGGCCATTCGGCCCTTCGAGCCTGCACTGCCATTCAATTTGATCATCCAACTCAGTATCCTGTAGGTCGGTGGATGGTGGGCTCCTGACTGAAGTTCAGCAGGATGCCCTGGCTCTCATGTGCAACGTGCACTTTGAAATTAACTGTCTTAGAAAGAGCACTATCCGCCCTACCATTAACCCAAGGTTCGCTGCCCTGTGCAAACCTAGCAACATCCAGGGCCCGAACCTATTGTTTGGGGAAGACCTCGCAAAGAGGGTAAAGGAGCTCGATGAAGAGCAAAAACTGTCGGGCTCATCAAGGTACCAGTGACCAGCAGAACCCTTCAGCGACAGTACCCTTGCAAATGGTTGCTGAAACCGTGTCCGGACAAGGACCAAGCCGGCCATTCAATGTGCGCAGCTTGCGCACTCCAGCAGCGCACATTGCGGGCAAACATGCCTTTTACATCCAGAGCCAGGGGACACAGAACTCCACCGGTAACCATGGAGGTAGGTGGGTCTGATTCTGGTCGAAACATATTGAGTGAGAATTACCTACCAGTTGTGGGGAGGTTACACAGGTTTCTCAAAGAATGCTGTAAAATAACATTAAACGTGTTTATATTGCAGAGTATACAAGGGTTTCAATTTGAATTTATTCCCAACCTATGTCCACCCACCCAGCATAAGCCAGAGCGGGCACTCATTTTCTCACAACGGGAGAATTTGGAAATTCAAGCTGAAATAGCAAAACTATGTTTTAAAGGTGTAATTGAGAAAACAGTTTATCAAACCCATCAATTCATGTCTAATGTGTTTCCTAGACCAAAGAAAGATGGTGGGTGTTGGATTATTTTGGACCTGACAGAACTTGTGTCAAACAGGACTCCGCTTCAGGGGTTTTGGTGGTACCCGACTGGCCTATACAGCGATGGTTCCCTCTGATTTCAGGTATTAGTACACTCCATTTGTGCAGTATAATCATTTTAAGATGGAAACGTTCGATACTGCCAAGCAATTGTTTTCCAGAGGGTGTTAGATGGAATGTATAGATCTTCAAGATGCATATTATTCAGTGCATGTTCATAAAGAGTATCGGAGATATTTGAAATTTAGCTGGATGGGGCAATTATGGCAGTTTAGAGCACTGCCTAATGGATGAACCTCAGCCCCTCGCTTATTTACCAAATTGCTAAAACTAGTAATAGGGTTATTGCGGTCACAGGGCCATATTGTAATGGCCTATTTGGATGTCATCTTAATAATTGGAAACACCTTTGTGGCAGCTGAATTATCAGTTTAAGCTGTTAAACTCATGGTTGAGAGGTTGGGGTTCATTATTCACCCAGCTAAATCCAAATTGGTGCCTGTTAATACAATTGACTATTTGGGATTCACAATAGATTCAATTAACATGTGTGTAACTCTGCCCAAGGACAAGAGATTAGATTTAATTGCAGGCTGTCTCAAGCTCTTGGGGGAGCAATCACCTTCAATTAAACAGCTTAATTGGTAAATTGGTAGCTGCCTTTCCAGCTGTGCAATATGGACCTTTGCATTACCAACATTTACAGAGGGCAAAGGTACAGGCACTGAGAATACATGCAGGTCATTTCAATCGGCCCATGCACTTACCATCTGCAGCCATTACTGAAGTACAGTGGTGGATTAGAAACATTTCAAATTGTTCTAGCAAAATTTTGATCGAAACACCTTCAGTTGTTTTGAAGACTGATGTTAGTGTCCTAGGTTGGGGTGCTACTGACACCAGGTCTAGCTGTGTAGGCAGATGGAATATGCATGAAGCGTTGATTCTCCAATCACATGGAATTAATTATTTAGAGCTTTTAGGAGCATTTTATGGGCTCAAAGCTTACTGTACCACTAAGCATCACTTACATGTTCAGCTTCAGATTGACAACACCACGGCAGTGGCGTATGTCAATCATATGGGTGGAATCAAATTGAAATCTTGTGACGGCTTGGCTAACCTTATTTGGCACTGGTGCATTAAAAAGAATATTTGTATTTCAGCTGTCTACTTGCCAGGCAGATTCAATATGGTGGCCGACACCAGGTCATGCAAATTCAACAACAACACTGAGTGGATGTTGAATCATGATGTATTTAAGGAAATTGTTCTCCGGTATGGGGTACCAGACATCGATTTGTTTGCATCCAGACTTAATCACCAGGTACCAAAATATATTTCATGGGAACCAGACCCAGGGGCATTTGCAGTGAATGTATTCTCGCTGCACTGGGGCGGAATGTTCTTATATGCATTTCCCCCCTTCTGCCTCATCAGTCAGTGCTTGACTAAAATCAAACAGGACTCCGCTTCAGGGGTTTTGGTGGTACCCGATTGGCCTACACAGCGATGGTTCCCTCTGATTTCGGGTATTAGTACACAGCACTATTATGGTGGTTCCAAAATGTCATAATCTGTTAGTGCACCCTGTGACTGGAGGTCAACACCCATTGTATGATCGTCTAAATTTGTTGATTTGCAGATTTGAAGAAGGCCATACCTGGGTCTGGGACTATCCAATCGGACCGTGGATGTCATCACAGCATCCTGCAGGGATAGTACGAAAAGGCAGTACATCTCATCATGTCAGGAAATGGGAGGCATTTTGTTTACAGAGGAACATTACATACCACACAGCCTCCATCCCAGACGTGCTCGAATTTCTGTCCAACTTACATTTCAATGAAGGGTTGAGCTATAGTGCCATCAACAGTGCCAGGAGCGCTTTGTCCTCGTACCTATGCTGAGAGTCAGACCTTCCGTCTGTAGGATCTCATCCGTTAATTTCCAGATTTATGAAGGGTGTTTTTAATTCTAATCCTCCCAGGCCTAGGTATTCTGAAATCTGGGATGTAGGCATGGTACTGACGCTGCTTCGTCAATGGGGTACAGCCACATCTTTGCCCTTAACAAAGATTACCCTTAAGTTAGTTATGCTCATGGCGCTTGTATCAGCGCAAAGGGTTCAGACCTTGCATAAACTGCGCCTGGACAGGATGGTGTCCTCACAGAATGGTGTTAAATTTTACATCTATGACCTAATTAAACAAAGCAGACCAGGGGTGTCCGGATTCAAACTTGTACTGTCAGCTTATCCCACGGATTTACGGCTGTGTGTGGTGGCGCACTTGCAGCATTATATTGAAGTCACGAAGAGCCTTAGAGGCTCTGAGCAAGCATTGTTTATTAGCACAAAAAGCCACATATGAAAGTGTCAGCTCAGACCATTTCACGATGGCTGAAGCAAGTGTTGGGGTGTGCAGGAGTTAATACTGACAATTTTAAATCTCACTCCACCAGGGCAGCATCAATGTCAGCGGCGAGAGCAATGGATGTCCCTCTAGACCATATCTTGCGGCCGCAGGATGGTCAAATGAATTGACTTTTCAAAGGTTTTATAATAAGCCGCTTGTTGAAGCCGGGGTGTTCGCCAATTCTGTTTTAAGTTCTGTTTCATAGCTTCTCCCTGGGAGAGAGGAGTCGCTATTGTATATTTGTTTATTTGTGAATTAAAGCTTTAACATGTTAATCAGTATCATGTTTCGATGTTTTGCTACATTCACTCCTCCTGAGTCAACTGTGTGAGACGCCTGGGTTTGAATCGGCGTGAAATCAATGACTTTTGAAATCTTCACAGAATCACTCCCGTGACTCCGAAGTAAAATAGTAAGATTAAACGAGAAATTACCAGTTTGAAGTTTGATCCTTATTTTATGAGGAGTTACGATGAGCGATTACCTGCCCACCGCTCCCAACCCTCATATCACAAAGCTCATCTGGTAGTTCTAGGTTTATAATCTTACTATAATACTTCAATTGTTGTTCTTCTGTGATTTCAAACCGCTGCTTTGAAGATTGATGCGCATGCCGACTGGCGGGGTTCTTCACGTAATCGCTCATCGTAATTCCTCATAAAATAAAGACCAAACTTCAAACTGGTAAATTCTCGTTTAATCTTACTATTTTGGTGCACATGATAATGATAAACCAGTAACAATGCCAAGTACACCAGGACTCCTGAGTCAGCACATTCCAAACTCATAACCTCTGCCAGATAGGAAGACAAGGGCAGCCAAAGCATGGAAACATGTGCACCTGGAAGTTGCCCTCCAAATCTCACACCATCCTGATTTGGAATTATACTACCATTTCTTTACTGTCCTGTAACACTCTACCTAAGATAATGCCCATTGCCTCCCAATAATTTTGAAATCTGCACCATGATTTGGGAAGCATTTTTTCAACTGTAGTGAGATGTCTGAGGTGGTGTGAACCCTGATGGTGACTTTCCCTCTTGCAGAAAGCTAGGAAACGGCCACGATTATTATCATGGTTAATAGTAAGATTAAACGAGAACTTACCAGTTTGAAGTTTGATCTTTATTTTATGAGGAGTTACGATGAGGGATTACGTGAAGACCCCGCCAGCACGCATGCGCGACATTCTTCAAAGCAGTGGTGTGAAATCACAGAACAAACAGTCACAATGACTAATATAGTAAGATAAAAAAGAGAACTTCCATACCAGGTGATCTTTATAATAGAGGGTTGGGAGCGGAGGGCACGTAATCCCTCATCGTAACTCCTCATAAAATAAAGATCAAACTTCAAACTGGTAAGTTCTCGTTTAATCTTACTATTTTACTTCGGAGTCACGTGAGTGACTACGTGAAGATTTCAAAGCTCTGTGATTTCATGCCCTGGAAGCTCCATGCTCACACACCGCTAAAGTTGGGATAAGTGGATGAACGTAATTCAGACAAGACACTGGCTGAAAAACAAAAACAGGTATTTATTCATACCAAACAATATAGTCCCAAAAGGGTACTATCTGGCAGTACTTAAAATCCTCCCTGCAAAAGTATCAGGGGATGTCACGGGTTTAAAGTAAAAGCGGTGGAAGGTCTTTTCGTTCCTCCAACCCGCTGTGGCCAGGATGTGATCCAAAGGTACTTCCATCCTTCTAGCCGCCGAGGTGGATGCTGCCCTGGTGGAGTGAGATTTATAAATGTTAGTATCCACCCCCGCCGCATCCAATACCACCCTTAACCATCTGGAAATGGTTTGCACCATGACTCTATGATGGGGTTTCTTGTGACTGATGAGCAATGCTGTCTCCGTGCCCCTTAGATTTTTAGTAACTGAGATGTATCGTGAGATTAGTGTAACGATACAAAGGCGAGAATCTGTTGGGTAAGCCAGAAACTCTAATGTATGACCAGACACTCCGGGACGATCTTGTTTCAATAGTCCCTGCACATAAAAAGTGACTTTATCACTGGTGGAGGTCATTGCATCCAAATTGAGTTTGTGCAGGGACTGGACCCGTTGTGCCGTGATAAGTGCCATGATCATGACTATTTTGTACGTGAGTTTTGCCAAAGGGAGTCCCGTGATAGGCGTCCATCCTCGTAGCATAGTCAAAACTGTGCTGATATCCCAAGTATGGCTGTATCTAGGCCTGGGGGGATTGGAATTGAATATTCCCCTCATAAATTTGGACACTAGGGGATGTGATCCAATGCCCAATTGGTCACTTCCCTGGCCCAGGTAGGATGATAGGGCACTCCTGGCACAGTTGATGGCACTGTAACTCAAACCCTCATCGAAATGAAGGGTAGCCAAAAATTCCAGCACTTCCGTAATAGTGGCGGTTTCATAAGTGGTGTTGGCTGAGACGCAGAATCCTTCCCATTTTCTGATGTAGGTCAGATACTGCTTCCTTGTGGACTCTCTGCAGGCTGCTGTGATGGTGTCAATGGTCCTGTTGGAGAGTCCGTATCCGTGAAGTGGCCGTTTTAAAATCTGCAAATTAATAGATCCATGCGATCATGACATGGGTGATGTTCCCCTGTAACAGGGTGAATGAGCAGACTTGGTCTTTTGTTCACCCTGATGCAGGGTTCTGTGGCCATCTTCCGTACCATAGGGAACCATGGTTGGGTAGGCCAGTCGGGCACCACCAAAATTCCCGATGCGGAGTCTTGCTTAATTTTCTGCAAGACCCGACTGATGAGGCAGAAAGGGGGAAATGCATAGCAAAATAGATCTCCCCAATGTAGCGAGAATGCATCCATCGCTACTGCCCCCGGGTCTGGTTCCCAAGCAACATATGTTGGTAGTTGGTGATTAAGCCTGGACGCGAAAAGGTCGATATCTGGTGTTCCATACCGTTCTACAATATCTGTAAACACACTCCGATCCAACATCCATTCTATGTTGTCGTTGAATTTACGTGATCTGGTGTCTGCCACTGTGTTTAGCTTCCCTGGAAGGTAAGTAGCTGATATCCAGATTTCTCTTTGCAGACACCAGTGCCAGATATTGTTTGCCAATTCATCACATGATATCGACTTAATACCGCCCATGTGGTTAATATAGGCTACCACCGTGGTGTTGTCAATTTGTATCCTTATATGGACTTTGTGCATATTAGTGCAGTATGCTTTAAGGCCGTGAAATGCTGCCAGCATTTCCGAATAGTTAATCCCCAAATTTTTGAAATGGGTTAACTCCTGTGCACTCCATCTACCTCCACAACTAGAGGTAGTGTTAGTAGCTCCCCACCCTTTGGCACTGGCATCTGTTTGTAAGGTGACCGAGGGATTGATGATAGTGATTGGTTTAGAGCAGTTTTGGGCATTGCCCATCCACCAATATAATTCGGCTTTTGCCTTCTCCGGTATTGTCATGGGCCTATCAAAATGGCCAGCATGATTTTTGAGCGCTGTAATTTTTGCTCTTTGTAAGTTTTGGTAATGTAAAGGCCCAAATTGTGCTCCAGGGAATGCAGCTACTATCTTTCCAATCACCCTGGCCACCTGTCGAATGGATGGATCCTTAGTGCCAAAGAGGCTGCTGCAAGCCTCTATCAGGTCCTCCACCTTGCTTGGTGGCAATGTGATAGACATTTGCCCAGAGTCAATGATGAACCCCAAGTATTTCATGGTAGTAGAGGGTTCCAATATAGATTTATCTGGATGTATAATGAAACCCAGCTTCTGAAAAAGCTGTTTAGTGGCTGTTACCGCCAAAGTGGCCGTTTCCAAATTTTCCCCCACAATGAGGATGTCGTCTAGATAAGCCATAACAGTATGGTTCTGTTTCCTTAAACAGGCCAAAGCTGGTTTCAATATCTTGGTAAACAATCTGGGTGCTGATGATAACCCATTGGGCAAGGCTTTGTATTGCCATAATTGTCCCATCCAGATAAATTTTAAGTATTTCCTATGATCCTTGTGTATGGGTACTGAATAATATGCATCCTTGAGATCAATGCATGCCATGTAGTACCCATGACCTATTAACTGTATAGCAGTGTCGAAGGTGTCCATTTTGAAATGAATATACTGGACAGAAGTATTCAGTTCAGTTAAGTCAATAATGATGCGGCAACCGCCGTCTTTTTTATTTTTGGTGAATATATTGGACACGAACTCCCGGGGTTCTTTGGTGGCTTTCTCCACTACTCCTTTCTCTATTAACCTAAGAAGCTCAGCATGTCCTGCTGCCTTCTCTTGTTGAGAAAGGATAAATTTCCGGCTAGGGACATGCTGAACCGGAGTAGGGAGTTCGTGAATAAATTCAATTTCGTAGCCCTGAATACTCCTGAGTATATAAGGACTCAGTGAGCCAATTCTCGTAGAACAAGTGCAACCTGCCCCCCACATACAGTGAATTTAGACAAGATGTGTTTCTGGGGACTCCAGACCCACCTACCTCCATGGTTACTGCCGGTGTTGAGGTCTCTGCCCTTGTTTCCTTGGCTGGTTGGGGGTGTTCTGGGAGTGGCGCATCTTCCAAGAAGGCCGGCCTGGGCCATGGCCTAAAAAAGACCTTTGTGCAGGATTGCCGGCCTTTGAGCTTTCACCACCTGCAGACCTGGAATGGTAACTCTGCCTGGTGGATGTGTAGGGGTGCTGTCTTTGCGGGTAGTGGGGTTTAGGGAAGCCAGGTATCTTTATAAGGCCCAAAGCCTTTGCCTCCTCATCCAGGTCTTTAACCTGCTTAGGGAGATCTTCCCCGAACAGCAGGCTAGGAGGCTGAGTCTTCCCAGGCTTACACAACCCCGCAAACTTGGGGTTAAGCGCCGGCTTTATGATGCTTTTTCTAAAGTTGTTAATCTCGTACTGAGTGCTACACAGCAGAGCCAATGCATCTTGTAATTCCTCTGGCATATCCACACCCACTGCAGTTCTTGCCACTGCCGTAATTCCCGCGGTTAGGAGCTTCAGGATCCTCTGAAGTTTTATCTCCTGTCCTCTGCTCGATGGGCTCGTATTCCCCCATATAGGGTTGTTTACTGCAGGGACATTCAATGAACTGCAGTTTGCTGGTGCCATGTATTTATCTGCCGTAGCATTTATGGCCTGTTCCTGCAGCTGGTTTGTTGCCATATAGTTAATACTGGCAGCCAGTTTGGGGTGGATGGGTAAGCCCTTCTGTTCGGGCATGGCATGCTTGTTCACCACATCCATATAGCCTTCACACACCCCTGACACAGTCGGTGATTCAGCCAGCTCCCCTTCTTCTGGGTCAGCCCAGTTCTGACCCTCAATGCTCCCCTGTATAGAGGGGGAGACATTAGGCAGTCCCCGGTAGGAACCTGCCGTGGGCCTGCTAGTAGGCCTACTGTGATCCTGCCCCTGCATTAGCAGGTCACGTTGGAGCAGCTGCTCCATCATCCGCTCCATGCGGGCAAGACGACCTCCGTCGCTGTCCGCGAACGGGGTGTCCTCGGGACCGGACTCCGCTGAGTCGGCCCCGGCCGACTTCCGGGTGGTTTTCCCGCCCGACCGTGGCGTACCAACGGTCCCAAAGGGCGAAAAGTCGGGAGCTGCAGGCAGAACCTGTAGCTCTGGAGAGGCGGCTCTCTGCTGGCTGCTATCCTTTGCAGCTGTTTTTGCCGCGGCTCTTTTTGATTTTCTTGCTTCCATCGCTGTCGTCGACTCACTCCTCCGGTGAGACTTACCTGGCGCAAGCTATTTAACTTGCGCTGGAGGAGCCCCGCTCCTCCCGACCGTCGCTTCCGCATGCGTACAACGATATGGCGCGCATGCGTGCTGGCGGGGTCTTCACGTAGTCACTCACGTGACTCCGAAGTAAAATTGTGAATTAGTGGCTGAAGATCCACTCGGGTAAGCATTAGGACTTCCGCGGGTATACCATTTGCTCCTGCAGTATGTTCAGCTTCTCAAAGATCAGGGATGTTAGCAAAGCTGAACTGCATAGTTTACAGTAGAATGGAATCAAAGGTGGCCATGTAATAGGAACCTGAGGGGTCACTTTTTTTACACAAAGGGTGGTGGGTGTATGGAATGAGCTGCCGGAGAAGGTAGTTGGGGCAGGTACTATAATAACGTTTAAAAGACATGTATACAGGTACATGGATAGGATAGGTTTAATGGGCTATGGGCAAAGTGCGGGCAGGTGGGACTAATGTTGATGGGGCACGTTGGCCAGCGTGGGTAAGTTGGGCCGCAGTGCCTGTTTCCACGATGTATATCTCTATAACTATATGTCTATGAGAGTCTCAGTTGAGGAATTCTAGTCAGTGCTTTTTTACGGTTCGCACTGACTTATCTGTCCTACCCACACACACTAATATAATTTTTTAAAAGAGGAATGCAGTCAATCATAATAATAAACACCATTCTTTCTGCTTCTTTGTTTGAGCTAACCAATTAGTTCCTCGCCTCAGTATTTCCCTACAGGCATGAAATTTGTCTCCCTTCAAATATTATCCAATTTCCAAGGTTGCTTTTTGAAATTCCCTGAAACATTGCTTCCACCTGTTACTACAGTATGAAGGACTGGGAACACTGTGGTGAATGGATCCGTGATTTCAGGAGGGATAACTTCCTGAGAATGTTATAATCCCGATGTGAGGCAGGCAAAATTATTACATTTACCATGGAACATAGAAAAGTACAGCACAAGAACAGACCCTTCGGCCCGCAATGTCTGTGCCGAACATGATTGCCAAGACTATCCATGATGCCAAGATTATTCACATCCCTCCAATCCCTCTGTAGGAAGGAACTGCAGATGCTGGTTTACACTGAAGATAGGCACGAAATGCTGGAGTAACTCAGTGGGTCCGGCAGCATCTCTGGAGACAAGGAATAGGTGACGTTTGGCAGAAACCCTTCTTCAGACTGAGAGTCAAGGTCTGATGACGCTCAGTTTGAAGAAGGGTTTCGACCCAAATGTTACCTATTCCTTGTCTCCAGAGATGCTGCCTGACCCGCTGAGTTACTCCAGCACTCAGTAGCAATCTTCCCTCCAATCCTTGCATATCCATAACATTATCCAGAAAGCTCTTAAATGCCCCCATGGTTGTCACATGTCATCTCAGAGATATAAACAGAATTGACCAGGCTGCAGTGCTGCATTTATCCTTTTCCTGGTTTTAATGACACAATCCTCAAGAATGCTGCCTCCACCTGATAACTACAAAGGGCCAGAGGACTGTGGATGGAACATCTGTAATGTCAGCTCCTCTGCCCTCAGTAACCTGGGTTGTGACCCACTGGCTCTGCTTTATTATCCTACTTTGCAATCGGCCCAAACCTTTACATTTCCCTCTTTTACTGACTTTCATCTTATTTCACCTTCCTTAGTTCTATTCTGGTAGCAACCCTTTCACTACTGGTGATAGTCACAAGGGAATCAGGTCACACCTTAGCCATGTACTCTGTCTCGATAAGAAGAATGGCCCCAAATGTGATGGATAGTGTTTGGGACGCAGACAAGTAGAGGCTCCTGTACCCTCGGATGGTGGCCCCTCGTTTCTTGGTCGACTTGGAAGGCAGGACATATCCACCTTCGCTCGCGGAGGCAAAGGGGCGGCTGCTGGAGGTGAGGGATGGCAAGTTCATGGCGGCAGTGGCAGAGACGCCCGTGGGAGGCACTGCTGCAGCTTTGGTCAAGGAAATGGGCCAAGAAAGTTATCCCCCCTGAAATCACAGACTGTTCAATGCTCCATGATCAATGTTATAGTTTTGCCTGCCTCACATTGGGTTTATAAAATTCTCAGGAATTTATCCCTCCTGAGATCACAGAAGTGATGGAGCCGGCCGCGGGATGCCCTACAGCAGAGTCCCTTCACACACAGCCTGCACTGAGCGGCGATGGTGAGAGATGGTGTACCAGGCCAACCCTCTCTTTATTGACCCAATGCCGCCAGGACAGCGTGCCTTAAAGTGAGGTACATAAGAATTGCATGTCTCCTAATACCTAGATTGGATGTTTCAGAAACTTGGAAGTTACAAGGTAGAGCCAAAATGTGTCGACACTCAGCACTCTGTTTCAAAAGAGGATCATTATTGGTCATAAGATCATAAGGAATAGGAGAATTAGGCCATTCGGCCCATTGTCTACTCTGCCATTCAAACGTGACTGAGCTATCTCTCCCTCATATAACCCATTCTTCTGCCTTCTCCCCATAACCTCTGACACCTGTACGAATCAAGAATCTAACCTATCTCTGCCTTAAAAATATTCACTCTTGGCCTCTACAACCTTCTGTGGCAAAGAATTCCACAGATTCACCACCATCTGACCAACTAAATTTCTCCTTATCTTTCTTAAAAGAACGTCCTTTAACTCTGAAAGTACCATTGTGCTATTTAATTCTATTGTACTGATGTATGGTATGATTTGATGGATAGGACGCAGAACAAGCAATTCACTGTTTCCATGTACAATGACAATAACGAAACCATTGCATCATTGAATATTTCATATTTGGTACAAAATCAGCTCATCCTTCCTCGTTAATATTTATATGTTTCTCAAAGTCATGGGTTGACTTTCATGTGAACTACAAATGCATTCTTGGGCACACTTATTTAAAAGAAAAATTGTTGGTAGATCTTCGCTTTACTTCCTATAATTAGCTTGGCTCTTGACGGTATCATTATCATGGGCAAGTAACAACAAGCACTCACATTTACTCAGAGAGTAAATCGGATGGTTTTGAATCAGGGAGGTATTTTGAGCAGTCGTCATGAAACTTCCCTGTTCAGCTTGAATAGTTCCATGGGATAATTTATACCTAATGAAAGGGAGAAGATGGGCCTTCAGTTAATATGTCATTGAGAAGATTGCAGTGCACCATCAGTGCTGCACAGAAGTACGTGCCTAGACTTGATTACTATCTAAGATATTCTATACCATTGTTTATTCCTCTGTTCTCCTCATTCATTCTTGACATTCCCCAACTTTATAACTTTCTCCCTTACAAGCTCATCGCTCATTCCTTATAAAACGGTACTGTGGCACAGCTGATACAACTCCCGTCTCACAGTGTCAGAGACCCGGGTTTAATCCTGACCTTGGGTGCTGTTTGTGCGGATCTTGCTCATTCTCCCTGTGACCACGTGGGTTTCCTTTGGGTGCTCCGGTTACCTCCAACATCCCAGCGATGAGCGGGTTTGTATATAAATTGGCCCTCTGTAAATTGCTCACAATGGTAGGGAGTGGATGAAAAAGTGGGATAACATAATGTGCACAGGTGATTGATGGTCAGCATGAACTCGTTGGATCACAGGGCCTGTTTCCAAGCTGCATCTTTCAATTCAATTCCAGATCACAACTCTTCAATTGTAGTTCCCTTCTTAATCTCTATCAGATCTTCATCCAGAATGAACGACTACTCAGCAATGGAATCTTCTGACAGACATCAAATGTAACTTGTTGAGTAATTTTATCCATCACATTAACTGTTAACATTGGTAGTCAAGTTATTAATTCTAGTAGTACTAGAAGAAAGAGAAATGAAATCAACGTGAAAATATATTTAAGTATTTTAATCTTGAAGATTGAAATGTCACTCAATTGCCAAAAACACAAAGTCCACCATGCGCGGTCACAGTGGCGCAGCGGTAGAGTTGATGCCTGACTGCACTTGCAACGTTGGAGACCCGGGTTCGACCCTGACTATGGGTGCTGTCTGTACGGAGTTTGTATGTTCTCCCCGTGACCTGCGTGGGTTTTTTCCTGAGATCTTCGGCTTTCTCCCACACTCCAAAGACATACAGGTTTGCAGGTTAATTGGCTCGGTATAAGTGTAAATTGTCCCTGGTGTGTGTAGGATGGTGTTAATGTGTGGAGATCGCTGGTTGGTGCGGACTCGGTGGGACAAAGGCCCTGTTTCTGGGCTCTATCTCTAAAACTAAAACTAAACTAAAACCAGTGTGTCCAAAACAAATGCAACAGCAACTTAGTGCATCTTTCAGATGAGAAGTTAAATTAAGGTTCTGATAACCACGCCAGTGATTTAAAATATCTCACAGCGCTCTGTTGATGTTATGGAGAGCTTTTCCTCGTATGCCCGCACCAATATTACTGGAAATAATGTGAACTGTTCTTCCCTGTCTGTCAGTGCATACAATTCATAAGTTATTGGAGCATAATTAGGCCATTCGGCCCACCAAGCCTACACCGCCAATCAATCATGGCCGATCTATCGTTCACTCTCAACCCCATTCTCCTGCCATCTCCCCATAACCCCTGACACCTGTACTAATCAAAGAAACCCTGATAGCAATCAATTAACAACAATGTTTCTTATTTGTAATCAAAACTATACATCCCGTTTGGTCTAATTTCTGTAATTTTCTTTGGATTATTGGACGCTGAGAGGAGACTTCATCATGGTGTGCGAGGTTGAGACTGAGAAACTCACTTCCCTTCATGGAGAGAACAAAACCTAAAGGGTAAAGTAATTGATTAGAAGGGAAATGAGAAGAAATCTTTTCATCTTAAGGGTGGTAGGAGTCTCAAATTCACTACCAGAAAGGGTGTTGGAGGCTGAAACTCACGCCATATTTAAACAGTGTTTAGATGCAAACTTGAGGACACATTACCCACTCATCTACGGATCTGTGGTGGAAGTGGGGCCAGGTGGGTTATCTCTCCCTGTACAGAGCTCCCTCCCCCAGCAATGCGCTAATGGACTTCTGTGCCATGTATTTTCTTAAAACATAGGATTCAATTACATTTACTGTAATGTAATTGGCATGGTGGTGCAGCAGTAGAGTTGCTGCATCATCGCGCCAAAGGCATGGGTTCGATCCTGAATATGGTTGGTGTCTGTACTGCGTTTGTACGTTCTCCCTGTGACGTGCGTGCGTGTTTCTCCAGAATCTCTGGTTTCTTCCAGTCTGCAAAGGCATACAGGTTTGTAGGGTAATTGGCTCGGTACAATTGTAAATTGCCCCTAGCGTGTGTAGGGTAGTGTTAGTGCGTGGGGATTGCTGCTCGGTGTGGACCCGGTGGGCCGAAGGGCCTGTTTCCGCGCTAAGTACTTTGAGGTTATGAACGGCACTACATACTCCTTCCTCCCTTACCATTTTTCCCTTTCATTGACAGTAGCAATTGTTTTTTTTCCCCATCAGAGTAAGAAAGCTTTCTATGTAAATATCTGAAACTGGCAAGTATAGCCTGCATTGTAGCTTAATAGAAAATCTCATCACGCTGCTACAAATCTATCTTCTGTTGATTTATCAGAATTATAATGGTTGATTAAGAAAACAGTGAACTTGTAAGAAGGTAAAACAATATGAAATTTCATTCTTGCTCATTACAGTAATCATGCAAAACCATACCGTTTGTAAAATTACAATCCATGTTATTCATTTCTGCCCCGATGAAAGATACAATGATTGCACAGGAGAGTAAAAGATATTCTGTGAAAGTGTGTATCAACACTTGAATCATGTGCATTCAGAATTGATGAGTCCATTAGATATTCACCTTTACAATGGTTGTTCAGTAGATGAAATAAACCATTTTAGACGAGTGTCCGCAACACTTATCTGCTAACAACCTCTGGTCGGTTAGGGAGTGGGTTGGGGGGGGAGAGTGTAAAGCCACTTCTTATCTCTGTTTGGAATTATTTTCTTTGCTTTCTGTCCTGAAGTGAAGATTGTCTGCAGGGTACAGTCCAGGCTTACTGGGAACATCAGTTGGTGATTTGATTGGGGTGGAAGGGACATTTGGTTCGAAGCCATTTGATTCTCTTCAAACACAAATATGTGCATTTCATTGAGGGCACAATGAGGGAAAACAATCAGCTTGCATTTATTTAGATTTGTTCACAACTCCGTGACTCCTTCATATCACTTGTCAGCTACTGCAGTACTTATTAAGTCTAATGACTGCTGTTATTCAACACAGGTTCAGCAAACTACCAAGTGATGCTGACCAAATCATTTGCTTTCAATTATGAGTGGGAAGGAACTGCAGACGCTGGTTCAAACCGAGGATAGACACAAAAAGCTGGAGTAACTCAGTGGGTTAGGCACCGTCTCTAGAAAAGGATCGGTGACTTTTCGGGTCGAGACCCTTCTTCAGACCTGACTGAAAAAGGGTCTCGACCCGAAACATCACCCATTCTTTTTCTTCCAGAGGTGCTGCCTGACCTGCTAAGTTCTTCCAGCTTTTTGTGTCTATCTTCTGCTTCCAATTACATTGGTGGAGGGATAAAGATGAGCTGGAACATTTGTTCTTGATAGCCCGAAACATCACCTATGCATGTTCTCCAGAGAGGCTGCCTGGTCTGCTGAATTACTCCAGCATTTTGTGTTTTCTTTTGTTCTTGGAAGAACAGTCCAGAGGAGGGGCATTGATTACATTTGTTTCTTTCTTCCTAACTCACTGATACTGAGGCCAGTTGTCCAAGTATTCAGCTCACAGGACCTCATACGTCAGACAAGGAGTTTCTTTATTTGTGGTGCCTTTACATAATAAGTCATTTGGGAGAGTCAAGCATTATTTTGTGTTCCTGCAAATTGATCTTAAAGTTAACCTTGCTATCTTATCAATATGACATTACTTTTCCAGAATCATATTGGATGCTCATCATTGAATCCACCATAAGAGTGAATAATTCACCAATTTACATACAGATAGCGATTAAATCCTTCCCAATTTTCCTCATCTCTCTTATTCTTTTCAATATGGAAGATATGGGCTTCCAATCTTAGGTGACATTTCCCAATTGTAACAAGGTTACATGCTCACCAAACTCAAATTCACCCTCAAGTAGGATCTTGTAATGTGCCAGGTATAGTTAGAATTTAATTCTTGTGGGGTTGCTATTACAGGGAATACATAGCTCTCACACCTATTACGGTTCTCCTGACTGTTCCTAGGATGTTCTTGTATCAAACTCTTGCACAACTCTGATAACTATGAAGATAAACACAAAATGCTGGAGTAACTCAGTGGGACAGGCAGCATCTCTGGAGAGAAGGAATGGGTGACATTTCGGGTCACGGCCAGAATCAGAGGAGAGGAGGTCAGGAGGGGTAAGGTGTGAAAATGACAGATAAAAGCAGACGATGATAAGGAAATGGAGAATGGTTCATTGATAGCCGAGGAGAAGGTGACAAGGAGGTATGCAGTCTATAAAATTAGTCAGAAGGACAGTGAATCTAGTCAGAGAGCTGGGTGGTGGAGGAACAGAGAGAGGGGGGAAGCAATGGTTATTTGAAGTTAGAGAAATCAATATTCATACCTCCATTTTCCTGCCTCCTCTGGTCTCATGTTATCCTCCCCATGGTTGACAATGTGAGTTTTATTTCATCTGAACATTTGAAAATTGTTGCCTGTTCACCAAAGCTCTGGAAATCAAAACTTATTAAGAAAAGCATTGGTCTTAGGACCAAAGTTTGCGGAATTCCACCCTCCAGTTCAAAAACAACATTTTATTCTGAAGAAGGGTCTCAACCCGAAACGCCACCCATCCCTTCCCTCCAGAGATGCTGCCTGTCTCGCTGAGTTACTTCACTCTAATATGCTTATCGGTTAATAACGATCATTGTTTATCTCTGAAGAGCATGTCCTTCAGCTAATTACTGGCCATCTGAGCTGCCAATATATTGGGCAGGAAGCACATATTCATAACAAGCTTGTCAAATTGGTGAAGGACAGTGCTTGCTGTGCGTAAAGCAAGAGTTGGTGCAGACATCTATATGAAAACAATGTATTTTTGTGGCCTTTCTAAAGCAGGTTCCTGAGCCTGGTTAGAAGGGCACGCACATCTGATGGACCTTGAAGGACCCATTCTTTAGATATGAATTGCCGAGTTTTAATCTAATAATGATGAGATATTAGGTCAAGTATGTGTGTGGATGATTTGGAGGGAACCTTTTAGATGGTGATGTTTGCATGAACTTACAGTATTGTCAATTTTGTTGGTGGCGAGTTTGGAGTTCAGCATCACTTTCTGAACAACATTTCTACTTCACCCATATATACTAATGAAATTGTTCAGATAGAACAGGGAAAGATGCTTGACCTTGAATTATATTAAAGATGTGCTTATTGGATGGAATTGCTGTTAAGGTTGATCTATCTCTTTATCATAAGATTTCCGATGTGGGGAAAAGGGTTTTCAAGGGAGTGTTGCAGCCTAACAATTGGGATGCGGCAGTGTGAAAAAGGTTCAAAGTGAGAGAAAGCTTTGGGACTTTAACATTGTGTGTGCAGGCCTCGAGGATTTAGTATGTGTGGGAAGTTATAGTCAGAGCTTGGAAAAAAATGAGGATGGACAGGTCAAAGGAGCAATGAACTTAGCAACAATAATTTTGAAAGTAGAGAACCAGATGTTGAGTCAGAAACACTGCACCATCATGTTATTTATGGTTCACTATCACAGTCCTATTGCTCTGTGCCAAAGGGACTGCAGGAGCTAAATTAGATGGCCTCCAAGCAGAGGGTGAAGATCATTACATACATCCTGATCCGTGTATTGTGGGCAGTGTGGCATCTTTCAGCTGCACATTAATATAATTTCTATGCTTGGGCAGCACTAAATGTGCTTTTAGATTGGTTGCGTCTAGGAGTAGTGTCCCAAAGCCACAACTTGCAGAAGTACTAAAATCCAGCTTCTAATGTTCGACCGACTCAATTAAATAATTTAGAGACATATAAACATTGTTCTAATTTGGCACATTGGGGGAGAGAAAGTAAACAGAAGTAAAACAAAGAGGCAATGGGGAGAGAAACCCCAGAGAGAGAAAAACTAGGGAGAAAAAAGAGAGAGTGAAATTACGGTGGCACGATGACGCAGCGGTAGAGTTGCGGCTTTATAGCATCAGAGAGCTGGGTGTGATATTGACTAGTGTTGGCTGTACGGAGTCTATACGTTCTCCCTGTTGCCCCATTACAGGAATGATATGGAGGGTTTGGAGAGGGTGCAGAGGAGGTTTACTAGAATGCTGCCCTTAATTAGAGAGTTTCAGCTACAGGGCTGGATAGATTTGGATTGTTTTATCTGGAAGCTCGAATATTGAAGGGAGATGATAGAAGTATATAAAATTATGAGAGGCATAGATAGGGTAGACAGTCAGACCCTTTTTCCCAGGGTGGAAGTGTACAGTACTAGAGGGCATAGCTATGTGAGGGGAGGAAATGGAGATGCGTGGAGTATGTTTTTACACAGTGGTCGGGGTCTGGAAAGCATTGTCACGGTTTGTGGTGAAGGTAGATATGAAAGTGGCGTTTTAGAGGCTTTTGGATAGGCACATGGAAGAGCAAGGAATAGGGGGATATGGATCATGTACAGGCATCATGTTAACTTGATATCATATTTGACACTAACATTGTGGGCTGACGAGCCCATTCCTGTGCTGTGCTGTGCTGTGCGGTTCTATGTTTTATGTTCTAATTGTGGGAAGAGGAGCATGAGTGTTTCTCTGCACATGTAATATCCCCCAAATGTCTCACCCTTTATGATCAGCGGACCTCCCCATGATCTCCAGATCTCTCCCTTCTATTCTGATGGCTGTTTACGAATGAATATGTCTCTCCTACCCTGCAATCCAATGATCTCCACGCCCCTCTCTCCAACTTCCACAAACCTTGTCCCTGTCCCCTCCCTCTCGCTGGTCCAGTGCTGAGGCCTTGGAGACCATGACTTTCTGCCTGATGCTCAGCTTTATACCTTGGTTTAGTTTAGAGATCGAGTGCCAAAACAGGTCCTTCGGCCCACCGAGTCCACACCGACCAGCGATTCCCACACACTAGCACTATCCTACACACTAGGGACAATTTAAAATCATACCAAGCCAATTAACCTTCAAACCTGTACATCTTTGGAGTTTGGAAGAAACCGGAGATCCCGGAGAAAACCCACGCAGGTCCCAGGGAGAACGTACGAACTCCGTACAGATAAACATAGAAAGGAGATAAGGAAGCCCTAGAAAGGAGATGAGGAAGAATTTATAGTCAAGATCAATCCTGGGACTGGCGTAGTAAGACAATGACTCTACTGCTACACCACAGTGTCACCCTAAGCTGCCTCTCATTCTGTTTGCCCACTCTCTGGATAATGGGGACTTCAACTGCAATGGAACCTCTGCGCTACCTACTTTCCAGGATTTGCAATAGCCACAAGCTCTTTCCAGCCCCTTCACTTCACCACATAAATATTGGGGTCATTATCCTGTGAACCAACAAAATGCAATAGAGGCTAGGTAATTACTGATTAATTTGTAAATATAAATAACTTCTGTGTATTTTTTCAGTTTACATTGGATTTATTTGTCAAAATGATAGAGGTGCCCGAGGACTTCAATGCATTTCCATAAACAATTCTGACAGATAAGTGTTGTATCCATAATGATCTGAACACATTTGGAATACATTTAATTTGTTTCAAGTTTTGACTTGCTTCTGCTGTGAGAACCTTCGCCTCTGGGACACAAGGTTTTAAAAGTGGAGCAGATACTCTTCCTTGACAAGTCAATACAAAATTGCAACTGAAGATAGACACAATGTGCTGGAGTAACTCAGCGGGTCAGGCAGCATCTGTGGAGAAAAAGGATGAGTGATGTTTCAGGTCGGGACTTTCTTTACACTTCAGACGATTTTGCCTTCAGACAAAGATGTCGGAAGGAACTGTGGATGCAGGTTAAAACTGAAGATAGATATGCTTTGTCAACTTACAACCCTGCGGTATGAATATTGAGTTCTCTAACTTCAAGTAACCCTTGCATCCCCTCTCTCTCTGTCCCTCGCTAGACGTCAAACGAGTTTCACAGTCGTCCGGTTGAGTTTCACTGTCTGTATAACTCGTGTTCACCTAGCTCAAGCCAACAATGGACCATTGTGAGCTCCACCTTTCCTTGATCATTGTTACTTTTTGTATATATTTCATTCATTTGTTTTTTTTCTCTCTATATCACCGTCTATATCTCTCGCTTCCCTTTCCCTGACTCTCAGTATGAAAAAGTTTCTCGATCAGAAACGTCACCTATTCCTTTTCTCCAGAGATGCTGCCTGACCCGTTGAGTTACTCCTGCTTTTTGTGTCTGGCTTCGGTTTAAACCAACATCTGTAGTTCATTCCCACACATACAGAAGATCTTGATATGTAAAGTAAAGCTGCCACTTGGTTTCTGAGGTAAGAATGATAGCAGTTAAACAATAATTCATTGGCTGTGAAGCATTTTGTTGCAAGCTGAGAATTGTGAAAGGTGTTATATAAATACAAGTTGTTCTTTTCCATTCCTCCTTAATTATGTACTTGTGTTGTACTGGTACTATTGCACCTGCCTGCACCTAAATGCTCTTTTCTAAACCCAGCCTCAGTAGTATATGGGGTTCATTTAAGACTCTGAAAATGTGCAGAGCTCAGTCTCTTTGGCCCATAGTGCAAATCAGGATATTGTTGGCTCCCTGTAGCCATGCCCACACATCAGGGTACTGTTGAATACTAAAGCAATGAATTATATTAATGATTGACCCCTGCTTTAAGATATGGAGTGATAATCAAAATTGAAACGTGGCTTAAAAAGGAGTTTACAAACACGAGAAGGCAGTTGAAGGAGGTCAAGGGAGTAAGAGATGGGATAGTACATCCCGCGAAATTGAGAATTACTTATAACTCTGTCGAACGTGCATTCACGGATCCAGAAGAGGCATTTAAATATGCACAAAGTATCACACAGGAGGCCTATTGATAATTAGGAATTGGTCTCCCACAATAACACAGAAGTCTATGTTTCTATGTTTCTATTTAAGAAAAGATTGTGTTTCCCTTTTTTTTTTAACATACTAAAAAGACTGCTCTGGTTAAGATGGCGAATTTTCATCGAGGCATTGTCTAGACATCTTATCTTTGGAATGTTAATTCAAGGTTGGATTTTATGTTTCATTTCAACAAAGGATTGGAAAAGAAAAAAACTGTGGCGGGGAAAATAACGAGAATATGGAAAAATATTATCAGTGGACTTGTATATAGAAACTTATGATTTAAGAAACACACAATTATACACTAACATCAAATATAATTAATAAAATTGTGTAATATTAAGGCATAGCGTAACAATGGCTGTTGTTTATTTCATGATGTTAATTACTTGCTAAATATAAGAATAACGAGTTAAATATGATTGATAAGTATTAACATACTAACAAATTTTATGGATATAGTAGATTTAGTTTAAATTGCGTGCAAAGCGGAGGGGAGGAGACTAAGATACTTGGAAGTTATCCAAGGGTACTTGGAAGTTATCCGGGCTTTTGTGTCAGACAACAGCAGGTTCCAAGGATAACCCCTTGGGGCCCGCTGTTGTCTGATACAAAAGTTTGAGACTTAATTGTAATAGATCTTGGCATATCGATAGATATGGATATATAATTAACATAATCACCGTTATATCTAAGTATATACTTAATGTTGGAAATTCTCTTTTATTTTGTTTTTCCTCTTTGAAGATACATTTCTAATCTATCTATCGGAGTGCGTTTTATTTTATATATATTTTTTTACTTTGTATCGCTCTCTCTTCCAATTAATAATAATTGGTCAAGGGGGCAGAGCGAAACATATAAAAACATCTACGGAAGCCGATAAGAATTTTTCTACCACCTGTTGGTGGTTTGTTTTTAATTATAATATCTTTATTTTTGGATATTATAATATCACTTTTTGTTTGTTAGTTATCTTTTCACGACTCTACACTTTCTGGTCTTTTTCAAGGTCTATTCTGAAGGGGAGATGCCAACAAAATTTAACAGCTGGGGATGATCATCCCTCACCTAGAATAATGAGGTTCTTGGTTGCACCATATGAAGTAAAGGTATTAACATGATCCATAATGCAAGACGATAAACAAAAGAAAACTGGAGGAATCACGTTCTGCAGTTGGAATATAAGGGGCGCTAATGAACCAATTAAAAGGGGTAAGATCTTTGCCCAATTAAAAGCTTTAAATAGTGATGTCATTTTCTTACAAGAGACGCACCTGAAATATCAAACACAGATAAGAATGAAGGCAAATTGGATAGGGCAAACATACTACTCTTCATTTACTTCTAAATCTAGAGGCACGGCCATTATCATTCATAAAGGTATACCATTTAAATTAAAGAATACCATGGCAGATAAAGAGGGGAGGTACGTCATAGTCACGGAGAAATTTATTCTACTCCACTTACTTTGATAAATATTTATGCTCCTAATTTTGACAACCCTCAATTTTTTAGTAAAATTCTGGATACAATTTCAGAACTTAACTATCAAAATGTGGTAATAGGGGGAGATTTGAATTGTGTTTTAGATCCATATTTGGATAAATCTGCAAAACAAAAAAGGATTAACATAAAATCCAAAACTAGTGAACTCCTAAATACATACATGAAAAATACCAATATGACAGATGTATGGAGGATCGCTAACCCAGTAGGTAGAGGATATTCATTTTATTCAACGGTACATAAAACATATTCACGTATTGATTATTTCTTAGTGGACACAAAATTAATTCCATACACATATAATGCTAAATATCACAATAGTATTATTTCTGATCATTCCCCGTTAACTTTCTCTTTAAAATTAGGAGTGCCTGATAAAAAATCGTTTTGGAGGTTTAACCCCCAAATCTTAAACAACTCACAAGGTTGTACATATTTAAAAGAGCAGATGAAATTCTTCTTTGAGACAAATGATACACCAGATATTTCACCCTCCTTATTATGGGAAACTTTTAAGGCATTTATAAGAGGAACTATGATCTCATATCAAAATAAAAAGAATAATACTGAACAATTACAGTTAGAACGAGAAATTAGACAATTAGATTTAGAAAATGCTAAAGAACCAACCATAGATAAACACAATAAGATAACAATACTAAAATATAAATTAAATAAAATTTTATCGGCCAGAATAATAAGATTATTTCAAATTACAAAACAAAAAATTTTTGAATTTGGTGATAAATTACATAAACTCTTAGCACGCCAACTGAAAAAACGGGAAACAGAAAATACAATTACTAAAATTAAATCAGACAAAGGGGAATTACTAACACTACCTAAAGATATAAATAAAAGATTTGCTCAATATTATCAAAATTTATATACATCGAAAACCTCTGCAAATAATACTCAAATTACAAATTTCTTAGACAATTGTAATCTTCCAAAATTGAATATGGTGGAACAAGAGGGATTAGGAGCTCAGATTACACTTCAGGAAATAGAAGAAACAATAAGTTTGTTGAAGAATGGCAAAACGCCAGGACCAGACGGCTTTAGTAATTAATTCTATTACACTTATACCAAAAAAGGATAAAGATCTAGAAGACCCAGGCTCATATAGAGCTATTGCACTCCTAAATACAGATCAAAAAATATTAGCAAAGACACTAGCGAGAAGATTGAGTAAATATGTTAGCAAACTAATAAACCCGGATCAAACTGGGTTTATACCAAAGAGATACTCATTTAACAATTTGAGACGGCTGTCTAATATAATGTACTCACATAATACTGAAGAAGACCTAGCAATTATCTCATTGGATGCAGAAAAAGCTTTCGATCAAGTAGAATGGCAATATTTATTCAAAGTATTGCAAAAAATTAACATGGGAGATAACTTTATCTCATGGGTAAAATTATTATATGATAAGCCGACGGCTAGAATACTGACTAATAATATATTATCCCCGAAATTCCAATTGGCAAGGGGCAATAGGCAGGGGTGCACACTATCGCCTCTGCTATTTGCACTAGTGATAGAGCCTTTAGCAGAAAGTATAAGAAGTCATCCGAATATTCATGGATACAATACCAAAAACTCAAATAAGAAAATGTTATTATATGCAGACGACATATTATTATATATTACAAATTCACAAATTATCATACCAAATATACTAAATTTAATAGAGAAATTTGGTTATTTTTCAGGATATAGAATAGACTGGAACAAAATGGAAATTATGACGATAAAACCTCAAGAGCCGATACATCTGTTGAAATTCCCCAGCAGAAAAATTTAAGTATTTGGGCATCCAAATTACTAGGAAATATAAATCATTACTCAACGCAAACTATATGCCTTTAATAACTAAATTAAATGGATTGATTAAATTCTGGAAAAGACTGCCGATGTCTTTAATAGGCAGAATAAACACGATAAAAATGATCTTCTTACCACAAATACTGTACCTATTTCAATCAATACCAATATACTTACCTAAAAAATTCTTTCAAAAATTAGATTCTGATATTATAAACTTCATATGGGATTATAAATCACACAGAATTTAAAAAAAAAACACTTGTATAAATCTAAAAAATCAGGGGGACTGACACTCCCTGACTTGTTGTATTACTATTGGGCAGTGAATATTAAAAATATAATCTATTGGTTGGACAGTTCTGCCCAACAGGTAGATTGGATAAGAATGGAGAAAGAGGATTGTCCCCCTTATAATATAGGAGCGATCCTTCTTTCCCCGATGAAACTGAACAATATAATATATAAGAAGAATCCAATTATTCACAGTATAATACGAATTTGGAATCAAATAAAATTAACTTTAAAATTAAGAAAATTATCGCTTCTTTCTCCAATAACTAATAATCCCTCATTCAAACCATCCATTATTGATAAAATGTTTATCCATTGGGAAAGGTTAGGAATTAAAACAATGGGAGATATGTATGATATGGGAAAACTTTTATAATTCCAACAATTACAACTAAAATATAATTTGAAAAATAATCAATATTTCAAATATCTTCAAATTCAAGATTATTTGAAGAAATATATACAAGGATATCAAACCCTAACCCCAGATTTATTGGAGGAAGGAATGAATAGAAAGGCAGAATCAAGCAATTTAATATCTTACTTATATAATATAATTTTAAATATAGAAACACCAACAACAGAGGCAATTAGAAGGGACTGGGAACAAGAGTTATTGATAAAAATTCCTAATGATAGATGGGAATTGTTTTTATTATATGTAAATAAATGTTCAAATAATGTAAGACATAACCTAATTCAATTAAAAAAATTACATAGATTATATTATTCGAAAACTAGACTGAATATAATATTCTCAAATGTTTCCCCCATCTGTGACAAATGGTTAACTCAAAATGCCACTATAGCACATTCCTTTGTCTCTTGTATAAAACTGAATAAATTTTGGAATGAAATGTTTGGAATTTTTACAAAACTATTTAACACAAAATTGAACCCCAATACAGAACTGATTATCTTTGGATCAATGGAAGAGGGAAGTAAACTAACTATATTCCAAGAAGCTTTTCTTAATTACGGTCTAATAACAGCAAAAAAACCTATACTCAAATTTTGGAAAAACGCAACCACGCCAACATTCAAAATGTGGATGTCAAATATGTCTGAAACGCTTCATCTTGAAGAAATGAGATTTCTCCTACTAGGCAAAGTAGACCAATTCTCAAAGACTTGGTCTCCATTTATCAACTTTTTACAAGCATATGGTGCAACATAACATAACCTTAGAAATTAAAGGGTTTAGAACCGGTTGACGGATGGGCAAAAATACGAAATAGGTAGATCTCTCCTAATCTCTCTTTTCTTTACTTTCTCCTTCTATTTCAATCTTTTCAGCTTCTCTTCTATGTTCTTTATTTATTTTGCTATCTGTTTCTACTCGCTTGTCTATCTATTCCGACACTCATTATTTCTTTTTTCTCTCACTGTTCTTTTATTATTAAATCAAAAATACGAAGTTGTACAAGAATGGAAATATGTATGTATGTATTAGGTACTCAAGTACCACACTATTGTACTTACTTCTAACAAAAAAAAAGTTAAAAAAAAAAAAAAAAAAGCTTATAGCAAAAAAAGGATTATAGCAAAGTAACACGTGTAGCGAAATCTTCAGGATTCACGGATTTGGATCAATGAATGGAGAAAGCACATTTTGAAGAGCACAAATAACTATTTATTAAAGCAAAATATGTAAAATACAGAAATACTATCAATAATGTAACAATACAAAATAACAGGACTCACACTCCTCTGTTCAATTGAGTCTCCTGTCTGCACTCTTTAGCACCGGCACACACCACGGTCCAAGCTCTCTCCTTGTAAGAGTCTGAAGAAGGATCCCGACCAAAAACGTCACCTATCCATGTTCCCCAAGGATGCTGCCTGACCCGCTGGGTTACTCCAGCACTGTGTCTTTTTTTGGAATTTATTTTAAGCTTTCCAAGGCATCTAATCAAATGCATAAACGGATTCCTCAATTATACAATGTACATAATCAATAGAGCACCATTAGATTTGTCAAACACAACTCCACTTTCATAGAGTCACACAGATTCTGTCTAATCATTTTGATTTTTTTTTAAATGTCCTTAGTATTTCCAGTTGAGTATTTGCAGCATTTTCTGGGATTTTTTAAGGTCCAAAGGATCTGTTGGGTTTTAGTATTCTTAATTTCTCCACTACTTTCCTTTCAATAATATTCATTATATTATATTTCCTGGTGCGCTTATTGTTTCTGGTGTGTTTATTGTTTCTCTGTTAATGAAGATAGATTAAAACTACTTGTTCAATGCTTTTACCATGATTTGTATGCATCTTAATTGTTGCCTCTGATAGCTCCATTCTTTTTCTCAGTTCACTTCCATTCTTCATACTTGTGGAATGTGTTTTTCCTTGCTAGTTTTCGATCATATTCTCTGCTCTATAATCATTGTTTGAATGCTCTTCCTGATTTATAATATTCTCCCAGCCATCTGAATACATGTAATGCAATCAGATCATGTGTATTACTATCACACCTATTGTCACCACATTGAACTACCTGATCTCCCAGTTGCTAAACACGTTAATTCTCCTTCCCACTCCCGCACTGACCTTCTGTCCTAGGTCTCCTCGATTGTCAGAGGGAGGCTAAATGCAAATTGGAGGAACAGCATCTCATATTTCGCTTGGGCAGCTTACAGTCCAGTGGTACGAATATTGATTTCTCTAACTTCAGGTAATCCCGACATTCCCTCTGTCTCCATCCCTCCCCCACCCAAGTCACACCAGCTTATTGTTTTCACCCAACAAACAGCTAACAATGGCCTTGTTCCTTTATCATCATTACTTTTTTGCCTATCTTTCATTAATTGTTCTGTATCTTTCTACATCATCGTCTATATTTCTTGTTTCCTTTTCTGGTGACTTTCAGTCTGAAGAAGGGTCTCAACCTGAAACATCACTAAAGAATATTATTGCTTCTCTCCAGAGATGCTGCCTGTCCCGCTGAGTTACTCCAACTTTTTGTGTCTATCTTAAGTTTAAACCAGCATCTGCAGTTCCTTCCTACACAACATCAAATGGATAGTGGATGAGTTTGAGTTTGGAAGGATGAGGGACACCTCATTGAAACTTTCCCAAATAGTTGAAGGCTTGGATAGAGCGAATGTGGAGAGGATGTTTCCACTAGTGGGAGAGTCTAGGGCCAGAGGCCGTAGCCTCAGAATAAAAGGACATACCTTTGGAAAGGAGATGAGGAAGAATTTAATTTGGCAGAGCGTGGTGAATCTGTGGAATACATTGCCACAAATGGCTGTGGAGGCCAAGTTAATGGATATTTTTAAGTTGGAGATTGACAGATTCTTGATTAGTAAAGGTGTCAGGGGTTATGGGGAGAAGCCATAAGAATGGGATTGAGAGGGAAAGATAGATCAGCCATGCTTGAATGGCAGAGTAGACTTGATGGGCTGAATGTCTTAATTCTGCTCCTGGAACCTATGAATTTATGAACATGATAGAAATTGGAAATAAAATGATGAAACGGTGCGGAGCTAAAAAGTTAACTAATGGGTGAATAGCATTACCTTCCGATTTCCACTTTTATTATTAGACGTTTCCCTCTCATGCCATATTACACATTAAAATCAAGTACCTGATTTCTGAATTGTGTTTTAGTGAAGGATGGGTGAAGATCGCATTTGGAGAAGTGTCAATAGCGCAATAAAGTTTGAGCGCATACTAAATCATTATGAAATTACAAATGAACCTAAGTCCACAGTACAAGGCAGAGCCTTGCACACGTACTGCTGTTCTTTACTTCATATGCCATTTGTTTGTATGACCATTGCCCATACAAACCTATAACATGGCATTTTGCCGAGCTGGACTTCTCTCCAGAGGAGGTGGACACCTGCGACAGAGTGTAGGAGTCAGAAGCGCAGTTTTTGCAATTGCTACTCCAACCATCCGAGAAGGGATCCATACTTCTCTTGGCTATTCCTGGCCTTTGTCTGGGGACTGATTTTCCACTGTTCCCACTGCTATAGGAGTTAGTTCTTAACATTGGCTACTGCATGGAGTTTGACTGAAGAATATAAGAGACAAGCTCACCTTGAAGATGATGCTCCACACTTCCAGATGTTTGTGGGCCCCTCATTTATATTGCAGTACTGAAGCATAAAGAGAATATTGATCCACACTCTCCTGCTTACTGTAACATCTTTGACCAGTATTGACAGCTGACGCAGCTGCCTGGTCTTGATGTTTTAAAAGGTCCAGGATCTTCTTTGAGTTCAACAACTGTGCCAACTTGAATGGCAGCAATGTGTGAAACATGGAGGCTTTTGATGAACCTTGATAGGGATGCGTTGCAGTGCACTGTAGACTGATCGATATATTTAAAGTGAGTTCAGGATTCCACAGGAGCATTCAATAATGTAAAGTATTGATTGATAGTGTGTGTCTTTCATCTGAAAGACTGAAAGGATTCATTACTAAAGTCATCAGTCATATCCTGTGGCCAGGTTCATTGCCATCCAAAGATGTCCCTAAGGTTTATCAGCCATCTTATACGTGCAGCAAAGCGTGAGAGAGGATTACCTTACCTTCAAGGCACTTAAGGAGAATCCTTTGATGCAAACTCCCAATAGACGAATGTGACGATGAAATTTGTAAACTGTCCTGAATGGACAACAAACTAAATAAAGTGTACATTTATAACCACCAAGTAATTTGGATGCATATCTTTCAAAGTCATGGTCAAGAGCATAGACACAAAATTTGTAATTGTGCAATTTGATTTCATGTCTATTGGCTTACCGCCATTTCCTCTTTCTTTTAGAGTGTGTCAGGAACACATTCCACACAGTGTCCACTTGGGAGTAATTCTGGAATCTAATACCCTCAGTGGGGGTAATTCACACCGGGAGCATGGGCATGTGTGCACACATGCACACAAACACACAGAAATATACGTGTGCACATATGCACATACACTCATGTACATGCATGCACTGAAACATGCATGTATGTGTTCATACACATAAACACGCACACAAACACACACGGAGAATGCAAATATTTAAGAAGGAACTGCAGATGCTGGAAAATCGAAAGTAGACAAAAATGCTGGAGAAACTCACTCGCTGAGTTTCTCCAGCATTTTCTGTCTACTTCGGAGCATGGAAATGCACACTTTCAAACCGACCCACACATGCAGATGCATGCAGAGCATCACGTACGCTGCACTGGTCAAAAATCACGAGAGGTTCATTTTTGCTAATTAACCTTCCGTAACTGAGGAACTTTGTGTCAGATTGTAATGGTAAACCCTTCCTGTCTCGGCTGACCTTAGAAGAGGTTGGGAATTGGCTGTTTTCAATTCCGTCCTGCACTGGATGAACCCAGGAGAAGATGAGGTAGCAGTGCAGAAAGCAGGGAAGGTTTGGAATCTAGCGTGTACCTGCATCCTCCTGCAAAGAGTTCCATCCATCATTCTGGCAATTACGTCATTCCCTCAGACTCTGGGTGTTATCAGGCTGTTCCCCTCACCTTCAGTGGCATGGTCCTCTCACTGTTGCCACAGCAACCAGCAGAATCTCTACAGTCTTTCTCTGAAGTTGGTAACCTCCACTTTATTAAAATGTATAAATTTCAACATGCTGTGCAGAATCAATGGCGTCACCCTGGGAGCTCTGTACAGACTTATCATACTCATAATGGGAAAATCAATGCACTCAGAAAGTCGGGTGTTCACTGAAAGCTTTTCCTAGGAAACATATTCTGTTAAAGTCTGCATTTGACTCTCCCAGAAGAGAGGATTCATGTCAAGAAATAGAAAGGAATTCACATCAGTGATAACACTGGCCTTTCTCTTCTCATTTCTAATGTAGGTAGCTGCTTTTATCTCATCTCCGAGAATTTGCATTCAAGCCTTTACCTGGACTCCTCCGAAGCATAATGGTTGTTATTAGGGAGGAAGGCATTTTCCCCACAGTCCCTCACGCAATCCTTCAACCAATTGTGCAATGGTCAATGTAAAGTTAACGAGGAGGAGGAGGAGGAGTGTGCAGATGTAACTTTTGCGTATCGCTAATTATCAAGATCATTCTCAGATGAAGATCGTTCTCAGCCCCCTTCTTTACTCCTTATACAGTAGGGGAATCAAGAACCAGAAGACATGATTTATGGTGAGATGGGAAAGAAACCTGAGGGGCAACCTTTTTACGCAGAAAGGCTGGTAGATATATGGAACAAGCTACCTTCAGAGGAGGTAGTTAAGGCAGGTACTATCACACCACTTAAAAAAAACATTTGGACAGTTACATGGATAGGACAGATTTAGAGGAGTATGGGCCAAACGCAGGCAGGTGGGACAAGTGTAGATGGGGCATGTTGGTCGTCATGGGCAAGTTGGTCTGAAGTGTCTGTTCACACGCTGTATGACTCTAGCATGGCTTATTTTCAGATCAATTCTATTTACCTGCTCATACACTGGGATCCCCTTAATTTCAAACTAATTGTTAACATTAAACTTGAAAAAAGTTCATCCACTAGCTACAGTCTACTGTCGATGCTTTAAAATTATAAGGTGTCATAGCCCACTAACAGAAATATCTTCTCATAATGGTCTGAAATCGCTCGTGTCTCATTCTACAATGTTTAAGACTCCAAACTGAAGAAAGATAACAACGTTTAAGACTCCAAACTGAAGAAAGAATCTCTCTACAACCTGAAGAAAGGTCTAAGCTTGACTAATCTTCTGGAATTTTTTGAGGATGTGACAAGTAAAATGGATGAAGAGCCAGTGGTTGTAGTGTATTTGGACTTTCAGAAAGCCTTTGATAAGGTCCCACACAGGAGATTAGTGGGCAAAATTAGAGCACACAGTATTGGGGGTAGGGTATTGACATGGATAGAGAATTGGTTGGCAGACAGGAAACAAAGAGTAGGAATAAACGGGTCCATGTCAGAATGGCAGGCAGTGGTGAATGGAGTGCCGCAAGGCTCAGTGCTGGGGCCACAACTATTTACAATATATATTAATGAATTAGATAATGGATTTAAAAGTAGCACTAGCAAATTTGCAGATGACCCAAAGCTGGGTGGCAGTGTGAACTGCGAAGAGGATGCTAGAAGGTTGCAGGGTGACTTGAGCTGGTTGAGTGAGTGGGCAGGTGCATGGCAGATGCAGTATAATGTAGATAAATGTGAGGTTACCCACTTTGGCGGCAAGAACAAGGAGGCAAATTATTATCTCCATGGTGTCAGATTAGGACAAAGGGAAGTGCAACGAGACCTGGATGTCCTTGTACACCAGTCACTGAAAGTAAACATGCAGGTACAGCAGGCAGTGAAGTAAGCTAATGGCATGTTGGCCTTCATAATAAGAGGATTTGAGTATCGGAGTAAAGAGGCCCTTTAGCAGTTGTACAGGGCCCTGGTAAGACAACATCTGGAGTATTGTGCACAGTTTTGGTCTCCTAATTTGAGGAAGGACATCCTTGCTATTTAGGGAGTGCAGCGTAGGTTCACAAAGTTAATTCCTGGGATGGTGGGACTGTCATATGAGGAAAGATTGGAAAGACTGGGCTTGTATTGACTGGAATTTAGATGGATGGAAGAGGATCTTATAGAAACAGTTAATACTGGCCAAATTAAAGACACCATAAAATAGAGGATCTGTGCACATGTCAGAATTTCTTAACCCTTGTCAGCTGAACTTTGCAGGCTCTGAATGGCGCCGGCTAGTCTAGGCTCAGACTGGTATGCAGGATGGTGAGGGGTCCAGGTGTTCTCTTTGTTTCTCCTAAATTGCTAAAATGTACAGCAGTTTTGCAAACGAACTTTAAATGCATTATTTCGATTGGATCGCTGCAAAAGCATTGTAAATAGTATAAATAATGTTGCAAGATGGTCATCCTGCTAATCAATGATTGATCGAACTGTTGAGCCTTGGAGAAACTGTTTGAATCTCATGGCACATGTTTCAATGATTATTCTTGTTTGCTTCCTTCCAGAACTTTCTTTTGAATACAATGTATTGATTACTGTATTATTGGGTTAGGGAAATGGCTACCATATATTGTGTTAATTGATATTGGCTATTGGACTGTAAAGAGACCACCCCCATGTGGTTCAGCCCCTCAAGGTTCAGGGACCTATAAAAGTCCACTCCCACGAGGTCCGATGTTGATCTTCTGGGAGAATGCATGGGACTGTGTGACCTTCTGTCGTGTCTCTGCTTAAGCGAAGCTAAGAGGGCTCGGTCAGGCAGATACGAGAATCAAACCCATGGTGGTTAGGTATAGCAGTGGGAACTGCCATTGTGTTTTGCCAAAATAAAGATTAGTTGCGCAAATGCATCGACTGCCAGCGTGAAGAAGCTAGGTGCTGAACCCCCGGTGCCCATCAGAGAGGGGTGTCTATGTGAAGATATCTGAGTCCCTCCTTGCAGTGATGGATGAGGAATCTCGTAAAGGCACTGGGCTCGGTGGCTAGAGTATAGATTGGCTGGGAATACTCTAGTCCATTCGAGACTTCATTGGGTAATTTGAATTCGAGAGCCTGCATATGTGGAAGGATATGCACCAAAATTAGTGGTCTGAGAACGAGTCTAGATTTACAGAGTCAACATTCCAAATACAGAATTTCACATCGAATTTCTGCCCATACGGTAGAATTCGAATTCTCTGTAGATAGAACTTTGGAGTTTGTGTATGTTTGAGATCGATTCTGAATAGCGGCTGATCAACAGCGAATAGATCAATTGTTTAGTACCTGATGGCAAAGAGTAACTGAGAGACGGGAACCTGGTTTACTTGGTGAAAAGTACCCGGATGCGAAAGGTACCCCTAATTCTGTACAACTTAGAGGTCCCCCTAATGGATTCCAGTCTGAGCAGGAAGAAAGTAACATTTAGATGGAAAAGTAGCCATTTAAGAAGTAGTACCCTGAGTAATACGCCTCAGCAAAGAGTACCCTAGGAAGGAGAAAATCTTTGGTATCAGAGGGAGAGAGGTTCACTGATTGATAACAGCGTGACGCGGCATTGAGATTGAGTTTGTAAACTGTGTGCTAGCATATTAAATTATTTTAGCATCGTTATTGGATCCGAATTGTATAAATACTTTGTGTATGTAAAAATATTTAGAGTGTATTAAGATTTAGAAAGTCCATATTTAGAGTGTGTTAAGTTCACGGACCGCTATTTGTATTGCTTGTGTGAGTGCTTAAGAATTTTGGGTGTTAGATAATTGAAGTAAAAGTGTGTTTGAATTAAATATTTGTAATTGTTTAGATTGTAGTATTGTTAGAATCCAATTTGTGGTGGTTCGATCAGGGTTTGTACTCTTTCAATTGCTATGTCAGTGGAGGAGTCGTTCCATTGACAGATTACGCCACGAGGAGGATTTATTAGATTTATTGTTGTAATAAGTGAATGTTTATGATTTATGTAGGAGTGTGGTTAGGCATACTTTTAATGTGGACTAATTTATTTTCTGTGTTTAATTTTGCTTATGTTTTTGGCGCTCATTTGCATGTGTTTAGATTAAGGTCAGGAATAGGAAACAGGCTGCGAGGACCTGTGTGATTGTGGTTGGTTGTTTCCTGGAGCATTTTGATTTGAATATTTATTTAAAACAACTTTAGTAACTTCAAAATTAGAAAGGGAAATTATTAAGAGCTGCGAGTAGCTTGAGAGTTGCTTCCATATCCAACAGAATGGGGATCCACGCAAATAAATATATGACCGCTGACTCGGAAAGTCCTTTACAAGAAATATGCAGTGAATTTCCACAAAAAGCTGACCGGTTGAGAATTCTTACCGGATCATTAAATAGAGAATTAGGGAGCGAATTATGGCCCAGAGGAGGCAAAGATACAGTAAAGGGGTTGAAATACATTGAGCAGATTATATGGCAATGCAGCAATAATGTAGAGGCAAAGGAACTAATTGAATTGTGGAGATAATGATTATGAGGAACAGAATGCGAGTAGAGCGGAGGAAAGAATGGCAAGTTGGAAGGAAACAAATCTAGAGCGGGGGAATAAAATTAGAAGAAACTGAAGCATTTGAACTTCCAGGTAGCTGAAGGAAGAACCTGAGAGTATTCAAGATAAAAGGAGAAGAAAATCTTTCACAGAAAAACTGTCATCTGTCATATGTTTTAAGCTCAGGAGAAAGTAAAATGTCTAGGAATTATAATTTTGGCCACCGAAAGAAGCCTTGAGAAAAGCAGACTCAAACCTATCTACGAATTTACAGTCCCAAAAGAAGCCAGACAAATGAGGCAATGGCTGGGCATGGTTAATTATTGTAGACCCTGGATTCCAAATATAGCTCTAGACACCAATGAGCTAACATCTTATAATAGCAAGGAGGGAGAATTTAAATTAACAAAGCAGGCACAGGAAGCATTTGAGAACTTAAAAAGATCATTGATGCAAGCCCCGGCATTGGGAAGGCCATTATGCGATCGTCCTTTCCAGCTGTATTGTACAATTCTATCTGATTGTGCCACTTCGGTACTAACGCAAAAGCATGGGGATACACATAGACCAGTTGCATATTACTTCTTAAATTAGATCCAGTAGCTAGGGGACATCATCTTTGCACTCAAATCTCACCTGCAATCTACAATAGTTTACAATCAGCTGCTAATTTGACACTCCAGTAGAAAATTGTAGTGTACAGTTTACATTCGGTATTGGCATTGTTGGGGCAGCTTCAAACCCAGCACTTGACAATGTCCTGCCAAAATAAGTATGAGATTTATCTGTTGAAGAATCCAAAATTGCAGTTCAAGCATTGGGCATTGTTTAACCCAGCCTATTTTCTTATTTCACCCCCAGAAGAGCAATCAGAAGCAGGACATGACTGTCTATTTGTTACAGAGGAAGAAACATCAGTGAGAGATGATTTGAGGGATGTACCCATGGAAGACTCTGACATCACATTATATGTGGACGGGAGTGCATCCATTGGACCGTGGGGTGAGAGATTGTCTGGGTATGTAATTGTTAATCAAGATTGTAAAACCAGCTGTTTTTGAATCACCCTATTCAGCACAACAAGCTGAATTATTTGCTTTAATTCGGGCTTGTATGATTGAGGAAAATCTAAAAGTAAATATTTGCATTGATTCTCGATATGCATTTGGGGTGGTGCATGATTTTGGACAATTATGGAAAAATAGGGAATTACTAACTTCTGCAGGAACCCAAATATCAAACAGATAATTAGTGACAGATTTATTGAAGGCCTTAATGCTACCCAGCCAAATCTGTGTAATAAAATGTAGCGTCTATACTAAAGGACAGACCCCAGTTGACATTGGAAATCATAATGCCGATTTAGTAGCTAAGAAAGTATCATGGGAACATAAGGTGGTGGTACATAAAATGATGAGGTAGACTGAAAATTTAGGTAATGAGTTCCCCTCGAAAAGTCAATACTAACCATCTAGAAAATTACTTAGTGTTTAGGCAACTAGTGTAAGAGAGAACCCCTATGGACTAAGAGCCAAGCCAACATACCAAGGAAGAAGTACTGGATGAGAAATCTATTGAATTAGAAGGAGGAAGAAGGAAATGGGTGTTGAGATATCAGAGTTGATGTATTTGACCAGTGAATTTAAATTTGTTTAACCCTTGATAGTAAAGTGGCTTCTATTATCAAGGTGGAAAGAAGTTGTCCCCAGATTTGGCATTCTTAATTGGATTTATGATAAAATTGACAATATATGAAATTGATTGATTACATTTGAACAGCTGGGAATTCCACAGGAATTGGAATGGAATTGTGTTATCGGCCACAATGCTGTGGAATGAGAGGGTGAGATGGACACTGAAACATAAAATAGTGAAAGGGACAGATATCAGAAATTGTTAAAGTCAATGTTTAGTTCCAAGAACTGCGACATGCCCAGTATGAAAATAGTCTTAGAGTCATTGAGTAATACAGCGCGGAAACAGGCCCTTCGGCCCAACTTGCCTATGCCGACCAATATGCCCCGTCTACACTGGAGCCACCTGCCTTCACCTGGTCCACATCCCTCTGAACCTATCCTATCCGTGTACCCGTCTAACTGTTTCTTAAACTTTTTGATAGTAATTGCTAAGATGAAGTGCTATTCCCGGTACATAGTTGGAGGCCTAAGACAGAGAGTTCAGAGTGGGTGTGACAAGGAACTAAAGTTGCTGATGACTGGAAGCCTGTGATCTCTCCTGCAGACTGAAAAAATGGTGCTCTGGAAAACTGTCACTAAACTGTATTTAATATCACCAGTGCAGAGGAGACCATATTGTGACAACCAAATGCAATCCTACCTTTACAATCCTTACCTCTTCTAACCTTGTCTCACACTTTTTGTGTTTTCCTCTGGCCTTTGTCCAACCATCTCCTATCAAAACGCCCCCTCACCTGTATCCACCTTTTACTCATAGACGTACTGCAGGCGCTGATCAATACACTAAAGGACACAAAGCATTGGAATAACTCTGCAGGTCAAGCAGCATCTGTGGAGAACATGGATAGGTGTTGTTTTGGGTCGAAACCCTTCTTTGGACAGTCTCGACCTTAACCATCATGGCGGATGCTCGGGTTTCCTCCCACACTCCAAGGACATACAGGTTAAATGTCTTCTGCAAATTGTCTCTAGTGTGCAGGATAGAACTAGTGTACGGGTGATTGTGGTTGGAGTGGACATGGAGGGGTGAAGGGCCTGTTTCCACGCTGTACATCTTAAACTAAGAACTAAAACCTGAAAAAGGCCATGATGGTAATGAATGCCATCGGTGACCAGAGTCTGACTCGATCAATCTGCTGAGGCCTAGCTTTACTGGCACTACATTTATATTTTATGTGTGTTTGCTGTCTGACATTATAGTGCTTCTCCATTAACAGAAGCAGCCTCCAGATTCACTTAGCTGACTCTTCCAAGAAAATTCTATTATCAAGGCTATTTCAAGACTGCGAGGGGATTTGTCAAAATCATCGGTAAGGGTTCAAAGAGTCCAGGGGGAGCCAATGAAACATTGAAATGTCAGGATAAAGGAGGGAAATAATGTGGAAACACTTCACCAAACGGCATATCATATTGGGGATATGTTAGCTTCAAACACCCTATGTTACCTTAAAGCAGCACAGTAGTGCAACTGGCAGAGCTTCTGCCTCACAGCGGCAATGACTCAGGTTAGATACAGACCTTAGCTGCTTTCTTTGTGGAGTTTGGACGTTCTCCCTGTAACTGACTGAATTTCTTCTGGGTGCTCCTGTTTCCTCCCATATCCCAGATATGTTCAGGCCTATAGGTTCATTGGCCTCTTTATTTTTGCCCCTATTTAGAGTTTACAGTGATACAGCATCGAAACAGACCCCTTGGCCGACCAAGTCCATGCCGACCATCGTTCACCTGTACATTAGTTCTACGTTATCCTATGTTTGCATCCTACACACTCGGGGCCATTTACAAAGGCCAATTAATCTACAAACCTGTGCGTCCTTAGAAGGTGGGAGGAAACCAGAGCACCTGGCGAAAACCCACGCGGTCACAGGGAAAACGTACAAACTCCATACAGACAGCACCCGTAGTCTCGAACCTGGGTCTCTGGCACTGTGAGTCAGCAGCTATAACGCTGCGCCACTGTGCCACCATTGTGTAGGGAGTAGCATCTTCTTCTTGCATATTTCGTGCACAGCCTAAAGTTGTAGGACAACTTGTTCTATTTGATCTTATTTGATTGTGCATGCCAGGTTGATTGCATTCGTCGAAACGGGGCAGACCACGTGAAGGTTGCAATCTCCCACCCAGGGAGTGGCTGAGAGAGTGAGATAACCTCGAGCTAGTGTGGATGGGTGATCAATAGTCGGCATGGGGTTGGTGGGCCGAAGGGCTAGTTTCCATGGTGTGTCTCAAAACTAAATTACATGCCACGTAAGTAGACAATAGTAATACATTTGAGAGTTAATTGGCTGTGGTTCAGAAAAGAGGAGAAGGGATAGAGACATAGAAACTGGGTGCAGGAGTAGGCCATTCGGCACTTCGAGCCAGCACTGCCATTCAATATGATCAGGGCTGATTGAGGAATAAGGTCAAACGTTGATACCTAGGGTTCATATAGTGATGACGTTGTTTCTTACATTAATTCTATGTTTTAAAAAAATCCTGCATCGGTATCATGTATTTATATGTCGCTCAAATGCATTTTTGCACAGTAAAACCATTGCAAACATGATGTATAATTCAGTAGTTCCAAGCATGACCTTCCATTAAATATTTTCCTTGGGTATGTTTCTGTATTTCACCTTTGCATGCACTGAGCTACTCACCGGCCTTGAAGTAAATTAAATGTGCAAGAAAGTAAGAGCACGCTGTATTCCCATATTCTCAGTATTGTCATCAATGAGATTTTGTGGCTCAAATGTGGGAAAGCTGCCGTGCGGTGTGCAGCTCTGATTGCTGACTATTAAGTACATGTCTCAATCCCTGGTCTCCATTGAATCGACCTGCATGAGCGGACAGAAATAGCTGGAAGACTGTAATGGCTCTTGGGGTTACAGTATTTAGTTTCATTTAGCTTCATTTAGAGATATAGCATGTAGAGAGGCCCTTCGGCCCATCGATCCCCGTACACTTGTTCTATCCTGCACCCTGGGGACAATTTACAGAGGCCAATTAACCTATAAACCCGCAGGTCTTTGGAATGTGGGAGGAAACCGGAGCACCCGGAGAAAACCCAAGTGTTCACCGGGAGAACATGCACACTCCACACAGACAGCTCCTGCATTCAGGACCAAACCTGGGTGTCTACTATTTTGCTATTTTGTTATATTGATGTTTATTTAAATCTTTGAATCTTAATTGAATCTTAAGAAAGATTTTTTGCAAAGACTCCAATGAGGGAGGTTTGATCCTTCCATTGTTATATTTCATGGGGTTATTTAAAAAAAAACCTACTGTGCATTGTCATCTAAAATCTATCCCTTAATTTACAATCTCTTTACCTTGAGGTGACAATCTTCACCACACTGGAGCAACAAGTTGATGGACTGCAGGCTGCTGTCAGATTTTGTTAATCTGCACAACAGATTTTTTAAGACCCCTTGGCCTTTGTCTTGAGCGCCTCATGAAATAATACAAAGATGTGCAAATTGTCCTGGATTGGGTTATTTTTTGCCCCTTCATGTACGACAGAAACTTGTCCGAGAACCGCTTTCCTTCTTTCACCTTTTTGTTCTGGAAATATTAAATTCTCCCTTTTTTTAAATTTAGGCTAATCTCCTTCTGAATTATTGTGTTAAAGAAGGAACTGCAGATGCTGGAAAATCGAGGGTACACAAAATGCTGGAGAAACTCAGCGGGTGCAGCAGCATCTATGGAGCGAAGGAGATAGGCAACGTTTTGGGCGGAAACCCTTCTTCAGTCTTCTTCGGCCCAAAATGTTGCCTATCTCCTTCGCTCCATAGATGCTGCTGCACGCGCTGAGTTTCTCCAGCATTTTGTGTACCCTCCTTCTGAATTATTATGTCTACCATCAATCCCCGCACATTAACGTTATCCTACACACTGGGGACTGACCAGTCCGCACCGACCAGCAATCCCTACAAGGTAGACATAATACAGCCTTTATCCTTATTTTAAAGAATATTGCCTTTCTCCATTCTTTAAAGAATGTGGCCTTAATCCTTAATTTAAAGTAATTTTACCTTACCCTAAATTTCATTCCACAAGTACATATTGTATTCCTAATTCTAAATAAGTTAAATTTATAGTTCGTTTTTTTAAACTGCTTGTAATCTTAAACTGTTCTGCTATACTATCCTTGGCTTTCAATTTATAAACATTTTATTATTTTAATCATAATTCTTTTCACTTTTATCTCCAATCCTTTCTCTTTATGTGAATCTAGTTTTGGCTTTCATGTCAATCAAAATGGAGTCGCATAAGAGTTGGTTATTATGCTTTGATTATAATTGTTGAAGATTATAGGGTGATAGTATCGCTTGAGCAGTTTGCAAGTTTGTGTCAAATTTCTCTCTCATTTGAATAAGAATTAATCGTGTTACAAAGCCACTAAAGAGGCGGAAAGAAATTCCACATGGATTCATCAAGCCATGATTGTAAGATAGGGCGGGACAATGATGCAGCAGTTAGCAATACTGCTCACAGCTCTGGAGATCTGAATTCAATCCACGCTTTTGCTGCTGTCAGTGTGGAGTTTGCACACTCCCCTTGCTGGCTCCGGTTGCCTTCCACATCCTCACATCCCATACCTTAGTTGGTAGTTCAATGGGACACGATAAAGGGTGGCACGGTGGCACAGTGGTAGAGTTGCTACCTGACAGCGCCAGAGACCCGGGTTCGATCCTGATCATGAGTGCTTGTCTATACAGGGTTTGTACATTCTCCCCCTGACCTGCGTGGGTTTTCTCCGAGATCTTCAGTTTCCTCCCACACTCCAAAGACGTACAGGTTTGTAGGTTAATTGACCTGGTGCAAATGTAAATTGTTCCTAGTGTGTAGGATAGCATTAGTGTGTGGATCGCTGGTCGGTGCGGACTCAGTGGGCCAAAGGGCCTGGTTCTGCACTGTATCACTAAACTAAACTAAACTAAATTTAACCTTACTGCAGATGAGTGAGACGGGGAAACGGGCAGGAGCTAAATGGGGATTGAATAGGGATGCAAAAAGGAAGAAAAAAAAGAGAATAATGTAAATGGATGTTCCATGGCTGATGTAGATACAATGAACTAAAAGGCCAGTTTTCGTGCCCTTTTCTGCGCCTCTCTCTCTTTCACACACATAGCTTCTGGTCAGGCAAGGGTTTGAAGGACACCATCAGAGCCAGAACTCATGTGCTATATTAGTGAGTGTTACGTGACCAAAAAAAATATGGTGTCTGTGTTTTCAAGTGCTTTTTTAACTCCCCATATCTTTTCTTGCATGGCTCCAGAGGTTAATATCGCAGCTTCTAACTCATTGTGGAGAGCTGTATCTGACTCTAGTCATATGCATGTGGGGATTCTTCATGTAAGAGAAAAATGAGTGATGGAAAGATTTTGGACTGCAATGAATCAAGCTCTGTGTTTACCTGATGTCCACAGAAAGAGAATCCGGAGATCTGCTGTTTTCTGAATATTGCGCCAAAGTAGCTTTGCTGAACCATTAGAACATACAGATTAATTTGGTCAAACTTCATTGTGATTACCGAGCATTTTCTGAAATATGTTATTTTTACTTGACACTGGGTACAATGCTTACTCCAGACTTGAGATGATTTATTGAATATGGATTCATGAGGTCTTGGTGAGTCAGGAGAAAGAGTTGGCAGTCACCTTTGAGCTTCAGCGAGGGTGGTGTATTTTTGTCTTGAAAGCAGGAGAAAGGTGTTGTATTCATTGACCTGAAACACTCACTTCATTTCTCCCTCACGTTCCTACCTGCTGGTGACCCGCAGAGCATTCCAGCTTATTTCTGTTTTCATTTCCAGCTTCCAATGTCCACAATGTTTTGTTTCTGTGATCAATTGCAATTTGAAATGAGTCTGACCCAGAGGGACAGCATCGAGGAGATTGGGAACATTGGAACAATGGCATCAAAAAGAGCTATGGGCCATAACCCGCTGTGTCAAATTTTATCTATATCCCTATATATGTAATTACTGGTAGGGTTTTGTACTTTTCAAGCCTCTGTTGCCAGTATGAGATCTCGCTGACATGCCCTGAAAGAATAATACAGTGCTTTGTTTTTTTTCCCCCTCTCTCATAGTATCAGCTTTGTGAAACTCCAAAACAAAGACGTTTTTTTTTCCTTTGCAAAGTATTGAAGGCGAAGGAACCGCTTGCTTTCTCTGCAATTAAAAGTGTACTGACATTTAATGTTGCTACTTTTTCATGGCCAATTGAAGGCAACTGATGTAAAGCTCATTCTGGGTTGGCACCGATAGGGTATTTGGGGAGTGAACAAACAGAGAGCAGCTCAAAGGAACTCAGCGGGTCAGGCAGCATCTGTGGTTGATAATAGAGAGTCGATATTTCAGGACAAGACCTTTCTCCTGGACTGAAAGCATAGCAGGGAAGTAGTCAGTATAAAGAGATGGAGCAGGGACAGGTGGGAATATAAGGTGCAGTTCCTTTAGTTTGCATTTGGATTCACCCTGGCTGTGGAAAAGGTGGATGATAAAATGGGTAGTCTACAACCCAAAGGCACAAACACTACAAATTCTCCAATTTCAGGGAGCCCACATCCCCTCTGTGTGTTTTTCTCTCTCCTTCTATCTACCCTGGTCCATCGATTGTCACCTTGTCGTGGTGGAGAAGCTTGTGTGGTCCTGAGATGCTGAGAGCGATGCTCCTGGAAGGGCCACCCATGGCGGTATGGTCGAGGGGGAGGAATCTGACAAAAAGCAATCCAACTGAGACCTCAACGGTGGAACAGACAGAGGATGATTGCTGACCTTAGTGGAGCGTCACAACGGCTGGGGAGGCGGATGAAGGCTGCAGCAGAAAATGGCCTCTGGTCGTCTTGGACTCCATGCCACTGGATCCTGACCCAGATCTGTATAGGACCGTGTGGTGGCTGTCTGTGCACCAGTCACCCCACGTTAAACAGTCACACACTGGTGTCCTCCAACCCTGGAGACGCCCATGGTCAACCACGACTGAAGGGGGCCTAAGAAGGTCTTCTTATATACCCTCTTCTTCCCACTTTACCCTCTCTCGGTCCACCGAGGCCACACCGACGAGCAAACCCTACACACACTAGGGACAATTTACACTTATGCGAAGTATACAAACCCAAGCCAATTAGCCTATAGACCTGTAGGTCTTTGGAGTGTGGGAGGTAACCGAAGATCTCGGAGAAAAACCTATGCGGATTTTTGGGTGAACGTACAAATTCCGTACAGCACCCGTAGTCGGGATTGAACCAGGTGTAAGCGCTGTAAAGCAGCAACTCTGCCGCTGCACCACCGTCCCGCCTCAAAATGAGGAAGATATCTTGGCACTTGTTACTCAGGCAGACGAATATTTCATGGTATGGTAATATTACCTACAAAATGCCCACCAAAACTCTGTCTCAATGGCTCAGGAATGGATAGGCAGTCTAAATTAATGAAACCATTTTAGATAGCCATGGGCAAATATATTTGAATCTACTCAAGAATCTTAGGGTTTAGATGTGAACACATCCAATTTTAAGGACATTTTAGTTGACCTCTTGATCCAGCAGCTAAAGCATCCATGTTGTGTTTTGGAGATCATTTTTAAGTACAACTATCCTGTACAGTAATGATATTGAAATGTCAAGGAAGATTGTGTATCAGTTTTATTTTCTAACATACTGGAGAATAATCAGATTGTTAAACTGCTACATTTATGAAGGACGATGCACTGTTTCACTGCTGTGTGTAGTACACAGAAGCAAACAGTTTCGGCAGAGAAAGATGCTTTCTGGAACCCTCTCTCTATTCATTACTGTGAAATCTAAACATAGGCATTGTGAGTTCCACCTTCCCCTCGATTACCATTACTTTTTGCGTATCTCTCATTCACTTGTTCTATATCTCTCTATATCACAGTCTATATCTTTTGTTTCCCTTTCCCTTAGTCTCTTAGTCTGAAGAAGGGTCTCGAGCTGAAACATCACCGATTTTGTTTCTCCGGAGATGCTGCCTGTCCCGCTGAATTACCTCAGCATTTTTTGTCTAACATAGGAACGTTGATAAGTACAGTGCCGACCATGTTGCCAACCTAAGCTAATCCCATCTGTCTGCATATGGACCATATCCCTTTATCCCCAGTGTATTCTCGTGCCCAACGAAACATGGGTCTCATATCTGCTTCCACACCACCCCTGGCAGCATGTTCCCAGCACATGTGGAATAAACATGCCTCGCAAACCTTCAAACTTTCCACCTCTCAATTTAAACCTTTGCCCTCTAGTATCTGACATTTCCACCCTGCGAAAAATAATGATTATCTAACCTATCTATAATTCTCATAATTGTATTTACTTCTATCAGTTCACTCCTCAGTCTCTGGCGCTCCAGACAAAACAATCCAGCTTTGTCCAACCTCTCCTTGCACCTGTAACCCTCGAATCCATGCAACACCCAGGAGAACTTCTTCTGCACCCTCTCCAAAACTTCCACGTCCTTCCTCTAGTGGGGCCACCAGAACTGCCCATAATACTCCCAATGTAGCCTAACTAAAGTTTTGTATAGTTACAATCCTTATACCACATAACCCACATATAAATATATATCATCCGTTCTATAATAATGAGAAAAAAATGGCAAACATCCAAATGAACTCTCTTCATATTCTTTATTTTGGCACCGTCTTCCAAGTACTTGTACTGATGGATTATCCTTCCAGACCTAGCTCAATGCATGTTTCTTTGATAAGGACGTCCTTCCAGACCAGGTTCACACCGTAGTGGGCCAAAATCAAATAACGACAAGACGGAGTGCAGAAATGAGTTTGAGGACCTCGTAACCTGATGCTAAGAAACAATCTCTCCCTCAAAGTCAGCAAGACAAAAGAAATTGTGATTGACTTCAGGAAGCAAAGTGATGGTGATGAAGTGGAGATGGTTGAAAGCATTGAGTTCCTAGGAATACATTTTTCCAGCAATTTATCCAGGACCAGCCACATTGAAGCTGCTAAGAAAACACACTAATGCCTCTACTTCCTTGGAAGGCGTAGGAAGTTTGGCATGTCCCAAACAACCCGCACCAACTTTTACAGATGTGCCGGAGAAAGCATTTTATCAGGATACATCACATCCTGGTTTGGGACAGCTCCAACCAAGACTACACAACATCTACGCATGGTGGACATAGACCTGACCACCATGCAAACCAACTTCCCATCCATTGAACTCCATCTACACTTCACGCTGCCTCGGCAAGGCCATCAGCATAATCAAGGACCAGTCTCACTCCCTCTTCTCCCCTCTCCTATCAGCCAAGAGGTGCAGAAGTTTGGAAACGCATACCTCCAGATGCAGGGATAGCTTCTTCCCAGCTGTTATAAGGTAACTGAACTGAACTCCTGTCATTAGCTAGAGTGTGGTCCTGATCTTCCATCTACCACATTGGAGACCTTTGATCTATCTTTAATCGGACATTATCGGACTTTATCTTGAACTAAATGTACCCTTTATCCTTTATCTGTGCACTGGATGGCGTGATTGTAAGCACGTATAGTCTATTCTTTGACAAGATTGCACTCAACAAAAAGCTTTCCCCTGTACCTCGGTACACGTGACAATAAACTAAACTAAGCTAAACTAATCATAAATGATCTTTTCTTTGATTGGACAGCACGCAAACAAAAGCTTTTCACTGTACCTCGTTATATGTGAAAATTATGATAAATTAAACATAAGTTTTTGATATAAGTTGCTCCAGCCTAGGATGCCCTTGCTGATCATGACCTTGTACAACCCGGGAACGATGTTTGTCGAGTCACCAGCACTTCCTACCATTTATTTTCACCCATAGAGTTGTGTCTTATTTTCACCCAGAGAGTTGTGAATCTGTGGAAGTCTCTGCCACAGAAGGCAGTGGAGGCCATTTCACTGGATGTTTTCAAGAGAGAGTTACATTTAGTTCTTTGGGCTAAAGGGATGATGGGATATGGGGAAAAAGCAGGAACAGGGGTACTGATTTTAGATGATCAGCCATGATCATATTGAATGGTGGTGCTGGTTCGAAGGACCGAATGGCCTACTCCTGCACCTATGTTTCTATGTTTCTATTTGTGGTATTGTCTGAAGTGGTCTTCCTCCTCCCTGTGAGGAATGGCAGGCTGTCAACCCCTTTGTGAAAGCAGTGCCTTCATTTAAATGTCAGCATGATCCAGTGTGGTGTAAATCAGTCGGACCTGTTTACTACACCGTACAACTTCTAAGTGTGGGTGTGGCATCTTCCTGCTCTGCCACACTGAAACCAACATCATCACTCTCTTGCTTCTGAAGGTGCAAGGGAGGTGTGACGAGGTTTGCACATTCTCCCTGTGATTTGATGGGTTTCCACCGAGTGCTCTGGTTTCCGGTGCAGGCAGGAACTACAGTTGCTGGTTTACACTGAGGATAGACACAAAACGCTGGACTAACTCAGAGGGACCTGCAGCACATTCAGAGAGCATTTTCCCATTGGCCTCATTGTTATAGACTAATAGCACTTGACTTGTTTGTATCTTCACCACCTGAGATTGATTATTTGCTTCATGAGGGAGGTGTGTTGCTCCAGATTCACATTGCAATGCCACAGGCTAAGTACATAATAACAGCTATTTCTTGCACAGAATTGACCTTCCCTGGCATCAGGCATTTTCTGTTTAACTGGTAGTCTGAATCTAACCCTGACTCTGTCTGCACAGCTTAGCTCAACTACATTGATTTTTCATGTCTCCTTTGTTGTTTCCTTTGTAGAAATGATTCTACAATCCGCATTCCTACACATTTCTTCCTCTTCAAAAGATAATACTTTCTCAGCTGCTTAAGTGTTCTCATCTACGACACTTGCAACTGTTCTCCGTATACTTCCTGCTGTTGGCCATTCAACATGTCTAGTCTGGACACAAAGTGCTGGAGTAACTTAAGTCCAATTTCTATTATGGGAAACATAGTTGATAAGGCTGCGACCAACAACTCATGGTAGATAAGTTGAAGACAGTGGCATCCGCATATTTAATTCCACGGCTCAATCTATGTTGCAAAAGTGTACCATTCCCAGTGTATCATGCACAGTGTTACCATGCGCAGTGTATGATGCACAGTGGCGCAACTGGAGGACTTGCTGCCCCTTAGTGCCAGAGGCTTGTGTTTGATTGGGTGCTGTCTGTGTGGACTTTGTACATTCTCCCTGTGACTGTGTGGGTTTTCTCCGGGAGCTCCGGTGTTCTCTCACATTCCAAAGACGTACAGGTTGGTACATTAATTGGCCCTCTGTAAATTGCGATCCGTGTGTAAGGTGTGGATGCAAAAATGGGATAACATAGAATTGGTGAGGACAGGGGATCAATAGCCGGAATGGACTTTATGGGCTGAAGGGGCTGTTTCCATGCTGTATCTCTAAATTATTTGAAACTTTCCAGAAATCACTCCCGAAACATTGTTGAAATGGCCACAAATTAATGCTTTAATCTGGCAGGAGTACACGATAAACAATGCACTGAAACTCTCTAAGGTTTTGGTGCAATTAGACATTGAGGGCTGGGTCCTGTGTGACAGCCATGCAAATACATTGTCCAAGAAGACCACAGGAGTGGCAGTGATGCATTCACATAGAATGTTTTATTTTGATGCACAACAAATGTACAGACCACACCCACACACAACAGGCGTGTGTATGTATATGTGTGTATGTCTGTACTGTATATATATATAAAAGATAGACACAAAAAGCTGGAGTAACTCAGCGGGACAGGCAGCATCTCTGGGGAGTAGGAATGGGTGATGTTTCGGGTTGCGACCCTTCTTCAGACATCCTTCCTATACACATATATAACCATATAACAATTACAGCACAGAAACAGGCCCTCTCGGCCCTTCCAGTCCGTGCCAACCATTTATTTTCCCCTAGTCCCATCTACCTGCACTCAGACCATACCCCTCCATTCCCTTCCCGTCCATATACCGATCCACTTTACTTTTAAATGTTAAAATCGATCCTGCCTCCACCACTTCTGCTGGAAGCTCATTCCACACAGCCACCACTCTCTGAGTAAAGAAGTTCCCCCTCATGTTACCCCTAAACTTCTGTCCCTTAATTCTCATGTCATGCCCTCTTGTTTGAATCTTCCCTACCCTCAACGGGAAAAGCTTATCCACGGCAACTCTGTCTATCCCTTTCATCATTTTAAAGACCTCAATCAAGTCCCCCCTTAACCTTCTGCGCTCCAAAGAATAAAGACCTAACTTGTTCAACCTTTCTCTGCAACTTAGTTGCTGGAACCCAGGCAACATTCTAGTAAATCTCCTCTGTACTCTCTCTATTTTGTTGACATCCTTCCTATAATTAGGCGACCAAAATTGTACACCATACTCCAGAATTGGTCTCACCAAAGCCTTGTACAATTTTAACATTACTTCCCTACTCCTATATTCAATGCTCTGATTTATAAAGGCCAGCACACCAAAAGCTTTCTTTACCACCCTATCTACATGCGATTCCACCTTCAGGGAACTATGCACAGTTATTCCTAGATCCCTCTGTTCCACAGCATTTATATATATATAAAATATATACACATAACACACACACATATACACACATATACATATACATATATGTATATGTGTGTGTATATATATCTATATGTTTGTATATACAAATATACTTCTCTCCAGGGCCCACATAACAGATTAGTATACAAACTTAAAGCACACGGTATTGGGGGTTCAGTATTGATGTGGATAGAGAACTGGCTGGCAGACAGGAAGCAAAGAGTAGGAGTAATCAGGTCATTTTCAGAATGGCAGGCTGTGACTAGTGGGGTACCGCAATGGTCAGTGCTGGGACCCCAGCTTTTTACAATATATATTAATGATCTGGATGAGGGAGTTGAATGCAACATCTCCAAGTTTGCGGATGACACGAAGCTGGGGGGCAGTGTTAGCTGTGAGGAGGATGCTAGGAGGCTGCAAGGTGACTTGGATAGGTTGGGTGAGTGGGCAAATGCATGGCTGATGCAGTATAATGAGGATAAATGTAAGGTTATCCACTTTGGTGGCATAAACAGGAGGGTAGACTATTATCTGAATGGTGGCCGATTAGGAAGAGGGGAGATGCAACGAGACCTGGGTGTCATGGTACACCAGTCATTGAAAGTAGGCATGCAGGTGCAGCAGGCAGTGAAGAAAGCGAATGGTATGTTGGCATTCATAGCAAAAGGATTTGAGCACAAGAGCAGGGAGGTTCTACTGCAGTTGTACAGGGTCTTGGTGAGGCCACAACTGGAGTATTGCGTACAATTTTGGTCTAATCTGAGGAAAGACATTCTTGCCATAAAGGGAGTACAGAGAATGTTCACCAGACTGGGATGGCAGGACTTCCATAGGAAGAAAGGCTGGATAGACTTGGCTTGTACTCACTGGAATTTAGAAGATTGAGGGGGGATCTTATGCAGGATGCAGGAAGATTATTCCCAATGTTGGGGAACTCCAGAACAAGTGCTCACAGTTTAAGGATAAGGGGGAAGTCTTTTAGGACCGAGATGAGAAAATCATTTTTCACACAGAGAGTGGTGAGTCTGTGGAATTTCATTTCGGAGTCACGTGAGTGACTTCGTGAAGAGCCCGCTGGCGCGCATGCTCGACATATCGTCGTAACGCGTTGCTGCGACGGCTGGCGGTGGAGCGCGCTCCTCGCCAGCCCTTCATAAGGGGCCACGGAGGTAAGTATTCTACCTTTAGTTGGTGGTCCTTGTTGTCTGATTATGTCTTGCAGCAAGGACATGGATGGGAGTTCGAAGGGCCGGAGGACGTCAGGACGAGTTCGCCGGTCAACAGTTCCGGGGCCTTTACCATCGGCAGTACCTGCAGCGCAGGCCGGGACTCAGGCGGAGATGTGGGTAAGCCCTGTGATTACAGGTCCAGATCCGCCAGCACACCACAGCTCGGAGGAGTTCGACGAGGAGGAGTGTGGTGTGCCGCCAGAGCAGGGGGACCCTGCCATGGCAGTCAGGTCGTCAGCGGGCTCGCTGGCGACCTCGAGCAGGGCACGTGCCATTGCACGGCCTGTTCCACTCAGCCCTCCGAGAAGGGGGAGGGCAGGAGCCCAGAAGCCTAACCCTGTTAGGGCTAAGGCATTGCCTATCGCGGAGGAGCGGTCAGGTTCCAGGGCGATTCCAGGGCAGGTTCGGGGTGGCTGTGAGGTCCAGCCGGCACACCCCGACTCTCGACGCCGGGACGGGTCGGTCGAGTCGGGTCTCGTCACGGTCGCCGAGCCCCCCATGGATGGGTGGGCGAGACCATGCGTCGGCAACGTCCACGATGTGGGCAGCCGGCAAGACTGCGCGGGCCCCAGGCAGCCATGCTTCGGCTGGTGCCGACACCTCGCCGCAAGTGCCCTTAGTGGCAGCGGCTTCAGCTCCCGCTAAACGGAGGCGGTTGAACACGCCCGTGCAGGAATCGCGCAGTTTCGCCTCGGCGGCTGTTAGCGACAACTACCGGCACCGGCAGGGCCTCGACGAGGTGCGGGCCGATGACAGGAGCCCGGTTTTCTTTTCAGAGCCGGAGGACTCCGACCACCTGAGTGTTCAGGGTGAAGGGCGTATTGACCGTATGGAGCGGCTGCTGGAGCTCCTGCTTCAACGTCAACAACAGCAGGGCAGCAACAGGCACAGGGCGTCTTCACCAACATCTACTATCAGCCTGGAGCAGCAGGAGGAGGAGGTTCTGGTGGATCCCGTACCACCTCCGTTGGAGGTGCCAGCGGAGGAACTCTTGGATGTGGCGACCAAATTCGCGGCCCCACATACGGCTGGTCTTCCTCTAAATACAAAGCTGGCAGCCACAGTGGACTTTCTTAATAATCTGGTGCTGCAGGAAGAAGTCCTCATCCAGGCTATGAGCCGTCACAAGGCTCCATCAAACTGCAACTCCCTCAACGTGCCTGTGGTCTATATGCCAATATGGGGCAACATCAGTGCGGCTATCCGTCAACAGGAGCTAAAATTGCAGCGGATCCTGAAACTCCTCACGGCCGGTATTACCGCCTTTGCGCGGTCGGTGGACGGGGACGAACTGAATTTGGATCAGGAAGATGCTCTGGCCTTATTGTGCGCGACCCAGCACGAAATCAACGGGTTTCGCAAAAACAGCATCCGCCCAGCACTCAACCCGAAGTTTGCAGGATTGTGCAAACCACCGCCGCCGCCCCGTCAGCTCTTTGGTGAGGACCTCTCGAAGAGAGTCAAAGAGCTTGACGAACAAGCCAAAACGGTGGGGATCATGCGCTCTCAGAGTGCCCCCACACCGTCAGGCTCAAAAGCTCCATACATTCGCTCACGAGGGTCGGCCAGTGCCTCGACGAGGACTCGCCCTCTAGCTCCACAACGACAACAGCACCAGAACCAGCACCAAGGGTCTTTTTTAGGACAGGGTCGGCAGAGACCTTTGTGGAAATCGAAGACGCCGCGCCCTCAAGCCAACCCAGCACCTCCACGGCCACCCACACGTGTCAAGGACCGCCGGTAACCACGGAGGTGAGGGGGTCTGGTTCTCTTTTTTCTCTCTGTTTAACTTCCCATGTTGGTGGTCGTTTACGGTTGTTTTTGGATGCATGGGGTAATTTTACTGGTGATGAGTATGTGTTGCGGAATATTCAGGGGCATAAAATTGAGTTTATTAATGGCGACATTCCTCCATCTCAGCACATGCCTGGTCGTACGTTCAAATTGTCTGCTGCAGAACAGGCAGCAGGTTATAAGGAGATTTTAAGTCTGGAACAGAAGGGTGTGATTGAGAAAACGGTGCATGAGCCAATTGAATTTGTTTCGAACATATTTACTAGACCTAAGAAGGATGGAGGCTGTCGTGTCATTATTGGTCTAACCCGTTTGAATACGTTTGTAACATATACTCATTTTAAAATGGATACGTTTGAAACAGCCAAATCATTGATTTCTCATGGCTGCTTTATGGCATGCATTGATTTGAGGGATGCATATTATTCAGTATCCATCCAGAAATATGATAGAAGGTTTTTGAAATTTATCTGGATGGGGCAACTTTGGCAGTATAAGGCTTTGCCTAATGGGCTCACTACAGCCCCTAGATTGTTCACTAAATTGGTGAAGCCAATCATGGCTTATTTGAGACAACGACATCATATAGTTATGGCCTATTTAGATGATGTCTTTATTGTGGGCCACACCCTGCAATTGGCTGAACAGGGTGTTGCAGCTGCTGTCAATATATTTCAACAATTAGGATTCATTGTCCATCCAGAGAAATCGAAGTTCTGCCCTGCCCAGGTAATTAATTACCCAGGGTTCACGGTGAACTCAATGAGCATGAGGATAACTATACCAATTAACAAAATTGAGGAAGTCACTAAGGTGTGCAGAGATTTAATTGGCACCAATATACCATCGATTCGGCATACAGCCACAGTAATTGGCAAGCTAGTGGCTTTGTTTCCGGCAGCACGATATGGACCTTTGAATTATCAGAATTTGCAAAGAGCTAAAATTACTGCGTTAAAACGGAACGCTGGTCATTACGATCGATCAATGCAGCTGCCGTCCGAAGCGATAACTGAGTTGCAATGGTGGGTGTGTCACATTAGCAACTCATTTAAGCCTGTCAGGGAGGCTAATCCGGTGGTATATTTACAGACTGATGCAAGCTCCAATGGCTGGGGAGCTACTGATAATTGCTCTAGTTGTGGGGGCAGATGGGACACCCTTGAGGCATCGATGTTGTTGACTCAAGGGATTAACTATTTGGAGTTGCTGGCAGCATTCCACGGACTTCGTGCATATTGTTCCAAGCTTGTTGGAGCACACGTCCGTCTCCAAATAGACAACACCACAGCTGTGGCATATTTAAACCATATGGGTGGTACCAGGTCAGTTTCGTGTGACAAATTGGCTAACTCAATTTGGCTCTGGTGTGTTCAAAGAGACATTTGGATTTCAGCTACCTATTTGCCAGGTGAGCTTAATACTGTGGCGGACACCAGGTCACGCAAATTTAATGACAACATTGAATGGATGTTGCATCCTGAGATTTTTTCTAAAGTCACAGCCAAATTTGGTAAACCGGACATTGACCTTTTTGCGTCACGGTTGAACCATCAGGTACCAGCCTACGTTTCATGGGAACCAGATCCTGGGGCAATAGCGCTAGATGCATTCTCGCTGGACTGGGGGAATTGGTTTTTCTATGCCTTCCCTCCGTTTTGCCTCATCAGTCGGGTATTGCGAAAGATTCAGGCAGATGCTGCCAAGGGCATCCTTATTATACCCGACTGGCCCACACAGCCTTGGTATCCGGTGGTCTTTGACATGCTCAACAAACCTTGGGTCCTTTTGAAGGGTTGCCCACAATTGGTTACTCACCCTGTCTCAGGGGAGCCACATCCCTGCCATGGCTATTTAAATTTGTTGGCTTGCAGGTTCTGAACAGGCCGTTAGTCCAATACGGCCTCTCGGCTCGGACCATGGATACCATCGGGGCGTCGTGTCGAGAGTCCACAAGGCGAAGATACCGCTCGCATATTAAGAAGTGGGAAGCCTACTGCAGCCGCTCTCGCATCACGTACGATGACGTGACAATAACCGACGTCCTGGAATTCCTCGCGGGGTTGCACCATGATGAACACTTAAGTTACAGTGCCATCAACAGCGCCAGAAGTGCGCTATCATTCTACCTCAAGATTGGGGTAGGATCCAACAGGCTAGTGTCCAGACTCATGCGGGGTATATTCAATATGAATCCGCCTACACCACGCTATAATATCACCTGGGATGTCAGGGACGTATTAACCCTGCTCAGGACGTGGTCTCCCATGGAAGGGCTCCAACTGGACCAACTCACCATGAAGCTGGTGATGTTACTAGCGCTGACTTCAGCTCAGATGGTACAGACACTACACAAACTTCGTGTCGACAGAATGACATCTACCCCTACAGAAGTAGTCTTTTTCATTGACGAGCTACTAAAGCAGCATAGACCTGGGTGCACAGGGCTGCAGCTGAAGTTCCCGGCATACCCCGCAGATGCTAGGCTATGTTTAGCCTCACATATCCGCCACTATGTCAAGGTGACGGCACGCATCAGAGGAATGGAGAGATACCTGCTTGTCACTCATAAGAGACCTCATCACCGAGTGACCGTCCAGACGATATCCAGGTGGCTTCGAGTCGTCTTGGGTAAGTCAGGTATCGACATGAATGTGTTCAAGTCTCATTCCACCAGGGCTGCATCGACGTCAGCGGCGAGGGTCATGGAGGTGCCCATGGACCAAATTCTCGCCACAGCAGGATGGGCGAATGAAGCTGTGTTCCAGCGTTTTTATAACAAGCCTGTTGCTGCTCCTCTACAGTTCGCAGAAGCCGTGCTGAATGCAGGTCAAGAACGTGGAGATGTCCCCGCATGAGGGGTTTTTGATTTGTTATTAATAAATATGCTCTTGTTTTGCAGTATGAACTATTGAGCAAGTTTGTTCCTCCCATCCATCCCTGGTAGTGGTGTGTCAGCATGGACGTGGTCCAGGGCGTGTAATCACAGAAGCTTTGAAGTCTTCACGAAGTCACTCACGTGACTCCGAAATGAAATAGTAAGATTGAACGAGAACTTACCAGTTCGAAGGTTGATCTTTATTTTATGAGGAGTCGAAGTGAGGGATTTCGTGCCCTCCTCGCCCAACCCTCAATCACCTTCATCTGGTAATCTTAGTCAATTCAATCATACTATGCGAAGTCATTTCTATTGTTGGTTCTGTGATTCCACGCCGCTACTTTGAAGTATGTCGAGCATGCGCGCCGGCGGGCTCTTCATGAAATCCCTCACTTCGACTCCTCATAAAATAAAGATCAACCTTCGAACTGGTAAGTTCTCGTTCAATCTTACTATTCTCTGCCATAGAAGGTAGTTGAGGCCAGTTCATTGGCTATATTTAAGAGGGAGTTAAATGTGGCCCTTGTGGCTAAAGGGATCAGGGGGTATGGAGAGAAGGCAGGTATAGGATACTGAGTTGGATGATCAGCCATGATCATATTGAATGGCTGTGCAGGCTCGAAGGGCCGAATGGCCTACTCCTGCACCTATTTTCTATGTTTCTATGTTTCTATGCTGCCCGTCCCGCTGAGTTACTCCAGCTTTTTGTGTCTATCTTCTGTGTGAATATAAATATACAGACACACACTAACACATATATATATATATGTACACGTACAGATGCACACATAACTACATTTATACTGACACGATAACACAGTGAATGTTAAAAAAAGCCATTATTTTATACATAAGGTTTTTTTTTAATTAAAAAAACACCCATAAAGGAGTGCACAACCAATTATATGATAAACCCACTCCATACCCAGTACAATTAGTTTTTATCAATCAATTAACGTCCATATTTGCGGCAGTATCTATCAGGCGAGCAACCAACTGGGGTGGTTTTTAATGAATTGCTGATGCTTCTACATTGCAATCTGATGCCCAGCAGTGAGTTGCAAATCCTGTGGGAACGGTAGTAACTTGCAAGACACAGAGAGAATGGTAACCCCTGATTGATGTTTCTCAAACAGATCTCCAAGCACATCACTGACATCCTATCCTTTGTGTCCTGAACATGCTTTGCATTGGATTAGGCTGCTCGCCTTGAGATAATGGTAGGTTTTGATGTGAGTGAGGGTGCTGTTTGATTATGGCGGGGAGACGAGAATGTTATCTTGGAATAAATGAGCAAGAATCAGGAGCAGCATATGGCTCAGATCAATCAGTACTCACACGCTGTGATTCTAAGAGTACATTTCTGTTCAATGGTTTGTACAAGATTTAACACTGCAATTTGCAACCTGTTCATCTGTGCTCTAATCCATGTTCTTCAGATTCTATCTATCTGTCCATTTCTTTATTTCACTACTTGATGCTCCACCTGCAGGTTAAAGGTAAATGCCAGAGCATGGGTAAATTGCAGACATACCACTGAGTATCACAAATTCATATTTCTCTGTGACATCAAAAGAAACACATAAACACAGTCTTGATGGTCCACATTGCATCCGCACAGGCCTGATGAAATATCCCTGCAACAACACATAATTTCATGGACACTTGGAAATTAGCCTGGTCGTTATAATTTTGTGATTATAATAACCAAAATAATTTGTTCCATGTACCTTCTATATCTCTTGTTTCCTTCTCCCCTGACTCTCAGTCTGAAGAAGGGTCTCGAAACATCACCTATTCCTTTGCTCCAGAGATGCTGCCTGATCTGTTGGGTTACTCTAGCATATTGTGTCCATCTTCCATTTAAAGCAGCATCTGCACTTTCTTCCTACCCAATATAATTAGAAATAATTGCAAACATTCTTCCATTCATCAGGCTGTCAAGGTCTACAGTAAAATCATTCATTTTCAACCAGCTTTACTCTCTTCTGCTCCATCTAGCCCTCTGTGTGGGCTAGGCTTCTGATGTGTTTCAACCATCATGTATCAATGTTCCTCACAATAAACAATTGAATGGGAAAGGTTTAGAAGGATATAGGCCAAGGGCAAGCAGGTGGGACCAGTGTAGATAGGGCACGCTGGTCGGTGCGGGCAAGTTGGGCCGAATGGCCTGTTTCCACGCTGTATGACTCAATGACTCTACAACTGGACATGGGCTCTGTGCCATTATTAAAAAAGCAATATACTGTGGAATCTGGAGATTTGAAATAATAAGGTAAGAAGAAAATGAGGGAAGTAATTAGGAGGTCGGGCTCCATGTGCAAAAGCAGATTTAATGTTTCAGGTCAATGAATCCATCAATGTCCACCCTTCTCAGCCCTGGTGAAAGGATGTTGACCTGAAATGTTAAATCTATTTCTCTCTCCACAGACGCTGCCTGATCTGCCGAATATTTCCAGTGCTTTCTGTTTTTCAAATCATTGCTGCTCAGCCTCTCGTTTTAACCTGTAGTTGATATTTTAATTTTAGTCATAGAATCATGCGGCACAGAAACAGGCCCTTTAACCCACCAAGCAGGTCGATCTGCATGCACCCACCAAGACCAATCTCACACAAATTTAATTTGGAGAATAGACGCACCCTCGCCAGGGAGTGATTGAGAAACGGTTTCCCCCTTACCCTCCCCTCCTCCTCCACATAAAAAGACCATGAAACCTCCAAAACATACTTTTTAAACAGATTAAAAATAACAAAAAGATGAAAAAACAGACAGACTGTAGGCAGAGGCTGCCTGCATACATCACCTCTTGCATTCCCATCAATTCCCTTCTGCCTCATGTCTCCTGCTACCCATCGACATTAAGGTTGATTCAAAATAGCCAGTTAACTTACCAACCATTATATCTTTGGGATGTAGAAGGAAACTGGAGCACCCGTGGAAGCCTCTGTAGACTCGGGGAGAAAGTATGAATTCCACACAGACGACACCCGAGACCTGGGTGTCCATGTACATCAGCCACTGTAATTAAGCATCCAGGTATAGCAGGCAGCGAAGAAAGCAAATTACATGTTGGCCTTCATAGTGAGAGGATTTTGAGTCTAGGAGCAAGGAGGTCCTACTGCAGTTGTGCAGGGCACTGGTGAGACCACACCTGGAGTACTGTGTGCAGTTTTGGTCTCCCTCTACTTCCTGAGAAGATTACGGAGAGTAGGTCTGTCAAGGAGGACTCTCTCTAACTTCTACAGGTGCACAGTGGAGAGCTTGCTGACCGGTTGCATCGTTGCTTGGTTCGGTAACTTGAGCGTCCTGGAGAGGAAAAGACTACAAAAAGTAATAAACACTGCCCAGTCCATCATCGGCGCTGACCTTCCTTCCATCGAGAGGATCTATCACAGTCGCTGCCACAAAAAGGCTGGCAGTATCATCAAGGACCCACACCACCCTGGCCACACACTCATCTCCCTGCTACCTTCGGGTAGAAGGTACAGGAGCCTGAGGACTGCAACTACTCGGTTCAGGAATAGCTACTTCCCCACAGCCATCAGGCTATTAAACTTTGCTCGGACAAAACTCTGAACATTAATACCCCTCCATCTGTTATTTGCACTTTATCAATTTATTCATTCATGTGTGTATTTATGTATATAATTGTAGTCAATGCCTACTATTTTCTGTTGTCCTAAGCAAAGAAAGAATTTCATTGTCCTGTCAGGGACACATGACAATAAACTATTCTGACGACTTTGACTAATTTGAGGAAGGACATTCTTACTATTGAGAAAATGCAGCGTAGCTTCATCAGATTAATTCTAGAGAAGGCGGGACAGACAGAAGACGAAAGAATGAATCAACTGGGCTCATATTCACTTGAATTTAGAAGGATTAGAGGATATCTTATAGAAACATACAAAATTATTAAGGGATCTAGATGCAGGAAAAATGTTCCCGATATTGGGGGAGTCCAGAACCAAGGGTCACAGTTTGAGAATAAGGGGTAGGCTATTTAGGACTGAGATGAGGAAAACCTTTTCACCCAGAGAGTAGTGACTCTGTGGAATTGGAAGGCAATGGTGGGCAATTCACTGGATGTTTTCAAGAGAAAGTGAGATATAGCTCTTAGTGCTAATGGAATCAAGGGATAGGGGGAGAAAGCAGGAATGGAGCACTGATTTAGGATGATCAGCTATGATCATATTGAATGGTGGTGCTGGTTCGAAGGCCGAATGGCCTACTGCTGCACCTATTTTCAATGTATCCATGTTTCTAAGTATTGAACCCTTGTGACTGGAGCCGTGAGGGATCAGCCTTTCTAGCTGAACCATTGCATTGACTTTAGCTTTTAACAGTACACCCAGGATTCTTGGTACCTGATGTGATACATAGATTGATAGTGCCATAATGTTTTAAACGATTTGAGTGGAAAAGACTCTCCAGGCACAAAGAACATATAAAGGGCAGCAAGCATTGGAACCAATAGGTGAGGATATGAAATGCCTGAGGAAAGTCCATAAACGAAAAGGCTATAACTAGGGGCGGCACAGTGGTTGAGTGGTAGAGCTGCTGCCTTACAGCGCCAGAAACCCGGGTTCAATCCTGACGACGGGTGCTGTCTGTACAGTGTTTGTATGTTCTCCCCGTGACCATGCGGGTTTTCTCTGGGTGCTCTTGTTTCCTCCCACATCCCATAGTTTGTAGATTATTTGGCTTCAGTAAAATTGTAAATTGTCCGTAGTGTGAAGGAAGTGTTAATGTATGGGGTGATCACTGGCTGGTGGGTTCGGTGGGCCGGAGGGCCTGTTTCCATGCTGTATCTCTAAAGTCTAGTGATACCATCACCTTTCAAGGTGGAAGGTCGGAAAGGGGTCCATGGTCAATCAAAAATTTAGAACAAAGACAACAACAAGTTTGCATCTGAATTTGTACAGTGCTCATATCGTGGCATTTATGGAGTTGGAAGATACTTTCCAGTGAATGTCTGAACGGATAAATTCATTGACAGTGTTGCTGTTGACAGGACTACAGTATATTTTCACGGTTATGTTTTAGCATTTTATCTTGGGTACGTTCACAATGCTTTTCATTGTAAAACGTCGCAAGTACTTCATCGGATTGTTACCTGATATTGAGCCATGTTAAGATTATTAGAACAAGTAATTAATAGTAGTTATTTTAAAGGCGGTTGTAACGGAGAACAGTGAAGTGATTTAGTGGCAGCATTACAGAGTTTACATCTGGGTAAGTTGAAGGCTTCAAGCTGATGGTGGCTCAGTTTCATTTGTGGATGTGTGAGAGTCCAGTTTGGGGGAGAATGGACATCACAGAGGCTTCAGGCAGTCGAAAGTAATTTAAGTTTCATGCTGTGCAATCATTCCAGTGAATGTTGTTTATTTTACCTAAGCAAGTGAAAATCCAAAATCCACAACCCAAAATCCAAAATCCACATCCAAAATAACGTTGAGAGTTTATAAGGCGGTTGTCAGGCCGCATTAGGGGTATTGTGAGCTGTTTTGGGCCCCATATCTGAGGAAAGTGCTGGTGTTGGAGAGGGTCCAGAGGAGGTTTACGAGAATGATCCCAGGAATGATTGGGTTAACATATGATGAGTGTTTGGTGGCATTGTGCCTGCACTCGCTGGAGTTTAGAAGGATGAGGGGGAACCTCATTGAAACTCACCGAATAGTGAAAGGCCAGGATAGAGTGGATGTGGAGAGGATGTTTCCACCCAGTGGGAGAGTCTGGGATCAGAGGGCACAGCCTCAGAATAAAAGGACGTACCTTTAGAAAGGAGATGAGGATGGATTTCTTTACACAGAGGGTGATGAAACTGTGGAGTACAATACCACAGGCAGTTGTGGAGGTCAAGACAATTGCTATTTTTAAGGCGAGAGATTGACAGATTGTTGATTAGTGAGGGTGTCAGGGGTTAGGGGGAGAAGGCAGGAGAATGGGGTTGAGAGAGAAAGATAGATTAGCCATGATTGAATAGCAGAGTAGACAATGGGTTAAATGGCCTAATTCTGCTCCTATAACTGTTGAACATGGATCTTCACTGTACCTCAGTCACAGTACATGTGACAATAATAAACCTAAACTTACGAAACCTGCAGAGGCTGTAAATTGAAAATAAAAGCTGAAAGCCTGGAAATACTCAGTATGTCAAGCCACATGCGTGCATTAACATTAACAGAATTAATGTTTCAGTTTGCAGACCCTGCATCAGAACTGTTTTAATTTCTGGTACTGAATAATTTGGCCCCTCGCTTACTGATAAGAAGTGCATGGTTGTTCCAGCTTCTTTTTTAACTCTGGCTGTAGAGTTAGAAGAGGTTGCATTGGTAGAGGGGAAAGGCCATGAATGTATTTGAAAAAAAAAACCTTGCTTTAATTGGAATTACATGAGCAACAATTACAAATGCGCTTAGAGAAAAATAGTTGGTGTATACTAGCCCGTGAGCAGCAATGTTTTGGTTGAAAGCTGTGTGATGTGAGAGGCTGTCTGATGTTGGTTCAATGTTTGACACTCCCTTCATGGTCTTGGCCATTACCAACACACCTGTTCTCCTGTTTACCAGGACGATCTATGGACTTGCAGTAAAGATTGAGGAGCGACAGTCAGTTATAACGAGTGGAACGTTGCACTTGGTATGTTTCTTTTATTTTTTGTAATATATTCCGAACAAATGGCATGATTGAACCTCTTTGATTTATGCTCATTCAGCTGTATCGGTGACAAAGTGCATGGGCACAGAGCAGCGGAGAAGGGCTGATTTAAATAAAGGAGAACTCTTGGGAGGACTCCTGTCATTCAGTTTAACAAAGCCATTTCTGCATTAAATGTGCCCAATTAGGCATGGTGTCAGAAGAGAAACATTTGATCATACTGTGATCTGCTGCTGGGAAGTTTGATGGAGAGCGAGTGATGAATAAGAGTTCAGGTTTTGTTTTTTTTTGCAATTTTATTATAAATAGCGAATGGTTTAGAATCAGGTTACTAAATTAGACGGCATTTAGAGTATTGTGAGCAGTTTTGGGCCGCATATCTGAGGAGAGATGTGCTGGTGTTGTAGAGGGTCCAGAAGAGGTTTATGAGAATGATCCCAGGGATGATCGGGTTGATGTATGATGAGCGTTTGGTGGCTCTGGGGCTGTACTCACTGAAATTTAGAAGGATGGGAGAGGATCTCATTGAAACATACCGAATAGTGAAAGGCCTGGATAGAGTGGATGTGGAGGGGATGTTTCCACTTTGTGGGAGAGTCTACGACCAGAAGGCACAGCTTCAGACACAGTTGTGTTCTACCCACAGCTGCACTGGGTGTAGAACATAGACCAGGAGGATTCATGAACAGGCTCTTATGATGGGCAGAATGGCCTGTTTCCTGTGCTCTATTTTTTTCTTCGTTCTTGTGTAATATTGCTCTGATCAGACCTGATCCTTTGCAAGGTGGTCTAGTGCGCTAGATGTTGAAGTCTGACTGATCAGACGCAAGCCCAGAGATGATGTTAGAGTTGTGACGGGTGATATAGTCTGAGGAATCTCACTACCATTCACGTCTGGGTGAGATTTAAAATTCCCAAGCCATTCAGTTTAGTCTGTTTTAATGGATTTGTTCAACTCAGTGGCGAATGACAGGAGATCAGTGGATATTTTTAAAGCAGAGATAGATAGATTCTTGATTACTACGGGTGTCAGAGGTTGTGGGGAGAAGGCAGGAGAATGGGGTTTGGAGGGAGAGACAGGTCAGCCGTGATTGAATGACAGAGTAGACTTGATAGGCCTACCTCTACTCATATCACTTCTGACCTTATGACATGATCGTCTGGAACCTTTCCCAGGGCCGGTCTAGTTCAAACATATCTAATTTTAGGAGTGAGGTGGCTCAAAAATATTCATGATGCTCCATGATGACTGTCATTGCTGCACTCAATTGTGGATTGAAGATTTTTTGCCATCTGCCATCCAAAGAGGAATATAATCCATTGGTGTAGTACATTGGAGGGCCACTGCCATTATGCAACGGACATGGATGCCATCTCCCCAGGGCCAGTGCCTGGGAGTTTGCTCACCATAGAGACACGGGGGTTCATGGTTTAACTACTGCATTGTTAGGCAGTAACCTTTGGAGCCGTCAATGCAAACAGGGCATGTATACCTTTCACTTCCTGAAGTCGATCACTATCTCATTTGTCATGCTGACATTGAGGGAAAGGATGTCTTGACACTAGGTCACGAGGTGCGCAGTGCTGTCCTTCTTGTACTGCGTCCCGTCATTATTTGATAAGGGTGGGGTTGTCTGCAAACTTGTAGATTGAATTGGATTTGTACTTGGCTGCACACTCGTGGGTGTACAAGGTGTGGAGACGGGGGATGAGAAGGCATCCATGCCGAGCGCCGGTGTCGAGACTTATCGTATTTAACAGATGATTTGTCCCCTACCCTCACTGATTGTGGGTTATATTTCTTTTCCGGTGGGAGTCAATGAGCATAGATTTAGTTCATCGACATTTTCTATTCTTGACCTCAAAGTTGACAAGACCTCTAGCCCAATGGAACAGCTTGTTTACTTAATATCTACGGACAAGTCCTCCATTCAACCTGACTCCTCGGTGAGTTCTGAAAGGTATTATAATTTGCATCAAGCTTGTTCTGAACATTCTGTTCCTATTGTCATGCAGGAAGCATACACAGAATTGTTAAGGCACGTATTTAATATTTATGACTTGGAGTGCTGAGAAGATGCCCATTTTCTTATGATCTTTTTATTTGTCATCTCCAAGGCATCAGTCTGGCCTTGATGAGATCAGTTCTACGGTGAAATTAAAGCTGCTGCTCCCCACTTGCAGCTGCCTCACATATGCATCCAGGTTAGGGGTTGGAGAGTGGACATTAGGCATGGTGGAATGCACAGAGTCTCTTGCCCAGAGTTGGGGAATCGAGGACCAGAGGACATAGGTTTAAGGCAAATTTCATTGGAATCTGAGGGATAACTTTTCACACAAAGGGTGGTGGGTATATGAAACGAGCTGCCAGAGGAGGTAGTTAAGGCAGGGACTATCACAATGTTTAAGACACAGTTAGACAGGTACATGGATCTGACAGGTTTGGAGGGATATGGTGCAAATGCTGGCAGGTGGGACTAGTGTAGCTGGGACATGGTGACAGGCCTGGGCAAGTTAGAATCATAGAATCATAGAAAATAGGTGCAGGAGTAGGCCATTTGGCCCTCCGAGCCTGCACCACCATTCAATATGATCATGGCTGATCATCCAACTCAGTATCCTGTACCTGCCTTCTCTCCATATCCCCTGATCCCTTTAGCCACAAGGGACACATCTAGCTCCCTTGTAAATATAGCCAATGAACTGGCCTCAACTACCTTCTAAGGCAGAGAATTCCACAGACTCACCACTCTCTGTGTGAAAAAAGATCTTCTCATCTTGGTCCTAAAAGACTTCCCCCTTATCCTTAAACTGTGACCCCTTGTTCTGGAATTCCCCAACATCGGGAACAATCTTCCTGCATCTAGCCTGTCCAACCCCTTAAGAATTTTGTAAGCCTCTATAAGATCCCCCCTCAATCTCCTAAATTCCAACGGGTACAAGCCGAGTCTATCCAGTCTTTCTTCATATGGAAGTCCTGCCATCCCAGGAATCAGTCTGGTGAACCTTCTCTGTACTCCCTCTATGGCAAAAATGTCTTTCCTCAGTTTCCTCAGAGACCAAAACTGTACGCAATACTCCAGGTGTGGCCTCACCAAGACCCTGTACAACTGCAGTAGAACCTCGCTGCTCTTGTACTCAAATCCTTTTGCTATGAATGCCAACATACCATTAGCTTTCTTTACAGCCTGCTGCACCTGCATGCCTACTTTCAATGACTGGTGTACCATGACATCCAGGTCTCGTTGCATCTCCCCTTTTCCTAATCGGCCACCATTCAGATAATAATCTACCCTCCTGTTTTTGCCGCCAAAGTGGATAACCTTACATTTATCCTCATTATAATGCATCTGCCATGCATTTGCCCACTCACTCAATCTATCCAAGTCAACCTTGCAGCCTCCTAGCATCCTCCTCACAGCTAACAATACCCCCCAGCTTCGTGTCATCCGCAAACTTGGAGATGTTGCATTTAATTCCCTCATCCAGATCATTAATATATATTGTAAATAGCTGGGGTCCCAGCACTGAGGTACCCCACTAGTCACTGCCTGCCATTCTGAAAATGACCCGTTTACTCCTACTCTTTGCTTCCTGTCTGCCAGCCAGTTCTCTATCCACATCAATACTGAACCCCCAATACTATGTGCTTTAAGTTTGTATGCTAATCTCTTATGTGGGACCTTGTCGAAAGCCTTCTGAAAGTCCAGATATAACACATCCACAGGTTCTCCCTTATCCACTCTACTAGTTACATCCTCAAAAAATTCTATAAGATTCGTCAGACATGATTTACCTTTCATAAATCCATGCTGACTTTGTCCAATGATTTCACCGCTTTCCAAATGTGCTGCTATCCCATCTTTAATAACTGACTCATTTAAGAAATGATATTTTCCCCACTACCAATGTTAGACTAATTGGTCTGTAATTCCCCGTTTTCTCTCTCCCTCCCTTTTTATAAAGTGGGGTTACATTAGCCACCATCCAATCCTCAGGAACTACTCCAGAATCTAAAGAGTTTTGAAAAATTATCACTAATGCATCCACTATTTCTGGGGCTACTTCCTTAAGTACTCTGGGATGCAGCCTATCTGGCCCTGGGGATTTATCGGCCTTTAATCCATTCAATTTACCTAACACCACTTCCCGGCTAACCTGGATTTCACTCAGTTCCTCCATCTCATTTGACCCCTGGTCCCCTGCTATTTCCGGCAGATTATTTATGTCTTCCTTTGTGAAGACAAAACCAAAGTAGTTATTCAATTGGTCTGCCATGTCCTTGTTCCCCATGATCAATTCACCAGTTTCTGACTGGAAGGGACCTACATTTGTTTTAACTAACCTTTTTCTTTTCACATATCTATAAAAACTTTTGCAGTCTGTTTTTATGTTCCGTGCCAGTTTTCTTTCATAATCTATTTTCCCTTTCCTAATTAAGCACTTTGTACTCCTTTGCTGGACTCTGAATTTCTCCCAGTCCTCTGGTAGGCTGCTTTTTCTGGCTAATTTGTATGCTTCATCTTTAGTTTTGATACTATCCCTGATTTCCCTTGTTATCCACGGATGCACTACCTTCCCTGATTTATTCTTTTGCAAACCTGGGATGAACAATTGTTGTAGTTTATCCATGCAGTCTTTAAATGAGTTCCATTGCATATCCACCGTCAACTCTTTAAGAATCACTTGCCAGTCTATCTTGGCCAATTCACGTCTCATACCCTCAAAGTTACCTTTCTTTAAGTTCAGAACCCTTGTTTCTGAATTAGCAATGTCACTCTCCATCCTAATAAAGAACTCAACCATATTATGGTCACTCTTGCCCAAGGGGCCACGCACAACAAGACTGCTAACTAACCCTTCCTCATTACTCAGTACCCAGTCTAGAATAGCCTGCTCTCTCGTTGGTTCCTCTACATGTTGGTTGAGAAAACTATCCCGCATAGATTCCAAGAAATCCTCTTCCTCAGCACCCCTGCCAATTTGATTCACCCAATCTATATGTCGATTGAAGTCACCCATTATAACTGTTTTACCCTTGTTGCACGCATTTCTAATTACATGTTTGATGCCATCCCCAACTCCACTACTACTGTTAGGTGGCCTGTACACAACTCCCACTAGCGTTTTCTGCCCCTTAGTGTTTCGCAGCTCGACCCATATCGATTCCTGGGCTGAAAGGCCTGTTTCCACGACTGCATGACTATGAATCAGAGGGGTTGGGGGGAGGGGTGAAAGGGGCTGCAGAACATGTTAATTGGCTTTTGTTGAGTGTGTTGGACAGTGCTGGTGTATGGGGTGATCACTGGTCAGTGTGGACACAGTGGGCCGACGGGCCTGCTTCGACGCTCTATCTCCAAAGTCTGGAGTAAAGTAAAGAGATGAAGTTAAAGCAGTAGCTATGACATTCTCGTCACTTACAGAAGGTGTCACACTTCAAGCTTATCAGCAAAGTTGAAGCACTTGGCACAAAAGAGACATTAGAAAGGTTACAGAGTTGGCTAAGTAACAGACAAACAGACTTTTCTAATCCTACTAACAGGAAGTGAAAAACTGAGAATAATTCAGGTATACTTGATTGTTTTGTTTAAATGTACAGAATGAAAACAGGCCATTCTGCCCACTGAGACAACACTGACCAGCAATCACCCTTACATTAGTTCTATCCTATACACTCGTGACAATTTGCAGAAGCCAATTAGTCTTTGGAATATTTGAGGAAATCGGAGCACCTGGAGAAAACCCACGCGGCCACTGGGAGAACGAACAAACTCCATACAGACAGCACCCGTAGTCTGGATCGAACCCAGGTCTCCGGTGCTGTAAGGCAGCAACTCTACCGATGTAAGGCCGCAACTGTGATGCTGTGCCGCAGTGAAGAAATGGGCAGTTCTGATATAGATAGAAGGAAGGAGCGAGTTATCTAAAGTTGGAAAATTCGATATTGACTCAGGAAGGTTGAAATATACCTGTACAGAAGATAACATTTTATTCCTCAAACATGCCCTGGGCCTCAATGTAACAATGTGGTAGGCCATGGGCTGGTGGGAGTGGGAGTGGGGTAAGGATTAAAGTAACAGGGAACCAGAAGCTCACAGCTACCCCTGCTCACTGAACATAGGTTCTCCACACTATAGTGATCACCCAATCTGTAGTTGGAATTGAAACATTGCATACAGTCTATTAAACTGGAGGAAGTGCAAGTGAACCTTTGTCATTTGATCCCTTAAATCCTCTTCACCACGTTAGATCCTTTCCCTACCTCTAGACTTGCTTAAACCTCAAACTATTTCTCGCTCAAATGAAAGGTCACCGAGCTGCAAAAATAACTCTATTTCCCTCTCCTTTGTAGCTGCACCATCTGCTGTGTATCCACGGCATTTTCTGTTTATATCAGTAGCCGAATGCTTGGCATGGGTCTTGTCAGTATTCTCTTCATCGCGTTACCCCTGTGCTACACAAGGTTCATTTAGCTCTTGTTTAGATTATTTCATGTTTTCAGCCTGTTCTCTCTACCTGTTTGGATGCCTTCTTCCCTGCGAAAATCTGCATAATATTTACCAGCTATTTCTGTGGCGTCTGGTGGAATGGAAAACATGATGGATTTGTGCAACTCATGAATCCTGAGGAATATCACTTCATCACGCATGCGAACGCAGCCCCCTCTTCCGCTGAACGGTTTGCATTCCACTGGTGTTTCAGTGCCTGCCCGCCTCCCTGTCGCTCGTTCGCTCTCTCTCCCTCCACCATACTGCCTCTCCATCTGACACTTTAATGAATTGTGACAAAGAATGGCCCTGTTCTCAAAATGAATTCCTTTCAATTCAAATCTGCTTAGTTATATGTCAGAGCAAATCAAACGCACCATTTTCAGAGATTGTATGACACCGCACTTGCGCTGGGTTAATTGCATTCCTGGTCCTTGCAAACTATGACACGAGTTAAAATAAATCTCAATACTCGCATGTGTTGGGGACGAGAAAATAAATGTTTTTTTAAGGACAAAGCTGGTGAATGTTCTCAAGAGACTGCATCGATCCTAGACCCACGCATCAGTCGAATGCAGAACAACACTAATTGTTGAAGATCATATCTCTCGAAAGAAATATTAAGCTAAAATTATGCTTGCCAGCTGCAATGGGTATTAGTAATTGTCAAGCATCAGCCTACGTGAGGTGTTAGAGAGCTGAAGTGTGTGTCGGAACCGACAACCTTCTGCTTCGGAGGTGAAAGTATGGCCAATGGGCCAGGCTGTCATTTAGTGACCCCAAATAGCAGCATCGTGGTGCTTTCTAGGATAAATGCCAGGAGGCTGTATCGTGAAAACGTTGCCACTGACCCCTGCAACGATGCATGAAGGCAGACAGAGGTCGTTACTCGTGACTCGAGAATCATGATTCAGTTGGCTGCCCCCTCTCCACCGAGTAATCTTGTCAGTAGTTTTACCCTTGTTCCAAGATATTGAGCAGAAAAAAAGAGGCTGACTATCTAGTGCAATGCCAAGGGAAGGCTCCACTGTCCCAGGCACTATTTTTTCAGCCAAGGCCCTGTGTGTTTTTTTCAGGTGGATCAAATGGCAATATTCTGAAGGAAATGAGGCACTGTTTACTGAAGTCATGTCTACTTATCACTCAAACAACATCAATAAATTGCTGGGGTTTTTTTCCATTTTTGGCGGTTGTAAATTCTCTGTGCTGCTGTTTCCTATATTATGTGACCATACTTTCAGCGGTACTTCAACACTGCTCCCCCTTTCCCCCTTCTCTTTCATGTCGGGAGGAAGGCCAAGAGAAAAACGGTCAGGCCTATGGACTCGGATGAGTCAGACCAGGAAGACTCCCCTCCTTCAAGTAAAAAGGTTTGGTGACATCTTGAGACAATGGAGCACAGAGAAAATGCTAAATCATGAGGTGTTCCAGTCGGGATTGCATACCCCCAGGGTTCCCCAAGGCGAAGAACAATACCAACAATACGCCTATGAATATCAATGGGAACCCACAATACCAGTGCCTTTCCAAGGGCCGTGTGATACCTCCCTAGAGCAAGACTCGGGAGAGCTGGGGCAGTATGAATCTGACCCTGAAGTTGGTGTCACTGCAAATGCGCACACACCAAAGCACATGAGCTATGCTCCAGGTGTGCCGGATATGGACAGCAATTTTGCCATACCGGCGGGGACTGGTGAAACCATGGATGACAATCTGGCCAGTAATACTAATTATTTAGCCTCTCATCAGCTCCAGGACTCCATAATGGAAGAGACTTCTTTACGTTACCAGACACCTGTTAACTGTGCGTCGCTCAAAGTGCCCACCTTGATCTCGGCCATCTGGGGGCAAATGAGCATTTCCATGAAGGGGCAAGAGGTGAGATTCCAGAAAGTCCTCAAATTGATGGGGGCAGGTATAACAGCGTTTGGGCGAATGGTCCAAGGAACACCGATGTCACGTACACAGCAGGATATGTTAGCCCTGCTGTGCAATGCTCATTTCAAGCTTCCGTAAAATCGCCATAAAGCCAACCCTCAATCCACGCTTTGCGGCATTATGCAAGTCTTCAAATGTCCAGATACCCAACTTGTCATTTTGGGAAGACCTGGCAAAGCAAGTCAAAGATCTGCATGAGGAGGCGAAAACCATCGGCCTCATAAAAACTTATACACCCTGGGTCAGGATACCGCCTGGTAAGCCATTCCCCTTCAGGCGAATTACAGATGCTGGAGCAGGTGAAGGACCGAGCCGGGGGTTTCCAGCTACACGCCGTTGGCACACACCTCTACACACCCCCAACATGGCCAGGAGGTTGAGAAATCCAAGATCAACCATGGAGGTACGAGTAACTGGTTCAGTCCGGGATATATCCTCTGGGGAGAAGCCTCCGGTCGGGGGTAGGTTGCAATTGTTTTATGATGAATGGTGCTGCATAACATCAGATTCATTTATACTGGGCAGTATCCGGGGGTCTCGAATTGAGTTTATGTCAGGAATACATCCACCCGCACAAAATACACCTAGTCGGGTATTGTTTTTTTCAAGACCAGAAACTCTACATGTGAATGATGAAATTAGGGTTTTATTCCAAAAAGGGGCAATTGAAAGGATGGCATATCAGCCTCAACAATATGTGTTCAATATATTCCCCAGGCACAAGAAGGATGGGGGGTGTCGAGTCATTCTGGACCTAACCCGACTAAACTCTTATGTCCAGTATAGACATTTTAAAATGGAAACCTTCAGTACTGCTATAAAACTGATATCAAAAGGTTGTTATATGGCAACCATAGATCTGAAAGGTACATATTATTCAGTACCAATTCACCACCAGTACCGTAGATACTTGAAATTTAGTTGGATGGGACAGCTGTGACAATTTAAAGCGTTGCCCAATGGGTTAACCTCAGCCCCTAGGTTATTTACAAAGTTGTTGAAACCAGTATTGGCGCTACTCCGCGCCCAGAATCACATTGTGATGGCTTATCTATATGATATTCTGATTACAAGCAACACTCAGGAGGCAGCTGAGGAATCGATTTCAGTGACCAAACACCTGTTTGAGAGGTTAGATTTCCTCATCCATCCAACTAAACCCAAAATAGTATCATCCAGCATAATTGATTATTTGGGGTTCATCATTAATTCAATTGACATGTCAGTGATTTTGCCTACGGGCAAAGCTGTTGAAATTATGGAGGCCTGTAGCAGTCTTGTAGAGGTACAACAACCCTCCATCTGGCAAGTATCCAGTGTCATTGGTAAATTAGTGGCGGCTTTCCCTGGAGTTTGGACCTCTGCACTATCAGAGTGTGCAACGAGCTAAAGAACAAGCACTTAAAGAACATGCAGGTCATTTCGACAGACCAATGCAGTTGCCAGCCAAAGCTATCGCCGAGTTGCAATGGTGGATAATTAATGTCTCACGAAGTACTAAAAACATTTTGACTCAAAAACCCTCAGTTATTTTACAAACAGATGTCAGTGCTTCCGGATGGGGAGCCACTGATACTGAGTCTAGCTGTGGCAGCAGATGGAGTGTGCAAGAGGCATTAATCCTGCAGATGCATGGGATAAATTACTTAGAATTGCTGGGTGCATTCTATGGCCTAAAAGCATATTGTTCAACAATTAATGATTTACATGTTCAGCTCCAGATTGATAATACCACAGCTGTTGCATATCAATCACATGGGAGGAATTAGGTCAGTATCATGTGATAATCTGGCTAACATCATTTGGGACTGGTGTATTACGAGAAATATCTGGGTCTCAGCTATCTACCTACCAGGTAGAGATAATGTGGTGGCAGACACCAGGTCACGCAAATTTAATGACAACACAGAATGCATGCTGAATCCAAAGGTTTTCAAAATGATTGTCAGCCGGAATGGATTGCCAGACATAGTTCTGTTTGCATCCAGGCTAAATCACCAGTTACCTAAATACACCTCATGGGAGCCGGATCCAGGGGCAGTACCGGTGGATGCATTCTCGCTACATTCTCGCTACTTTGGGGACGTACATTCTTTTACGCTTTTCCCCCATTCTGCCTCATCAGTAAATGTCTCATCAAAATAGAGCAGGACTCCGCCTCTGGCGTTTTGGTAGTTCCTGACTGGCCTACACAGCCATGGTTCCCATTGGTCCTGAGACTGATGACACAGCCATTCATGACTGTCCCCAAATGCAGCAACCTGTTGGTTCATCCGGTGACAGGAGAAAGTCACCCTTTACATGGTCGTATTAATCTGTTGATTTGCAGATTCTGACCAGACCGTTCCAACAATGTTAAGTGCGGCAGCGCGACTCGCGTTGCAGCGGCCTGTCTGTATTATTTTTATTTTTTGTCTAGTTAAATGTAGTTGTTCGTGTTTGTTTTGTACTGTTTCTAACTGTGTGTATGTGGGGGGTGGGGCGGTGGGAAGAGGGAAACTTTAAAAATCTCTTCCCTGCATGGGTGACCCGACTTTTCCCTGTCAGGTCTCTGTTGTCGTTGGGGCCTAGTACCGTGGAGCGGCCTCCGACCGGGATGACCTGGGGGCTCCAGTCACGGAGCCTGCGGAGCTGTGGACTTACCATCATGGGACTGGCCGGCCTCGGAGCGTGGGGAGCGGTGGTGGCTCGCTGCTGTGGCCCGACAGTTCCGGTGGACTGTCAAGACATCAGGAGCTCACGGGTCCGGGTGAGGGACCACTTTTCGCAGCTCCTGCAACGCAACTTCTCTCGCCCATGTCGCGGGGTTGGAACGACCCGGAGCGGGGCCATACATTGCCCGGCGCGGTTTTAATGGCCGCAGGACATTCCAGCACCCGCCGGGGGCTCCAACTTTGTAACTTTTGAGCCTAGAGCGGGGCCGTACATCGCCAGGCAGGTCCTCAATGGCCGTGGGACTTAACATCGCCCGCCTGGGGCTTCAACATCGGGAGAGAAATGGTGCGGGGGAGAGAGAAGACTTTGCCTTCCATCACAGTGAGGAGGAGATTCACTGTGATGGATGTTTGTGTGAATTGAATTGTTTGTATGTTTTGTAGGAATTGTTTTGTTTGTATGGCTGTAGAAATGGAGTTTCTTTTGAGCCTCTCTGAGGTTCGAATGACAAGTAATAAAATCTAATCTAATTTAATCCAGGGGCTCGGACTATTGAGTAGGACCATGGATGTGATTACTGCGGCCTGGAGAGATAATATTAAAAAGCAATATGTATCTGATATTTAGAAATGGGAGATGTTTTGTTTACAGTCAGATATATCTTATCATACTGCAAGCATACCGGATGCATTGGAGTTCCTTGCTACATTGCATTTTGACGAGCAATTGAGCTATAGTTCCATTAATTGTGCTCGGAATACTTTTTCCTCCTATTTAGGGCAAGTGTCGGGACAACATTCTATCGGATCTCATCCGTTAGTGTCCCGATTCATGAGAGGTATTTTTTAACAAAAACCCTCCTAAGCCTAGATATACGGAAATCTGGGATGTGAGCATAGTTCTCACACTGCTTCGGTAATGGGCTCCAATCACATCTCTATCTTTTCAGAAGTTAACACTTAAAGTGGTCAAGCTCATGGCGCTAGTGTCAGCGCAACGGGTCCAGACATTGCAAAAGCTACGGCTGGATAGCATGCATTCTTCTGTAGATAATATTATGTTTTATGTTTATGATTTAATCAAACAAAGCAGGCCAGGGATGGCTGGAACCAAAATAAGCTTTAAACCATACCCCATTGACCTAAGGCTATGTGTAGCTACGCACCTGAGTCAATATATCAAGGTAACCAAGAGACTCAGAGGCTCTGAAACAGCAATGCTCATCAGCCACAAAAAACCTCATAAAAAGGTGTCAGTACAAACTATTTCTAGGCAGTTGAAACAGGCTTTGGATTATGCTGGAGTAGACACTGATGTATTTAAATCTCACTCCACCAGGGCGGCATCAACTTCCCCAGCGAAGGCACAGGACGTGCCTTTAGACCAAATCCTCAGGGCCGCAGGATGGTCTGGTGAAGCAACCTTTTCGAGATTCTATGACAAACCTATCCTGGCAGTGCAAGGTTTTGGGCATGCTGTTTTGGGTTGTGTTTGATTTTCATTTGTAATTTCCCTCTGAGAGAGAGAGGTGATTACTGTTCTTTTTATTATTAAAATGTTCATTGTATAATTGAAACAATGTTCAATACATTATTTGTTTATCCTGTGTCAACCGAAGCAGTGTGTCGTATGGAACTGTCTACGGCATGAAATCACAGAGCTTTGAAATCTTCATGGGATCACTCACGTGACTCTGAAGTAAAATAGTAAGATTAAACGAGGACTTACCAGTTTGAGGTTTGATCTTTATTTTATGAGGAGTTATGGTGAGCGATTACGTGCCCTCCGCTCCCGGCCCTCATAATCGCAAAGATCATCTGGTAGTTCTAGTCTTCTGAGTCTTACTATATCACTTCAACTGTAGTTACTGTGATTTCACACCGCTGCTTTGAAGTATGACGCGCATGCGCCTGGCGGGGCTTCTTCAAGTAATCGCTCTCCGTAACTCCTCATAAAATAAAGATCGAACCTCAAACTGGTAAGTTCTCGTTTAATCTTACTATTTTACCTAAGCAAATTAACTTACAACCCTGTACATCTTTGGAGTGTGGGAGGAAACTGGAGCACCTGGAGAAAACCCACATGGTCACAGGGAGAATATACAAACACCGTATAGACGGCACCCGTAGTCAGGATCGAACCCGGGTCTCTAGTGCTGTAAGGCAACAACTCTACCGTTGCGCCACTGTGGAGTCAAGAGTTAAGAGTGTCACATGTGTCTCCCCGTTGGTTTGCAACCATGTCGTGGTCGGGGAGCTTGTGTGTCTCAGTGACCCCTAGAGCTATGCCAGCGGGAGATTCGTCTCCTGTTCGGGTCTCCCATGTTGGACAGGTCGAAGGGTAGAGGCAAGACGAAGAGCGATCCACTGGTCCTCCAGGTTGGAGGTTGAGCACAGGGCTAACAACCCTGTCTCGTAAAACAAATATGTTACGGAAACAACAACTGAAGGAATCAACACTACTGAGTGGAGGACCTTTGTTGCTGCCCTACAGGCCAGGAGGCATAATAGGAAGTAAGTAAGTAAGTAAGTAAGTCATTGTCACATGTACTGGGGAAAAGCAGTTCTTACTTTCTGCAACTTTGCATGTACAATAGCTGCAACACAACAAATAAATAGGTAATAAATTATCAGTTAAAGACTGAGGTCATGTTGAGCACAGGGACATCACACTCTGCAAACAAGTAAAGTGGTATCTTTGACTTTATGTGGTTGGTGTCCTTTGCTAACAGCCATTATTTGTAAGGGACCATTGTGAACTTGCCATTAGTTGCTGGAGAACCCCGAGAGAGTGCTGATATTTGCACAAATCTTTGGGAACCTACAGGAATCTCTAGAGTATGTCAATATTTACAAAGGACACTCGGAATGAAGCAATGTTTACAAGGGGTGGTTTATTTGGAATGGTCGTTTCAGAGTTATTGGATCCAGTCCAAAAAATAATCCTCCTCCTAATCCCAATGGTGGACCTGTAGGCACATTGTGCTTCCTTGTGAAATAAGTATTGTTTCCCTGGCTTGTGCATGAAGATTGATGAAATAAAAGGAGTGCGCAGTGCTCCTGGATATTATATTGGTGAGACTATATTTTCTGTGGGGATATTATTGGGGATAACAAATGTCATCTTGGAACTATAATTAAAAGCCAGTTGACATCAACCTTGATAGAACCCCTGAAAATGTGGTACGTACATTTTTATAAGGCATTATTCCACTTGCCCTTGCAAGGTATAAATAATCCAAGACTGACAGTCAGAACAGTGCACTGACGATTCTCAAATTCACAATACCTGATGCCAAGCAGATGTGCCAACAGCTGCCCAGCTGCTGCAATGTGCATGAAGGTGGACATATATTTGCCTAATTTTTTTAATTAGTCGTCTTCTTCCAATGTTCTCGGAGACTCTCTCTCTCTCTCTCTCTCTCTCTCTCTCTCTCTCTCTCTCTCTCTCTCTCTCTCTCTCTCTCTCTCTCTCTCTCTCTCTCTCTCTCTCTCTCTCTCTCTCTCTCTCTCTCTCTCTCTCTCTCTCTCTCTCTCTCTCTCTCTCTCTCTCTCTCTCTCTCTCTCGCTCTCTCGCTCTCTCTCTCTCTCGCTCTCTCTCTCTCTCGCTCTCTCTCTCTCTCGCTCTCTCTCTCTCTCGCTCTCTCTCTCTCTCGCTCTCTCTCTCTCTCGCTCTCTCTCTCGCTCTCTCTCTCGCTCTCTCTCTCGCTCTCTCTCTCGCTCTCTCTCTCGCTCTCTCTCTCGCTCTCTCTCTCTCGCTCTCTCTCTCTCGCTCTCTCTCTCTCGCTCTCTCTCTCTCTCGCTCTCTCTCTCGCTCTCTCGCTCTCTCGCTCTCTCGCTCTCTCTCTCTCTCTTGTAGTATCTCTCTCTATCTCTATCTTTTTCTCTCTCCCTCTCTCACACACTAATTGGTGCCTCTGGCTAGGTAAATGGGCGCACTGAACCTTGTGTCCAAATCCTTACTCTGCTCTGGCTTTCTCTTGTCTACATAAGACGAGGGAAGAAGCCTTTAGGGTAGAATCACTAGCAGTAATACTCATTATTCTGCTGAATAACTCAGTGAAATTTGCATATGGACTATTCGAAACTCATTATATTTCACAGGATATCTGTGCACTGAACATTAATTTTTCAAAGATTGCTGTCAGTGTGACTAAGACGACTTTAATATTATATTAACATAGCCTTTCTTCATTATGGCTTCTTCAGAAAAGGTCCCTAACACAGGCTATATTGTAGTTTTCAGCTATTTTAATGAGCAACAAGGTTTATTCATCATCAGTTTAAAGACATTGACTGTCAGCATGGGCACTCTACTGATTACAAAAAATAATACTTTGTCTTCTTGCAAATGTAATGTAATCTTTAAAATGGTTGTTCTACACTCAGCTGGAGATTTAATGGCTTAACCTCACCTTAAGGAAGAGGAGTGTAGACCTAGAATTAAATGTATTGGCTTGGATTCTGGCCCAGAATTCTGATTCTGATTCAAGCATTTATTCATTCAACATTCATGCAACATAATGCATTAGCCTGTGATAGGAATCTGAGCAAACTGCTCACTTTGTGACAGGGCTGCTGCAATGATCCGATATCGCTAATGTAAATTGAAAAGGAGGGGTTGAACCTGGTGCATCTGTTCATTACAAATCCTCAATGCTCAGGTGAGTGACCAGAATAATATAATCCTCTTGGAATTATTAAACCACGATGCAGAGCTCTCCATTTGATTGTCAACATATCCATTCGACTATTCAGCAACATTTGCATACGTTTGTGCTTGGTCTGTAATGCTTTTATTGCCCAATTGTCAATGAGATCTCCATCCAACTATTGAGCCATTAGGCCTATGCCCCGAATGACAATCATGAGCATTAGATGCATCTGAAATTCACACCATTTTGGTGTGGGAGACTCGTCATCAAAAACTAAAAACGTCAAATGATGCACACAGTCTCCGGCCCAGAGTAGGTGAATCGAGGACCAGAGTACACAGCTTTAAGGTGAAGGGGAAAAGATTTAATAGCAATCTGAGGGGTAGCTTTTTCACACAAAGGGTGTTGGGTGTATGGAACAAGCTGCCAGATGAGGTAGTTGAGACAGGTAGTTGTAGCTTATCCCAACATTTAAGAAACGGTTAGACAGGTACATGGATAGGACAGGTTTGGAGGGGTATGGACTAAATGCGGGCAGGACTGGTGTTGCTGGGACATGTTGGCCGCTGTGGGCAAGTCGGGCCAAAGGGCCTGTTTCCACAATGTATCACTCTATGACTCTGTGACTATGACATATCCTAGAAACCTGACATAAAAGCAGAAAACATTGTAGTGCTCATTGGGTCAGGCAGCATCTGTGGAGAGAGAAACTGAGCCACTGTTATAGTTTTAATATTTTTCATTGTCCTAAAATAACAACTCTGTTCCTTTCACTTCACATGCTGTTCAGTGTGATGAGTATTTCAAATGTTGATAGAATGGAGCGGCTGAGCTTGTATACTCTTGAATTTACAAGGATGAGGGGGTATCTTATTGAAACATATAAGATTATTAAGGGATTGGACACGCGAGAGGCAGAAAACATGTTCCCGATGTTGAGGGAGTCCAGAACCAGGTGCCACAGTTTAAGAATAAGGGTTTGGCCATTTAGAATGGAGATGAGGAAAAACTTTTTCACCCAGAGAATTGTGAATCTGTGGAATTCTCTGCCTCAGAGGCAGTGGAGGCCAATACTCTGGATGCTTTCAAGAGAGAGTTAGATAGAGCTCTTAAAGTTGGCGGAGTCAGGGGATATGGTGAGAAGGCAGGAACTGGGTACTGATAGTGAATGATCAGCCATGATCACATTGAATGGTGGTGCTGGCTCAAAGGGCCAAATGGCCCACTCCTGCACCTATCGTCTATTGTCTATTACAGCAATTTCCGTTTTAACTCTACCACGTGCTGATGGAATATGTAATTATTATTTCTATTGATCTCAAAAACACCAGCTATTGTTAAAAGGAGACCATAAGATCACCTGTATAGGCTAAATTAAAGACAAGAGGATCGACACCGACCTCGCTCCTCCCCCCCACCCAGGTGAGGCTCTATGAGGTGCTGGTCAGGCCGCATTTGGAATATTTTGAGCAATTTTGGCACCATATCTGAGGAAGGATGTGCTGGCTCTGGAGATAGTTCAGAGGAGGTTTGTGAGCATTATCCCAGGAATGAGTAGGTTAATATATGATGAGCATTTGATGGCACTGGGCCTGTTCTCGCTGGAGTTTAGAAGAATGAGGGTGGACCTCATTGAAATGTACAGAATAGTGAAAGGCTTGGATAGAATGGATGTAGATAGGATGTTGTGGGAGAGTCTAGGACTAGAGGTCATAGTCTCAGAATTAAAGGACGTTCATTTAGGAAGGAGCTGAAGAGGAATATCATTACTCAGAGGGTGGTGAATCTGTGGAATTCTTTGCCACAGAAGGCTGTGGAGGCCAAGTCAGTGGATATATTTAAGGCAGAGATAGATAGATTCTTAATTAGATTCTTGTCAGAGGTTATGGGGAGAAGGCACGAGAATGGGGTTAGGAGGGAGAGATAGGTCAGCCATGATTGAATGGCAGAGTAGACTAGATGGGCTGAATGGTGTAATTTCCTATCACTTGTGATTTTATGATCTTATGATCTTACAAAACCCCTTGAACTGCCACTCTCTGCACTGCGGACCTACTGATTATATTATTGGACCGAACTATTCCTGTCTTTATCAGAAATGTTTTAAGAAACATTGTCTCTGACAAGACCCTGTACTTGAATTTGATCACATATGTTCTCAATCACAAGCAGTGACCCTGTCCACCTCTGTAACATTGCTGGTCCATTCATTGCTGAAGTTTACTTTCTCCAACAACACACTCAAAATCACTTGAGAGCTATTGAAGAAGAAATTAAATCTATTGTGGTGTTTTGCTTGACCTGTCTGAACTCTGCGCATCACATAGGTGGTTAAATGCGAGCTGTTCCTTTTTATTTTCCAATTTCTATGATCATGCCTGCTTTGCTTTGCATCCGTTTGCACCTTTTTAAATATCGTCTTATTAAATATTTCCTTCATCGCAAACATTTGAATCAGTGGAGCCCCGTCATAGTTTGTAGGAAAGAACTGCAGATGCTGGTTTAAATCGAAGGTAGACACAAAATGCTGGTGTAAAACAGTGGGACAGGCAGCATCTCTGGAGATACTGCCTGTCCCGCTGAGTTGCCCCATCATAGTTGTTCCTTTTAAGAATTCCCATGATCGTGCTTTTGAGACACGGTCCCAGAGAGAATTCCAAAGAGGTCTTTTGATGCATGGTCCCTTTAAGAGTTTTGCGGGAGTTCTTTTGATGTTTAAATTCAGTTCTTAGCAGGTCAGAACTGAATAGGGATTTATCCCCGCTGGCGAGAGAATTCAGATTGTTCCATTTTTAATTAAGTCTCTGCTCTTACTGGATTCAATGGAAGCTGCTCACTGCAGTGGATCAGTGTCATTATATATTTGTTATCATCAAACTCCACACACCAAATCATTTCCTATTCATATCTATATATTCCAGCCTGCTTTATGTTCAGGCTCGAACATTTACAACAGTCTTGAAATTTAACATAATCTTTTATTTTTTGATCACCAAGAAGACTTTTTTTTCAGCCCACTTGTATTTTCTGATTGGCTTATTTTCAAGCTTTCTTGACCTGCTACGAGTGCATTATTGTATGAGGGTGATCATAAATTGGTCATGTTAATGGACTAGTGAACAAAATCCCTCGACTACTATCCATAGTATGGGAACCACCATGGCTGTTTGAGAAATTAAATACAGTAGAAAAATAATGCTTTTTATTTGTAGATGTTGGCTTGCTGTAAAAATTATTCAAGCCATTAATACGAAAGAGACGTCATCTATATCTGTTTTGCATCCATCCCCTAGACCTTCCTGTAGAACTCTTCGAAGCCTGTCTAGAGAAATTAACCATCCAGCCATTACAGCAATGCCGCTCTTGTGTGACCGTCTAAATGGCCGTAAATATGCCCATGTTCACAGTCCGACATCCAGTGGGATTCCATCATAATCCACATCTCCCACTTTCCCCCTCTTTCTGTTTTCCACGGGTTAATCTCCTCCCACAAAATCCTCCCAGATCTATGGCACTTTACCCATAAAAGGCGCACACTTAACCTTCCAACTCCACCTTCACTACTCTCTGGAGCCCGGCCTGCCCTTCCAGGTGAGAGGGGAAGTTGAAGTGCACGTCCTTCAACCTCACCTATTGCATTCAGTGCTCGCGATATGGCCTCTTCTACATCGAGTGCAGACAAGGGCAATGTTTGCAGAGCATCTGCCCACAATGCCAATCCTGAGCTTCCGGTTGCATATCACTCCAGCTCACCTTCCCATTTCCACATCGGGGAGTCCTCAGGCTTCTCCGCAGCCACACCAAGGCCAAACATGAACTAGAAGAACAGTAGCTCATATTCCGTTTACAGCTCACATCACTCACAGCAATGGTATGAACATCGAATTTTCCAATTTCAGCTAAATCATTCCCATACTCTCCAACTCCACCCAAGAACTATTTCCCATTGATTACATTTACCACCCTTCATCTCCTCCTCACTACCCAGACTCATCATCCTCCCTTACTTGGTTCCATCTGGCCATCGCCCACTTTCCTGCCTACCTAGGGTTTTCCTCTCGTTACTCACTATTCCCATTCCCTAACCCACCTGCTTCCATCATCCCACTCTCATCTTCTCCCACCTTTCACCAACAGCTTCTGTCTCTACCTTCATCCCTTGCCACTCCCTTTTCATCTTCCTATTTGTTTATCCTTTGTTTCCATTTATAAGTCCTCTTTAATTCCATTTAAGGTTCCTGTCGACTCCTCCCTCTCACTTCTATATACAATCTATCTTCCCTCCAGAGACTGAGTTCTAATGCTGGTTATCCACCTGAAACATTCACTCTCGCTTTCTTCTGCAAATGCCGTCTGAGCCGCTGACCTCTTCCAGCAGTTTATTTTTATGCTCCACATTCCAACATGTGCGGTCACTTGTGTTTCTGAAAGCATTGGTGATGGATTGGAGCTAGGGAGGATTCAATCACTAGTACAATAATTGCTGGTGTCCAGGTTAGCACTGGACCAATACTTGAGATTGCCGGGTTCTTAATTCTGCAAAGCATTTTTGGCCCGGGAAACCAAATGTTACAGACGCTAGTGCAGATATTGATAGGTTCAAATTTCCAACCCCTTATCTCTCACTGGTTCAGTAATATGTCTATGGAGCCTCGGCGTGATTTATATCTGACTTCTCGATCGGGAAACATCGAATCCTATAAACCTTTCCTCCATTTCAAAATCCAAGGATTATTTACTACTGTCAACTCATTCTTTCGTCTTATTTTGAAAGTGGTCTACCCTTCTCCCAACAATTTAAATATTGCACATGACCTTTGTGGTTATCCATTTGTACTCCTTGATTTGAATTACCTTATGTTTATCCCTTGAAGATGTCTTGCACCACGAAGTTGCGTAACCAGGGTGGCACGGAGTCGCAGCGGTAGAGTTGCTGCCTTTCAGCACCAGAGATCCGGGTTTGATTCTGACTCCGGGTGCTGTCTGTACGGAGTTTGTACGTTCTCCCAGTGACTGCGTGGGTTTTCTCCGAGTGCTCCTTTCTCCTCCCACACTCCAAAGACGTACAGATTTGTCAGTTAATTGCCTTCTGGAAATTGTAAATCGTCCCTAGTGTGTAGGATAGTGCTAGTGCTAGATTGCTGGTTGGCGTGGACTCGGTGGTCCGAAGGGCTTATTTCCAAGCTGTATCTCTAAGGCAATGTAAAAGTAATGATAGAGTGCCATGCAGAGATACAGCATGGAGACAGGCCCTTCCACACTGATTCCACACTGACCATCAACCACCCATTTACATTAATCCTACATTCTCATCATCCCCCCCAAGCTACCACTCACCTACACACAAGAACCAATTAATCTACCAACTCGCACATTTTTGGGATGTGGAAGGAAATGCAAATGGTCACAGAGCCATTGTGCAAACTCCACTCAGGCAGCAACCCAGGTTAGGATTGAACGTAGTTCTCTGACTCTACCAGATGTGTTGCTGTGCCACCCTGAGATACACTTGAAAAAGCACCATGTATTTATATCAAGGTTTCATGGTTCAGTAGCCAGTACTTATTACAGCTCTTAACCTACACGATTATAGCAATGGTGTATATCTTTCACTTAACCCACAGCAGATCAAGCACAGGACCATTATCCAACCTCACAATGGTATCTGTTACAATAATGTGAACAGCCCTGAACATTGATCCCTGCGATAGAATTACACACAATAAAGAGAAACAAAGAATACGTTATCATATTAGGTCTACTGTTAGTGATAAAATGTATTTCATTCAGCATGGTCTAAAGTATTGTGCGCTGTATCATTCAGTCCTCGGTGAGGAAGAAAAAAGTGCATTATCAAGGATCCCCGAACTGCTTTTTCTGGTGTTTATATCTGTCAGTAGAGTTGCTATAAGCCATTTGTAAAGTATCAAAGAGATAATCAATCATGAGACTTTGAGGGGCTGGCATGCTACTGTTCCATGTTAGTTTTCCTGCAGTCAAATTAAGAACAGGCAATAGTGACTGTTGTAGAAATGGAGCAATTAAGTCCATTTAATGAAAGCCATTTAACAGAGGTCCATCTTCATGACTGGGCTGGTAGTTCAGCAGAGCCTATAGGCTGCTCAATACGGCAGATGCATGCATTTCATCCAATTAAAGTTAAAAGGATAGAAATGTTCTGTGAATAATCAAAGAAAGCATTATATTTCATTCACACAACTCTTAAGGTCATAAGTGACAGGAGTAGAATTGAGCCATTTGGCCCATCAGGTCTACTCCGACATTCAATCATGGCTGATCTACCTCTCCCTCCTAACCCCATTCTCCTGCCTTCTCCCCATAACCTCTGACACCTGTACTAATCAAGGATCTATCTGTCTCTGCCTTAAATATATCCATTGACTTGGCCTCTGCAGCCTTCTGTGGCATAGAGTTCCGCAGATTCACCACCTTCTGACCAAAGAGAGCTATCATAAGGGAACCATCCTTCTATTTCAGTTACACAATCAAATCATGAACAGAAAAATATTGATGTTTCTACAAACATACATAGGGTATGTTTGGACATGGCAAAAGGAGACAGATTCAGAGGGAATGTCGGATGGCTGGTGCCAATGTAAATGTCAATGTCAATGGTTCTTTATTATCACCTGTACCAAAGTACAGTGTAATTGTTTTTTTTGCATGCAGTTCAGTGAAATTATTACCATATATAAATGCCATCCCAGTGCTGAATGTATAGTAACAGGGCACGGAGTCCATATGCTAGGGTCGCCAGGTTTTAGTGCCATTTTCAAAGTCCCAATTGCAGCTGGCCATAATCATAGAATCATAGAATCATAGAAAATAGGTGCAAGAGTAGGCCATTCGGCCCTTCGAGCCTGCACTGCCATTCAATATGATCATGGCTGATCATCCAACTCAGTATCCTGTACCTGCCTTCTCTCCATACCCCCTGATCCCTTTAGCCACAAGGGCTACATCTAGCTCCCTCTTAAATATAGCCAATGAACTGGCCTCAACTACCTTCTGTGGCAGAGAATTCCACAGACTCACCACTCTCTGTGTGAAAAAAGATCTTCTCATCTCGGTCCTAAAAGACTTCCCCCTTATCCTTAAACTTTGACCCCTTGTTCTGGAGTTCCCCAACATCGGGAACAATCTTCCTGCATCTAGCCTGTCCAACCTATTAAGAATTTTGTAATCCTCTATAAGATCCCTGTAGATGTTTAGTGCATGTCCCTTTAATTGTAGGTTGTGTAGCCACTCCCCTTTCACCAAGTATATTACTGTCTCTCCATCCCTGGTACCTCCCCTAGTAAAACGTGCAGACCATGTACAACTAGGGCATCGATATATGTGATTAATAAAGACTTGGTAAAGAAACACTGTGTACGTGTTAACTCCTTTACATGGTGTCAGAAGTGGGATCCACGTCAGGTTTTAGAGAGATCTCATAACTGCAGGGGAGCATCCCCAGCGCATTGTCAAACCGATCGGGGTACTCGGCTAACGGGTCCAAAGGTTGCTGAACTAAACGGATCTCCCGGTGAAAATTGACCAATCCGAGGTCTTGGCATGCCCGAACGCCGAGCAGTGTAACACATTTCTCGTTAACCAGGAAGAAGGAGAGGGGCCGAACGGTCTCTAGCACTTCACAGTTCAGGGTAGCCTTCCCCACAGGGACAAGCAACCCTCCCCCATAAGCACGAAGGACAGAGCGCTCAACAGTGACTCGCTCATTATTCCTTATCTTCTTGAAACGGCTAGTAGACATAACGTTCGTGGCGGCCCCAGTATCGACCTTGGCAGAGAACGTAGAACCATTGACAGTAACTTGCACAGTAGGGTCTGTTATCCGAGCAGGTGCCTTCCTAACTGAAAACACGCTGAGCCCACTCTGAGAAGAGTCCGAATCAGACAGTGGGAGGTTGTCAGGAGAGTGATAAGAACCAGACGCAGTACCATCCCGTACCAGGTCTTCAGCGTTTCCTTGGCATGGCAAATTACTTGGGAAAATTCATCCCCGATCTGAGCGAGTTGAGTGCCCCTTTAAGGGACTTGGTGAAGAAAGACACTGCATGGTCCTGGTTCCCACAACACCAGGCTGCTTTCGATATGCTGCGTTCGAAGCTTGTCTGCACTCCGACGCTGCAATATTTCGATTTGAACCGTCCTATTGTCCTCACGTGCGATGCTTCAAAGTTCGGGCTGGGTGCTGCTTGTTTGCAAGTTCATGATGGGGTCCAGTTACCCGTGTCCTTTGCGTCTCGCACGATGACTCCAGCTGAGCAGCGCTATGCCCAGATCGAAAAGGAACTGCTGGCTGTTGTGTTTGCATGTTCAAAATTTAAGGACTATATCCTGGGAACTGAATTCTCTATTGAGACCGACCACCAGCCTCTGGTCACCATCCTCGGCAAGCCGATTCACGCTGCCTCCTCCAGGCTGCAGCGGATGATGCTGCAGCTGCAGCGTTTTACCTTCTCCGTAGTGTACCGTAGAGGCAAGGACATGTTTATTGCTGACACGCTGTCTCGGGCTCCTCTGGCTTCGACCACCCGTCACCCTTACGAGGCTTCAGGTATGATTGTCCTGAACGTCAACTTTGTTCCTTCAAAACAACTACAGTGCTTAGTTAAACACACTGCTGCTGACGCCTCGCTCCAACAGCTAGCTGCGGTCATTCAAAGGGGTTGGCCCGAGCGACGTTCTTCCCTGCCCGCCGCGGCAGTGCCCTACTTCCTGGTCCGTGACGAGCTGGTGCTACGAGATGGAGTTATCGTTAAGGGTCACAAGGTTGTGGTACCTGAGGCTCTTCGCCAACAGTATTTCGACACCGCGCATCGGGGTCACCCTGGCGCCGAGGCCACTCTCTCTATCGCCCAAAGCCAGTTTTATTGGCCTGATATGGCCGTGTATTTTCGGGACCGGGTGTCATCTTGCCCTACCTGCAACAGTCTCGCCCCGCAGCAGCAGCGTTTGCCCCTTATGCAGCAGCCCGCACCAGACCTGCCATGGTCGGCGCTGGCAACGGACATTTTTGAGTGGCACGGCAAGCACTTCTTGGTGCTTGTCGACTCTTACTCCAACTGGTATGAGGTCGACCAGCTGTTTTCTCTCTCCTCTTCTGCTGTTATCACGAAGCTGCGCCGCCACTTCGCGACCTTTGGATCACCAGCGAGCCTGCAGTCAGACAACGGCAGCCAATTTACCAGTGCGGAGTTCAAGGACTTTGCTGACCGCTGGAACTTTCGGCATTACACTAGTAGCCCTGAGTACCCTCAGAGCAATGGCCTGGCCGAGCGTGCTGTTCGCAGCGCAAAGGACTTGTTGAATCGCTGCCGCGCATCGAAGTCTGACATTTACCTCGCCCTCCTCAACCTGCGAAACATTTCCCGTGACGGTGTTCTGGGATCCCCGGCGCAGCGCCTCATGTCCCGGGTTACTCGACCTCCCATTCCGGTGGCCCAGCAGACTCTTACCCCAGCTGTTGTAAAACCTGCCGTGGTCCGTGAGCGTATTGCTACCAAGCGGTCCATTCAAAAGCGATCCCACGACAGGTCTTGCCGTGCCCTGCCTCCTCTGTCTCCTGGTCAGGTTGTCCGCATGCATTCCACCTCCGGTCACCCTGGCCTTGCGGTTGTTGTTGGGACGGCTGGTTCACCTCGCTCCTATCTGGTGAACCTCGATGGTACTGTTTACCGTCGGTCCAGGCGGCACCTCCGCCTGGTGAACGAGCCCTCTCCTCCTCCTCCTGCTCACCCCCATGCTCCCCCTCTGTCCGCTCTCCCGCCTGTAGCGGTCGCTAAGCCTGTGCCTGCTCGCCCTGTCCCGGTTCTTCTCCCTGTAACTGTTCCCGTGTCTCCAGCCATCTCTTCCCCATCGCCAGGTCGCTCGCCTCCAATCCCTTTGTCACCACGCAAGTCCCCACATTGTAGTCCTCCTGTCGTGGGGTCTCCCCCGGTGCCCGTTTCTTTGGGGGGAGAGGGTGTGAGCGGGGTTCGTACCCGCTCGGGGCGGATTGTAAGGGCGCCTGACCGTTATGGTTATATTTGATTGCTGCTATTTTGCTGTCTATCCTTTTCCAGTTGCTCTAGTGTATGAGACATGGTCGGCTGTCACGTTCCTTTCTTTTGCAAGAGGAAGGATGTAGATGTTTAGTGCATGTCCCTTTAATTGTAGGTTGTGTAGCCACTCCCCTTTCACCAAGTATATTATTGTCTCTCCATCCCTGGTACCTCCTCTAGTAAAACGTGCAGACCATGTACAACTAGGGCATCGATATATGTGATTAATAAAGACTTGGTAAAGAAACACTGTGTACGTGTTAACTCCTTTACAATCCCCCCCCTCAATCTCCTAAATTCAAGCGAGTGCAAGCCGAGTCTATCCAGTCTTTCTTCATTTGTTTTAACTAACCTTTTTCTCTTCACATATCTATAAAAACATTTGCAGTCCGTTTTTATGTTCCCTGCCAATTTTTTTTTATAATCTATTTTCCCTTTCCTAATTAAGCACTTTGTCCTCCTCTGCTGGACTCTGAATTTCTCCCAGTCCTCTGGTAGGCTGCTTTTTCTGGCTAATTTGTATGCTTCATCTTTAGTTTTGATACTATCCCTGATATCCCTTGTTATCCACGGATGCACTACCTTCTCTGATTGATTATTTTGCCAAACTGGGATGAACAATTGTTGTAGTTCATTCATGCAGTCTTTAAATGCCTTCCATTGCATATCCACCGTCAATCCTTTAAGAATCACTTGCCAGTCTATCTTGGCCAATTCACGTCTCATACCCTCAAAGTTACTTTTCTTTAAGTTCAGAACCCTTGTTTCTGAATTAACAATGTCACTCTCCATCTAATGAAGAACTCAACCATATTGTGGTCACTCTTGCCCAAGGGGCCACGCACAACAAGACTGCTAATTAACCCTTCCTCATTACTCAATACCCAGTCTGGAATAGCCTGCTCTCTCGTTGGTTCCTCTACATGTTGGTTTAGAAAACTATCCCTCATACATTCCAAGAAATCCTCTTCCTTAGCACCCCTGCCAATTTGATTCACCCAATCTATATGTAGATTGAAGTCACACATTATAATTGTTTTACCCTTGTTGCACGCATTTCTAATTTCATGTTTGATGCCATCCCCAACTCCACTACTATTGTTAGGTGGCCTGTACACAATCCCACTAGCGTTTTCTGCCCCTTAGTGTTTCGCAGCTCTACCCATATCGATTCCACATCCTCCAAGCTAATGTCCTTCCTTTCTATTGTGTTAATCTCCTCTCTAACCAGCAACTGTACTCCACCTCCTTTTCCTTTTTGTCTATCCCTCCTGAATATTGAATATTCCTGGATGTTCAGCTCCCAGCCTTGGTCACCTTGGAGCGTGATCCCAACTATATCATATTCATCAATAACTATCTGCACATTCAACTCATCCATCTTATTACGAATGCTCCTTGCATTGAGACACAAAGCGTTCAGGCTTGTTTTTACAACACTTAACCCTTATACAATTATGTTGAAAAGTTTTTGATTTTTGCCCTGGATTTTTCTGCCTGCCACTTTTACTTTTCACCTTGCTACCTATTGCTTCTACCCTCATCTTACATCCCTCTGTCTCTGCTCATGCTCCCATCCCCTGCCACATTAGTTTAAATCCTCCCTGACAGCACTAGCAAACACTCGCCCAAGGACATTGGTTCCCTTCAAGCCCAGGTGCAGACCGTCCTGTTTGTACTGGTCCCACCTCCCCCAGAAATGGTTCCAGTGCCCTAAAAATTTGAATCCCTCCCCCTTGCACCATTTTTCAATTGCACGTATTCATCTGCAATATCCTCCTATTTCTACTCTGACTAGCACGTGGCACCGGTAGGAGTCCAGAGATTATTACCTTTGAGGTCCTACTTTTAAGTTTATCTCCTAGCTCCCTAAATTCACCTTGTAGGACCTCATCCCATTGTTTACCTATATCGTTGGTGCCAATGTGCACCACGACAGCTGGCTGTTCACCCTCCCCCTCCAGAATGTTCTGCTGCCGTTCAGTGACATCCCTGACCTTTGCACCAGGGAGGCCACATACCATCCTGGAGTCTCGTTTGCGGCCGCAGAAACGTCTATCTATTCCCCTTACCATTGAATCCCCTATTACAATAGCCCTTCCACTCTTCTTTCTCCCCTCCTGTGCTGCAGAGCCACCAATGGTGCCATGAACTTGGCTGCTGCTGCCTTCCCCTGATGAGCCATCTCCCCCAACAGTATCCAAAATGCTATATCTGTTTTGGAGGGAGATGACCGCAGGGGACTCCTGCACTACCTGCCTACTGCTATGCTGGCTAATGGCCACCCGTTCCCTTTCTGGCCGCTTAACCTGCGGTGTGACCAACTCACTGTACGTGCTATTCATGAGCTTCTCAGCATCGTGGATGCTCCAGTATGAATCCAACCGCAGCTCCAATCGTTCAATGCGGTCTGCCAGGAGCTGCAGTTGGACACACTTCCTGCACACGTAGTCACCAGGGACACCAACAATATCCCTGATCTCCCACATGTTGCAGGATGAGCAAACCATGGGGCCGATCTCAAATAACATGGCTTGCTCCCAAATTAAATCAACTCACTCACGCTATAAAAATCTTAATCCTTTAAACTAACCTTTACTAAAAAGGACTGTACCCTTTAGCTCACTGTACCCTTTAGCTCACCGAACCCCTTAGCTCACTGAACTCTTTAGCTCACTGAACTCTTTAGCTCACTGAACTCTTTAGCTCACTGTACCTTTAACTCACTGTACCTTTAACTCACTGTACCTTTAACTCACTTTACCTTTAACTCACTGTACCTTTAACTCACTTTACCTTTAACTCACTTTACCTTTAATGCAAACCAGGGGTTGCACCCAATCAGCTGCTTCCACCAGAACACTTGTGTGGATTTGGTTGCAGGTTTGGGTTTCTCCTCTTTCTCCAACGGCTCCTGGGGCTCTGTTAAAACAAAGCCCCGCGCTCGATTTTATAACTCACCGACCGGAGACTCCTCCTCTTGCTCCAACGGCTCCTGGGCCTCTGTAAAATCCCATTGCGGTCGTCGCCTCCATCCAGATTGTCACCCTCTCCTCGCCCAGCCTCCTCGAGCTCTTTGTGCCCAGTGGGGTTGGGGGGGGTGGGGGGGATTTCTCTCAGGCCCATAGTTGTAGCATCCGCTGCCGTCTACGACTTCCTCCACCCTCCTCTCCGGTTCTCCGGTCCTCAGGGACGAGCAGGATGCAAACAGAGTTTGTAGCAACATCGATATTTTGCTGCTCATGATTTGGTTGAGTATAGCTGGCTTTGTAAAATAGCACCAAAATGGAGCCACTTACATTTGGGCTCAGTGAGCTGTTCTGTTCCAAACAGATTGGGTCAATTGTACTTATGTATAAGATGGTCTTACGGAGCTGTATGCAAAAAATGTTTTTCACTGCACCTGGTACACGTGACTATAAAGAAACCATTGAATCATTGAACCAAACCCATTTCAAAGACTTAGGTCAGGTTGATAATGTGGTTACACAGAATGGGAATATGGCATTCAGAAGCCAAATGTCACAAGAAACTGGCTGGTGAAGTGTCCAGCACAATTGTCTCTACAGCAAGGAAATTAGAGAGCGTATACGGACGTTAAACTTCCAACTTGTTATCGTGCTACAGGTAACTAGCTCCAGCTATGTGCAATTTCCTGCATAGAAAAAAAACTGTCACAGATTAAAGGTCTCACAGGATCTGAAATATCAAAAAAAACATTGCTTCTTGGAATGTAGTTTATAATTTTTGTTGCCTTGGAAATATTCTGGGAAAGTTGCAGCCTATACTGCTGCAATCACCATCCCTCAGTAAACTGCATAACCTGAGAGAATTCATTAAAACTGGTGCACAGTGACTACAGAAAAGCAAAGAGCATGAAATTCAAGCTCAACAAATCATAATCTCTGAATCATTTATTTTCCAACCTGTCTCTAACAACACACTCTGTGCAATTCTCCGCTCATGTGTCATCCAACAATGATGACAGAACTGAACTGAGAGATAATTAGTTGATGTGTCCTCACTCAGAGAGCAAAGTAAAGTTGCTAACTACAAATGAAGTTGTACCTGCACCACATCAGTAGCGACATATCCATGGTCAATCTCTGATGAAATGGGAGCGCTGATGCAAAATAAATTTGGTTAATTGACTGTGTGCAATGAAAGAAAGAGGTTACCAGCTATGCCTTGTGTCGTGGGCTGGAGTCAGTAGTATTGGATGCGTACGGATCAAACATACAACTGATAGCCTGTGGGTGGTTGCATATTAAGTTCATTTTCAGAGCTTTTTATGTTTTTCCTTGCCGCTGGTACCCATGGTAGATCAGCATTCTCTACGCTGCTTAAGCTGGTTAAAGGCCTGACCACCTTATCTCATTAATAATTTAAACATCTTTATCTTTAGTAATCTTTCTGGAGTTGCTGGTGTGCCTTCCCAGCATGTACAAAGACTGCATAGACTCGGTTTATACTCTCTAGAATTTAGGAGATTGAGAGGGGATCTTATAGAAACTTACAAGATTCTTAAGGGGTTGGACAGGCTAGATGCAGGAAGATTGTTCCCGATGTTGGGGAGGTCCAGGACAAGGGGTCACAGCTTAAGGATAAGGGGGAAATCCTTTAGGACCGAGATGAGAAGGAATTTTTTCACACAGAGAGTGGTGGGTCTCTGGAATTCTCTGCCACAGAGGGTAGTTGAGGCCAGTTCATTGGATATATTTAAGAGGGAGTTAGATGTGGCCCTTGTGGCTAAGGGGATTAGAGGGTATGGAGAGAAGGCAGGTACGGGATACTGAGTTGGATGATCAGCCATGATCATATTGAATGGCGGTGCAGGCTCGGAGGGCCGAATGGCCTATTCCTGCACCTAATTTCTATGTTTCTATGTTTCTATGTATCTTCACACAAAAAAGCGCAGGTAATTATAATTGTTATCCTTACGTTTGAGGATAGCAATTCTATTTGAAGATTTTTTTTTTGGTTCTGCTATTTATACATCAGTACAGAAGAGACGGCTCATGGTGGAGGAGGTGAGAAGATGGGAGAAGGCAGGGCGACATGCCAAGGCCATCTCAATGGCCAAGCAGGGCCAATGGACTAACTGGGAGAGCCGGGAAAAGAGGAAACTCAGCAAATGGCAAATGGAAGGATCTTGGCTAAGTTTTGTCATCAGAACCACTTATGATGTTTTACCATCACCCCAGAACCTAAAACAGTGGTTCGGAGAAGACCCCGCTTGCTCCCTTTGCCAAGCATCCACATCACTAAGGCACATTTTAACAGGATGTACTATGAGCCTCGGCCAAGGGAGTTACACTTGGGGGCATAACCAAGTTCTCAGACAACTGGCATCAATCCTGGAACAGAGGTGTAAGATCATAAATGCTTCCCCACAAACATTGGCAGGAAATGTCCACTTCACAACATTTGTACCAGCAGGCCAACCTTCAGAGCACCAGATAACATCAAAGGATGCAAGCATTCTGCAGCCTGCTCGGTATATGAAAATGGAAGTGGACTTGGAAAAAAAGCATGTGTTTCCCCCAAACATTGTGGCTACAATAATCCGGCCAGACATGGTCCCGTGGTCCACAACAGCCAAGTTGGCATACTTGGAATTGACAGTTCCATGGGAAGATGGTGTTGAGAGGAAAAAGACCAAGTACTCTGAACTGGCAGCTGAAGCTGCCCAGAATGGCTGGAAGACCATAGATTTTCCCTGTCAAAGTGGGATGCAGGGGATTTGTTGCTACATCTATGACCAGGCAATTCAAGAATATGGGGGTGAGGGGTCGCTCCCTCCAACAAGCAATCAAGTCATTAGCAAATTCCACAGAAAAAAGCAGCAATTGGATTTGGATCAAAAGGAGCAATAACAATTGGGCTGCAAGGGTATAGAATTGAGGGGGGTGGAATTGGGATGCCAGGTATCTCCGTTGAGCCCTCTGGAGATGTTGTAGGCTTATTAATGAAACGTCAAAGATGGAGGGTGCCCACCTGATGACCCCAGGGTAGGTACCTACCCTACCTTAAACCACTCCAATCCCACTGCAAATAGCAAGAGTGCCAACCTATCATAGGGATTGAAACATCAAGTCCTATTAGCTCTACTGCACACATCTGTTAAATGGGGAACTTGTGGTAATAACTTTAAGGCATTAAGCCATAATCCCAATCAAATAATTTGCTTGCTGAGAGTGAATTGTAGAACCTGTACAAATTCCTCAGTTTGTGACCTTTCCCCATTATCCCATAGAATAGAACTTTCCATTTCCATTTGGTGCAAAAGGATGATTAATTGTTATATTTGTACACGACTCATAATTTCTGGAGTGTAGCAAGTCCATTTATTATAGCATCTGCACTAATAAACAAGAGGGCAGCACGGTGGCGCAGCGGTAGAGTTGCTGCCTTACAGTGCTTGCAGCGCCCGAGACCTGGGTTCAATCCCGACCACGGGCGCTGTCTATACTGAGTTTGTACGTTCTCCCCGTGACCACGTGGGATTTCTCTGATATCTTCAATTTCCTCCCAAGCTCCAAAGACATACAGGTATGTAGGTTAATTGGCTTGGTGTATGTGTAAATTGTCCCTAGTGTGTGTAGGATAGTGTAAACGTGCAGGGATCGCTGGTCAGCGCGGACTCTCCTGCAACGACTTCACAAACGTATTCAACTACAATTCTTCGACATCAAAGAGAAAGTGTAGGCATTTTCTCTTACTCCTATTCTCTGAGTTCTACCTAAACCTCTCCGGGTGAGCTCGAGTTAGTCAAAGCTCATGGTTTAGTACAACCCATAATTAGATTCATAGAGTCCTATAACAGGGAAACAGGCCCTTTGGTTCAACTTGCCCCACTGGTCCCACCTGTCCACATTTGGTCCATATCCTTTCAAACCTTTCCTATCCATGTACCTGTCCAAATGTCTTTTTAAATGTTCTAATAGTATCTACCTCCTCTGTCAGCTCTTCTTTTAAAAGCATATTAAAATTAACCAAGCATCACAAACAAGGTTAATTGTTGAAGTTTCTGACAACATTTCGGGGGACTTACATATTATTTGCATAGATAATTCCTTGATTTGAGGATGTGGTAACATAACATATATATTAGATTTTATTATTTGTTATTCGAACCTCAGAGAGGCTCAAACGAAACTCTGTTTCTTCAGCCATACAAACAGAACAATTCCTACAAAACATACAAACAATTCAATTTACACAAACATTCATCACAGTGAATCTCCTCCTCATTGTGATGGAAGGCAAAGTCTTGTCTTTCCCCCGCACCATTTCTCTCCCGATTTCCATGTCCCGATGGGCGCTGGAATGTCCCGCGGCCATTGAGGCCGCGCCGGGCGATGTACGGCCCCGCTCTGGGTCAATCCAACCCCGCGACATGAGCGGGAGATGTTGCGTTGCGGGAGCTCCGGAAAGCGGTCTCCCACCCGGACCCGCGAGCTCCCGATATCCCGACAGTCCATCGGCAGTAATCTGCAGCTGGAGTTGGAGCTGGAGCTCCGGATTCGGGCCGCAGCAGCGAGCCACCAACGCTCCCCACGCTCCGAGGCCGGCCAGCCCCACGACGGTGAGTCCGCAGCTCTGCAGGCTCCGTGACTGGAGCCCCCAGGTCGTCCAGGTCGGAGCCCGCTCCACGGTGCTAGGCCCCAACGACAACGGAGACCCGACAGGGAAAAGGTCGGGTCTTCCGTGCAGGGAAGAGATTTTAAAAGTTTCCCCCTCCCTCCCCCACCCCCCACATATACAGTTAGAAAAAGTACAAAAAAAACACGAATAACTACATTTAACTAGACAAAAAATAAAAAAAAAGACAGACAGGCTGTAGGGGCCGCTGCAACGTGAGTCGTGCTGCCACCATGTAGCAAACACCATATGAGGTGGGATTCTGTTTCTGGGAAGAAGAATAGTAAGATTGAACGAGAACTTACCAAGTTTGAAGGTTGATCTTTATTTCATGAGGAGTTGCGGTGAGGGATTTCGTGAAGAGCCCACCGGCACGCATGCGCGACATTCTTCAAAGCAGCGGTGTGGAATCACAGAAACAACAACAGAAATGACTTGGCATAGTAAGATTTAAAGAGACTCTAATTACCAGCTGAAGATGATCGAGGGTTGGGAGCGGAGGGCACGAAATCCCTCACCGCAACTCCTCATGAAATAAAGATCAACCTTCAAACTTGGTAAGTTCTCGTTCAATCTTACTATTTCATTTCGGAGTCACGTGAGTGACTTCGTGAAGACTTCAAAGCTTCTGTGATTACACGCCCTGGACAACGTCCATGCGGACACACCACTAGCAAGGATGGCTTGGAGTAAACAAGTTGATGAAACGAGGTTATACTGAAACAGAAAAAGATTTATTAATAACACCACAAATAACGCCCTTTCAATCAGGGACATCCCCACGTTCACACCCGGCGTTCAGCACGGCCTCTGCAAACTGAAGGGGAGCAGCAACAGGCTTATTATAGAAATGCTGGAACACAGCTTCATTCGCCCATCCTGCTGTGGCGAGGATATGGTCCATGGGTACCTCCATGACCCTCGCCGCCGACGTAGATGCAGCCCTGGTGGAGTGGGATTTAAACACATTAGTGTCAATACCTGCCTTAGCCAGGACGATCCGGAGCCACCTGGATATCGTCTGGACTGTCACTCGATGGTGAGGTCTTTTGTGAGTGACAAGCAGGTACAACTCCATTCCTCTGATGCTCCTCGTCACCTTGATGTAGTAACGGATGTGAGTGGCTAAACATAGCCGAGCATCTGCAGGGTATGCCGGGAACTTCAGCTGCAGCCCTGTGCACCCAGGTCTATGCTGCTTAAGTAGCTCATCGATGAAAAAGACTACTTCTCCAGGGGTCGACGTCATCCTGTCAATACGTAGTTTGTGGAGCGTCTGAACCCGCTGTGCTGAAGTCAGCGCTAGTAGCATCACCAATTTCATAGTGAGTTGGTCCAGCTGTAACCCTTCCATGGGTGACCACGACCTGAGCAGGGTAAGTACATCCCTGACATCCCAGGTGATGTTGTAGCGTGGTGTAGGCGGATTCAGATTGAATATTCCCCGCATAAGCCTGGACACTAGCCTGTTCGATCCTACCTCGATGTTGAGGTAGAATGATAGCGCACTCCTGGCGCTGTTGATGGCACTATAACTCAAGTGCTCATCATGGTGCAACCCCGCGAGGAATTCCAGGACGTCGGCTATGGAGACATCGTCATAGGTGATGTGAGAGCGACTGCAGTAGGCTTCCCACTTGGTGATGTGGGAGAGATATCTCCGCCTGGTTGACTCTCGACATGATGCTCCAATGGTGTTCATGGTCCGGGTGGTAAGGCCATACTGCATCCATGGCCTGGTCAGAACCTGCAAGCCAGTAATTTTAGATACGCATGGCAGGGGTGTAACTCCCCTGAGACAGGGTGAGAAACCACATGCGGGCAACCCTCTAGAGGGACCCAAGGTTGACTAATCATGTCAGAGACCACCGGATACCAAGGCTGTGTAGGCCAGTCGGGTATGACAAGAATGCCTCTGGCAGAATCCATCCTGATTTTTTGTAATACCCGACTGATGAGGCAAAACGGGGGGAATGCATAGAAAAACCACTTCCCCCAGTCTAGCGAGAATGCATCAATCGCTAATGCCCCAGGGTCTGGTTCCCATGAAACATATGTCGGTACCTGATGGTTCAACCGGGACGCAAAAAGGTCGATATCCGGTTGGCCAAATTTGGCTGTAATTTGGGCAAATATTTGAGGATGCAGCATCCACTCAATACTATCATTGAATTTGCGTGACCTGGTGTCTGCCACAGTATTAAGCCTACCTGGCAAATAGGTGGCTGAAATCCAAATATCTCGATCAATACACCAGCACCAAATAGTATTAGCCAATTTGTCACAAGAGACTGACCTGGTACCGCCCATATGGTTTAAATATGCCACCGCTGTGGTGTTGTCTATTTGGAGACGGACATGAGTACCACTAAGATGAGCACAATATGCCCGCAGTCCGTGAAATGCTGCAAGCAGCTCCAAATAGTTAATCCCTTGTATTAGCAACATGCTAGCTTCAAGGGGATCCCACCTGCCTCCACAACTAGAAGAGCTGTCCGCAGCTCCCCAGCCTAGAGAGCTTGCGTCAGTTTGCAAATATACCACCGGATTGGGCACAACAATGGGTTTGAATGCCCTGCCAATATTGGACACCCACCATTGTAGCTCAACCTTAGCATCAGAAGGCAGCTCCATAGGTCTGTCAAAATGACCAGCGTTCTTTTTTAACGCAATAATTTTGGCCCTTTGCAGGTTTTGATAATGCAAAGGCCCAAACCGGGCTGCCGGAAATAAAGCTACGATTTTCCCAATTATCTTAGCTGTATGCCGAATAGATGGTATACTGGCGGATGCGAGATCCTGACATGCAAGGGAGACATCCTCCACCTTGTGAAATGGAATGGTGGCCCTCATTTGAATAGAGTCCACCGTGAAACCCAAATAATCCATAACCTGGGATGGGTGAAACTTCGATTTTTCTGGATGAACTATAAACCCCAGTTGCTGAAATATAGTAACAGTTGCTGAAACAGCGCTTTCAGCTGCTTCCAGAGTATTGCCAATAATCAGAATATCATCCAAATAAGCCATTACAATATGATGTTCTATGCGTAATTTGGCCATAATAGGTTTAAGTAATTTAGTAAAGAGCCTAGGGGCAGTAGTAAGCCCATTTGGTAAGGCTCGATATTGCCAGAGCTGATCCATCCAGACAAATTTCAAAAATTTCCGGTGATGTTTCCGGATGGACACTGAATAGTATGCATCTTTTAAATCAATACATGCCATAAAGCAACCATGCGAAATCAGTGATTTGGCTGTCTCAAAGGTGTCCATTTTGAAATGTGTATATGTTACAAAGGTATTCAACTGGGTCAAATCAATAATTACCCGACAACCTCCATCCTTTTTTGGTCTAGTAAATATATTGGAGACGAATTCAATGGGCTCGTGAATAGTTTTCTCTATCACGCCTTTTTGTTCCAAACGAATAATTTCAGCCGTGCCTGCTGCCTGCTCAACAGCAGACAGCGTAAACTTCCGTTTAGGCATATGCTGGGATGGAGGAATGTTGCCGTGAATAAATTCAATAGAATGACCCCGAATATTTTGTAAAACAAATTTATCCGAAGTAACTGATACCCAAGCTTTAGCAAAGAACCGGAGTCGCCCTCCCACATGTGAGATTAAAGGGGCAGGGGAAAGAAACCCAGACCGCCTTACCTCCATGGTCACCGGCGGTCCCTGACATACTTGGGTGGCCGAGGAGGTGCTGGGTTGGGCTGACGATAAGATGGCTTCATCTTCCACTGGGGTCGCTGTGTGCCTGACCCTAAAAAAGACCGCTGCTGCTGGCCCTGTTGGTAGTAGTGCTGAGTAGTAGCATATGGTCTTGATGCTGATGCGACCGGACCTCGCGGTCGAGCAGGGGGAGCTTTTGGCACCATCGGTCTGGGGGCGATCTGAGATCGCATAAGTCCCACCGTTTTGGCTACCTCGTCCAGCTCCTTGACCCTCTTCGGAAGGTCTTCCCCGAAGAGTTGTCGGGGCGGTGGGGGCGGCGGTGGCTTACACAACCCAGCAAATTTTGGGTTGATAGACGGACGGATGCTGTTCTTCCGGAAATCGTTGATTTCATGCTGGGTGGCACATAATAGTGCTAACGCATCCTCCTGATCCAATGACAGGTCCGTTCCATCGACCGACCGCGCAAAGGCGGTAATACCGGCCGTGAGGAGTTTGAGGATCCGCTGGAGTTTAACCTCCTGATGGCGGACAGCCACGCCGATGTTGCCCCATATGGGCGTATTGACCAGTGGCACGTTGAGGGCATTACAGTTGGACGGGGCCTTGTGGCGCTGAGTGGCCTGTGAGAGTACTTCCTCCTGCAACCGATGATTCGTGAGAAAGTCCACTGTTGCTGCCAGCTTTGGCTGGAGCGGAAGTCCAGTTGTAATTGGTGCAGCAAATTTGGCTGCCACGTCCAGTAACTCAGCTGTCGGTGGCTCCGACGGTGTTGGGGTGGGGTCAAACCCTTCTTCCCCTTGTGGCTCGCTGATGAGGGAAACCGGCGAGGTGGCCCTGTGCCTGACGATATCCGTGGGTGCGTACTGCTGTTGATTATGGAGTACCAGCTCCAGCAGCCGCTCGATGCGGTCAATACGCCCCCCATCCTGAACACTCGGATGGTCGGAGTCCTCCGGCTCAGAAAACATGCCGGGGCTCCTATCATCGGCCCGCACCTCAGAGAAGTGATCTCGGTGCCGGAATGGATCGCTTTCGGCCGCCGCAGCGAAACCGTGCGAGTCCCGCGCGGGCAAGGTGTCCAACCGCCTCTTCTTGGCAGGAGTAGAAGCCGTAGCCACAAAGGGCCCTGACGGCTTGGGGTCGACTCCAGCAGAAGCATGGAGCGACGCCCCGCGCGGGCTTGCCGGCTGTCCACAATTTGGACGGTGCCGACGCATGGTCTCGTCCACCCATCCATGGGGGACTCGGCGACCGAGGCGGGACCGTACCCAAGCCCCCCGTCCCGGCAGCGGGGGTTGGGAGTTGGATAGCAGACCTTAACAACCCAGGTCCCGCCGTTGCACCAGACCGCTCCATGGCGGCTGGTGGAGCCTTGGCCCGAACCGGGTTAGGCTTACGGGCTCCTCTGCTGCCTTTTAATGAAGGGCTAGCGGAGGGGGGTCGGGCCGCAGCACGAGACCCCTTCCCCGTTGTCGCCAAAGGCGAACTTGTGGCAGGGTCCACCCTTTCAGGAGGCACCCCGACGTCCTCCTCCACGCACTCCTCCTCGGAGCTGTGGCGACTCAGCGGGTCCCGACCTGCAGCAGCAGATGGCAATGATTTCCCCGCTCTCTTCCCGGCCCCAGGTGTAACCGATGAGGGCGCCGGGCCGGTCAAACGACGACTTCGTCCAGACATTTCCAAACACTCCAAACCGCACCCTTGCTGAAAGACAAAACCGACAGCAAGGGCCAACCAACTTAAGGTTAGTTTAACTTACCTAAGCGGCTCCTTTTGAAGGGCTGGCGAGGAGCGCGCCCCACCGCCAGCTGTCGGCAGCAATGCGTTGCGACGATATGTCGCGCATGCGTGCCGGCGGGCTCTTCATGAAGTCACTCACGTGACTCCGAAATGAAATATATAACCTGTGACAATGGGATTACATAGATCTGTACAAATGCCAAAAGCCTTGAAAACTCCGCTGTGCAGGGGTCACTTCAGCTTCATGATGATCAATTAGCTAAATTGTTTAAACACCACAAAACACCACGTTCTACGACAGGTTTTGCTCCAGCAAAATGGTTGTATTACTGATGCCTCGTGTCATTCAGCTCGGTTCAGCCTGACTTTGAGCACGAGGAGGCAAGGTAGAAGCTCACGTCTCTTTAAAGAAAAGCAATTTGAATGAAATGATTCACCACTCAGCATACAGGCATCAGACTTGTCAATGGGACCTAGATGAAGTACTCCTACTCCGTTGATCAAAAAGGTATTAGGTTCATATCGGAAACCATGTCAGGAAAGTCCCCGTAGATTAACAGAAAACACTGAAGCAATGTATGATGCTGAATTTATTCTTGATCTTGATACAGAGTCAGCTGCTGTTCAAAAGTCACAGAAAATCAATGAGCTAAGTCACGAGGTTGTAAGCTTCTCTCTACCAGAAACAACCATGGTATCAGAGAGAGGTAGAAAGTTCAGAGGGTCAACCTGACTAAGAAGACCAGTCAACAGATTGAATCTGTAAAGACTCGATATAACTAAAAAATTGTTTTTGTACCTTCTCTTCAAAGTTGGAATTCAAAATGATGCATTTTTATACAGTTATATAAATACATCAGGAGGCAGAGGACAACATAAGACTGCTTCCGGCTATGAATGTTCAACTTATGGACATCCCTACATGTGATTGAGTTCCCTTAATATTCAACTCAAACAGCCAGTGTACATACATACGTTTGTTCCTACAAACGACATAACTAGTTTCCTCTCTCTCTCTCCACTTTTAATAATTGGTTCTTTCATTTCAGCCATTTGATGCCATTCATTTCCATATTATGGAGGTATGCTTACCGTATTGAATAATTTTTCTGTATTTTCTGACTTACATATAAAATCGACCTCTGCAAAAATGGAACCCGCTTGTTCCCGAGTGATGACCTGCATATATGATGCATCCTATGTAAGTGCCATGTTTCGGGGATTCCTTGCTGTGAGCATTAAAATAAATTCCTTTGTTCAAAACTCTTGATCTCGGTGCGGCATGGTGGCACAACGGTAGAGTTGCTGCCTTACAGCGCCAGAGACCCAGGTTCAATCCTGCCCACGAGTCTGTACGTTTGTACGTTCTCCCCATGACCTGCGTGGGATCTCTCCGAGATTCTTCAATTTCCTCCCACATTCCCAAGGCGTACAAGTTTGTAGGGTAATTGGCTTGGCATACATGTAAATTGTCCCTAGCGTGTGTAGGGTAACATTAATGTCAGGGGATTGCTGGTCGGTGCGGACTCGGTGGGCTAAAGGGCCTGTTTCCGTGCTGTATCTCTAAACTAAACTGAACTAAACTAAACTAAACGTACAGTATGTGTAAGATAGAACATAGGAGTAAGTCACCTGAAGGTCTCAATTTGTAGGTCAATGATTCACCAGTTGTGAATCAGCACCTTTACTAAAACGAGTGTCTGTCTGTTGCTGTTGCTGCATGCCAAGCAGCTGCAGAATCTTCACCACCATGCTACACAATTGTGCAGTTTGCAGACAGCAGTTGAAGACAAAGGAGGCAATGAGGCACTTTCAAAATTCTACATCATCAGACCTCGGGGATTTATTGGCTTTCAATTCCGTTAATTTCTCCAATATTACTTCATCCCTAACGCTGTTTTCAATGATCTCCTCAGTTTGTTCAAGACCTGTAGCAATCTGCTTATTTATAGAAGAGTTGATGTGTTTTGTTCTGCGAAGACAAACAAAAAAATATGTTTTAATAAAAAGGAACTGCAGATGGTGTTTCCTACTAAAGATCGACACAAGTGGTGGAGTAACTCAGTGGATCAGGCAGCATCTCTTTAGAAAATAGACGGAAGGTGATGTTTTGGATAGGGACCGTTCTTCAGAAAATATTTTAAAAAATGAAAATATATTAACATATTTTTGTTTAATTTCTCTGTCTTTTTTTGTTTCCCAGTGTAATTTATTTTGTTCCTTCTTTTCCATTTTCAATACCAATCGAAGGTCTTACCATCGGTTTGTGTGTTTCTTTACAGCCTTCCCTCGCATTACACTTGAACATATGAATTAGGAGCAGGAGAAGTCCCCGTTTGCTCCTCCTGCTTGCTCCTCCATTGAAGTTAGGTTGAGGCAGCCGATTGTATCCTCAGCTCCACATTCTGACTATCCTGATAACTTTACATGTTGCAGTTTATCAAGAACATATCTACCTTTACCTCACTAATATTTAAATAGTACCTCCATTACCCTTTGGTATTAGTATCTGTCTATTATTGTCAACCTCCCCCCCCCCCCCCCCCCCCCCCCCCGCCTCCCCATTAGGTCATTATATATTTTAATTATATATTTTATTCTCCTAAATTCAAGTGATATAAGCTTGGCCAACCTCGTATAACTATCCTCTTGTTATTAGTATGTGCTATTAACAGTCCTCTTGTTATTAGCAGGTATTAGTCCTATAAATTTTCTTTGAATAGGTTCTAGTAATTGCTTCCAAGATGGCGCTGGTGGAAGGTGAAGGGGACATTTGTTAGTGTGTGAATGGTCGGCGAACTTGTGAACGGTCGGTGAACTCACCATCCGTTCTCCTGGAAAACACCTTAATTTTCCATAATCGGTGACTCTTTACGTACAGCCTCAGTGAAGTCTGCTAATCGTACACTACAATCATTGCACTTTTGCACCAAATGTATCTATGATTGTGCTTATCTACAGTATGATTTTACCAGATTGGAGGCAAAACTGAGAATTTCACTGCACCAAGGAGAATTTGGATCAGACAAAAACTTGGTTTGGACCCTGTTGGTTTGGAGAAAATCAATTTTATAAAAAAGAGAATCACATCAGTCAGTCAGTGTGAGCATACGCTCTCTCTCTTTCCCCAGTAGTCTCTCTTTCCTACTGTATGTGATATGCAGTGTGTTGCAATTGCATGGTTACCATGCGGAATGTCGTCTTAAGGGCTGATTTCATGGCCTGATTATCAGCCGTTCTGTTGAATGGACTGAGGTCCTGTCAGAAACAACACATCTGAAAAGTGGTCTCGACCCAAAATGTCACCCATTCCTCTCCAGTGATGCTGCCTGTCCCGCTGAGTTACTCCAGTTTTTTATGTCTATCTTCTTTTTCTAGTTCTGGTTTCTAGATGTAAACCATCCAGTGTGATGGTGTGGCTATGTTAGTGTGAGCTTCCTATCACATCTACATAGTCAAACGAACCAATACGTTGTATGGACCAATACATTGTACCAATAGTCAGTTCAAACTTGGCAAGAGTATATCAGGCCACATTAAACATGGATTACATGAGGGAGACTCAGCTGTGGAGGTCGTATTGGGAGTGTGAACAGTTCCTATTGGCACTGTCTCTAAGGGTATTTTGTAGACACTCAATTAAATGTTCTTCAAATCTAGACAAAGTGTCTGACAGAAAAAAGTGCAGCATTTCTCAGACAGGGGCAAAAGCTTCTCAGAATGGAGTGAAGTAATACATCGCGCAGAGCAGGGTGAAGCCCTCATCCAGAATAAAATATTCCTGAGACCAAAGGGGTCTCTCTCTTAGGCCAGAGTGGAACCTTCTCCAGTCAAGATCAAAGCTCCTGCAATCCAACGTGACCACCCTATCCGTGTTAGAGAGAAGGTTTCTCCATAGGTTCCTGGGTTTATAGGACTGAGAAATCCATTTCACAAAGCAAATCAAATGAAGCATTTCAGGGATGATTGCCTAGTCGAGTATTAATCTAAGCATGAATTCCCCAGCTGGGGGCTTGAGATTTCTGTTCAACTTCCTTTCAAGCTGAAAATCGAATCAGGGTTACAGCCTCACAAAAGCTCAAAATCTACTTAGAACGAGGAACAGTTTTATCACACCATGTGCAGCAAAACACATATTCAAATGACTTAATAATTATATATTCTTTTCTATTATTTATATACTAATAATAAGTTTCAAACATTGTCATAGTTTCTGCATAGTTTAATTCTCCTTTATTGCCCCTTTAATGTGAAATGGTGGTGCCAACTCTAACAAATAAAGCTGGAATGAGTCGTTAGCTATCCCTGATGCTACCCTGCAGGATCATTACAGCTCCCACTGTTGTGTCTTGGCAGACCTGGATTAGAGGAGTAGCTCCGTTTCTGTCAGATAATGAGTTATAAAAGGTAATGGAGTGGAGCAAATATACTGGTAGGTTGTATAAATAGGTCCAGCAGTCCTCTTTCCTTTACACAATGTTGTCTCTGTTTCTCTCTCATTCTATGTATCTATCTCTTTCATTTGAGGAACAAGAACCTGCAGATGCAAGAAACTGGAGCAAAAATAAAAGGAAGAGGTGCTGGAGAAACTCGGCGGGTCAGGCAGCATCTACTGAAGGAAATGGACAGTCACCGTCTCAGGGCGAGATATTTCCTCTGGACTAAAAGGGTTGAGGGAAGGTAGCCACAATTAAAAGGTGGGGGGGGGGCTGGCGGTGGTGTGTGGCAAGGCTTTGCATACAATGGGTGGATGCAGGTGAATAGGGATTGATTGGAAGATAACATTCAGGTAGGGGGAGGGAAGGCTGGGAGGTGATGTGTTCAGAAATAAAGCGTTCGGATTCTGGAATCTGACAAAGGAAGGCGAAGAGTGGAACCAAATATGATGCAAGACATTTGGTGAGTTCCCTCATGATACGCTGATCCAGAAGATGAAGATGCATCGGGTGCACGGTGACCTGGCAAATTGGATTCAGAATTGGCTTACTCAGAGAATACAAAGAACAGTGGTAGGAGTATTTATGTTGACTGGATGCCAGTGATCAGTGCTGTCCCTTGGGGGTCTGTGCGGAGACATCATTTGCTTGTGATGTCGATAAATAACTTGAAGCAAATGTGGATGGCTGGATTAGTAAATCTGCAGGCGACACCAAAATTGGTGGAGTTGCGGACATTGAGGAAGCCTGTCAAAGTATACAGAGGGATATAGACTATGGATATAGATATTATCTAGACTAGGATGAAGAGGCATAGGATTGTCAGCAGGAAATTCTTGCATTGAGCTTTGGAATGGTGGAATGGGGAAGAGGTGACCTTCCTTTCCTACAATTATAGAAACATAGAAAATAGGTGCAGGAGTAGGCCATTGGGCCCTTCGAGCCAGCACCGCCATTCAATATGACCATGGCTGATCATCCTAAATTCGTAGCCTGTTCCTGCTTTCTCCCCATATCCCTTGATTCCTTTAGCCGCAAGAACTTTTTCTAACTCTATCTTGGAAACATCCAGTGAATAGGCCACCACTGCCTTCTGTTATCTTGGAACAAATCGATAGCTTGATGATGGGAGGGGAAACTCATTTCAGAATAGAAAATCATGATACAAGCTCACGGAATGAATGAACGCTCAAATAGAATGGATACTCCCTAAGCACAGAGATTGTCTACTTGAACTTTGAGATAACTAACAGATGAGGGGAGATGGAAATAATGGTAGACTGAACTCTCTCTTCAGATGCATCTTATGAAAAATCCATTCACACAGTATTCTTTGCAAAATGTACATGGCTGATCAAAGGAAAACTGCTGGAGTAAGTTATTACCAACCTTCACTTGACCCCCAGTGCTCATGTCAAATTAGTGTTTTATTTTGCCAAGCATGGATTCAGAGAGATGCTCACTCCCACTTAAGTATAGACTTGCAGCAAAAACATATCTTTCACAAGTCAAGGGCCACCATGTGGGTGTATGCCGATTACCCAACTTGTCAGAGAACTGTCCACCTAAGACTGACGGACGTTGCGAAAATTGCTCCTCAGCCAGGGCAGCAAACATCGCATGTTCCCGCCCATTCCCATTACAAAGAAAGATCTTCTTCTAACTGAATCTGAGCCAAGGCTGTGGCGAGAAGCTTACATTTTTGCAAATAAAGCTACAAATGCATTGCGATTCTCTCCCCCCCCCCCCCCCCCCCCCGCACCACCCCCACACACACAACGTTTGGTGAGTTGCCAGCTCTCTCTAGATTCAATTGATGAATCTCAGCTATTCATATGTTAGAAGCTCAGGATAAATGCAAGAGACTGCAGATGCTGGAGGCGCGGGCAAATAAGAAACTGCTGGAGGGACGCAAGGCATCAGGTTGGAAGAAAATGGGGGAATAGGACAATGGGTGGGGACCCTTCTTCAGAATGATAAATAGAAGTTGTGCAGCCTACCTGTTTTCATCTACACCAACAGAATGGCAACTAGCTATTGAGCCACTCGCTCACGTGGCCAAATTGATTAATCTTGTGTTTATTTAATTGGAGATTCTACAGTAGAACTGTATAGATTGTGTCACCATCTCAAAATAATGGGTCAGCCATTCAAGACTGAGATGAGAAACAACATCTTCATCCTGAATTATATTGCACTGTCTGAAGAAGGGCCTTCACCCGAAACGTCACCCATTCCTTCTCTCCAGCGATGCTGCCTGTCTCGCTGAGTTACTCCAGCTTGTTGTGTCTATCTTCATCCAGAGGATGGTGAATAATTGGTGGCCTCCATACGACATGACAGATGAATGTGTGGCTGAGTAGTTGGTGCAGGTTACGGTTAGGTTAGGGTAAAGCCCTTCCACTATCTACTTAGCAGTGCGACGGAATAGTCCCACTTTGTGCAGCGCCAACAGCCATAATGAAACTTGAAGCCCTGCAGGATGTGCAGCCTACTCGAATGGCATTGCACCGACACCCCTAAGTTTCATTCCCTCCACCATGGTTACAATGTGGCTGAAGAGTGTGGTATTGGTGATTTTCACCTTTTCATATGCGCAAAATTAATCTGTCAACCAATATTAGGATTAGTTTGCTACTCACCACTACATTCAGGTGTGTGGAAGCTTGGTGTGATTCCTATATTGCAAAGCAGAGTACATATAGCACACTTTCTTTCATCAGATGGAACACTGAGTTGGATGTTCTGTTTAGTTTAGTTTAGTTTAGTTTAGTTTATTGTCATGTGTACTGAGGTACAGTGAAAATCAATTTTGTTGCGTGCTATCCAGTCAGCAGAAAGACTCTACACAATTACAACCAAGCCATTCACAGTGTGCAGATACAGGATAAATGGAATAATGTTTAATGTAAGAAGAAGTCCAGTAACAGCTGTAAAAGATGTTGGTGAAACTTAAATGACATTTGGACAGATATATATATATATATATAGGAAAGATTTAGACAAAAGGTTTGGAGAGATATGGGCTATATGTGGGTAAATGGGACTCACTCAGGTAGGCACCATGGACAGCTTGGATGCGTTTGGTCTAAGGACCTATTTCAGTGCAATATAATTCTATGACTCCAAGCGCTTCATGGGTTGTGAGGTGATACCAAACATGCATCATGACTGCAAAATCTTTCTTTCTTGGTCAAATTCACAGATATATGGAAGAACCAACTGAAAGCCCAGCTCACTCAGTGAAAGTCACCCTCATTTGATATATAATGGTGACATTGGAAGTTAAAGACTTCCCAGTAGTATTGTCAGAGGCTAGACCACATTGACAGGACCACACTCTCTTCAGGACCACACGCTCATCTGAGTTTCACAGATGACACCCCCATAAATCTGCCATAAGCAATCCGCTGTGTGTGAGATTCCTCGGGGGTTGCTGGGGTGGGTGGGAAGGGGGGTGGGGGGGGGGGGGGGGGGGGGGAGGGGGCACCTTAGTTAGTTTAGTTTAGAGATCCAGAAACAGGCCCTTCGGCCCCACCAGGTCCACACCAACCAGCGATCCCCATACACTAGCACTGTCCTGCACACACCAGGGACAATTTACAATTTTTACCAAAGCCAATTAGCCTACAATCCTGTACATCTTTGGAGTGTGGGGAGGAAACCGGAGCACCCGGAGAAAACCAACGCGATCACGCGATCATGAATGTACAAACTCTGTACAGACAGCACTGCAGTCAGTATCGAACCCGGTTCTTTGACGGCAAAAACACTACCGCCGCTCCACCGTGCCGTGCCGTGCCATAGTTCATTCTATTCTCTGTGTCCCTACTTCCACTATGAACTGCAGTTATGCTTTCTCTAGTAATAGCTTTCCCTGGGAGATTTTGGTATCTTATTTGCGCATTGTTTTTTTTTTCATTTATTCAAGCCAGGAGGAGTGTATAATATATTCCACATCAGCCTCCTTTCATTTCCGAACTGAAATACTCAACAGGAACCAGCGTGATCTGCAATTGCCGTATCAATTGCCAAGTGCTTTAACATCTTTATTTTAATTGTAATTCTCTGCGACCAGCTGTGGATCTGTCATATCACACTGCTCTCCTTTCCCAGCGGACGAGCTTGTCGTTCTGCTGCTCTCCCTTGAGGCAACAGTTCATTAGTGCTGAAGCTAATAAAGATAGCTGAACGTGGTCATTACCACAGCTACAACACACCTCATGGTGTGGTTTTCATGCAGTCACAAGTGTTGCATCATTTCAGAGACTCCTAAACAAAAGGATACTTGCATGGCTTGCCTGCTTAAGCTTGGATCAAATTAATATTGCACATCAGTCAGTGTACAATGCAGAGTCTTGTGAGTGGGGGTGGAAGCTGAGCACAGAGCAGTCCGAAAGGGCCCATGAATTTTTAGTTTTAGTTTTGGAGATACAGTGCGAAACAGGCCCTTCGGCCCACCGAGTCCACGCTGACCAACGGCTCCCGCACATTAGCACTATCCCACACAAACTAGGGACAATTTTTATTTTTTACACACACCAAGCCAATTAACCTACACACCTCTATGTCTTTGGAGTGTGGGAGGGAATCAAAGGTCTCAGAGAAAACCCATGTGATCACGCAGACAATGCACAAACTCCATACAGACAGTGCCAGTAGTCGGGATCGAACCCAGGTCTCCGACGCTGCAAGTGCTGTGAGGCAGCAAGTCTACTGCTGAACCACCGTGCCGCCATCTTAATCAGAGACTTTAAAATTAATTACAAGGTACTGGCTTTCACTGGATTGAATGGTGCTAACTGGTGGCTGGTGCAACTGTTGGCTTTCCACCTGGTGGGCATCAGGACGTCCCCATCTTGTGATTTGCGTACCAATTGCGGAGCTCCAAGATGTACTGCAGATAAGACGTTGGTGCATCTGACTGTCCGATGCCCATTCTGATGAAGGTGTCTCTACCCGAATCGTCACAAATTCCTTTCCACAATAAATACTACCTGACCCGCTGTGTTATCCTGCATTTTGTGTCTATCTCCTATCCACTGCACTGATGGACTGATGGCTGGGACAATGTCAGAGCTGTGACTTGCTGATCAATGGCCTGGGTACAACCGGCCTACCATTACATGAAGTAGGACTGGCACAGAATTGAAGGTTCTGCCCTGTGCATTAAAACAAATATTTTCCTAATTTTCCATACTTATTCTTTGTTTTTGTGCATTTGATTATTTGTTGATATTGTATTGTGCATTTATTTAAATTTATAATTGTCATAATTTATATATTTTAAAATATTAGTTAAATCTCTAAATATTTAGTTTACTCATACAGTGTGGAAACAGGCCCTTCAGCCCACTGAGTGTATGCCAACCATCGATCACCTGTCCACAGTGGTTCTCTATTATCCCACTTTCTCATCCACTCCCTCCACACTAGGGGCAATTTTTATAGAGACCAATTAACCTACATACCTGCATCTTTTTGGGGGGTGGGAGAAACCTCACAAGTTCATGGAAGAATGAGCAAACTCCACAAAGACAGCACCAGAGGTCAGGTTTGAATCTGGGTCTCTGCTGCTGTGAGGCAGCAACTCCACCAGCAGTGTCACTCTGCCACCAATAGTAAATATTTATATCAGAAAGGTTTAAAAACTGTTGCGAAGCCATTGGCAATGTTTGAGGCCTACCTTTAGAACAGAGCCTGTTCCACCTTGTTGGGTATCAGTCAGATGTGGGTTATAAGTCCATTCCGCCCTCTCAGTCTATACAAGTAAGTGTAGGTGAGTAGGACCACAAAGTATTATTTTGGATGATCCTGCCCAATATCTCTGATGTGAATGTATCCAAGTTGTGTTCATTGAACTTTATCTGTGGTCAGCTTGATTGCATTCAAGTGCAGTCTTTTATTTGACTGGATAGCCTCCTTTTCATCTCAAGCCTTTGTATACAGATTTAAACATTTTTAAACACCTTCCTCTGTATCCACCTATCACTTACCAGGCTTTGTTCCGCCCCATTCCTTTGCCAGCTTTCTCTCCCTTACTGAAATTGGTCTGGAGAGGGTCCTGACCTGAAATGTCACCTGTCTCTTTCTTCCAGAGTTACTTCCCCGCTGAGTTATTCCAGCACTTTGTGCGTTTTATCAACAGATTATCGGGTGCTGGCTGCTCTAACTTGAGCATCAGGGAGGAACTGTTCATAGAGAAAATTCCCATAATTGTAAGGAAAATCAGTAAGTCGATTCGTCCATGACATTAAATCAGGGCCTCCAGGTTTCCTTCTGCCGTATGCATACTTGGATAGAGATTATCGCCCAATTTAGTTAAGAAACCAACCAAGACATGATAAGCTAGATAGTAAGAAGTATCTTCTTTTGAACATACCTGGTTAGTCCTGATGATGAATGACTGTTAAATATAGATCAAACTTCAAAAGGTAAGTTCTCGTTTAATCTTTCTATTTTATATCGAAGTCACGTGAGTGACTGCATGAAGCCTTTGAAGCTCTGTGGTTTCATGCAGAAAACCAATCTGCGTGTGAGACACTTAAACAGATAATCATAAATAGTAGAAAAGACATGGGTTATGAACAACATGATGCTAACTGACATACATGTCCCTTGCCCTTAATTGGACCACAGTCCCAATTGGCTTTGAGTTAGACAATAACTCATGCAACACCGTTCAAAATTCTATCTGCAATCATCCAGACATATTCAACCAAATTTTATAACTTCTGAAAGTGCACTATGTAAGCCTCCTGCTGTTGCAAGATGATCAAATAGGAATATCCATTCTATTGGCTGCTAATGAGTCAGCCCCCTTGGAAGGGTGAGACTTGAAATGATTTGAATTCACCCTCGCTATTAGCTGCTTACACTCTATTCATGTTGAGGTAGTCTGTACCAGCAATCTCTTGAGAAAACTATTAAATAACAATGAAGAAACTATCCTTCATCTCATAGGTACTAGTAAGCTCATTGTACCTGTATACATAATAACACCCCAATCTCCGATCTGGTGGGTATGCTGCCAACTGAAAATTGTACCCAACTGTGCCCGGTTTGCTTGATGAGACCATTCCTATAACAAGCTACCCTCATGTCAGTTATGACCCAGAGACCGAGCTGGAGATTTAGTAAATACTGTGTTCTTTGTGCTGAAATCAGTTGCTAAAAGCATAATTAACTTAAAAGGTACTGCTCCCATTAGGAATACAGTAGATGAATATCTGCATAATAATTTTACTGATACGCATTCCACACTACTATGAGGCTTTAGAATGTTCATTTAAAAGACATCTTGCATAACGTTAGTCAACAGTGGGTGAATAACCAATCATTCATTGTCCCACTTATGGTACTAGAGAGAGGGAAAAAGCAGCACGAGCAGTGCCAATTGTGCTATAACATAATCGCTTCTCTAAGCCCAAACTGAAAGAACAACAAACCTCTGCTACTTCTGTTTAAAAGTAGCTCACATGTGTCTTCACAAACTTTCCATCTAAACATGCAGAGCTAGCTGCATGAGAAATAGGCTGAACTAGCCACCACTTATGACTTTGAATAAGTAGAAGCTTCTTTCAACCGCCTTTTACAATGAACACCCTGAATGAGTTGGCCAAATTGGCACTATTAAAATTCATGTCGCCTCATCGGTAATATCGTAAGAGGCATCTATTGATAAAAGCCCTGAGTCTTATCAGCTACAAAAACATGTCGTCTGTAAACTTGATGACACAATGCCCTTTTGATCTGAGTAGGGCAGCATTAGCTTAGAATCTTGTAAAGGCCTGAAGCCAACCCCGAGGTAGAGCCTAAAGTTCCCACCACTGGCTTGGCCTAAAAAAAACAAAACACCAGATATATCTGTGCCTCTCGTGTATAGATATGGAAAAGTATGCATCTTCAAGATTGATTGAGGCCCTAAATCCTCTGAATCAGCTAAATTGCTGAAAGACAATTATCCATCTTAAACTGGTTAACCGAACACATGATCAGACTAGCCAAATCTTAACCTGATTTGGCATGCTCCACTTTTCTTCATCCTTGAGAAAATATTAGAACTATACGCCTCGTGTTCTTGGGCAGACTACTCATCCTTTGTGAGATGTCTCTGTTTCCACTTGGATAACCATAGTTTCCATTATTGACCATAAGGACGGAAATTTTTTGGCTTCTCTTGCCGTGGAGGAATTATCAACCAGAAAATGAACCTTATAATTCGGTGTGATTTGTAAACTGGAAAAATTCCAGAGGTTATCTGTTCCCACCTGTTTGTCAAACCCTGACTTAAATATCGACGCCAGCTCTCAGGTGACTAAAGTAATAACATTCACATACTCAAACCACCTCCAGCTCAATGTTGCTTTGCTGTCCATGAGAAGACAGACGATGACTGAAGATGAGATCAAGGCAGTTTCTGAGAAAGCACTTGCTGTAACATCCACCAAGAAGATCCTTGGCCTCAGACAGAAAACTAACAGTCGGCTGATCCTAGACTTGCTCTGTCCCTTTGCACATACATCATGACCGCTGGGGACAGTACTGAGTATGAAGAAAGCACAGCAACCATGGTGGGCGCTGAACCTGTGGATAAAAGCCCTCTGGCTTTGATAGAAGAGTAGGCCTGGTGCTCCAACCAGCCTCCGTGGAGCGGTATCTTCTTACTCTTGAGAAATTTTAGCATAAATTGGATAGGCCTCAGGTCTGTACCATCCTAGTCGAATCCTTTGTCTTAACTGATGGCATTAACATACAACCTCCAGTGTCTGACTGAATCAGAACATACATTAGTTCCTTATGTGACTAGAATTGAAGCGTAGCATCCGCTTGGTGTGGGAATATGTTCCCTGTCAACTCGTCACAGTCAACCTCAGTGGAAATATCATAATGCCACCCTGAACCAGGAATTGCTGCCACGGTCTTCTGCCTGGAACAAACTATCTCAGTCGCCAGAGAGCACAACACATTCTCTTCACCAAGGTGAGTGCGATGGCCCTGGGCCTAACAAAGGCCTCTGGCTAGGTCGGAATTGAGTAGGCCTGGTATTCCAACCAGCCTCAGAGCAGCGCTTCCAGCCGTTAGTTTATATATAGAGGTGATATGCCAAGTTACTGGAGCCCTACCCACATAGGATGGTTCTACCACCCTCGCAGCCGCCTAAAATTCTCCCTGCAAGGCTTAACCTTGCTAACATCTCTCCTCTCCGAAGAGATACATTGCAGGCTGCATGTTACTGGCCCTGCATATGGGAATTACCTCAGGTTTTATAGCATTTTGTGAAGGCAATTTAACTCCAACTGCGTATTACATAGTAACGCTAAAGCATCTTCTGCACTAGCGCACATCTAATGCCCTTGCAAAGGCCAAAATAACATCAGTTAATAGTCTTTGAATATGCTGAAATTTAATTCTTGCCCACGTATCACCACTGAGATATCCCAAATGGTGAGATTGGCTTTTGGAACATCCAAAGTCTGGCAGTTCATTTGGACTGGTATATTTCCCAGGCGTATCCAACACATACCTCCTTAGCTGATGAGGAGTTAAATCACTGATGCTCTTAGCCAGATTCCCTCCAGTGGATCTCCTATCCCCAAAGGGATGGCAAATTATGTGACGGAACTGCTTCATATGATTAACTGCAGCAGATCCCCAGCTCAGGGATTCAAATTCCTTGATGACATTCCCCATAGTCGGAGTTACTTATGTAATAATCTCCAGTACTTCCCTCTACTACCGGGAGATGAAATAATGCAACCCTGAACCAGGTGTTGCTTCTCCTCATCTGAGCGGGAGATATTGTAACGCAAACCTGAGCCAGATATTGCTTCCCCTCTTCTGAGCAGGAGATACATAACACAACCCTGAGCCAGGTGTTGCTTCAACAGACATCTGCCAGGAGCATCCTGTAAGTGTCTCCTGAGCTAGGAGCACAATTCTATTATATACACATTGGGTAGATCGTGCCTGCTAATGACTCCGAGTCCAGGTTTGCTCCCTTCTGGAGCCTCAATGGAGTCTAGAGGGGGAGGAATATAATGCAACCCTGAGCCAGGTGTTGCTTCCTTCAGGCATCTGGCTGGGTCCCTTTTTGAGCCTCAACTAGTCGCCTGCCCCAAAACCTGCTCCCTCTCGGAGCCTCACTGGTGGAGCCATCGGCCGTGCCGTGAGCCTATTGAATCCCGCCGCCTGCTCCCTCTTGAAGCCTTAATGGTGATAGCTGCACCGGTTGAGCCATCAGCCTAATGAATGAAGCTGCCAGCTTCCGTTATATTTATTTAATTATTTATTTAATAGCTACCACTGCGGTCGCTGCATCGGCTGAACCGTCAGCCATCAGCTCCTTACAGAACCTCCAAGGCGGTCGCTGCACAAGCTGTGCCAGGTTCCCGGGCTCACTGCCCCTATGTTCGGAGCAGCGGCCCATTCCTGCAACAAAAAAACCCCTTACCTGCCGGAGCAGTTTCAAACTGCTCCAATTCACGAGCTATGCATCGATGGATTGACGCGCATGCGGGCTGGTGGGCTCTTCACCATATAACCATATAACCATATAACAATTACAGCACGGAAACAGGCCTTCTCGGCCCTTCCAGTCCGTGCCGAACATTTATTTTCCCCTAGTCCCATCTACCTGCACTCAGACCATACCCCTCCATTCCCTTCCCTTCCATATACCTATCCACTTTACTTTTAAATGTTAAAATCAATCCTGCCTCCACCACTTCTGCTGGAAGCTCATTCCACACAGCCACCACTCTCTGAGTAAAGAAGTTCCCCCTCATGTTACCCCTAAACTTCTGTCCCTTAATTCTCATGCCATGCCCTCTTGTTTGAATCTTCCCTACCCTCAATGGGAAAAGCTTATCCACGTCAACTCTATCCCTTTCATCATTTTAAAGGCCTCAATCAAGTCCCCCCTTAACCTTCTGCGCTCCAAAGAATAAAGACCTAACTTGTTCAACCCTTCTCTGTAACTTAGTTGCTGGAACCCAGGCAACATTCTAGTAAATCTCCTCTGTACTCTCTCTATTTTGTTGACATCCTTCCTATAATTAGGCGACCAAAATTGTACCCCATACTCCAGAATTGGTCTCACCAATGCCTTGTACAATTTTAACATTATTTCCCTACTATATTCAATGCTCTTATTTATAAAGGCCAGCACATCAAAAGCTTTCTTTACCACCCTATCTACATGCGATTCCACCTTCAGGGAACTATGCACAGTTATTCCTAGATCCCTCTGTTCCACAGCATTCCTCAATTCCCTATCATTTACCATGTACGTCCTATTTTGATTTGTCCTGCCAAGATGTAGCACTTCACACTTATCAGCATTAAACTCCATCTGCCATCTTTCAGCCCACTCTTCCAAATGGCCCAAATCTCTCTGTAGACTTTGAAAATCTACTTCATTATCCACAACACCACCTATCTTAGTTTCATCTGCATACTTACTTATCCAATTTTCCACCCCATCATCCAGATCATTGATGTACATGACAAACAACAGTGGACCCAACACAGATCCCTGAGGCACCCCACTGGTAGTCACGTAGTCACTCACGTGACTTTGATATAAAATAGCTCAGGAAAAAAGCTTTTTTTAAGATTAGTAGTTTGTTACTACATTGAGGGTCTGCATCAAATCATTTTATATTATGTTTGTTGTTCAGTTGAGGACTGAATGATTAGGAAACAAAGATCAGGAATTAACGGGTATCTTTCAGAATGGCAGGCAGTGACTAGTGAGGTACCGCAGGGCTCGGTGCTGGGACGGCAGCTATTTACAATATATATTATTGATTTAGATGAAGGAATTAAAAGTAACATTAGCAAATTTGCTGTTGACACAAAACAATGTGGCAGTGTGAACTGTGAAGATGCTATGAGGATGGAGGGTGATTTTGATAGGTTGGGTGAGTGGGCAGATGCATGGCAGATGCAGGATAATGTGGATAAATGTGAGGTTATCCACTTTGGTGTCAAGAACAAGACGGCAGATTATAATCTGAATGGTGTTAGATTAGGAAAAGAAGAAGTGCAACAAGACCTGGGTGTTCTTGTACATCACTCACTGGAAGTAAGCATGCAGGTACAGCAGGCAGTGAAGAAGCAGGCATGTTGGCCTTCATAACAAGAGGATTTGAATATAGGAGCAAAGAGGTCCTTCTGCAGTTGTACAGGGCCCTAATGAGTATTGGATACCTGGAGTGTTGTGTGCAGTTTTGGTCTCCTAATTTGAGGAAGGACATTCTTGCTATTGAGGGAGTGCAGTGTAGGTTCATGAGGTTAATTCCCAGGATGGCGGGACTGTCATATGATGAAAGAATGGAACGACTGGGCTTGTATTCACTGGAATTTAGAAGGATGAGAGGGAATCTTATAGAAACATATGAAGCTATTAAGTGTTTGGAAAAGCTAGATGGAGGAAACATGTTCCCGATGTTGGGGGAGTCTAGAACCAGGGGCCACAGTTTAAGAATAAGGGGTAGGCCAATTTGAACTGAGGTGTGGAAAACCTTTTTCACCCAGAGAGTTGTGAATTTGTGGAATTCTCTGCCTCAGAAGGCAGTGGAGTCCAATTCACTGGTTGCATTCAAAAGAGAGTTAGAAACATAGAAAATAGGTGCAGGAGGTGGTCATTCGGCCCTTCGAGCCAGCACCGCCATTCATTGTGATCATGGCGGATCATCCATAATCAGTAACCCGTGCCTGTCTTCTCCCCATATCGTTTGATTCCGCTAGCACCAAGAGCTCTATCTAATTATATTTTAAATTCATCCAGTAAATTGGGCTCCACTGCCTTCTGTGGCAGAGAATTCCACAAATTCACAACTCTTTGGTTGGGCTGGGTGGGTTCATAAATATTCCAGCAATTTTTAATTTGGGGCTAGGAACTACTTTATTGTTACTTTATTGTTTGCCATTTAGCAAAATAGTAAATTAAAAAAGGGATAGGGAAAAGAGATATGTGCATTTATGTCATAGAGTCAGGCAGCTTGGAATCAGGTCCTTCAGCCCAATTCTTTCTGGATTCTGTGTTCTGATTAGCTGCACTGTGGCACAGCAGTAGAGTCGCTGCCTTACAGTGCCAGGAACCCGGGTTCGATGCTGACTACGGCTGCTGTCTGAACGGAGTTTGTATGTTCTCCCCGTGACCTGCGTGGGTTTTCTCCAGGATCTCTGGAGAGGCTAGCGGAATCAAGGGATATGGGGAGAAGGCAGGAACGGGGTACTGTTTGTGGATGATCAGCCATGATCACATTGTATGACGGTGCTGGCTCGAAGGGCCGAATGGCCTACACCCGCACCTATTGTCTGTGTATTGATGTTAAGTAGGAATGAGTAGGTTAACCTATGATGAGTGTTTGATGGCACTGGGCCTGTATTCACTGGAGTTTTGAAGAATGAGGGGGGACCTCATTGAAACGTACAGAATAGTGAAAGGCTTGGATAGAGTGGATGTGGAGAGGATGTTTCCACTGGTGGGAGAGTATGGGACTACAGGTCCGCCTCAGAATTAAATAAATGTTCTTTTAGGAAGGAGATGAGGAGAAATGTATTTAGTCAGAGGATGGTGAATCTGGGGAATTCTTTGCCACAGAAGGCTGTGGAGGTCAAGTCAGTGGATATTTTGAAGGCAGAGATGGATAGATTAGTACGGATGTAATCTGTCCTTGATTAGTACAGATGTAAAAGGTTATGGGGAGAAGGAAGAAGAATGGGCTAGGAGAGAGATAAATCAGCAATGATTGAATGTTCGAGTAGACTTGATGGGCCGAATGGCTTAATTCTACATCTTTCACTTATGACCTTCTGACTTTATGAATGTCACTTGTTGCTCTTGGTCTTGCGCTCATTTAGAAAGCCCATCAATGCCTCTACTTCCTCAGAAGATTGATGAGATTTGGTATGTCAGCAAATATTCTCTTGAACTTCTAGAGTGAGAGCATATTGTCTGGCTACATCACAACCTGGTTTGGCAACTCGAACGCCCAGGATTGAAGGAGATTACAAAAAGTGGTGGACACTGCCCAGTGCATCATGGGTATTGACCAAAGGGATCTACAGGTGGCTCCGTCTCAGAACGGCAACCAGCATCATCAAGTACCACACTGGCCATACTCTCATTTCACTCCTATGATACAATACGATACTGTAGAACTTTATTTATCCTAGGAAGGAAATTGATCTGCCAACAGTCATAAAAACACAAAATATATGAAACATGAAATTAAGGTGACGAGTAGAAAGGATTGGGGATTTGCAAAGATTGGGGGAGGGAGAGGAGGAGGGGGAAAGGGTGTCAGTCTCAGTCTACCCCATGACAGAAGGGGGAGGAGTTGTACAGTTTGATAGCCACAGTGAAGAAGGATCTCATGTGGCGTTCTGTCCTGCATCTTGGTGGAACCAGTCTGTTGCTGAAGGTGCTCCTCCGGTTGCCCAGTGCATCATGGAGGGGGTGAGCTGTATTGTCCAGGATGTTCCGCAGTTTGAGGAGCATCCTCCCCTCCAAGACCACCCTCCCATGAATCCAACTCCGCCCCCAAGACGTAGCCAGCCTCCCTGATGAGTTTGTTAATACCATTGGGAAGAAGGTATGGGATTCTGAAAACGGTGATCTCCAAGCTCAAGAACAACTTCTTCCCAACAACAATCGAGCCCTTGAACATTGCAGAACATTAACTGTACTATAAACAATGAACTGTCGGTTCCACTGAGTACATCAGGCTTTTTGTACTAGTACTGGGTTTTAATGTCTTGGTTAATAGACCAAGTAGGACCTGTTGGGGCCCCATCCCCCAACGCGGTATGCAGGGCGCTCACCCCGGAGACAGGCACCCCCCCCCTCCCCCCCCCCGGAGCCACCCATCACCCCCCACAAGGAACATTATGGAAGTTATGGAGGCAATCAATTGTTCCCACGTTGGGGGGTGCGGGGGGGGGTGTGGGGGGGGGGGGGGGGGGCTGGGGTGATTATGTTATGTATTATGTATTATGTTATCTATGAGTACTGTGTTTACAGGCTGTGTTTGCCACTGCAAGTAAGGATTTCATTGTTCCATTGTCGATAAACATGACAATGAAATATTCTTGATTCTTGACTCTCCGTTACGACGTATTTATGAAAACATCAACCATACAAGGAACGCAATAATACACCAAGACAGGATACGCACCTCGGTGCCTAAACTGTGCTTCCACTGAGTGAACCTGATCCTAAGTACATAGCAGCAACATGAACCATAAAAATACCCACAGCACTCGACGCTATTTAAAATGCTCCGTCAGCAAAATGCAAATGAACTGCAGTAGTTGAGAAATCATCTGTGAGCTTCAGCAAAGAAAATCTTGACAGGGAACGAGAGTCTCCCGCCTCCCTCCACCAAGTCCCTGCCCACCCTTCTCCCTGTGATACAAACCAGATTGCTTCAGCCTTGTGTTTCATTTTGTTCTCAGAGAGGCTTTAATTCAGCCAGTAGTGCTGTGATTTATTTGCTAATATTTCTGCCAGTACAAATTCTAATTGTTGAATTATGTGCCTGTGACCTTTTATTTCTGTCAATGGAAATATTAAACCGCGGACTTGCAGCTGTGTGCTTTTGTGGATATTCTTGGCGCTGATTTTATTTGCAAATCCAATTACACGATATAAAGATTTTCAAGAAGTGTTCAACAAGTTACAGCTACATCTGCATAAATACCCAAATAAAGGTTGACAGATTATGGATGACAAGCCTCCTTCTCTGATTAATGGACCTTGCTTTTTATTAAGGTCCAAAGAAATTGTGGAGGTAGCTTTTTGTTGAAGCTACGTAGTTTCAGACCATGTATACAGAGCATAACATTTGAATGCAATCAGTGGGTCAAGCAGCTGCTGTAGAGATGGAAGCAAAAGAAATGGGGACCATCCTTGTGCCCCTGTCCCACTTAGGAAACTTGAACGGAAACCTCTGGAGACTTTGCGCCCCACCCAAGGTTTCCGTGCGGTTCCCGGAGGTTCCCGGCGGTTTTTGTTAGTCTCCCTAATGGTCGAAAGTGGTTTCCGTTTTAAAAAACGGTAATTTTTTAGTCGAAACCGGTTGCGATGCTAGTTGAAGGTGGTTGCTGGAGGACAACATCCTCCGGGAACCGCACGGAAACCTTGGGTGGGGCGCAAAGTCTCCAGAGGTTTCCTTTCAGGTTTCCTAAGTGGGACAGGGGCATTACTGTCTGAAGTCTCCACCAGAAACGTTACCCATTCCTTCTCTCAAGAGATGCTGCCTATCCCGCTGCTGTTACTCCAGCATTTTGTGTCTATCGACCATCCTTACAGTTCAGTTTTGTTTATTGTCACATGTACCGAGGTGCGGTGAGCAGCTTTTGTTGCGTGCTAACCAGTCAGCAGAAAGAAAATACATGATTACAATCAAGCTATTTACAGTGTATAGATACATGATTAGGGAATAACGTTTAGTAAAGTAAGAAATGTTTCTGCAGGAGTAGAGGTTTTAGAGTGTGGAGCGATTGTACCAAGGTCTGCGTGCATCTGCTGGTGTGTATGGTGAATGGGCAGTGTCTGAGTGGAGGTTGCAGAGTGGGAAGTTCAGAGATTTCATCAAGATAGTGTTTCTCGTCTCTCAGGCTGGTAACTCCACTTGCTGAACCTGTGCTGATTTAAGCTGGCTAAAGCACAATAGCCCGTTGAAATTAGTGTGAGGAAACCAACGCACAAGGTTTTTATTTGACTCATTTGTCAGCATAATTGTTTCTAAAGATAGCCACAAAAAGCTGGACTAAGTCAGCGGGACAGGCAGCATCTCTGGAGAGAAGGAATGGGTGACATTTAAGGTCGAGGCCCTTCTTCAAAATGTGTGCGTGCGTATGTACTTGTATGAGTATACGCGTGTGACTGCATGCAAATGTGAGATTGCATGAGTGTATGTACCATAAGATCACACAGTATGGAAACACGCCATTCAGTCCATTCAACTAGTGGGCATCCATATCAGTATGAAAGTATTTGTGTGGATATATGACTATGTTTGCGTGTGTTAACGTTTTTCTGGCCCATGTCGCCTTATCACTTCTGCTAATGGGCATGAGATAGAGAGGCCTGGTCCTGCATCACCACATTCAGGGACAGCTACTTTCCTACAACTATCAGGTTCTTGAACAAATCTGCACTATTCTAGTTCTACCTTGGCAATGCTAGAGCTATGATTCTAGTTCTACCATTGAACTAGTATGGTTCAATGGTAGAACCATACTAGATCTTGCTGCCCAACCAGAGTACCGAACAGGTTTGATTATTTTCTCGTGTGAAGCTTGTCACTTTCTGTCTCTGATTTTGGTTTCATTACACAAGGTAGTTGACAGGAGGAACCATCATGCAGCGGCAGGATCTACTGATACTTTGTCAAGTTGATCCTACTGCTCCACAATGGTATGGGCAGGCAGGGGGATGATTCAACATGCCCAGTTCATTTTGTAACCCTCTCAACGTCTCCTCAGAACCCCCTTTGTTGGTTCCGGTCTCACCAATATCAATGTGAGGATCACTCCCCAAGTCTGGGGATTTTTTTTCCAGCCAGCCTCTTCCCTGCAGGTTTGGTCGTGAGCTTACAACAACTAGTGGTGAAGTTCTAACTTGCCTTCAGAAATTCATCAGCAACTCCAATGTTTTCTCAAGTAGAAGTTTTACAGATTTAGCTGTGTACTTTTATCTTCAGGGGTGGTATTTTCTAGTTTTACTAGGTTGCATATTTAGAGTGGGCTATTGGGGAATGTTGCACCCAGTGTCCAAGTCACATTTTTCATCTCCTGCCTTCGGGTGCAGTGGAGCAGCGGTGGAGCTGCTGCCTTACACAGAGCCAGAGACTCTGGTTCGATCCTGACTGCGGGTGCTGTCTGTACAGAGTTTGTGCATACTCCCTGTGACCACGTGGCTTTTCCCTGAGTGCTCCGGTTTCCTCCCACATCCCAAAGATGTGCAGGTTTGTAGTTTATTTGCCTTCTGTAAATTGCCTGCAGTGTTTAGGAAAGAACTACTGTGTGGGTGATCGCTTGTCGCTGTGGACTGAAGGGCCAGTTTCTACACTGTCATCTCTAAACATTCACTTTCAGGTCAACAGTCAGTGGTTTTAATTTTGTTAAGTCAGCCCCCTTTGCATTATCAATGTGAATAGCATCTCTCTCCATTACAGACTTCACAAGATTCTCTATATGCGATGAAGGGTGTAAACTTTGGAAATTTTGCGTACTTTTCCTTAATATTAATTTTCTTTACTCAGTGTTGTGCTTCTTCCTCTCACGCGACTGTGACGCTTTTCTTGTCTGAACCAGTGTTCAGGCAGCATTTGATTCCCTCCACAGTGGGAACAGACTGTGTTTAACTTTTTAAAATAATCTTCTGTCTGCAATGGAATATCTACTTGTCCCCTGTGCAAACTGTTTTATGGAACAACCTGTCTCACTTGCGAGTTCTGCATGTTGTTACTTGCTGATTCCAATGCTTGAGTGACTTTCAGTGTGGTTTCAAAGGTCCGATTCACCTGTGATAACAACCACTGTGAACCATTGATTCCCAACACCAAATCGTCCCTTGTCTGTCCCTATAGAAAATTGACAGAACTAGAATTTAATGCAAGCTTCCTCAAACTTCCTTCCGAGGCCGCACGGTGGCGCAACGGTAGAGCTACTGCCTCACAGCACCAGAGACCCGAGTTCGATCCTGACTGCGTGTGCTTGCCTGTACGGAGTTTGTACGTTCTCCCCGTTACCTGCATGGGTTTTCTCAGAGATCTTCGGCTTCCATCCACACCAAAAACGTACAGGTTTGTAGGTTAATTGGCTTGGTGTAGATGTAAAAACTGTTCCTAGCGCGTGATGGTGTAGTGTTAAGGGTCTGTCCCACTTATGCGACATTGGCTCGCAAATTATGCGACCTCGTGGTCGCTTGAGGCGTGCGGGCATCGTATGGCTGCGCGGGGCCAGTCCCACTTAGAAGCGCAGAGGGGAATGGAGTTGTGTGGGGCTGGTCCCGACATCGTGCGGGGCTACGAAATTCCTGCAGTGACCAAAATCTTTGCTCGTCAACGGCCTGTCGGCCCACGTACGCACGCAGGTGCATTCCGGTCGTACGCAGCGTCTTGACGTCGTACGCAGCGTCTTGACATCGTACGCAGCGTCTTGAAAGTGTACGCCTAGCGCGTGGTGTTGCGTGATGACGTCACCGCCCGACGCCGTGCAACGTCCAAATTCAGTGGGCCCGCCTCCTGCCCAGTTGATTTGATTTATATGTGTAAATGACGTAACGCGCGAACTTTGCGTGAACTTCCCGTGAACTCCGCTTCTGGTTGGACGCGCCATACGCACGCAATTGCATGCAAATGGGACAGGCCTGTTAATGTGTTGGATGGTGAGGACTGGGTGGGCCGAAGGGTCTGCTTCCACGCTATATCTCGAAACTAAACTAAACTAGAACTTATCATTATATCTATGCAGGATGTCTCTTATCAGAGGAGAAATAGAGAGAGAAGTCTGAGGTTTGTTTGGCACAAGGGGATTACCTAGGTGGGGTGGGTCGACCTTGGACTCAGTGGATCAGGGAAGCTAATAGATCTTGTATTGGGCAGGCAATGTGACCAAGCATTGTGGGCACATCACAACAGAACCAGAACTACAAGATAATTCAAAGTCTACAGCCCGAGAATATAATAAAAGCATGACAAATTATAAATGCAAGCCAACTGAAGGGAATAACTCATTACAGACTCATTTATTTAAACAACAATTGGACCTAAGCAGAGGCTTAACTTGGTATTTTGTTTAATGTTTAACGTTAGCCTATCTCTATGCTTTACAGGATAAATGCGACTGAGCGTTCATATACCTCAGTGATATTGAAATTGAATTCAAATTTAAATACATTTTCCTTTAGTTCTCCATTTGCTTAGCCTCGGATTTAAATGGGGCCTTTTGATGCTCATTAAAGTTCAAATTATTTTTCTCTTCTTTCTCTGCCTGGTGATTGACATCACAATAGCCTCTTCCGCAGCTGAAATAAGGTCAGAGTAAAATTTAATCTATTTAACACAGCCAATGCATAAACATGACTGCTCTGAGACCCTGCTGGCTGAATTAACTGCGATAAGAGGTTATTGGACACATTCCAGGGCTATTACCAGTATTAGGCCATTTAACTCTCTGCTGATTTCTATCAGGCTAAGGAGCAAATTGAGTATTCAGATGCAAACCAGTGTTACCCAAGAGAAGCTGAAATCGCTACCATGGTGATTATACCATCATTTGACCTTTTTGAGTTTTAAAATGAGGATTTTGAAGTGCACCTTCTCAGTTGCTTTGTCTCTGGCAGCCGCCGAAGGAACGCATCCTCTGTGTGTGGGGTGGCTTTGTTGAATTACTCGTGAGCGATCGTAAATGAGATTTGTTTCATCAGCAAACATATCAGAGAACATCAAATGTGTTTATAGTTGCACCACAAGCAGTGTCCGTTACATCAAAAGTGGTGGGATATCAGAGTGATGGGAATGCATTAACGACATGTTTCCTCGCTGTTTTTTTATGTCACAACCCCACTCCAGCCGCAGAAAGCCACGGCAGCAAGGGGACACGCGGGCATGTACAAGGTGTCTGCTGCATTGTAGCTCAAACGCAGCAAGGCAATGCCTGGCTGTGACAAAGCCTTAGTGGAAACAGCTTCCTCTTTGCTGTATTGTCATTCCATCCGAGACCTTTCCCACTGGAGCAGTAACCTATCCCAGCAAACGGTCGTCTAGCTTATTTTTTATGTAGGACGGGGCGGCACCAGCATATTTCAGGTTGAGGCTCTACTTCAGACTGATTGTGAAGTTGCAAGAGAGGAGGGCTGTTCAAAGTGTGGCAGGCAGTAGGTGAACATACGCAAGGCTTTTTTTTAATATGGCAGATGGTTGGAACAAAGGCCAGAGATAAAAGTAGAAAGTATGAGACAGGACTGAAGAGTTGCGAATTGTGAAGCCAGATGTCGGAAGGTTGCCTGGGGGAAGGGAGAAATATATGGAAGTCCAGGTGAGCCACAGGGGATGGAATGGGGGGAAGAAAGGGGGGGGGGGGGGTGTGGAGGAGTAAAGGGGGGGGGGGGGTGTAGGGGTTAGTTAGAGGTTACATAAAAATGAAAAATTCAATGCTCATACGTTGTCATCCACCCAAGCGGAATATAAGGTGGTGCTTCCCCAGTTTGTGTGTGACCTCACTCTGGCAATGGAAGAGGCCCAGGAGACAATGGTCAGTATGGGAATGGGACGGGGAGTTAAAATGGTTTGCAATCTGTAGATCTAGTCGGCTGTAACAAATTGAACACACATTATGTGTTTTCTTACAGCAGCCCCATGGCATCATTTAGTTTAGTTTAGTGTAGTTTAGAGATACAGCGCAGAAACAGCTCCTTCGGCCACTGATTCCACATCGACCAATGATCCCCGCACATTAACACTATCCTACACAGACTAGGGACAATTTATACTTATACCAAGCCAATTACAAACATGGAGTGTAGGAGGAAACCAAAGATCTTGGGGAAAACCCATGTGGTCATGGGGAGAACGTACAAACTCCAGACAGACAGCACCCGTAGTCAGGATCGAACCGGGTTTGAGCAACTCTACCGTTGGTTTGGGGTGGGTTCACATTGTATCAGGTGGCTGGGGTAGCATTTAAAACATTGGCCAATTAGGCAGAAGAATCACTTGAATTCCACCACGGCAACTGGGAATGTAAAAGCATGCAGTTATGTGAATGTGGAATTTTAAATCAGAGTTGGTCACGCTAATGTGGGGCGTTGTACGTAACTAGCCATAAGTCAAGTCCAGTCTATTGTCATCTGCACAATAATGATTAGCTACAGGCACAATGAAAAATATTGCTTGCAGATACCTCGTGGGCATATAGACACTGACACACACACAAACAAATGATGCATAAATTACACAGAAAATTTCTAACAGTTAGAAGACCGCTGCGGGAGCCAGCGATCCCGCGTGGAAGGGACTCGACCCAAGGCGTCACCTGTTCCTTTTCTCCGGAGATGATGTCTGACTCACTGACTTACTCCAGCTTTTTGTATCTATCTTAGTTGGTGCATAGTGTTCTGTTGCTGAGGGAAGATTGTGGTTTTGCAAGTCAGTTCACGAACCTGTTAATTGTAGAGAAATAGCATGCTCCTGAACCAGGCTTCTGCACCTCCTGCCTACAGCGGCAGTGAGATGAGGGCATGGACTGAATCATGGGGATCTCTGATGATGGATGCCACCTCTTGAGACAGTGCCTCATGTAAATGCTTTCAGTAGTGGAGTGGGCTATGCTCGTGAGTCCAGCATGCTCTGCAGCCTCTTTTGTCCATGTGCATTGAAATTGCCATACTAGGCCATGACTCAAACAGTCAAGGTGCATTCTATACTATATCTGTAGACGTTTGTTAATGTTGGCAGAAATATACCACTTGCTAATCAACGACAAGCAGGGTGCGTCATGTGTAGGAAGGAACTGCAGATGCTGGTTTACACCAGAGATGGACACAAAATGCTGGCGTTACAGCGGGACAGGCAGCATCTCTGGATAGAAGGAATGGCTGACGATTTGGGTTGAGACCCTTCTTCAGATTGAGAGTCAGGGGAGAGGGAGACACAGGGATATAGGAGGGTAAGATGTGTAAATGAGAGATCAAAGGAGACAAAGTTAAGGAAAAAGTAGAATGGATCATTGTTAGCTGAGGGGAAGGTGACAATGAGGCATACAATCAGTAAAATGTAATCAGGACGATAGTGAAACTAGTTGGAGAACTAGGATGGAGGATGGATAGAGAGAGAGTGAAAGCAAGGGTTACTTAGAGTTAGAGAAGTCAACATTCATAATGTTGGGTTGTAAGCTGCCCAAGCAAAATATGAGATACTGTTCCTCCAATTTGCGCTGGACCTTACTCTGATAATGGAGAGGACCCAAGACAGAAAGGTCAGTATTGGAATTGGAGGGGAGTTAAAGTGTTTAGCAACTGGGAGATCATGTAGGCCAAGGTGGACTGAGTGATGGTGTTCAGTGAAACTATCGCTGAGCGTGCGCTTGGTCTCACCCATATATCACATAATCTGACTTAGAGCGGATGATGAAATTTCTTTGGGTTTGTAGGTGATTGGCATGGAAACACTTGATTCCCTTTGTTGGGATTGGGAATGGCCTCAATACCCAACCTCCAGCAACTCAGAGAAAGACACAGCTGAGCAACATGGATGGGGTTTCCACAGCAACCATTTGGAAGAAGCAGGAATTTTGGAAATTATAACAGAATAAACATATTATGTACTTATTTCCCCACAATTCCTCTACTTTTTGGGTTAGCAATTATATCATGCTCACAAAATTAATTTCTGCAGAAAGCAAAAAAATGAAACCTCCAAACCAGAAAATGACTTAGCACCAAATGGGTCAAAGTTGTACCAGCTTTTTCAAAGCAGCCATCCCTCATGGAGGATGAAGAAGGGTTCCAACCCGAAATGTCACCTATCCATGTTCTCCAGAGATGTTGCCCCACTCTCTGAGTTACTCCAGCACTTTGTGTCTTTCTATATTCACCATACCCTTGTTTCTTTAAGGAGACAAAGCTTGACACAAGGGGGAGGCAAGGCCAGAAAACAACAACAAAACAGAACAACAAACCTCAGCAGTGTTAACAATGCAATGCCTGCATGGAACAGGAGCATCTGCAGCAAGAAAATAGAGAGCGGGAGCTGTACGGCATCAATACTGTTGTAGGCTACACAGGAGGTAAGCATTGGATACCATGAGTTGTAATGGCAAAGGAACCAAAGGACTTCAAAGCCACAGTGCTGATCAACGGTTGTCATTTATGAAAACTGACACCACAGTAGACACCACAGTAGTAGGGCAATACTGGACAGAGGTTCTCACAGCAAAATACCCTTAACATGAAGCATAGTAAGTGTCAAGTGAAATTTGTATGCTGGTGAGGAAAATGCAAACTATTGTTGGTTGTGATGGTCATAAATCCTTCATTGCAGCAACACAGGTCTTCAGGGAGGGGGGGAGGGTTAAGAAGGCTTTTGGTATGCTTGCTTTCAACGGTCAGAGCATTGAGTACAGGAGTTGGGACATCATGTTGCAATAGTATGAGTCATTGACGATACCATACTTGGAGTATAGTGTGCTGTTTTGGTTAGCAAACTGTAGGAAGGATGTCAGTAAAACCCCTGTCTCACGGTGCGAGTTGGCCCACGAGTGACCCCGAGTTTTCACTCGTGGTGATCACGTACAGCCAACGTAGCGGGAACGTCGGAACACGCGCGATCAACTTGTCCACTCGTGGCGCTAACGGCAGGTACCTGTGAAACATGTGAACTCGTGAAAAAAGTCAAACATGTTTGACTTTTTCCACGAGTCAAATTTCGTGGTCAAGTTTAAAATTGAAACATTTAAACTCAGAGTTATATCGTAGTGGCCCGTGCGTTAAGTTTAGTGATCCGTGCGTCTACCGTGGGAACTCTTTAATAGACACAAAATGCTGGAGTATCTCAGCGGACCAGGCAGCATCTCTGGAGAGAAGGAATGGAGTCGAGACCCTTCTTCAGACTTACCCAAAACGCCACCCATTCCTTCTCTCCAGAGATGCTGCCAGTCCCACTGAGTTACTCCAGCATTTTGTGTCTATCTATACTTTAGTTTCGGATATGATCAAGTGTAAGAAACGCAAACCAGACTACCTTCACATCAGAGAATCCTAATGTTCCTAATTTGGCCGAGGCACTTCACTGTCCGTGTGTAGGAAGGAACTGCAGATGCTGGTTTACACCGACGATAGACACAAACATGCTGGAGTAACTCAGCGGGACAGGCATCGCATCTGGAGAGAAAGAATGGGTGATGTTTCGGGTCGGGACCCTTCTTCAGACTCCCTGCTAATTCTTCCCTCGTCGATGTGAACTTGTGGGGGTGCGAGGAATCGGGCGTCGCTGGGTAAGGGGAAGAGAGGTTTTACTGCTGAATTATGCGCAACAGAAGCATGAAGTGGGGGTAAGGTCCGTTTAAACTATCTTGTCGTCACCCCCCCCCAAATGTTGGGAGAGAGAGGGAAGAGAGTTGTGCAAACAAACCACGGGAGACTGCATCTTTGGAGGGAAATCATAAAATGTATAGGGATGTTTCGGGCCGGGACCCTAAAGGTTGACTACCCGTTTCGCAGATGCCGTTCCTAGCCCCCCCATCTCACTCCTCCCCACCCATAGTCTTTGCCTTCTCCCAATTCCACCATCCCTCGCCCCCCCCACCCCCCCAAACCTGTCCTCGCCTGAACTGCTGAAGATAACCGAGTGCTTTAAATGCGAATCCCGGACTGCGGCAACAACACACGCCCTGAGCGGGAGAGGAACTTGGTAACTCAAGAGCAAACGGGAGGGGAACTTGGTAACTCTGGAGACGATCTCGGAACATCGCAGATTACCATACCCGTGGGAACTCGCCTCAAACACTTGCACATCAACTTGGAATATCGTACACAACCACGAGTCTGTCACTCTGGGTCACTCGTGTGTCAACTCGCACCGTGAGACAGGGCCTTAAGCTGGAAAGAGTGCAGAAAAGATTCACAAGGATGATTGTGTTATAACGAGACAATGGATAGTCTGGGACTTTTTTCCCTGGAGGGTAGGAAGCTGGGAGGATCTATTAGAGGTATATGAATTCATGAGGGGCACAGATGAGGTACAAACCCTTTTCAGACTGAATAGGTGATGTTTCGGGTTGAGACCTTTCTTCAGACTGAAGGAGGTTCTCGTCCCGAAACATCACCTATTCCCTTTCTCCAGAGATGCTGCCTGACCAGCTGAGTTACTCCAGCACTTTGTGTCTTATTTTTTGTTGTAAACCAGCATCTGCAGTTCCTTGTATCCACTGCAGAGCCCATTTTGATTTTGTCAGAGGGGCAATGACAACATTCTAGTCACGTTGCGAATGGAATGAAGTTAGCTATGTGGGATTCTGTGTGAGATCAGAAAATGCAATTGCATAGCTGACACGGATCTTTGTGACAGATGACAAACCTGAAGAGCTAATGTCAAACTATGGGACTGCAGTTCATGGCAGATTTGCTGCAGCGTTTCATGAGCTCCAATTGTATCAGTGCTCATTACTCCCTCCGAATCAGCCTGTCTCAAACCGTGTCGCTGAAAGATCTGTTTGTGTTTTGAAATAAGCCTTGATTAATGAGTTTCCCAAGGTTGTTCCTGCTTGACAAGTCATCGGTTGTTTAATTTCTTGTTCAAGTAAGATACAAGCACCACATTGTACTACACGATTCACGGCGACTGTGTTATTGATATTAGAATTTGCTAGGACCCTGCTTGAAGGACTGAGTGGAGACACGGTAGTTGAAACAAAACTATTGGATATTAGATTAAAAGCAGAGAATAGTCACGTTTGATCGAACCCAGGAAATACAAAGCAGATTGTGTAGAAACTTAAGGTCCAAGTTTCAGGTTCACAATACTTCTCTTAATCTTTCAATGAACTAGAGGTTTACAAAACTCATTGACAGAGGGATTTCTTGGAAGCTGATAGCAAGGAAAAAAGGTACAATCGAATTGTGTTGACGATAAAAGAAATGGGAAAAAGTGGAAAAGGAAAACATGGCAGCAGTTATAATTAGTGGATCTTTCGAAAAGCGCAATATATTCTAAAGCTGTCCTTCTGAGGGGTCCTTGCATTAACTCATCTCAGGTTGTTTCAAATACTCAGACAAGACCACACACAGGGGAGACTGCAGCACTATATATTTCATATATATATATATATTTCAACAATTCTGGTTTCTAGCAGGGTAAATTAGTTCATTATTTAAATATATATCTTTGGAGACCCTTATAGATATTATGGACATGAAATTAGATTAGGTTATGTTGCCATATGAAGGAACTTACCAATGCATTGCAAACCATCAAAGAACTAGCTTCATGTGTCATCTGTAATTTAAGTGGCACAGTTAGTTCTGATGTTTAATAGGTCTAGAAATCCAGGTTCATTCCTGACTTTTGGTGCTGGGTGTGTGAAGTTTGCACATTCTTTCTGTGACCACTGGGTTGTCCTGAGTGCTCTACCCACCTGCCCCATCCCAGAGCTGTTCTGGTCAGTGAAGTAGCTGTTATAAGTTACCCTTTGTGTTGTTTGTTAACAAATAAATCAAGGGAGAAATGATGAGTTTGTGAAAACTGATTGGGATGTTTTTTAAAATCAGTCATGGATCATTTGGGTTTCCATGTTGTAATTAGTTAGTCCACAGAAATGTCTATGCCATTTGATCAACTCTCCATCATTTCAATCCAATATCTAATTTCCCTCCATATCCCTGTTGACTTCCTTCCCAAGTATATATCCTTCTCCCCTTTCAACCATATCAATTATATTTACTACTTATAGATTTTCATTGCTCTATATTTGGCAGCCATTATAGGAAGAGAGTATTGCTAGATTCGATTCTTTACACAAAGGGCGGTGGGTATATGGAATGAGCTGCCAGAGGAGGTAATTGAGGCAGGCACTATCATACCATTTAGGACACATATGGACAGGTACATGGATAAGACAGGTTTAGAGGGTTAATGGCCAAGTGCAGGCAGGTGGGACTAATGTTGGTCGGCTTGGACAGGTTGGGCTGAAGGGCTTATATCTATGCTGGATGACTCTTTGGCTCTATGACTAAAATGGGTTACCTCGAATATTCAGGTTTGGTCTCATTTTGAGAAAAAAAAAATCAGGAAATAACCAATACAACACTCATTGGTTTGTTAATGATGCATGTGAACATGAGTTCCTTTGTTGATGATCTTTGGCTTACAGCCACTTCTATACTTTTATCGTGCCTTACTAATCATAGGCTTATACACCAAGTCCTTGTAAATCAGGATTTAATATCCCAGAGCAGCAAGGACTTAATACTTAGCTCCCAGACCATGCAGCACCAGCTTGAGTGCTACATAATAGTCACAACTCATCATAAACTCTGGACAGGCATTGTGCAGTGGATGCCTATAGAGATCACTGACAAATTACAGTGGCTGAGAAATAAGATTAAGGACGCACCTGGTGACAACAAAAATAATTTCGAACATCAACTATGTTAAGTTATGTGGAATTATTGTTCACAATTGAAAATATATTTTGAAAGTGACCTTAGCTGAACTTTTTTAGACTATATGTGAGGAAAGTAAGGCTAACAATAGCTCCAGGCAAATTGTTTTTTATGGTGGAAGATTCAACTGTCAGGGGACATGCTTTAAAGGTTAGAATATTAAGAGTAACAAAAAAACAGACATCCCCCAGATTCAAAAAATAATTGAGTTCTGAAATATGATACCAGGGAAGGCCCATGAATCAGACTTAAATAAACATTTTGTATGTGTTTCTGGACTGGGAACAGAGGAGCTGCGAGGTGAACAGAATCTAGACATGTGCCTAAGTCATCTCGCCATAGGAGGCTACAGATCAAGTAGATTCATCGAGTCATAATGTCATAGAGTGATACAGTGTGGAAACAGGCCCTTCGGCCCAACCTGCCCATACTTGCCAACACGTCCCAGCTACACTAATCCCACCTGCCTGCATTTGGTCCATATCTCACCAAACCTGTCCTATCCATGTATTTGTCTAACTGTTTCTTAAATGTTCGGATAGTCCCAGCCTCAACTACCTCCTCTAGCAGCTTGTTCCACACACCCACCACCCATGGTGTGAAAAATAGTGTGAAATATAGAGCAATGAAAATCTATAAGTAGTGAATATAATTGATATGGTTGAAAGGGGAGAAGGATATATACTTGGGAAGGAAGTCAACAGGGATATGGAGGGAAATTAGATGTTGGATTGAAATGATGGAGAGTTGATCAAACGGCATAGACATACCCCTCAGATTCCCATTAATTCATTCCCCTCCACCTTGAGCCTATGTCCTTTGGTCCTCGATTCCCCTACTCTGGGCAAGAGATTCTGTGCATCTACCAGATTTATTCCTCTCATGCTTTTATACACTTCTATAAGATCACCCCTCATCCTCCTGTACGCCAAGGAATAGAGACCTAGCCTACTGGAAGATAGCATTAATGCATGTGTGCCCACTGGTGGGAATGGATATGGTAAGCCAAATAGCTTGCTTCTATGTGTTATAACTCTATAACTTTATGAAGGAAGGCTATACTCAATTTCAGTTTGCCTTTGACTACCCTGGTAGTTACATAATATAATCATAGTTGTAGCAAGATACAGAATGGAAACAGGCACAGTGGCTTTTCGAGTCCACACTGACCAACAACCACGCATTTCCACTTATCCTACATGAATCCGTTTTTATTCTCTCCACTTTCTCATCAAATACGCTAGATCATACTACCAAGGACAATTTATAGTGGTCAATAAAGCTAGCAACTGGCACATCTTGTAATGTGGGAGGAAACTGGAGCACTCAGAGAGAACAGACACTGTCACAGGGAGAACTCCACACAGAAAGCTAAGATGGAAAGAGTGAAGAGAAGATGTAGGAGGATGTTGCCAGGACTTGAGGAAGTGGGCTGTAGGGAGAGGTTGGCTTGGCTAGGACTTTATTCCTAAGAATGCAAGAGGCTGAGGGGTGATCTCATAGAAGTGTCTAAGACACGAGGGAAATAGATAGGATGAATAACAGAATGGCGTACACCTGCACCTATTTTATATGTTTCAAATGATTATATGTATGCACAGTCGTTTACCCAGAGTAGGGGAATCTAGAGCCAGAGAACGTAGGTTTAAGGTAAGAAAGATAGAATGAATAGGAACCTGAGGGGCAATTTTTCACACAGATGGTGGTGGGTTCATGGAATGAGCTGCCAGAGGAGGTAGTTGAGGCAGGTACTATAACAACATTAAAAAACAACATTGGACAGGTACATGGATAGGAAAGGTTTAGCAGGATGTGGGCCAAACATGGTCCGATGGGACTAGTGTAGATGGGGCATCTTGGTTGGCATGGGGATGTTGGGTTGAGGGGCTTGTTTCTGTGCTATATGACTATGACACTATGACCCAAGGCTAGGATTAAGCCCAGGTCTCAGGCACTGTGACGCAGTTGCTCTACTAATTGTATCAATCATAGAATCATAGAATCATAGAAAATAGGTGCAGGAGTAGGCCATTCGGCCCTTCCAGCCTGCACCGCCGTTCAATACGATCATGGCTGATCACCCAACTCAGTATCCTGTACCTGCTTTCTCTCCATACCCCCTGGTCCCTTTAGCCACAAGGGCCACATCTAGCTCCCTCTTAAATATAGCCAATGAACTGGCCTCAATAACCTTCTGTGGCAGAGATTTCCACAGACTCACCACTCTGTGTGAAAAAAGATCTTCTCATCTCTGTCCTAAAAGATTTCCCCCTTATCTTTAAACTGTGACCCCTTGTTCTGGAGTTCCCCATTATCGGGAACAATCTTCCTGCATCTAGCCTGTCCAACCCCTTAGGAATTTTGTAAGCCTCTATAAGATCCCCCCTCAATCTCCTAAATTCCAGCGAGTACAAGCCGAGTCTATCCAGTCTTTCTCTATATGGAAGTCCTGCCATCCCAGGAGTCAGTCTGGTGAACCTTCTCTGTCCTCCAAAGAGTTGCCTGATGATAATAAAGGTGCTTTCAAATCACAACAAGCAAATCACAACAAGCAAACTGCATAATTGGTCTACATGTGCAGCAAGGAACTGTAGATGCTGGTTTAAACTGACGCTAGACACAAAATGCTGGGGTAACTCAAGTGTGTCAGGCAGCATCTCCGAAGAAAGGATTAGGTGTCGTTTCAGGTCCGAAGAAAGGTACTGACCCGAAACGTTGCTCATTCATTTTCTCCAGAGACGCTGCATGACCCGCTGAGTTAGTCCAACATTTTGTGTCTATCTTTAATTAGTCTACAAATGGATCTAGGTATTAGATGATTAAAAAACCCAATTTCGCGAAGCTCTGGGTAACATGAGTCCAAAGTTATCTTTCCTTACAAACCTTACAGCCAAACCACATGCTGAGTCTCAAATGACTAACAGAGAGTGTAAAGATAAGTTCAGGGGTCTTAGTGAACAGATAGGTTTGTGTATAAATTAAAAGTAGATGTGAAAAGGGCAATGATGGTTTTCTTTATTCAAAATCTCTGTGACTTTCCCTGATATTTTGAAAACTGAGAATCAAAATTAATAAGTACATTAAAAGCACCCCATCCAGAGATCCCCTGGTGGATTTTACAACAGGTGGCAAATTCAGTGTTTAGTGATGGAAAACAGACATGTCAGGAATTCTCAGCAGGTCACACACTGTCGAGAGATAAACACATTTAACATTTCAAGTCAACGACATTTCATTTGAACCATGATTTAGATGAAAGATCAACAGCCTGAAAGGTTGACTCAATTTCTCTCTTTGTTGATGCTGCCTGACCCGCTGAGTATTTCCAAGGTCTTTTGCTTTATTTCATATTTACTCATTAGTTTTGCATTCTATAGTTAGACTACATGAAGTGATAGACTGAGATTCTTAATTGTTTTTGTTGTTTTGCAGTAAAAGACATTAGATGGGTTCCTGCTCTTTGGCAATGTGATTTTGAGAATGGAAGTCTATTGGATGGAGAAAATGCTTCTGAAGATCTGCACCAGTGGAAGTTGGTGGTTGAATATAAGATATCATTGTTTTGCATCCAACAAGAAGAAGTTCTTTCATGATGAAAGGAGATCCAATTAATGGCAGGCGTAGTTCTGGAATTCCAAAGGCAGGGGGATCTCACACACACACAGTGAGGGCTCTTGGCTGTCCAGGGCTTCTGAATGTGAGGTGTCAGCAGGGATTCTTGCAAGGGTTGTTAGGGATACAGGGTGTGGTCAAGGGTGCAGCCTTATTGCAATGGGTGTGTGATGTCACTGACAAGCATGGGTGAAACATATCTAACCATACAAAATGGTGTTTCAAGTGATAAATAGGCAAACTTTCTACTCTGCTTGTACGACGTTAGTCAAGCTCATCGAGATACAAGTTTTGTTTTATAAATTTAAATCCAAATATTCTAATGTTCGAACAGCTCACCACTATAATGGGATTTGTTGTATATGATTAGCACTGCTAAAATCATGAGGCCCATGGTTCTGGTTAGCTCAGTTTTGGATATTAACGGAATTATTTTCCTACTTATTTTTTGGTGCTAGTGTCGACAACAAACTTCCATAAATCAGCTGCAGCAAGATATACATTTAAGCTCCTTCCACTGTACAACTCTTAGTATAGCATTTAGTAAATTTTACATTAAAACGTATATTTTATGGGCTTAGCCCATGCTATTGTTCCGACTGTAACTCAGTGAGAAAATGACAAGATACTTAAAGCAACACTACACCTTTCAAATGACTTTCAAATCCAAGATTGCCAATGTGTCATTCTGATTAATCTTATTTAACTGTGATGCTCTACTGTGAAGATAGCAAAACCACACTGCCTACCTACTAACTTCAGGGATGTGAAGAAACAATTACTGAACAGCTTATAGGTGCATGAACATTTAAGCAGGGCTGAAAGGGATGACACTCTGTCAAAACAAAGTTGCAATGAAACAAAGTGTTACCACCATCATCGTGAATGAGGGAAATTTAGCCACAAAAATCTTAACACTTGGAGGAAACTGCTTCCTGTTATCATCCGTGCTCTGTAAAATTCACACAGCGATCATAATGAGCTCATGATCACACCCACCTCTGACCTGAAGCTGTGATGTAATTGATGAATGAGCTGCAGTCAGGATCAGAAGCCATGAAAGACCTTGCTCATGGGGATCAGCACGAAAACTGAAAAATAGTGAAGGCAAAAAGTATGATTCTCAGAAATTGATCCTTTTGCTGAACGCAAAATCTACAAATGTCCAACACGTCAAGAAACTAGGATGCTAAACCTGCTAGAACTGATACAAAGCTCAGGGTTCCCAAAGAGTTAGTGTTGATTTCACGGGTTCCTCTGGTTATATTTTCCTTATAATTGCTCATGTCTAGAGAAGATTCCCAGTGGTGGAAATTGTCAATTCTCTATCCATGAACATTCCCATTCCAAAACCCGTCCATGTTTTGGGGTTATTTAGCATCCCACAAGCAGCAAGGGCAGCGACCATCTTCAGGGAATTTGCAGACAACTTAGTGTTTGCTCACTGCGAGATCACAACCCACTTGCTGCCCACTGTTAGAGAAACGATGCAGGCTAACACTGAAGGAAGATATAACACTGAAGGAAGAAGCTCATGCAGAAGGGGAATCATGCAGCGAGAACGCTATCAATTTTTACAAGGCCACTGAACAACACTACGCTCCATGACAGGAATCCACTGCTGTACTCATTTTTGCACAGCCATGTGTACAGGCAGGCCCCAGGAGAGAGACGGTCAACATCTATGCAAGCATAACAAAGACAAGGAAAATAGTATCCAAGCATGCAGAGAAATGCCTGGAATTCATATATATGGCTTTGATGCCTGGTCTTGTGAAAGTCGCTAGCAATTGTGGAAGATGATAACCATATAGACAGGCAAGCTGCTTCATATAACTAACAGCCTTCCACAGTGACTGCCAGGAAAAAAAAAACTGTGATTGCATCAGCTCACAAAGCATCACACAAAACATGTCACTCTTCAAAGCATTTACAGCACCATCCGCTGTCAGTAATCTGACACGGTTAACCTCTGCACTGAAGAAGGAACTGAGGAATGCCAACTGGTGCAGTAGGCAATGCTTGTCACATCCATTACATGAACAGAAACCTTCCCTATGTCAGAATGGCTTTGTAACCAAGTGGAGTAGAGTAAAACTCTTATAATCCAATATTCGACCATTCAGACCAGAGTTCTCCCCCACTCACTTATCAGCCACTTGCGTGATGTTCTTCCTAATCTATAATACACCTCAGACCTTCTTACCTCAAACCTTATACGAGCAGAAATAGGCCATTCAGCCCATCCAGTCCGCCATTCAATCATGGCCGATCTATCTTTCCCTCTCAACCCCATTCTTCTGGCTTCTCTCCATTGCCCCTAACACCCATTCTAATCAAGAATCTGTCAACTTCTGCCTTAAAAGATCCATTGACTTGGCCTCCACAGCCATCTGTGGCAATGAAATCCACAGATTCACCACCCTATCTTAGAACATAAAATACTACAGCATTGGAACAGGCCTTTTAGCCCACAATATTTGTGCTGACCATGATGCCAATTTAAAGTAATCTGCTTGCATATGGTGTATATTCCTCTGGATCAGCCTACCATAAGGGATCTTGTCAAATGCTCTCCTAAATCCATGTAGAAAACAAACATTGACATGCCCTCATCAATCATCTTCATCACCTCCCAGAAAATTCAATCACGTTTATAAGACATGACCTACCCAGCACATAGCCATGCCGACTATCCCTATTAACCCATGTTTTCCCATATCTGCGTAAGTCCTATTCCTCAGAATCATCTCCAATAACCCCCCGCCCCCTGCCATTGATGTAAGGCTCACTATCCTAATTTCCTGATACCCTGATCCACTATCTTAAACAAAGGAACTTTGACTGTTCTCCACTCTCCAGATATGTCCTATCTCTGTTTCTCCAGTCCTCTGGGATCTCATTAACATTCAACGTAGTGACCTTAGCACTGACCCATGTGGAACTCCGCTAGTCACTGGAGGCCTAAACCATAGCAAACCTGTGTCAAAGACATAACAATCTCCTCCTTTTCCTCTCCCAATAACCTGGGATATATACCATCAGTCTCTGTGGACTTATCCCTCTTAATGTTTCCACAAAAAAACATCTCCTCCTTCTTGATATCATCATGACCTAGTGCATCAACTTTCTCTTCCAAGATCACATGGCCTTCCATGACCCTCTCCTTGACGAATACTGATGTGAAGTACTTATTTAGTATCTTACCCACATCCTTTGGCCCGAGGCTTAAATTACCTCCTTTGTTCTAGAGTGGTCCTATCCTCTTTTTCGCTGCCCTCTTGTTTATAATATGTGTATAAAATGTCATCCGAAGACCGAAGACTTCTTAATCTTACTCATCAAAGACATTTCCCTTTGACCCTTCCTGAATCTCTGTCCAGCCTACAGCATCTTTACCCCAGTTCTGCCCATCTCTCAACTATGTTTCTATAATAACTATAATATTGCAATCCCATGTATCTACCTATGCCCTGATTTCATCTGCCGTACCAGTCAGGCTTCTTGCATTGAGTGACCTTTGCTGGCAGATTTTCTGCTCTCTATTTCCTCATCGCCCAAACCAGAATGCTTATGCAATCTGGAAGGTTGCTTTGCAATAATGGAATCCCATTCATCTGCTGCCTATGTCTTACGAGAGAGAGGAGGTCATGGGTTAGAGACACCTTGTTGAAGAGGTCTTGACTACCTATAATAATAAAGGTAGCCATGGGTGTTTCAGCAGTGGAAAGGCATCACTCTCACTGCCCTGAAGCAAGTGCACCAAGCATTGAGTAAGAAGGGGAACAATGACTTATTTAAAGACAAGAGACTTCCCTCCAATCCTGAAGTCATCTGGATGAAATAAAATGGTCCAACTTTCACAAAATACTCAATGCTCCTTTCGTAGTTTGTTAATTCTATAAGTGATTTAGAAATACTAATTCACGATTCCTTTCAACCAAATGTTCTCTTTTAACTTTGCGTATTCCTTACATGTACAGTTCTCTTTAGCTTCAGATAACATTGAATATAACTCCTCCCAGTGATCACCCAGTCTACTTCCATGTGTACACGTGATAGATCTTGACTGCCGTTTCCTTGCAGGTTGCCCAAGTTCTCCCTCAGCCCTCCTCACTTTGTACAAGAAAAATGACCCACTTTACAAATTGTGTGCCCCACCTCCCTTCCCACCTTTGATTATGCTATGTCTCTCTTCATATCATTAGATTCCCTCTCCCCTGACTCTCAGAGAAACATAAACATAGAAAATAGGTGCAGGAGTAGGCCATTCAGCCCTCAAGCCAGCACCGTCATTCAATATGATCATGGCTGCTCATCCAAAATCAGCACCACGTTCCTGCTTTCTCCTCATATCCCTTGATTCTGTTAACCCTACGAGTTATATCTAACTCTCTCTTGAATACATCCAGTGAATTGGCCTCCGCTGCCTTCTGTGGCAGAAAATTCCACAGATTCACAGCTCTCTGGGTGAAAAGGTTTTTCCTTATCTCAGTCCTAAATGGCCTGCCCCTTATTCTTAAACTGTGAGCCATGGTTCTGGACTCCCCCAACATGGGGAACATATTTCCTGCATCTAGCCTGTCCAATCCCTTAAGAATTTTATATGTTTCCATAAGATCCTCTCTCATCCTTCTAAATTCTAGTGAATATAACCCCAGTTGATCCATTCTTTCATCATACGTCAGTCCCGCCATCCCGGGAATTAACCTGGTGCACCTACGCTGCATTCCCTCAATAGCAAGAATGTCCTTCCACAAATTGGGGAATGCCCTTCCACAAATTCCACAAACTACACACAATACTCCCGGTGTGCTCTCACCAGTGCCCTGTACAACTGCAGTAGGACCACCTTGCTCCTATACTCAAGTTCTCTCGCTATGATGGCCAACATGTCAGTTGCATTCCTCACTGCCTGCTTGACCTGCATGCTAACTTTCAGTGACTGATGTACAAGCACACCCAGGTCTCGTTGTACCTCCCCTTTTCCTCATCTGACACCATTCAAATAATAACCTGGCTTCTTGTTCTTACCACCAAAGTGGATAACCTCATATTTATCCACATTATATTGCATCTGCCATGCATCTGCCCACTCACCCAACCTATCCAAGACACTCTGCAGCCTCATAGCATCCTCCTCGCAGCTCACACTGCCACCCAGCTTTGTGTCATCCACAAACCCGGAGATGTTAAAGTTAAGTTCTCAGTTTGAAGAAGGATCTCGACCTGAAACGTCACCTATTCCTTTTCTCCAGAGCTGCAGCATGACTTGCTGAGTTACTCCAGCATTTTGTGTTTATCTTTGGTATAATCCAGCAATTGCACTTCCTTCTTACACATTTTGTCTCCTCCACTGCAAAATCTCCTCAAGGTATGTCTAAATTGAAGAAATTCTCTTCATTTCTTTAGTTTCCCTATCCTTTGACTCTCAGTCTGAAAAAGGGTCTCAACCCGAAACATCACCCATTCCTTCTTTCCAGAGATGCTGCCCGACCCATTGAGTTACTCCAGCATTTTTGTCTATCTTCGGTGTAAACCAGCATCTGCAGTTTCTTCCTGCACATTAACTCTTGTCTCTTCTCTGCAAGTCTATGACATTGTTTCTTCTCGCTCATGTATCAGTGATTAGTCTGCTGGCCTCTCAACGGTGAATCATCCTATTCGTTGTCTGGACCATTACGATGCAAAGGCATTTGGATAATGCCTAATTTTGATAGTGTATGATGGGGTGGGAGATTGCAACGTTCACGTGGTCCACCCTGTTTCGACTAATGCAATCAACCTGACGTGCACAAACAAGATCAAATAGAAAAAGTTGGCGTACAACTTGAGGCTGTGCACCGCATACGCAAGAAGAAGGTAGTGTATAATTAATCTATGGCTTACTCAGCAATTGTAATGCTAATGATTGTGTTGCACGTCTGCAATGATTTGAGCATTAAGAACTTTTGGAGATGCACTCACCTTGGGGAACCCATGGTTGTTAATTCTTTGTGAATCTGGAAATGTAATAGACAACCAGACACCAAGTGTTCAGAGAAGTTTTAGACAGTAAAATTCAACTAACCCAAGTCATTGTGTGGTCCATTTATTTACTCCATCCTGATTAAGTCAATAGTGAATAGCTCCTTAATAATGTCCTGCGCTAAATGAATAGCTGATCCAGCTCCAACTATTGGTTATTACCCCACCAGGCTCAACCCACTCTCTTCAGTAACAATGAAGCCAGGTAATTGATCCTGGTTCAGTGAGGATTGCAGAAGGACATGCTGGGAATAGGAAAGGTATGGCCCAAACATGTATGAGATCCCAGACTCATACAGCTGTAAAATAGGAACTACTTACAGTAGAAGTAAGGAACTGCAGTATTGGTTTATACAAAAGATAAACACAATGTGCCGGAGTAACTCAGAGAGTCAGGCAACATCTCTGGAGAAAAGGGATAGTTGACGTTTCGGGTCAGGACCTTTAGTTTAGTTTAGTTTAGAGTTACAGCTTGGAAACAGGCCCTTCGACCCACCGAGTCCGCACCGACCAGCGATCCCCGCACATTAATACTACCCTGCACACACAAGGGAAAATGTAACATTTATACCAAGCCAATTAACCTACAAATGTGTACATATTTGGAGTGTGGGAGGAAACCGAAGATTTCGGAGAAAACCCACGCAGGTCATGGGGAGAACATACAAACTCCGTACGCACAAGCACCCATAATTAGGATCTAACCGGGGTCTCTGGCACTGTAAGGCAGTAGCTCTACTGCTACTCCACCATCACAAGAAGAATCCTGACCTAAAAGGTCACCCATCCACATTCTCCAAGGATGCTGCCTGACCCGTTGTGTTACTCCAGCACTTTGTGTCCATCTTAGGGGCTACTTACATACTGAAGAGCAAAAACAGTATGCAAAGGAGAGAAATAAATAATCTCACAACCAATGAAGCAGATGGATACATGGCAGCCATACCATGGTGAATTGTTGTGAGGAAGCAATGGCTAAAGAACATCTCCATCCACAATGATGGTGGGGACCAAAATATGAAAAATGACAAGCATTTACAGTCACATTCAGCCAGGAATGCTGAAAAGCCCCTCCCACCAAAGTAGCCAGTCTCCAGCTAACTTGACTCACCTGCTGACATGCCAAGGCCTTTCCACTATCGATACACGAGTGTGATGGAATAATTCTCCACCTGCCCAGATGAGTGCAGCACTAACAGCTCTCAAGAAAACTGGCACTATTCAAGAAAAGGTAGCCCTCAACTGGCACCCCATCATCGACTCCAAATGCTCATTCTCTCCATAATAGTTCATCCACTCCATGACACAATGGTGATCCTGAGGAGTACCCTCAGTAACAGATTGGTTCCACCAGGATGCAGCACAGAAAGCCACAGGAGATCCTTTTTCCCTGTGGCTATCAAACTGTACAACTCCTCCCCCTTCTCATGGGGTAGACCGATGCCTCACAGCTACAGTGACCTATATTCAATCCTGGCCTCCGGTCCTGTCTGTGATAAGTTTGTACGCTCTCCCTGTGACCTTGTTGGTTTCACCCAGCTGCCCTGCTTTCTACCACCTCCCAAGATCAAGTAGGTGAATAACAAAATGGACGGGATTATGAATGGGGAATGGGATGGCTCATTGGTCACACTTCCCAAACCCATGAGATCTACCACCAGGAGGAGAAGGGCAGTAGACACATGGGTACATCACTACCTGCAGGTCGCATATTGTCCTGACTTTGAAAGGTATTGCCAAACCTTCATCTATGTAAAAATCCTACAACTCATTGACCTTACAGCACTGCAAGAATATCTTAAGTGCACGGATCAAAGCAATTCAAGAAGGCAGCTAGACACCACCTTCTCAAGGTCATTAGTGATGGTCAATAAATGTTGGCTGTGTTTGGTGGTGCCCACAACTGGAAACTGAATAAGGCACGACCATGTAGCTTGCAGTCTTTTTTCAAGTAAACTTAAAATAACACATTTAAAATGTGATCTTGAAGGAGCCTTGTACACTTATGGCTTTGTTAGGATAGAAGACTTGGTGAACATTTATGTGCAAAGGCCACATAATTCGCTGACCACTTACATGTTGATTATTTTGAGTTTTAGGACTGCCCCTTGCAGGTCTTTAAACAGATCATTTCCTTTTTGTCATTAAGTTTTGAATGTTGAAACCAATTGAAGCAACAAGACACACACTCCATCTGCCACCTGTGCACAGACAAGGTGGAATCCAATTTACTGTGTTATAGGTCTCCATTTGCTGCCAAATTCAAAGAGTAAATTAAATATTTACTTTGGTCACGGTGGGGAAGCGGTAGAGTTGCTGCCTTAAAGCGAATGCAGCACCAGAGACACGGGTTCGATCCTGACTACGGGTGCTGTCTGTACGGAGTTTTTACGATCGCCCCGTGATCTGCGTGGGTTTTTTACGAGATCTTTGGTTTCCTCCCACACTCCAAAGATGTACAGGTTTGTAGGTTAATTAGCTTGGTAAATGTAAAAATTGTCCCTTGTGGGTGTAGGATGGTGTTAATGTGCAGGAATCGCAGGTCGTCACGGACTTTTTAAGCAAGTATTTACAAGTATTATAAATTTATAAGCAAGTATTTACAATGCTAATCTGTCTCTTCAGTAGACAGCCAAAGCAGGCAAACTAGAATAAAATCACTGCATTATTGATAATTTCATAAGGTACCTGAGACTCCTTGATGTGACATCCCGTTTCTAGTGCATTGTTCTGATTATAATGAGGACTGTCAGTGCTGGGGAAGATGACTCCTCCATTTAGTACCAGTACCATATGCTCTTCGACCAAGCTCAGTACAAATCAACGCAGCAGACCAAATGTTCCTCCTCTATATAATATTTAATGTTCCTCCTCTATATATAATGTTCCTCCTCTATAAAAATATTTAATCAGAGAATCATATAGCACAGAAACAAGGTCTGCAGCCAATCGTCCATGCATCGATTTACACTAATCACATTTTATTCTGCCCACATTCCCATCAACTCAATGAGTCTGATGAAGGGTCTCAATCCGAAATGTCGCCTATTCCATTTCTCCAGAGATGCTGCCTGACTAGTTGAGTTACTCCAACATGTTCTGTCTATCTTCCCATCAACCCTGCCAGATTCTATCGTTCAACAAGTTTCTCAAGGCAATTTCTAACAGTCAATTAACCTATCAATGCTCAAGTCTTTGGGATGTGAGACAAAAAGCCAAACTACCCAGAAGAAACCTGTACGGCCGTAGGGAGAACGTGCAAAGTCTACACAAACCGCATTGAAGATTGGGAACAGAGGTTGCTGAGTTGTGGAACAGCAACTCTACAATCTATGTAGCCCCCTCCACCATCAACATCCACAGGCATTATATCCTTCCTAAGATAGGAATTATTAGTAGGAAAGAAATGCAGATGCTGGTTTAAATCAAAGGTAGACACAAAATGCTGGAGTAACTCAGTGGGACAAGCAGCATCTCTGGAGAGAAAGAATAGGGGATGTTTCGGGTCAAGACCCTTCTTCAGACTGAAGAAGAGCTTGCACAATTGACCAGAGCTGCCACAGCCTGAACCAGGAGAGCCAGAACCTGTCAGTGTTGGACAAATCTGAAGCACAGGCAATAAATCTGCCTCATGAAACACACATGTTAAAGGAATGGGCTACATCTTTCACCAGCTCTCTCAGACACAGGCTACTTGTGCAGATTCCAAATTCATTGACCTATCGTTACCGATACTGCCGGTCTACTGATATTCTTCAGTTAGCTTCAGATCAACTGCTTCTCTTTCCATGGGAATTATAACTACAAGTTGTCACTGCCTGGAATTATTATCTTTTCAGAGCTGGAGTCAGGTTGCAATTATTTTCCAGTTAGAAACACTATTATGATGGGAATGTCATTTGCATGATAATGTGCATTGCATATGTGTAAAGCTATATCTGTTATATTTAACTCAAATAAAAAGTTTTGCAGTTGCCCTGTGAGTCGGGTTTTGGATAGCGAATGATTGTTGAAGAGAAAGTTAGTTAAAAAACGATCCTTTAAAAAGCAAAACAGAAAAGCAGGAAAAACTCTGCTGGTGAAGCAGCAGCTATAAAAAGTGAAAACAGTTAATGCTTTAGGTCGAAGACCATTCATCAGAATGGGGAAAGAGAGAAAGTACAGTGTGTTGTCCTAAGTAGCAGAGAGGGGGCAGGGGGAATGTCAGTGATAAGGTGAAATGATGAACGGCCATTGAAACTGTAGGTTTCAATGCTCAAGTCTTTGGGATGTGAGACAAAAGGTCAAGGAGGAGGCTCCATCAACAGTGTAATGTGTTGCTAATGTTGCATAGTCTGGAGGACTGGGACATACCCAGCTGGCCAGAGTGTACAAGTGTAAGAAAAGCGAATGAGAGGGATGGGCAGGCAAAAATGAAAAAAAAAATCTACTTTTGTAATAGGACATTACAGCCCACCTTTTGCAGTCCCATGGACTTGTTTTTAATCTAATTGTGTTTAGCACGCAAGTCTTGATTTTTATTTTATTGCACGGGCTACTTTCCTAATTACTTATGTTTTTGTGTGCTCTCTGACTCTATGTGCTGGTGATGCTGCTGTGAGCAAGATTTTCATTGTACCTGCACTTCACCGTACATGCATGTGCACGACAATAAACTCATCTTGACTTCACTTGAAATGGCTCGTTGTTATACTAATAGAGAGAGGCAAGTTATATCAAATAGGTGAATTCAGCATTGAATCAGGCTGGCAGCAACGTGCCAAGGTGAAAGCTGAGGTGTTGTTCCTCAAGGTTACACTGGCCCTCAGTATGACAGTGCTGGAGGCCATGAACAGAGAGGTCAATGTGGAAGTGGGAGAATTAAATGACAAGTGACTGGACATTGAGGCTGAATACAGGTGCTCTGCAAAACAATTGTGCACTCTACATTTTGTTTCTCCAATGTTGAGGTGACCACGTTGTGAATTAAATGTAGTGCATCTGATTGAAAAAGTGCTCGTGAATCGTTGTTCCAGCTGGAGTGGGTGTTTAGATTAGAGATACAGAGATACAGCACAGAAACAGGCCCTTCGGCCCACCTAGTCCGCGCCGACCAGTGATCCCCGCACATTAATTCTCATCCTACACACACTAGGGACAATTTACAATTGCACCAAGCCAATTAACCTACAAACCTGTATGTCTTTGGAGTGTGGGAGGAAACAGAAGATCTTGGAAAAAACCCATGCGGTCATGGGGAGAATGTACAAACTCCGTACAGACAGCATCCATAGTTGGGAGCGAATCCGGGTCTCTGGCCCTGTAAGCGCTGTAAGGCAGCAACCCTATCGCTGCGCCACTGTGCCGCCCTGAGTTTAGATCACTGGATGGTGGGAAGGGAACAGGCTTCCGAGCTTCCCGTGTTGGTGAACCAGGTCTCCCACTGCATGTTGTAGCGGGCGACTTGCCAGGTCCGTCTTTGATCTCGGTGGCCTGCCGGCATATTCTCTGCAGCCTCTGTGTCCGTCTTCATTCGGCTCCACAGCACAGCTACAATGAGCTGTCTGCCTTGTGAATGATGTGGCTGGTCATACTATCAGGTTGGAGATGGCGGATGAAGGACAAGACATTGAATGCGAAGGCTGATGGGGTGGAAGGTGACAATCACAAAGGACTCTATCCTTGATGGAGGGGAAGCCAAGGACATTTCAGTGGCATCAGAGCAGAACGCCTTATCATAGGAACAAATCACTGTTGTCTCCACTTGAACAGTTAAACTAAAGTGTTTAATTAAAGTGAAAGGGTAAACATTAGCCACAATTCCCAACCCAATGGGATCAGTATTCTTTGAATGTTGATATTACTTTGCGAGAGAATTTGTGAATGTCTTCCTCTTTGCCGCTAAGATTCCCAATGGGAATGATGGTTTTGAATTGATGTTACATTTCTTACAAATTATACCAATGAGTTCTAATGTATTCAACAGAGAGTTAGATATATCTCTTTGGGCTAATGAGATATGGGGAGAAAGCAGGAAGAAAGCATGGCTGATTTTGGATGATCAGCCATGATCATATTGAATGGCGGTGCTGGCTCGAGGGGCCAAATGGCCTACTCCTGCACTTATTTTCTACGTTTCTATCTCCAGCATATTCTGGTGTAAATTCACAAGGAGGACCAGGGCGCACAATAATATAATTATGGGGCATTCTGACCTCCAATCGTGTCTGTGGGGAGTTTGCAAGTTTTTCCCGTGACTGTGGGGCAGTGGCAATGAATTCCACAGATTCACCACCCTCTGACTAAAGAAATTCCTCCTCATCTCCTTCCCAAAGGTCCATCCTTTTATTCTGAGGCTAAAATGGTGATCTGAGGCATGGTGCCAATGCTTACAAAGCCAATAAGTACAGGACAGGAGGAAGGACAGTTGGCGAAATACTGTGGCCAAGACATTATCTAGTGACACATTTGTCACAAACCTGCACATGTCCACACACTTCAATTTTGTGTCAAGGGATAAATGGTAATAAAAACAAGAAAAGGCAAGCCTAGTCAACTCTGATGTTTTCCCTGCTGTTCATATATTATTTTCTCACTAAAGCCATAGACCAGGGATTTACAACGTTTCCTGCAGCAGGTGAAGAAAGAAAGGAAAACAAACACTCTAGAGAAAATAATTCAAGTTTGTCCAAACTTTCTGTGTTGTTAATAAACTCAAATTCAAGCTGGTAAACAGATTCTGCACCCTCTCCAAAGCCTTCATATCCTTCCTGTAATTGGGAAACCGGAACTGTGCATAATATTCCAAATGTGGCCTAACCAAAGTTTTGTAAAGCTGCAACATGACTTCCTGATGTTTAGACTCAATGCTCTGACTGATGAAGGCAAGCATATCATATGCCTTCTTTACCACTCTAGCGGAGTAGACTTTATGGGCCGAATGGCCTAATTCTGCTCCTGTAACTTTTGAACTTCTGAAGAGCTGCAGCCTAGGCTATGCACTTCAATCCTACAGTGGCCTTCTGACCTGTAGTGTTCTGACCAGGGGTAACATAGCCTGGTCTGTGCAAGTTTGAATCAAGGTGGAGTCTGGAGGTGGAAAGCTGAACACGTTGCCTCTCAAAATACATTGCCATCTGTGTCTGAATGTAGGTTTGTATGGTGTTAATTCCCGGAGAACTAACAGGCCTCCTGTGTATAGCTAATACACCTAATTTGATTCAGTTTTCCTACAATTAAGCTTCTTCTAAATATAGGCTGCTCCACTCACCTGGGTCCCGGCATCCTACCTTGTTTATATTCCATGAATTAACCCAGAGCCTCCAAAGGAGCAGACAGATGGTGCCCACAGAGACAGGGGTGTGGGAGAAGAGAGACGGACGGGTTGGTGGGGACGATGCAAATGTGTGACAGGATCAAGTGCAAACTTGTCCTCCCTGATTTCCCTCATGTGACAATTCACAGGGAATGTCAGCTGGGTAAATATTAGAGAAGAAAAAAATAAGGAACAAGTGTGATAAAAGCAAGCATGTCATGTTAAAAAAGATGCAGCTCCTTTCGAGGAGTTAATGTAAAATATCCAATTGATCAAATGACTCAAATCTCCGCGCTACTATCTATCAAATTAAGCAAATGTCCCCTGTGAGGAATATTCAGTGGTTTCCACATTTAGATTCTAATGATACTTCTTAAAGTCTTACATTTGTATCGGATCAGGATGTCTCATAATGCTTAGCAGCCAGTAAATTTCTTTGAAAGTGGAACCGCTATTGAAACGTAGGAAATGCAATTTCCACCCAGCGAGGTCCCAAAAATAGCAACGTGATAATGGCAATAATCTGCGCTCCCTGGCGGTTGTTTTCTGATTGAAAAGAGTCCGCATTTTATCGGCTGTGGAAGGAGTTTTACACACAAAGGGCTGAGTCAGTGATTACTGTACTCTGCTAGTGGTTAACTACAGCAGCTAAAGGGTTGGATTCTGGCAAGATGCCAAGAAGCAGGCAGTGTGTATGAATGAATGACAGCCTTGCTGATTTCTGACAATCTGCGTGCATGTTGATCAAATGAAAAAGCTAGCAAGGGCACAGAGCCAATGCACCAAAAAAATGCTTTAGATTCCCTGAGGGGTAAATAGTGTTTTTTTTGCTTCTCTTCCAAACCTTGAAACAATTGTATACAATCATGAGAGGTATAGACCAGGTAGATGCACAGAGTCTCTTGCCCGGAGGTGGTGAAGCGAGGACCAGAGGACATAGGTTTAAGGTGAAGGGGAATAGATTTAATAGGAATCCGAGGATTAGCTTTTTCACGCAAAGGATGGTTGGAGGTTTGGAACAAGCTGCCAAAGGAGGCAGTTGAGGCTGGGACTATTCCAACGTTTAAGAAACAGTTAGACAATTATATGGATAGGGAAGGTTTGGAGGGATATGGACCAAATGCAGACAGGTGGGACTAGTGTAGCTGGGGCATGTAGGCCAGTATGGCCAGGATGGGTTGAAGGGCCTGTTTCCACATTGTATGATTCTATGACTCTATGAGAATTGGCTATTTATTTTCACAAACACTATATTAAAAAATCACGGCATATGCATTGTAATTTTCACTACACATATACATTACAGCCAGTAGCCTATCTCACAGTATTGGATAGTAGGTTAATTGTATGTAATCTCCACATCCACCTTGTCAAAGTTTGTCAAAAACTGGAGTGGCTCTCACCAAACCATTGAAGAACAGGACGTGCTGGTGCTTGGTGGGTTTTTCGGAAGACCTGGTATAGTTTAGTTTAATTTAGAGATGCAGCGTGGCCCACCAAGTCTGCGCTGACCAGCAATCACGCGTTTTATCTTACACACTAGGGACAATTTACAGAGGCCAACTAACCTACAATCCTGCACATCTTTGGAATGTAGGAGGAAACAGGAGTACCCAGAGAATACCCACGCAATGTGTACAAAATTCGTGAAGACACCACCCATAGGCAGGATCAAACCCGTGCCTCTGGCGCCGTAAGGCAGCAACTCTACCACTGTTCCACTTGGACATGGTGATGCAGCAAGGTCCTAGTTACCGGTTGATGAAATTAACTATCATCAACCCAACCTCTCTGATCATGTTTACTTAATTCCAATGAGTTGTGAAATGCGATGACATTTCTTAATATTGTGTCTTATTGAAAACTCAACATTGCCAAGGCCTTTAGGAAGGTGACAGAAATAGCTGGAGATCAACAATATCAGATTCTTAAGTATACTGATAGGATCATGATGTCTCATAATGCTTAGCAGCCAGCAAATTTATTTGGAAGTGGAACCGCTATTGAAACGTAGAAAATTCAATTTTCACTCAGCAATGTCTCAAAAATAGCAAAGTTATTATGGCAATAATCTCATTACCCAATGGATTTACCACCGTCTCTGGTACAAACAGGGTAATTATTATGGACAGCAACCTAGACCAGTGAGATGCCCCCAGACGACTAAACCCACAGACAACTTGAGCTCTGCCCAATTTATTTCTTGTTAAAGGTTTTGTAGCTCATAAAGGATTCCTTCTTAAATGTTATTTGTAATTTTTATAACTCTATAAAGATGTATTCATAAGGAAATGTGACTGCAACTGCCAAATAAATTATATCAAATAATTTAAGTTTACAATGAACTTGGAAAATGTAAAAGAGAATGATTGATTCCTATAAATAAATAAATAGATTCTTTGGCTCGAAATGATCACACATTAAATAATCTCTGTGCACTTGGACTAATCTAATGTGAAATACCAGGTTGTGCCACTTAGTAACAGGATTTATATTAACTACAACTCTTGTAAGAAATGAGTCATTATGACAGTCACTGAGCCGAGGTTGTCTCTGAGGGCATTGACAGTTTTGGTCAGCAAGGAGACAGTTCTAAGGATAGGAAGAAGAGAACTGCAGTGGACATGGGGTAATTAATCTATGTCCAGAGTTCATTCTCTCATCTTTGAGGTTGGTTGCAAAGCATGTACACAAATCACAGAAACACAACATGCAGTTGCAATAAACAATTCAAAAGGGAAAGTATGCATTCGCCATAATAATGAGAAGATGTAAAGGCAGGAGGAAGGAAATCTTGTGGCAAAATTATATGGCCTTGGTGAGACTGCACCTTGACTACTATGTATAGTTTTGATTGCCTTGCCTGCAAAATCTCCATTAAGGGAGTGTTGCAAAGTATGGACTGGGACTGTATTTTCTGGAGTTTGGATGAATTTGATGAGACCTTGATGAAAGTTAGAAGATTCTTACTCCAACAGGGAGGTATTTTCCCTCACTGAGGACTCCAGGACAATGGGGATGGGCATGGGTAAAGGGCCTGTCCCACTATACGAGGTAATACAAGAGTTCTTTTACTTGTGGACATTTTCCACAGTGTTGAAAAAACGTCACGAGTTTACCGGATTTCCCGAGTACCTACCGTTACTCGTATGAGCAGCTATGAGACATCCACGAACTCCTATGGACCCGCTACGGACATTCTCCGAGTTCGAATCATGGGAAAACTCAGGAGAACTCTTGAATTACCTTGTACAGTGGGACAGGCCCTTAAGTCACAGACTTAGGAAAAGGTCTAGGCTATTTAAGGACAATGTGAGGAGCAATTTCTTCACACGGAGGATTGTGAATTTTCAGCATTTCCTTCCTAGGGATGACTGAGTTACTGAGTTTGATTGAAATGGAAGTCAATAGGTATTTGGGTAATAAAGGGATATGGAGATCTTGTTGGAGCTAATACCTCATTAAAAAGATCAGCCACAGTTTTGCTGAACAGCAGAGCTGGTTGGAAGAGTTGAATGTCCTTCTCATCCACTTACATTCTTACCTTCTTAATTGCCCTATAAAAGATGGTATTGTGACGGCAATTATTTTGACAATGGTGCTCCCACCACGCTAGTATCTCAAGAGTTCCGGGATTTAGACCAGTGATAATGAATCAAAGGATATTTAATACAAAGGCAAGATGGTGGGTAAATTGGAGGGAAACCTATAGGTGGTGGTGTTCCATTGTATGTGGTTGCCGTTGTCAATGGTCACAGGTTTGTGAGATGCTGCCGGAGCAGCCTGAATAAATAACTCGAATAAAAATTGTAGATAGCAAGAGGCAAGTGTTTTATTGTAATATTTCCCAGATAGAACAATGAGATTCTTACTTGTAGCAACACAACAGAATATGTAAACATAGTACTCTGTAAACAATATAATAAACGAGAGAGAAGGAAAAGTTCAGTGTTTGTATATATACACATACTCACAAATACACCTATATGTAGATCATATGCATATATACATATATATATATATATATATATATATATATATATATATATGTAGAATGGCTGTGGGGAAGAAGCTGTTTCTGAACAAGGACGTTACATTTATCAGGCTAAACCATATAACCATATAACAATTACAGCACGGAAACTGGCCTTCTCTGCCCTTCCAGTCCGTGCCGACCATTCATTTTCCCCTAGTCCCATCTACCTGCACTCAGACCATACCCCTCCATTCCCTTCCCGTCCATATACCTATCCACTTTACTTTTAAATGTTAAAATCGATCCTGCCTCCACCACTTCTGCAGGAAGATCATTCCACACAGCCACCACTCTCTGAGTAAAGAAGTTCCCCCTCATGTTACCCCTAAACTTCTGTCCCTTCATTCTCATGTCATGCCCTCTTGTTTGAATCTTCCCTACCCTCAATGGAAAAAGCTTATCCACGTCAACTCTGTCTATCCCTTTCATCATTTTAAAGACCTCAATCAAGTCCCCCCTTAACCTTCTGCGCTCCAAAGAATAAAGACCTAACTTGTTCAACCTTTCTCTGTAACTTAGTTGCTGGAACCCAGCCAACATTCTAGTAAATCTCCTCTGTACTCTCTCTATTTTGTTGACATCCTTCCTATAATTAGGCGACCAAAATTGTACACCATACTCCAGAATTGGTCTTACCAATGCCTTGTACAATTTTACCATTACTTCCCTACTCCTATACTCAATGCCCTGATTTATAAAGGTTAGCACACCAAAAGCTTTCTTTACCACCCTATCTACATGCGATTCCACCTTCAGGGAACTATGCACAGTTATTCCTAGATCCCTCTGTTCCACAGCATTCCTCAGTTCCCTACCATTTACCATGTACGTCGTACTTTGATTTGTCCTGCCACGATGTAGCACCTTACACTTATCAGCATTAAACTCCATCTGCCATCTTTCAGCCCACTCTTCCAAATGGCCCAAATCTCTCTGAAGACTTTGAAAATCTACTTCATTATCCACAGCACCACCTATCTTAGTATCATCTGCATACTTGCTTATCCAATTTTCCACCCCATCATCTAGATCATTGATGTACATGACAAACAACAGTGGACCCAACACAGATCCCTGAGGCACCCCACTGGTCACCGGCTTCCAACCTGACAAACAGCCATCCACCATTACTCTCTGGCATCTCCCATTCAGCCACTGTTGAATCCATCTTGCTACTCCGACATTAACACCCAAAGATTGAACCTTCTTAACCAACCTTCCATGGGGAACCTTGTCAAAGGCCTTACTGAAATCCATATAGACAACATCACTGCTTTACCCTCATCAATTTCACTAGTAACCTCTTCAAAAAATTCAAGAAGGTTTGTCAAACCTTCCAGGCACAAATCCATGTTGACTGTTCTTGATCAGACCCTGTTTATCCAGATGCTTATATATATTATCTCTAAGTATCCTTTCCATTAATTTGCCCACCACTGACGTCAAACTAACAGGTCTATAATTGCTAGGTTTATTCTTTGAACCCTTTTTAAACAATGGAACAACTTGCGCAGTACGGCAATCCTCCTGTCATTATTCCCGTTTCTAATGACATTTGAAATATTTCTGTCATCGTCCCTGCTATTTCTACACTAACTTCCCTCAATGTCCTAGGGAATATCCTGTCAGGACCTGGAGACTTATCCACTTTTATATTTTTCAAAAGTGGCAGTACTTCCTCCTCTTTGAATCTCATAGTTTCCATAGCTACTCTACTTTTTTCCCTTACCTCTCAGAGTTCAATATCCTTCTCCTTGGTGAATACCGAAGAAAATAAATTGTTCAATATCTCCCCCATCTCTTTTGGCTCTGCAGATAGCTGTCCATTCTGGCTCTCTAATGGTCCAATTTTATCCCTCGTTATCCTTTTGCTATTAATATAGCTGTAGAAACCCTTTGGATTTACTTTCACCTTTCTTGCCAAAGCAACCTCATATCTTCTTTTAGCTTTTCTTATTTCTTTCTTAAGATTCTTTTTACATTCTTTATACTCATCTAGCACCTCATTTACTCCATGCCTCCTAAAAATATTGTGGATATCTCTCTTATCTTGAACCAAGTGTCCAATTTCCCTTGAAAACCATGGCTCTTTCCAATTTTTACTATTTCCTTTCAACCGAACAGGGACATAAAGATTCTGTACTCTTACAATTTCCCCTTTAAATGTCCTCCATTTCTCTTCTACATCCTTCCCATAAAACAAAATGTTCCAATTCACTCCTTTTAAATCATTACGCATTCCCTCAAAGTTAGCCTTTCTCCAATCAAAAATCTCAACCCTAGGTCCAGTTCTGACTCTCTCCATAATTATATTGAAACTAATGGTATTGTGATCACTGGTCCCGAAGTGCTCACCAACGCATACCTCCGTCACCTGATCTGCCTCATTTCCTAACAGGAGGTCCAGCACTGCCCCTTCTCTGGTCGATACGTCTATGTATTGCTGCAAAAAACTATCCTGTACACATTTAACAAACTCCAAACCATCCAGCCCATTTACAGAATGTGTTTCCCAGTCTATTTTTGGAAAATTGAAATCACACACAATCACTACCTTGTGCTTACTACTACTATCTGCTATCTCCTTACATATTTGCTCTTCCAATTCTCGCTCCCCATTTGGCGGTCTATATTACACCCCTAAAAGTGTTGCTACATTGTTCCCACTTCTCAGTTCCACCCAAATAGCCTCCCTAGACGAGCCCTCTAATCTATCCTGCCAAAGCACTGCTGTAATATCTTCTCTGACAAGCAATGCAACCCTTCCACCTCTGGTCCCTCCAATTCTATCACACCTGAAGCAACGAAATCCTGGAATATTTAGTTTCCAATCACATTCCAATCATATTTAGTTTCTAAACCCTCCCGCAACCATGTTTCACTGATTGCCACAACATCATATTTCCAGGTGTCAATCCAGGCTCTAAGTTCATCCACCTTTCTTACAATGCTCCTAGCATTAAAATATACACATTTTAGAAACCCACCATCCCCTATTCTCTGTTTGTTATCTTTTTCCTCTTTCTCGCCTACATTTTGGGTCCAAGTGCTTCCCTTCTCTGCCTCTTGCCCTTCACCCTGTCCCCTAGCCCCCTCTACCCGAGTCCCTCCCCCCAGCCTTTCTAGTTTAAAGTCTCCTTTGCAAATCTCCCCGCCAGGATATTGGTTCCCCTCGGGTTCAAGTGCAACCCATCCATTTTATGCAGATCATGCCTTCCCCAAAAGAGGTCCCAGTGATCAAGAAACTTGAATCCCTGCTCACTGCACCAGTTCCTCAGCCACGCATTTATCCTCCACCTCATTCCACCTCATAAAGTACCCTCTTCCCGAAGGCAGGGTTGATATAAGTGTGTGACCAAGGTGGTGTGGGTCTCTGATTATGCTGGCTGTCTTTTTGAGGCAGCAATTCCAGTAAATCACTTCGATGTTGGGGAGGTCAAATCTGATGATGGTCACAACATTTTGCATACATTGTGGTTACAGATAGTTACAAATTCAAACTGCCTTTTCTGAAAGAGGGCTGAGCTATGTAAGTGTTGGAGTTGCTCATATACAGGCAGTATATTGAAGATATAAACAGAATACTGGAGTAACTCAGCAGGCCAAGCATCATGTCTGGAGAGAAGGAATGGGTGACGTTTTGGATTAAGTTTTCTTCAGACTGGAGAAGGGTCTCAACCCGAAACATCACCCATTCCTTCTCTCCAGAGATGCTGCCTGTCTCATTGAATTACTCCAGCATTCTGTGTCTCTTCGGTTTAAACCAGCATCTGCAATTCCTTCCTACACAGAGAGTATTCTGACACAGTTCTGACTGTTTCCTTGCAGATGGTAAAACAGGGCTTTGGGTGTCAGGAAGTCAGGTTAGTCACAAACTTATTTAATCGAGGTGAATATTGCCTGGCACCATCTTGGAGATATTTTCTCATAGCCAATGCTTAAAATAAATATACCTGGCCATTATCACAATGTTGTTGTGTGCAAGTCTGCCTGCCATGTTTCCGACATTATAAGTACGACTAAATTTCAAAAACATTTTGTTCGGTGGTATATCCTGAGGTTGTGACAGTTTCTGTTGACAAAGATGTCATAAAATATATGTAGAAATGCACACCTCAGTTTAGGTTAATTTCATTGATGAAAATTCAATTCTAAGCAATTATATTAATTACATATTTGGTATGGAGACTGAAAGAGATACAAAACACTTTAATTCTTCAAAGCCTTATTCTAGAAAGATTGAGCCATTAAATTTATTGAAATTCATATACTGCTGTTGTCTGATGGTCGGGTGCCATTAGTTTGTTCATATATCAGTTTGATGGTTCAGTTGAGCACTTTGAAAGCAGCAGCTGTTTACTTTACAGTTGCATAAATCTTGCCTTGTCTGTATCGCACTTCTGACTATGGCTGTTGTCACCGTCCATGGCCTTTGCTCCTGGTCTCCTGATAAATATGAGAGCATTCAATGGATATTTAAACAACACCAGCAGATCAGCAGATCCTATGTAGGTATTCTTGCAGTTGGATTCTGTTTTTTTAACAAGGGCACCAGGTACCATAACAAATCCAGTGTAATGTGATATTTTATTAAGAAGAAACTGCAGTCCCTGCAAGAACACTGTGTGATGATATGGGGCAATCTCTTCATTTTTCAGAGCTCATGTAAGGGGCATCTTCATTTGTATCATAAAGCTAATTCAAATTGTTGACATACCACACACTGCCACATTGGTCCTGGATGATGATAGCTTCCTTGGATGTTGTTGGAGCTGCCTGCAACAAGCAAAGTCAGGAATATTCCATTACTCCCCTGGTTTATCTTTCCGTTGGTGGGCGAAAGGCATTTGGAAGTGACCTCCTTCCCATTCTCACATAGACCTTTCTGTCCTAGGTCTCCTCCATTGTCAGTGAGGCTAAACACAAATTGGGGGAACAGCATCTCATATTTCGCTTGGGCTGCTTACAGCCTAGCGGTATGAGTATTGATTTCTCTAACTTCATTCCCGCTCTCTCCATCCCTCCCCCACCCAAGTTGCACTAGCTTCTCGTTTTCTCCCAACAGCTACCAATGGCCTGTTTCCTTTATCATTGTTACTTTTTTTGCATATCTTTCATTCATTCTTCTTTATCTCCCAACCATCGTCTATATCTCTCTTTTCCCTTATCCCAAATCAGTCTGAAGAAGGATCTCGACCCGAAACGTCACCCATTCCTCCTCTGCAGAGATGCTGCCTGTCCCGCTGTTTCCACTATTGCATGAGGGCCATGGACTAAAGCATATCAGGCACTCTAGTCAGGCAAATGTACAATTGAGTGAAGCTCCTCTGGTGCAACATAAATCACTCACGGTAACTCAGAAGATTTGTATCCAATTGGTGAAATGCCCAGTTGGCAGACCTCCACCCAGAGTTACACTAAAATAACTTAATAGGCCATGCTTTTCACTTCTTCTGGATTCTGATTTTTTTTTTCATTCCTTAATGTTTTATCGCACATTCCATTTATTTATAGTGTCTTGGTGTTGGTCCATTAAGAGCATTATTTAACTTGTCAGTATAAAATAACAGTTCAAAGTCAAAGCCAATATTAATCATGCAATGCAAAGAGACCGCTGGTAAAACTTCTGAATTGGCAGCACTGTAATAATATGAATTAACATGTAGCAAGGGAGAAAGTGGCATTTTTGTGATTTGGAGGTAACATTGCTGAAATAATTCCAATTGCTACAAAGCAGAATGTATTTATTGTTTTAGCCCAGGTTATGATTCAGGACTGCTTTTTGATTGTTTATTTTCTTGCATATGGCTGGAGAAATTTGAGGTTTGTCACCTACAGTGTAAACTTTACAGAGAGGGAGATTTGTCTGGAAAAAAAAATTCAACTGAGTTTGTTTCAAGACCGGGATGTGATGAAATGGTGCACTCGTGGAGTGGATTTACTGATTCCACAGGCTCTGATGGCTCTGATGGACTGTTTGTGGATTACATGGTTACACTGGTCATATCCCGTTTCCATAACATTACTAGTAAAGCCACTGCCTCACAACTCGAGAGAGGTTGTTTTAGGTCCAGCGCTGTCAGTGTGGAGTTTGCACGTTCTCTCCATGACCGTGTTAGATTTCTCAGAAAATTCTTGTTTTTCTCCCATAGCCCAAAGATGTACTAATTGGTAGGTTAATTGGTCATCGTGAATTGTCTTTAGATCGTGGGGAAAGTTAGTGGGAATGTGGGGAGAATTAAATGGGTTATGATAATGGTAGTAAAGTGTTATAGGAGATGGGCATTATGGCAGGGTGTGTGAAAATAACCACAATAGCCGGCATGAACTTGTCTGGCCGTGTATCTTTCATTGTCTCTATGAGGATCCTCTTTTGAGGATGGTAAATCCGAAGGAGTCTTGTCATTGCATCTCGTTCCCTTTTCTGACTGTGCTTCTATAGGTTTCAGCTGCGTGATCATAAGACTTGTAACGTTGAAGCCGCAGTAGATTTCTAATCAGCACTGAAGTAAAATGCAAAGTAATGACTGTAATATGCAGGAAATATAGAGAGCCTTAATGGTGCCGCTTGGTTTATTTAAGATTCTCCTTAGACTGTACACACTCAGTGATACAACAATGAGCATGCATGCAGTGAGCTCATGGTTATTTACACACTACACAGCTTTCATCCTGTTAAAAGAAAAGAATAAAACAAGTTTGATGACATTGATTCATTTTCTGTTCATCTGATTAACTGAATTGTAAACTGCCTTTTAATTCTTGTAACTATACAGTACTTACAGCAGTCATTTGTGTGGGTGGGGTGGGAGATTGCAACCTTCACGTGGTCCGCCCTGTTTCGACGAATGCAATCAACCTGGCGTGCACAATCAAATAAGATTAAATAGAACAAGGTGTCCTACAACTTGAGACTATACACGCCATATGCAAGAAGAGAAGACTTGTGTGGGTACAGCACTGACTCTGGATTTATTAATGGAGTGATGTTCTGTATCCATTTTTCTTAAACCATTGTAGTACTCTCTTCAGGAGTGTAATCAAACTCACTGTCTCCCTTACCATTCCCTTGGGCAGTTTGTGTTGAGATCCATGTCAACTTTTCTGAACCGCTAATGAGGCAATATTGGAAAATGCATAGCTCTGCAATCTCTGTAGCCCCCCAACCTGCCTGATGGCATCAGTCTTCCATGTAATCTGAACCAAATCCCTTTGTCATGTGTGTCACTAAGTTTGTTTTGCTGCAACTGCCTTCCTGTCAACCACATAAAGACAAGTCCTGAGTTTACTGTGCCTCATTTTTGCAGGAGTGTATCCTGCTGAGAAGCCCATCAGTACTTCAAAGGAAAGTCTATGAGTCAACAATCCGTAATAAGACCTGACCTACCTTGCAAGCCTTTCTTCAGAAGGCTTTTCACTATGCATACTCATCTCTCAGCTTCTCTATTTGATGCTAGCTGATATGTGATATTTGATCCCATTTCACTTTGCAAACTGTTCATAATGAAATGATCAAAGTCACAAATTGATGTCATTGTTTTGGGAAGACATCACATCACAAAACTGGATCTGAATTCCTCTCCAGTGGTAGTGTTGATCCCACATGCTTTACCTCAATCTATTTTTGAATGGCTCTCCGTCAACACCAGAAAATCGCCCACAAGTTTGGAGGGATATGGACCAAGCACAGGCAGGTGGGATTTGTGTAGTTGGGACATGTTGGCTAGTGTGGGCAAGTTGGGCCGAACGGCCTGTTTCCAAACTGTATCACTCTATGACTATCACTCTATGACTCTATGTGTTCTGCAGTAGATTCCATGGAAAGATTGATATTATCTTGTGGATCATTAAGAATGCTATTGTTCCATTTGGGGACATATGACAGTAAAACACTCTTGACTCACTTGGAGCATGTGGAAACGGTGCTGGTAGCCATCTATCGTATTGGCAGAGAGTATATTTGCTGGCTCGCTTGTCCTGATTTATGTCTAAGCTGAACTAATTAGAAAGTTAGTACTTTCAAGGAAACAATGCCAAAATACTCTATATGAAGTTTCTCCATTATTAGAATTACAAAGCTATATGGAAATAGTCCATAGTCTTTTGGCTCATGTAGTTCATGACGATAATAAAGTTTTCACTAATCTGACACTGATTTCATTTCATTTTCCCTACATTCTTGTTCAAAGATTTTTGAGTACCACTGGTCTGTAGTTTCTTTTGATTCAATTCTAATTTGTGAATACAATGTTCCAGTCCTCTGGAACCACTCCTGATGTTGGTGTTTCTTGAAAGATTACCACTAATGCTTCCACAATCTCTAAAGCTACCCCATTCAGAACCATGGGTGTGGTCCATCTGGTCCAGGTGATGTATCCACCTTCAGATCTTTCAGCTTCCCATGCACCTTCTTAGTAATAGCGACTCCACTAACTCTGCCCTCTGAGTCTCTTGAATTATTGGCATGTTGCTGGTGTCTTCCTCTATGATGACTGATGCAAAGAAACATATTAAATCTGCCCGCCATTTCTTTACTACTTCTCCTGCATCATTTTCCAACAGTTCAACAGCCCTCTTACTCTTTATAAGTCTGCATAAATGTTGCTATCCTCTTTTGTATTGATAACAAGCTTACCTTCATAGTTACTCCTTTCTCCCCCTTGTTGCCTTTTTAGCCTTTTAGTTGGTTTTTAAAAATGTCCCAATCCTTAGGTTCCCGCTAATCTTTGAAATATTATATGCCTTCTCTTTTACTTTTATGCTGTCTTTGACATCCTTTGTCAACCACGGTCTGCCTCATAGAGCCTTCCCTCCTCTTTGTGAGGAAAAGATCCTGCGTCTTCCGAATTATTCCCAGAAACTCCTGCCATTGCTGCTCCACCATCATTCCTGCTAGGGTCATTTGCATCAGGTGATTAATATCAGTTCCCACTTTGAAACAGCTCTTCATTCCACCAAGTTATATGGTAGACTCAGCGGGTACCAGCAACTGACCATTTAGTACATCCAGCGAAGGTAAACAAGTGCACGGTCAGACCAAGAAACTCAATAACTATGTGAATAAATCAGAGAGCAAGAGATTGAGAAAAAACGAGTGCAAAAACTTGAAAGGAATAGGACAGGCAAAATCCACAGGCCCGTTGGGCGTATTTTCCTTTAGCTTATTCCTAAATGTTCCCTCCTTCAAACGTAAGCTTAACTCCATTCTAGGAAAGATAGGGATTGGAGAGGGGTGCGAGATTCTCATGTTGGGACATAGGGAAAGGGAATAAAGTTTGGCAATTGAAGCAGAGATTGCAAATGCAAGAGTTCAAATCAAGCCTTTGTCATTTTCAATAATAAAAAACGAAAATGCCGGAAGCACTATGTGGGTCAAGCAGCATCTATGGATATGGAGTCAGAAATACCATTTTGGGTTGAAGACCTTTCTTCACTGACGAATTAATAATAATAATATATTTTATTGTCATTACACATAAGTGCAACGAGATTTGGTTTGCAACTTCGAGATTTCGGTTTGCAACCCTCGAGAACAAGGTTTGTAAAAACGAACATTTGATCAGTAACATCAACACAGACTAAAGTGCGAGGCCATGGGGGTGGGGGGTACTCAGCAGGTACGGTTCAGAGCCGCTATAGCTCTGGGAATGAAGCTGTTCCTGAGTCTGATCGTGCGGGCGTAGAAGGCCTTGTAACGTCTGCTGGAAGGGAGTAATTTCATGTCATTGAATGCCACTTAAAGGTGGGCAAGCGTTCTGGTGGGGGTCTTGGCCAGGGTCCGTTTGCTTTGCTATTCAGGTATTGCTTGACTTATGAATGTTCGATTGATCAATTTTTTTCAATGATGCATGGTCTTTTTAGGAAACTTTCACAAAGCTATTTTTCACCATAATTAAAAGCATGCCACTCTCCCTGTGTGAGAATACTCTGTAACAAAATTCCCATCGAGCAAATCACCCAGTATTTCTGATTTATGGAATTTTGTTTGACAAGATGTTTTGCAGAAATGCATTCCTTTCATAAATTAATGATTGGCTGTAAATAATACCTGCTACTCAATACCCAAACACTGGAGTTTACCTCCTGCGCCCAGAGGAATAATAGACCCTGAAAGAGCCTGTTATGCTTTGGTCCCTTATTATGGGCGGCCCATTGGTCAGCAGCTGATGCCTTTTTACAACGCCAGAGACCTGGGCTCAATACTGACAACAGAGTGCTGTCTGCATGGAGTCTGTACATTGTCCTTGTGAGCGAGTTAGTTTTCTCCAGGTGCGCCGGTTTTCTCCCACATCCCAATAATGCGCAAGTTTCTTGGCATTCAATGACATTCAATTTGCAGGTTAATTGGCTTCTATAAATTGTCCCTAGTGTGAAGGATAGAACTAGTTAACAGGTCATTGTTGGTCGGCGTGGACTTGGTGTGCCATAGGGCTTGTTTCCACACTGTATCTTTAAAACTAAAACTAAAACTAGTTTATCTAAAATGTAATTACTCCCCCAACACTCATATAATTGACATGACCACCAGCATGGCACCAAAAGCCTAGGATCAGCAATGGACAGAGATTGAAAAGACATGTCACTTACATCCCAATGCTACCAGGGCAAGTCAGCATTTGCCATTCTCCACTGAACACCTTATTTCCTGAAGCACAAACTGTAGAAGTGGCCTGCATGCAATGTGGTGCCCATGAACCAGATGAGAATAAGCCCCCAACTTGTGACCTACCACCTAGAAAGATAATTGTAACATGTGTAGGGAGTGCCCTCATCTCCAGGTTCTCCTCTACGTGTTAATATATTCCTGACGTGAAGTCATAAATCTCCTCCTTTTATCAACACTGAGCCAAACTCTCACCTCAACAGCAGTTCCTGAAGTTGACCATCTGTGTCCACCTCCAGCCCAACCAAGAACATTTTCTCAAGGGTAAGTGTAATGCTTTTTATTAACGGCACCTGCCCGAGGTATAGAATTAAGAATTGGACAATGTTGAACCAAGAAAAAAAGGTAGAGAAGCCCGTATTTTGTAAGTGCTGTAGAGTACAAAATGTCTTTTGAGAAAGCTCGAAGGTTTATTTACAACATAAAGGGTCGAATAGACCTCCTTTCATTGTTTTATGGTGCTTGATTTAACTGAGGTCATTGTAGGATTGAAATAGGTGAACTCAGTCTGTATTAAATTTGTTATCTCTGGTACCTGTGTATTATTAATGTTGTATTGATAAAGTGTCATCCACTTGGGAATTGATCAATACTGGATGACTTACTCATTCTCCCTCCCCAAGTTTAACGTATTAATGACCTCGAGGGGCACTGAGTGAACACAAACAAGTGAAAGAATTGAATTCTGCAGCTATCTGATTACAGCTTGTTCAAACAATCAATAATCTGGATGTTTAGAAAGATCAAGGGCTCCCACAAGTCTAACAGAATGTTTTTTTTCCCTCTCTCCTTTGGCTCGTGCACTTCAAAACCTGAATTGCCTTTCAGTGTAGAACCTGTGGCAGATTTCATCATCTGATGGTAACTGTGACAGACACAGGTCTAGTTTGGATGTACAGAAAATGGTTTATAAGAATGATTCCAGGAATGAGTGGGATAGCATATGATGAGCGTTTGACAGCACTGGGCCTCGTCTCACTGGAGTTTAGAATGTTTAGTTTAATTAAGTTTTGTGATATAGCAAGGAAACAGGCCCTTCGGCCCACCGAGTCTGCGCTGACCAGCGATCCCTGCATATTAGCACTATCTTACACACACTAAGGATAATTTTTACATTTACCAAGCCAATTTACCAATACCAGTACGTCTTTGGAGTGAGGAGGGACCTTGTTGAAACTTACAGAATAATGAAAGGCATAGATAGAGTAGATGTGGAAAGGATGTTCCCATTGGTGGGAGAGTCTAGGACCAGTGTTCATAGCTTCAGAATTAAAGGGCGCTCTTTTAGAAAGGAGGTGAGGAGGAACTTCTTTAGTCAGAGGGTAGTTATTCAGTGGAACTCACTGCCACTGAGGACTGTGGCGGCCAAGCCAATGGATATTTTTAAGGCAGAGATAGACAAATTCTTGATTAGAATGGATGTCAAGGGTTATGGGGAGAAGGCAGGAAAATGGGATTAGGAGGCAGAGATCAGCCATGATTGAATGACGGAGTAGACTCGATGGGCCGAATGGCCTAATTCTACTCCTATAACTTGTGAAAGATATACCCAATCAGGAATTGTGGATGATTCAATAAATGGCGGGCAGCGCAGAGTTTCTCGGGCCAGAGCCCCGAGTATGATCCTGAATACACGTGCTGTCTGTACGGAGTTTGTACATTCTCCCCGTGACTGCGTGCGTTTTCTCTGAGATCTGCGGATTCCTCCCACACTCCAAAGACGTACAAATTTGTAGGTTAATTGGTTTCGTATAAATGTAAAATTGGCCTTAGTGTCTGTAGGATAGTGTCAATGTGCGGGGACCACTGCTCGGCGCGGACTCAGTGGGCTAAAGGCCCGTTTCTGCTTTCTATCTCTAAACTAAACTAAACTAAACTGAAATAAAATGCTTCCCTAGATATTGAATTCTTAGCCTCATTTTTCAGTTCTTTGCCCGGGGAGGATTTGTGACTACAACGGTGGTAGTCTACTTTCCTGAAGTAGATTATGTTTTCAGGATTCCAGGAGGCTAAAAAAGGTGAAAGAGATCTTAATGTGATAAATGTTTGCAGGCAATTAGATGATTAATCAAATCTGTCCCCTTTTATGTTCCATGCTTGCTCTTTACTTTCAATCTATCCCACCCACTTATCTAATCCCATCCCCGAGTCTGAAGAAGGGTTCCGACCCGAAACATCACCAGTTCCTTTTCACCAGAAATGCTCCCTGACCTGCCGAGTTTCCCCGAGCACTTTGTGTCTATCCTCTTATTACCCTGTCTGCTGCCCATGCATGTCAACCCAACCCAGTTAAACTAGTTCTATGTAATCCAACTTTCGCATCCACCAAACACATCGGGCACAATTTTTACAGCAGCCAACTAACATACCAAGTTGCACATCTTTTGGGATGTGGGTGGAAATCGGCGCATTGGAAGAAACTCACAAGGAGAATGTGCAAACACTGTACAGGCAGGACCAGAGGTCAGTATGAAACTGGGGTATCTGGCATTGTGAGACAGCAGCACCACCAGCTGCGGTCCTTATATAGTTTATAATAGAAAGATTAAACAAGAACTTACCATTTGAAGTTTGATCTTTATTTTATGAGAAGTTGGAGTGTGAGACTACGTAAAGAGCCCGCCAACCCGCATGCGCATCAATCTTCAAAGCAACTGTATGAAACCACAGACCACTTGCACCAAATTAAACTATGCAAAGATTAATAACGCTTGACTTACCGAATGATCTTTATGAGATTCAGGGTTGGGAGTGGAGGGCACGTAGTCTCCCACTCCAACTTCTCATAAAATAAAGATCAAACTTCAAACTGTAAGTTCTCATTTAATCTTTCTATTTTATATCGAAGTCTGTGATGAGACTACTACGTGAAGCCTTCGAAGTCCTGTGGTTTCATGCAGTAAACCAATCCGTATGTGAAAACACTAAACCGATAAACCATAAACGGTAGAAAAGACATGGGCCATTAACAACATCATGCTAACTTTACATACATGTACATCACCCATAATTGGACCACAGTCCCAATTGCCTTTGGGTTAGACAATAGCTCATGCAACATTGTTCAGAATTCTATCTGGAACCATCCAGACATGTTCAACAAAATGTTATAACTTCTGAAAGTGCGCTTATCTGAGCCTCCTGCTGTTGCAAGAAAGTAATCAAAGGGGAATATCCATTCTATTGGCTGCTGACATGAGACTTGAAATGATTTGTATTTACTCGTGCTTTCAGCTGCTTATACACTATCCATCTTGAAATAGTCTGCACCAACAATCTCTTGTGAAACTATTATATAACTATGAAGAAACTTTAACTTCATCTCATAGGTTCTTAGTAACCTCAGTGTACCCTTTTACATAATTAACACGCCCAATCTCCAATCTAGTGGGTATGCTGTCAACTCCAAACTGTACCCAACCGTGCCTGTTTTGCTTTATGAGTTAATTCACATAAAATGGTACCCTCTTGTCAAATATGACAGAGAGCTCTAGACAGAGATTGTGTAAAGACTGTGCTCTTCATGCTGAAATCAGTGTCATAAATATGACTAACTTAAGAGTAACTGCTCCCACGTTAGGGGTATAGCTGATGATAATCTGCATAAAAATTATACTGATTACACATTCCACACTACTTTGTATCTAGGCTTTAGAATGTTTATATAAAAGACACCTCCCATAACATTAGTCAACAGTGGGTGAAAACCAATCATTCATTGTCCCACTTAGTACTAGATACAACAACAAAGCAGTACGAGCAATGTAAATTGCGCTATGACATAGTCGCTTCTTTTAAACCCAAACTGAAAGAAAACCACAAACCTCTGCTACTTCTGTTTAAAAGTAGCTTGCATGTGTCTTTCTCACAAAACTTTCCATACAACCATGCAGTGATAGATGCACGAGAAATAGGTTGAACTAGCCACCGCTCGTGCCTTCGAGCAAATAGAGGAACTTCTTTCAGCGGACTTATTTCCAATGGAAATGATGGTTGTGTGGGCTAATTTGGCACTACTATAATTCATGTTGCCTCATCTTGAATTATCTTAGGAGGCCGCTACGGTCCTCTACATGTCCTCTACTGATAAATACCCTGAGTCTTATCTGTGTGTAGGGTGCGAGACATATCTGCAGAGTTTATGACAAAACCTAAATATGTAATAGATAATGCCGGCTCCAGTATGGACTTCCCTGTATGAATAACAAACCCCAAATATTCTAAGAATGCCTTGGTTGCTGAAACAGCTAACTCTGTGACACCTGATCTCTTCCCTACAATAAGCATGTCCTCTATAAAATCCATGACAAAATGCCCTTTAGATCTGAGTAGGGCACCATTGACTTAAGAATCTTTGTAAATAGCCTTAGGCTATCAACCCCTTAGGTAGAGCCTAAAATTTCCACAACTGGCCTTGCCAGATAAACCTCGGATATATCCTGTGACTCTAGTGTATTGATATGGAAAATATGCATCTTCGAGATCGATTAAGGCCATAAAGCAATCCTCTGTAATCAGCTATTTTTGCTGAATGAAAATTATCCATCTTAAAATGATTATACCAAGCACATGTTCAGACTAGCCATATCCTAGAATTATTTGGCATCCTCCACTTTTCTTCAACCATGAGAAGATATTAGAAATATACCCCTCTTGTTCATGGACAGCCTCCTCATCCTTTTGTAAAAATGTCTCTGTTTCAACTTGGATAGCCATAGTTTCCTCTTTAGACCGTATGTACGGAAATTTTGCCACGGAGGATTCTCTTGCCGCGGAGGAAATTAATCAGCCAGAAACTGAATCTTATAGCCGTTTATAATTTGTAAAATGGAAAGATCGGAGGTTATCTGTCCCCACCTGTTGTTGAACCGTCTCAACCTATCTCCGACTCAAATATCGTCAGCACATCTCATGCGACTGATGGAATAATGTCCACATACCTCAACGGCCTCCACCTCATTGTCGCTTTGCTGTCCATGACGAGTCAGACAGTGGCTGTAGATGTGATCAAGGCAGTTTCTAAGAAAGCACTTGGTATAAAACAACCAAGGCTGCCAATGAAATAATAGACAATAGGTGATTATCACCCCCCGCCACCAAGACTCAGCAACCCCTGAAACTGACACCACCAAAAATGGCCTGAGGCGATGATCAATAGAGTCAACTGACCCTAGACTTAGCTCTGTCCCCTTGGCTCAGGCATCGTGGCCAGCTGGGGAACGATACTGAGTATGTGGCATGTGCTGCCTCCATGGTGAGCGGTAACAACTGGGAATAAAAAGCCTTCTGGCTTGGTTTTAATTGTGTAGACCTGGTGCTCCAACCAGCCTCAGTGTAGCAGTATCTGCCACTCGTTTGGTAGGAATGATATGCATGAAGGTAAACGGGAGTCTTACTCACAAAGGGTGTCTTTACCACACCCACTGCAGCCTTGAATTCCTCTTGCAAGTATTTCACTTGCTAGCCCAATTCTTCTCCAAAGAGATACTTGCAGACTGCACATACTAGCCTTGCACAAAATTAGCATATATTGGGTTGATCTCAGGCCTATACCATCCTAACACAATTTGAGTTTAGACTGCGCATTACACAAAAGTACTAAGGTGTCTACTGCAATTCAGACAGCTGAGTCCCATCCACTGACCTTGCAAATGCTGTAATCCTTCTTTGAGAATTCTCTGAACTCACTGGAGTTTAAAGCCTTTTGACTTTGTTTTACCCTTCAGATAGCCCCAAATGGTGGCATTAACCTACGGACCTCCAGTGTCTGGCAGAAATCAGGACTAGCATACTATCCAGCAGTGTCCTGCATGAACTTCATTTCAGTTGATGAGGACAAATAACCAATTGTACTTGCCTGTTCTTTCACTAACGGTTCTCCTATCCCTGAAGGGATGGCAAATTTAGTCACAAGTGACCGCAGATTCTTATGAGACTTGAATTGAAGCATATCATCCACTTGATGTGGGAATTCAAGTACACCGTCAACTACCTCACAGTCAGAGTCTCCATGAATAATCCTCAAAACACCCCTCCTCAGAGTGGGAGATATCATAATGCAACCCTGAACCAGGTATTGCTGCCACAGGCCGCTGACTGGAACTACCCGTCTCAGTCGCCAGTGTACGCGACACATTCCAGTCTCTCATTCAGGCCAACAGATGATATCCTCAATGGAAGTTGAGGCAATACCTTTCTGCCCAATATTGTCCTTCTAGACATTTTGCCGTTTGGGCTTGGCCCACCCTGAACTTAGGTCGCCTAGCTGCTCTCTTACGGAGCTTTTGCTTTTTATTATTTAATTCCATTTATTTATTTATTTGTTTGCTTTTTTGCTTTTACAACACAAACCTGCAAGTCAGGTAAACATGCTACATGCCAGTTCGGCTTTTACTGGTTTACCTATTCCCAAGAGGATGGCAAATGATGTTCCAGCGTGCTGGCAACTCTTTTTAGCCGAGCTGAAAGAATTTAGCATGTGCTGAGGGAATCCTCAAACTCCCTGCCTCTGAGTAGGAGATATCCTCAAATATCCTCAGCCTCTATCAATGCAATGCACCTTCCTCACTCTTGTGGGCAGCCTGATAACCTCAATTATAGATGTTGAGGCAGTGCTTCCCTGGCCAATATGATCCATTTGGACAGCCAGTACCAAGTTGGTCTACCCTGAACCGGGGTAGAAAAGCTGCTCCTTCTGGAAGCTTTCACAGAAGTTGCTGTGCAGGCCACCCTGCCAGCGTCTCTGAGCCCAGTTCCAACAAGCTGCTCCATTTCGGAACTTTCAGCGGTTGCTGTGCAGGCCACTCTGCCAGCCTCTCTGTGCCCGGGTCGCCAATCTGCTCTTTTTCAGAGCTTCCACGGAGGTTAGTAAGCAGACCTTATCTGCCAGCGTCTCCGAGCCCGGGTCGCCTCCTTATCAGAGCTTCAGCGAAGTTCCTTTTGCAGGCCGTGCCTGTCCACATCTTTGGTCCTACGCTTGCCAAACTGCTCCCTTTCGGAGCTTTAAATGGACAGTGCTGTGCAGGTCGCACTTGCCAGCATCTCTGCGCCTGGTGGGACAGGCTGCTCCTTCGGATCCTCTGCTCCTTTGGAGCCTTGGTGGAGCTTACTGTGCAGGTCGCGCCTGCCAGTTACCCCGAGCCTGGTACGACAGGCTGCTCCTTTGGAGCCTTGGCGGAGCTTACTGTGCAGGTCGGACCTGCCAGTTTACTCCGTGGCTGGCCGCCTGCTCACTTCCATAGTCTCAATGGTGGTAGCTGTACAGGTCGCGCCTGTCAGCCTCTCTGAGCCCGCTGCATCTAGTTTCGGTGCCAGCAGGCCCTTCCTGCAAAGAAACATAGCTTACCTGCCGGAGCATATTCTAATGCCTCCGAATCCCGCGCCATGCAACGACGTATCGACGTGCATGCGGGCTGGTGGACTCTTCGCGAAGTCTCATCACGCGACTTCGATATAAAATAATTGCAACTTTCGAGCCTGGTTTTGTGACCATTAATTTGGGCGGCACGGTGGAGCAATGGTAGAGTTGTTGCCTTACTGCGCTTACAGCGCTAGTCAGTGCGGACTCGGTCGGCCGAAGGGTCGTTTTTCTGCACTGTATCTCTAAACTAAACTAAAATGTCCGAACAAACAAAAATTTATCAACACCAGTGATGAAATGTTCACTTCTTCATTTGGAACTAAGGAAAGCCTGAATTTCTATTCCATGTAGAAATGTCTGTGACCTAATCTATGAATGAGCTAGCTGGACTTTTAAATTTGCTTAAGAAGAAACAGTTACTTGTTCTCCGGTCTACCGATTCCCTCAGTTAACCAACACGTAGATTGCTCCGTGTAGGAAGAAAATGCTGGAGTAACTCTACGGGCCAGGCAGCATCTCTGGAGAAAAGGAATGGGTGATGTTTGGGTCTCGACCCGATATGTCACCCATTCCTTCTCTGCCTGTGTCGTTGAGTTACTCCAGCATTTTGTGTCTATCTATGCAGATTGCTCCTGCGGCTATTCCATCCAATGGTACACGTGTTGTGACAAAGAAACCTATCCTTAAAATATAACTTTTCATTATGCTGGGAATCAGCGATGTAACTTAAATGTAACTATCCAAAGATAGTTAGTGCCCAGCACTAAAGGCAGCGTTATAAAATGAAGTCTGACTAAAACTGACATAGTTGTGCAAGAATGAATGCCACCATTCTACTAGCCTTTAAAATAGTAAGATTAAATGAGAACTTACCAGTTTGGTTTGATCCTCACTTTTATGAGGAGTTACGTTGAGGGATTACGTGAAGAAGCCCCGCCAGGCGCATGCGCGTCATATTTCAAAGCAGCGATGTGAAAACACAGAAAACAAATAGCCGAAGTAACAGTAAGGCTTTTAGAAGACTAGAACTACCAGATTATCTCTTAGATTATGAGGGTGGGAGCGGAGGACACGTAATCCTTCAACGTAACTCCTCATAAAATAAGGATCAAACTTCAAACTGGTAAGTTCTCATTTAATCTTACTATTTTACTTTGGAGTCACGTGAGTGACTACGTGAAAATTTCAAAGCTCTGTGTTTTCATGCCGTAGATGCACTCCATACGACAATCTGCTTCGGTTGACACAGTAGTGAATAAATAATATATTGAACATTGCTTCGAATTATTCAATTACTATATTTAATTATAACAAAAAACAGTAATAACCCCTCTGTCCCAGGGGGAAATTACAAACAATGATATAAAACTAAGCAAATGAATTAAATGGAACCCAAAACAGCATGCCCAAACCGTGGCACTGTCTGTACAGGTTTGTAATAAAATTGTGAAAACGTTGATTCTCTAGACCATCCTGCGGCCACGAGGATTTGATCTAGCGGCACGTCCTGAGCCTTCACCGCGGATGTTGATGCCGCCCTGGTGGAGTGAGATTTAAATACATGAGTGTCTACTTCAGCATAATTCATTACCTGTTTCAACCATCTAGAAATAGTTTGTACTGACACTCTTTTATATGGCTTTTTGTGACTAATGAGCAGTCCTGTCTCAGAACCTCTGAGACTCCTTGTTAACTCAATATATTGGCTTAAGTGTTTAACTACACATAACATTTCGCGGGCAGGATATGCTTTGAAGGTCACCTTGGTTCCTGCCATTCCTGGACTGCTTTGTTTGATTAAATCATAGACATAAAATGTAATATCATCTACAGACAATTGCATGCAATCTATTCGTAACAATTGTAATGTTTGTACACGTTGTGCTGAAACCAGCGCCATTAGCATAACCACTGTAAGAGTTAATCTCTGCACAGATAATGACGTAATTGGAGCCCATTGCCGATGCAGTGTGAGAACTATACTGACATCCCAGATTTCTGTATATCTAGGTTTAGGAGGATTTTGTTAAAAATTCCTCTCATAAATCGGGATACTAACGGATGAGACCCGATAGGTTGTTCTGAAAATTGGCCTAAATAGGAGGACAAAGCACTCCAAGCACTGTTAATGGCACTATAACTCAAGTGCTCATCAAAATGCAACTTAGCAAGAAAATCCAACACATCACATATGCTTGCAGTATGATAAGATATATTTGATTGTACACAGAACATTTCCCATTTCTTTATGTGAACCACATATTGTTTTTTAGTGCTATCTCTCCAGGCTGCAGTGATAACATCCATGGTCCTGTTCGACAATCCAAGGCCTTGGATCGGTCTGGTCAGAACCTGCAGACCAACAAATTAATATGGTCATGTAACGGGTGACTTTCTCCTGTAACCGGATGCACCAACAAATTACTGCAGCTGGGAATCGTCATGAATGGCTGAGTCTTCATTCTGAGTACTAATGGGAACCATGGTTGTGTTGGCCAATCTGGGACCACCAAAACGCCTGTGGCGGAGTCATGCTCTATTTTGATGAGACATTTCATGATCAAACAAAATGGAGGAAATGGATAAAAGCATGAATGCCCCCAATTTAACGAGAATGCATCCACGGCTACTGCTCCTGGATCAGGCTCCCATGAAACATATTTAGGCAACTGGTGATTCAATCTGGATGCAAAAAGATCAATATCTGGCAACCCAAATCAAGTGACAATTGTTTGAAATTTTTTTAAATTCAACATCCATTCTATATTGTCATTGAACTTTCGCGACCTATTGTCTGCCACCACATTGTCTATACCTGGTAGATAGATGGCTGAAACCCAGATGTTCCTTGAAATACACCAATGCCACAAGAGGTTAGCCAAGTTATCACATGATACTGATCTTGCTCCTCCCATGTGATTAATGTATGCCACTGCCGTGGTGTTATCAATCTGGAGTTGAACATGTAAATTATTCATTGTGGAGCAATATGCTTTTAACCCATAAAATGCCCTCAATAATTCCGAATAATTTATCCCTTGTCTGTGGAGAATCAAACCTTCTTGTTCATTCCATCTACCCCCACAGCTAGACTCGGTGTCCGTAGCCCCCCCATCCGAGAGCACTTACATCAGTCTGTAAGACCACTGAAGGTTCCTGCACCAAAATGTTATTGGTAGTTTGACTAACATTAATAATCCACCACTGCAATTCTGCTAGAGCTGTGGTCGGTAACTGCATAACCCGATCAAAAATGGCCTGCATGCTCTTTTAGTGCTTGTTCTCTTGCTCTCTGCAAATGTTGATAATGCAAAGGTCCGAACTGTACTGCAAGGAAAGCTGCTACCAATTTCCCAATGACCTTAGCGACTTCTCAGATGGAGGGATAAAGTTTTTGTGTGAGGCAAGTACAAACATTAGCAATATCCACAACCTTGGCTGTTGGTAATGTTACTGTCATATCAACTGAATCAATAAGAAATCCCAAATACTCAATATTTTGGGTTGGCTGTAACTTGGACTTAGTTGGATGGACCAAAAACCCCAGTGTTTCAAACACATTTTTGGTTGCTGCAACCGACTCTTCAGCTGACTCTTTAGTGTTGCTGATAATTAAGATATCTTCTAAATAAGCCATGACAATGTGATTATGGGCCCTCAATAGCCCCAGCACAGGTTTTTAACAATTTTGTAAATAGCCTAGGGGCTGAACTTAATCCATTAGCAATGCTTTGTATTGCCACAGCTGTCCCATCCAATTAAATTTCAAGAACCTGCGATAATGAGCATGAATTGGCACTGAATAATACGCATCTTGCAAATCAATAGTTGCCATATAACAGCCCTGTGATAACAGCTGTTTAGCAGTAACGAAGGTGTCCATTTTAAAATGCCTATATAGAACAGAAGAATTTAAGTGAGTGAGGTCCAGAATTACTCTACAACCCCCATCTTTTTTGGGTCTGGGGAATATATTAGACACAAATTGTTGAGGATGATTAATGGTTCTCTCAATCGCTCCTTTTTGGCATACATTTTTAATCTCATCGTTTACCTGTTCAGTATATGGAGCAGATAAAAACCAACATTTTATTAGGCTTGTGCTGTTGAGGTGGATCTATTCCTGAGATAAACTCAATGGTAGAACCTGACACAGTATTTAATATAAACATATCAGACGTTATGCAAAACCATTCATTATAAAACAATTGTAATCTACCTCCAATAAGAGGTTGTCCACCAGAAATGTTATCCTTAACAAAAAATCCCTGTACCTCTACAGTTGGCCTGTAAGTTTGGTGTCTGCCCATATTGGGGTTGTAGCTGGTCTGTCTACTAGCTGGACAGCTGGAAAGTTCACTAGCTGGTATAACAGCTGTCGGTAAAACGGCACCCGGTATCGGAACCGGCGTCGCCTCTCTAATCTCCCAACCCGATCTAATTTACGAATCCGCATCGCTGGGTCCACATTTGCTGCGAACTCTCCTACCTGACCACTCCATACCACTGACTCCTACTGACTGCTCGAGCCAGCTTTACGGAGTTTAAATACTTCTAGGCAAAGTTTTCAAAACACTTACCTGTGAAGTTCCTACTTACCGCTGATGGAGTTGCGCTCTCCAGCCCGTTCGGTGCGACATGCGCGGACGTAATGACGCGCATGCGCCTGGCGGGGCTTCTTCATGAAGTCACTCACGTGACTCCGAAGTAAAATAATTTTTTATTGAATCACTTTTGTGCCTGAGGTCTTAAATATCTTTGCCGCTCCATATTTCCAGGTTATTCCAATTTAGAACCTAACCTAACTTCTCTTTATTGCATCCAATATGAGTGACATAGCACTTTCCGTTTTATTTACTCTTTTGATAAGCAGGGATTATCACTGCCATAAAGCTGCCATTCTTACTTGCAGGAGTTACAGTTTGGTTGCAGCTTTATTGTGCATCCAGCTATGCACAGAAGTATTTCACATTGATTTTGATGTGTCATTGAAAGGAAACACTCCATTTATAGATAGGTGACTGCACAGAAGGGGGCCATTCAGCCCATCGAGTCAATGCTGACTCAGTATTGCTTTTGGAAGTGATCGCCACTATTATTGTTGATGCAAAACTATATCAAAGAAAATAGACACAAAAGCTGGAGTAACTCAGCAGGTCAGACAGCATCCCTGGAGAAAAGGAGAGACCCCTCAGATCTGAAAAGTCACCTACTGTAAATGTTTTCTCCAGAAATGCCATCTGATCCGCTGAGTTACTCCAGCATTTTGTGTCTATCTTCGGTTTAAACCAGCATCTGCAGTTCCTTGCTACACATATAGAAAAGAAAAGTTGGAAAGAACAGTTTTCAACTTCCTCGTGTAAACAGGAATGAAACACTTTCTTTGGAAGATAATTTTGGCTTTGAATGACAGAATAAAACAGCTGGCAATACATAGGCAACACTATTAACTTCACAATAGTTATTTCCTTTGGTTAGCAGTAATTGCATAGAAATACGAAGTGAACCATATGTGGAATTACAGATTTAGAATAATAGAAAATAAAATGTCATTACTCAAAACATCGCCATAATATGGGCATGCTGTATTTTGTAGTGGAGGTGTGTATATTTAAATTATTTGGCCATCACTGGTCAATACATTTTCTGGAAGTCGGTCATTACTTTACCATGTAAGCTTATTGTAAAAGTTGTGGCTTTTCAGGCTAGGTCCTGATCTTTTTGCGTGCTGTTGGTCTTCCTTAATAGATCATAGCAAACAGCATAGATCTATTATTGTAAATTGTGTTTAGCCTGGTAAAATATTTCAAAGCACTTAACTGGAACATTATCAAAGAAAGTTTGCATCCGAGCAACCTAAAGAACTATTAATGTACGTGATCAAAACTGAAACCTGCGTTCGATCTTTTTTTCACCCAGTTTTATTCCACCAGGGAGGACTTACCTTTCACTACCTGCAACCTCTGGCAACCACCTTCAACTAGCATCGCAACCGGCTTCGGCTAAAAAATTACCGATTTTTAAAACGGCAACCTATTTTTAGTCGCGGCCGGTTTTTAATTTTTTGAAATAATCGCCGGAACATAGAAGAAGCGGAAACCACTTTCGACCATTAGGGAGACTGACAAAAACCTCTGGGAACCGCATGGAAACCTCGGGTGGGGCGTAAAGTCTCGAGAGGTTTCCGTTCAGGTTTCCTAAGTGAGACAGGGGCATTACATGCCAGGAAGACACAAAATGCTGGAGTAACTCAGCGGGACAGACAGCATCTTTGGAGAGAAGGAATGGATGACGTTGCGGATCGAGACACATCGTCTGAAGAAGGGACTCAGCACGAAACGTCCCCCATTCCTTCTCTCCAAAGATGCTGCCTGTCTCGCTGAGTTACTCCAGCATTTTGTGCCTACCTTTGATTTATACCAGCATATGCAGTTCTTTCCTACCTATATATTTAAATGCAGTCGTGTAAGACAATATTACAAATGTAGAAATAAGCAATCTTGCTTGCGATAGGGACATGTTGGCCAAGATTGCCTTGAGGACAAATATGAACCAAGGTTGTAAGCAATCTGGATCATCTTCAGATAGTTGCCAGAGAGATGGTTGGAGTAAATGATTGGGGAACAGAGTATATCAGTGGCTGTGGCATTGCTATGGTCCTTCCTAAATTTAATCAGTGGAAGTATCAAGGGAAATTTCTCAGGAGTTCTTTGATCATAACATACTTTAAACATTATTATTTGAGCAGGATGCAGCAATCAAATTTCAATCTTGTCACACTCACTGTGATGGCAATGTTCTTATCCCACAGATCATTATTCGTTAGAGTTTTTGTTAGAGCCATTCTAGGATAAACTGTCAAAATGAATTATTAATCTTGGCTCCAAATATAAACCTAAGTTAAAAGAGCTGCTGAGATGAATAACAACAAGAGCTTCCAATGAGTCCTTCAATCCTGATAGAATGCAATCTGACCAGATTCAAAATATCTCCATGCTCCTTGCAGTCCAAACTTTGGATCAGTCAGTGCCTGTTTTTCATTTGCTAATATTATAACATTATAATGACTTGGGAGGGGGAGGAGAGTGGAGGGGGAAGGGAGAGAGAGGGGGATGAGGATGGGGGGAGGGGAGGAGAGCGGGGAGGGTAAAGGAGGAGACGGGTAGGTCAGGGCATTTTCGAACAGCACTCTTATTAAGGTTTTTGAAGTTCTCCTGACATCCGGCACACTCGTAATGTCAATAGTGTCATGAAATTCCCATTTCCATCCTAACTGGAAGAGCTAGCATCATGGTCCAAATGTCCACTATGTCTATACATATCTGAACTAATGCAATTAATTCACATTTATTCAACCTGATGTAAAACAGTTTTGTTATTTCAAGGTAGACTCCACTGGCATCACTGGAACCGACGGCAGCTTCAGAACGCACTCAAGGTGCTCAGGTACCATTCGAAGTCCAACAGGAGCGCAATAACTATCAAAGTATGTTTTCTCCAGCATTTAGCTGCTGACTTGCTTATTCCATGCAGAGCTTTACTGGTGACGTTAAGGCAACAATTTGACAATAATCCTTTATGCAATGCCAGCAGCTGTCGCACCAGAACATGTATGAAGGAACTGCAGATGCTGGTTTAAATCAGAGATAGACACAAAATGCTGGAGTAACTCAGCGGGACAGGCAGCATCTTTGGAGAGAAGGAATGGGTGATGTTTCGGGACGAGACCCTTCTTCAGACTGATGCCAGGAGAGTGGGAGGTACATAGATAAGGAAGTGTATAGATAAGGAAGTGTAAGGTGTGAAAAGATGACAAAGGAAATGGACATTAAGGAAGCACCAGTGTTATTTATCTCTGCACTATGCAGAACATGAGATTTATTTTCCAAATGAGGACGCGTTTCAACAAGAATAGAATGTTAAGGACTTTTTATTTCAAGGCCAACGTGAGAGATGGGTGCCTCTCAGGGTTTTGGGTATACTAATGTTCCAATAATCTGGTGTTGCTTAAACCACTCCATCATTGTGACCATCTCTAGAGTTATTGAGCTTTGTCACAACCATATCCCAATCAAGGCTCTCATCTGTCTCGTCTCTGGGGCAATGCAGATTTGTGACCTCTCCCTGTTCTCTCCAGTGAATCTCTGACACCTCTTGAATGCTATGGTGGAGCGATAGTGGGAGTGTGTGGATGGGGTTGGGGGTGTGGGCAGATTCGATATTTGCAATTAATAGTTTGTGTGATTATTAATTTATGCGTGTGTGTGTGTATGTATATGTGTGTGTGTGAGTGTGAGTGTGTGCAAGTGTGTGTATGAGTGTGCGTGTATGTGTGCATGTATATGTGTGTGTGAGTATGTGTGTGCGTGTATATGTGTGTGTTTATATGTGTGTATGTGTATGCATATGTATGTGTGTGAGTGAATGTGTGTGAGTTTCTGGCTCAGGTAGGCAACTTGGTTGGCATAGACACGTTTGTCAAAGGGCAGGTTTCTATGTTCTATTACTCTATGACTTTGTGGACAAGTTATGAATAATCACTATTAATATTGGTAGGGGATTCCTATTCCTGGTATAAACAACTGGAAGCATTTACTGCTGATGGTGAATCTGCTTCGTCTTTTACTCTTACTCCCGAAGGTAAATCTAACTCTATTCATTTTTGAAACATTATTTTATGGAGCTCCAGTTGGGCATTTGCACAAAAAAAAAGGTTTTGCTAACCAAAAAACATGATCAATTTCAATTTCTCAGCTTGAGTCTACATTTATAATGCCATTGCCTGCTTATGCTTGTCTTTCTAGGACCATGTGTGTGAATTGACTACCACATTTGTCTAGATAACAACAGTAATAGATAGATGCAGGAAATCCCATCAATAAACTTTAATACAAAGCATGATAGCTACTGTTTAGGCAATTCATACTGATGGATTGGATCTTGCATAAAGTAAAGAAGGAGCCTTGGAAATACAAAACAAAACAAAAAGGAAAACCTAAACACCAAGTAATTAAAGGCAAATGAAAAAATTAATCTAGTTTTATTCCTCTATTCATATTTCAGTTGAGCATTTATCGACGAGGATAAACTAACATCCACATTGATAAAGAGATGGGAAAATTCAATAAAAATGTATTGACTTCTTGCTTACTGTTCAAACCAACCGTATGGGTAGTTCTGCTATAACATGATAGTTGTATTCTTGAGAAAACCCGTTAAAGAAAATCATGTTATAAAGACAATTGCATCAACGGGGCAAAGTGGCCTGAGGCCAGGAAATTTCAGACTTGCAATTACAAAGTTATTTTTCCCGCAGGATTTTCAAAAATAAAAGGTTGTTTTAGCAAGAATGTTTATTCCATATTCAAGTCTAAATATGATATTGTTTAATAGAGTATCGTTGTATTGTATCAATGGCCACATGTGGTTAAAGAGGCAGCTTGTTCTTAAGGAACAACAGTATCTAATTACTGTGTGGAAGTTACGTGGAAACAGTTTTTTTCTTCAAATGAGGTTTAAATTAAAGACAATTTACAAAGCAACTTTTAAGTGGTTCTCGAGTTTCAATCAAATTCATGTCAAAACTAATTTGGCCTCAGAAATGCAAATAATGTTTGTTTCGCTGAACACCTTCAGTCTGTCTGGACCTACCTGATCTCCCGGTTAATAAACACTTCAACTCCCCTTCCCATTCCCACACTGACCTTTGTGTCCTGGGCCTCCTCCATTGTCAGAGTGAGGCCCAACGCAAATTGGAGGAACAGCATCTCATATTTCGCTTGGGCAGTTTACAACCCAGGGGTATGATTATTGATTTCTCTAACTTCAAGTAACTCCTGCATTGCCTCTCTCTCCATCCTTCCCCCACCCAAGTCACACAGTTTTTCATTCTCACCTAGAAAACAGCTAACAATGGCTTGTTTTCTTTGTCATTGTTACTTTTTTGCACATCTTCCATTCATTTATTCTATAACACTCTACATCATCGTCTATATCTCCCTTTTCCCTTTCCCTTAACTCTCAGTCTGAAGAAGGGTCTCAACCCGAAACGTCACCCACTCCTTCTCTCCAGAAATATTGCCTGTCCCTCTGAGTTGCTCCAGCATTTTGTGTCTGTCATCGGTTTAAACCAGCATCTGCAGTTCCCTCCTACGCAGTTTCCTTTAATTCATCATTTATGTTATATTTAATTTGTGCTATGGAAAATGCCTTTTAGCGGAACTACCTGTAATTGCAATTATAATAGCATTGTTAATTTTTTTCTTTACCATTCATGGGAGAAGAAGAGATTAGGTTATCTGCACCTCCCTACGTGACAATTAGCACTCTAAATTGGCTGAGTGGTGACTGGGAATAAACGTACTTTTGTATTGCGGTTGGATCAGCATTTGGGCAAATGGATGTCACATTGATCCTTCTTTCAAGCACAAACATATATCACAACAAAATGTGGCATTTTGATACGGTGTTATGAGCTGTATATTGTCAATTGTTGATTACAGCATTATGAGCTATGTGCTTCAATGCACAACAATCTATTGTTGTAAATAGTTCAACATAGGATATAATTTAATATAATCTATGCATTCGTGTCTCCGGAGTATAGATTAGCACGGATTTATTTTAAACTTTCTTTCTTTATGTAAATGAATTTGGATTAGAAAGGAATGTTCAATTTAACTTGCTGCTGGAATATGGTGTCATAGATTCATTGAGGTGTGAAGCTACACTGCACAGAAGCAGGCCCTTTAGCCCACTCACCCAATCCCACCATGGTTGAACAAGTACTGGACTCGTCGCACTTGCCTGCATTTGGCCCATAGCCTTCTAAACCATCCTGTCTATTTATCAGCCCAAACGCCTTTTAAAAGTCATAATTTATTCTGTTCATATTGCTTCCTCTGCAGCTCATCATAATAGTAAGATTAAACAAGAACTTGCCAGTTAGAAGTTTGATCTTTATTTTATGAGGAGTTGCGATGAGGGATTTCGTGAAGACCCCGCCAGGCATGCATGCACGACATTCTTCAAAGCAGCGGTGTGGAATACAGATAACAACAATGACTGAAGATAGTAAGATTAAAGAAACTCGAATATACCAGTTGACCTTATGATAGAGGGTTGGGAGCGGAGGGTACAAAATCCCTCATCGCAACTCCTCATAAAATAAAGATCAAACTTCAAACTGGTAAGTTCTTGTTTAATCTTACTATTTTACTTCGGAGTCACGTGAGTGACTTCGTGAAGATTTTAAAGCTCTGTGATTACATGCCCTGGATCACGTCCATGCTCATACACTGTCGTTATACTGATGGAGGAAGAATGTTAACGTATTTCAGACTTGAACAAGCTGAAAAATAATAAAATTTGTTAATACAACAATAAACCCCTGAACTCGGGGACAAACGTTTAGGGAACAGCACATAAACTGAATCCGCCAACATTGCGGAAGCGGCCACAGGTCTGTTATAAACCGCTGAAATGTAGTTTCACTGTCCCAGCCCGCTATTGCGAGGATATAATCCATGAACACCTCCATGGTCTATGCCGCTGATGTGGATGCAGCCCTGGTAGAATGACATTTTAAAATGTTAGTGTCTTACCTGTTGCACCGAATACCACCTTGAGCCATCTCCTGATGCCCATTTACAGATCTGTAGTCGCAGGTCTGTGTAGTTTAAGCAACTCTTCTATCACGCAGTCACTTTATTGTGGGTCGAAACAATTCAATCCAGGTAATTCCTGTAGAGTTTGGACCCATTGTGCTGTGTTCAGTGCCATTACCATCACCACTTTGAAGGTGAATAAGTCCAGTGGTAAATCCGCCAAAGGCGACCAGCTCCTGGGTAGGGTCAACACCACCCCTATATCTCTGGTAATATATCGTGGTCGGGGAGGGATAGAACATACCCTTCAGTGTGGATACCAGCTGGTGAGATCCCACTCCAATGTTGAGATAGGATGACAGTGCACTCATAGCACTGTATATGGCACTGTAACTAAGGGACTCATCATAATGCAGGCCCATGAGGATTCCAGCACATTGGAGATCGTAGCAGATATGTAGGTGGTCTAGATCCGACTATAGAAACCTCACAAATCCTTATGTGGGTGAGGTACTGCTTCCTAGTGGACTCTCTCTGCACACTGCTGTATGATGTCCATGGTCCTTTCTGTTGCAGAATCTGGTTGCGTTTTCTGCAACACCTGTCTGATGAAGCAGAATGGGGGAAAGCATAGAAAAACCCATTTCCCCCCAATGTGGCGAGAACGTGTCCATCGCCACTGCCCCAGGATCTGGTTCTCAAGAGACATATGTTGGTATCCAATGGCTCAACCTGGACGCAAGGTGGTCGATATCTGGTGTTTCATATTAGGCTATAGTTTTAGCAAAATATTTGGAGGTTCAACATCTACTTGATGTCGTTATTAAATACTTGTGACCTGGTGTCCGCCACTGTATTGAGCTTAACCAGAAGGTACGTAGCTGATATCCAAATATTTCTTTCAATCCACCAGGGCCAAATTAATTTTCCCATTCATCACAAGATATTGACTTGATACCACCCATAAGGTTTAAATATGCCACCTCAGTGGTATTATTGAAGACGGACATGCGTATGCTGCAGATTAGTGTATTAAGCCCGTAGCCCGTGACATGCTCCCAGCATTTCTAAACGGTTTATACCTTGTGATTGAAAAAAAGTAGACTTGTGCAAATCCCATCTACCGCCCCAACTGGAATGGTGTCGGTAGCTTCCCAGCCCTTGGCGTTTGCGTCAGTTTGTAACACGACTAATGGGTTTGATGTAATGATGAGATTTAACAATCACATACATTGCTAATCCACCATTTATGCCTTGATTGGCAGCTGCATAGGCTTGTAAATGTCCAGCATTCGCTTTTAATGCTGAGATTTTGCTTTTTGTAAGCTTCGATAGTTTAACGGCCCAAATTAAGTGGCTGGAATGTAGCTACAAGTTTACCAATTACCTTAGCAGCATGTCTAATAGTCGGTTTCCTGGCGCAAGCAAGGCTGTTACATGCCTCTATTATGTCTATTGCTTTGTTCCCTGGGATAGTGACAATCAGAACCCCAGAATGTATGTAACCTCCCTCCTACTTGTGAGGTTATGCATGCAGTACTTCCAAGAGAACCAGACCCCCTTACCTCCATGGTTACCGGCGGGTCTGACATTCTGGTTTCTGGTGTTCCGTCGTTGCTGGCTTGTGTTGAGGTGCTGCCGGCGTGTAGGTCCTTACTGGACTTTCAGGTGGCCTCCAAGGTCTTGCATATGGTGTTTGTCTGCGCACTGCCGGCCTGCTGGAGGGAGGTGGGTTCATCAACCCGACTGCCTTCACCTCCTAATCCAGGTTCTAGACCTGTTTGGGCAGGTCCTCACCGAACAGCTGTCTCAGTGGTGGCGTCGCTAATGCCTTGCACAACCCCGCGAATATGGGGTTTGGAGTCGGTTTAATGGCGATAATACGGGAAGTGTAATTCCATGACTAATTACGCAAGAGCATCCTCCTGCTCTGCTGTCATTTCCGTACCGTCAACCGACCTGGCAAAGGCAGTTTCCCCGACGTTAGCAATTTCAGGATCTTTAGGAACTTCAGCTCCTGTGCCCTTATCCCCGGACCGATGTTGCCCCAGATGGGCGTGTTGACTATCAGTACATTCAATGATATGCAGTTGTCGGTGTCCTGCGGGCTGCGGTGTAGAGTCAAGCTGCCTCTGCCGTCCTCCGACCGGTGAGTGTGTGAGCCGGGACCCTCCTGGTCAACGGGCTCTTCCCAACTCCAGTCTCTTTGTGCCGCCGTTGACTGCCTGCGGCGGTCAGTTTCGAGGCGGCCTGGAGACCCTGAACAGAGTCACCTGAAAAGAAAAAGGACTGCAGGTTAGTTTTTCCTTACCTGCAGGTCCCTGCAGTAGAGGAGCAACGCTCCTCTCTGCCTGTCGCTCGCATGCGGTTGACGATATGTCACGCATGCGTGCCTGGCGGGGTCTTCACGAAGTCACTCACATGACTCCGAAGTAAAATCATAATCAAACTTTATTAGCCAAGTATGTTTTGCAACATACAAAAAATTATTTGCCGTCCATTCATACCAATAACAAGCAACACGACACCCAAAATATATTTTAACATAAACATCCACCACAGATTCCTCCACATTCCTCACTGTGAAGGAAGGTGAAAAAAAAGTTCAATCTCTTCCCTTCTTTGTTCTCCCACGGTCGGGGGCCTCGAGCCTTCTGTTGACCGGGCGATCTTGGCTCCCGTAGCCAACGGTTGGGCCCTCCGCGTGGGGTTGATCAAGCTCCTGCATCGGGGGAATGTCAGCTCCCCGCGCCGGGTGATCGACCCTTGGTCGGGGCTGGTCAAAATCTTCTGAGACTTTCTGAGACCAAAATCTTCGGAGCTTCCCGAGACTGCGAGCCTACCTGAGACTGCGAGCTCCTCGATGTTGAAATTCGCAGGCTGCGGTTGGAGTGTCGATCCTAGGCAAGGGATTAGCTCCGATGGTAAATCCACGTCCCTGTGGTGGGGCTCAAAGTCAGTCCCGAGTGAGGCCTCCAGCTCCATGATGTTAGGCCGCAGAGCAACCGGAGATACGATCCGGAAAACAATCGCATCTCCGGCAAGGTAAGAGATTGAAAAAATGATTGCTCCGATCCCTCCCCATCCTGCACATAAAATAAATAGAGGATATTAACACAAATTTTTAAAAACACTAAAAATAACAAAAAAGACGAAAAGACAGACAGACCGTTGGCGAGGCTGCCATCGCTGACGGTGCCACCCGGTATCTCATTCCAGATAAAGATACCCTTTGTCTCCGAGTCTCTCTTCAATCTCTCCCCTCTCACCATAACCTGTGCCCTCCACCCTGGGAATAAAAGACTATGAACATTCATTTTATCCACGCCCATCACGATCTTGTCCACCTCAATAAGGTCCTCTCATCAAGTTCACCATTTCCAATATCCACAAAGACCACCTCACTCTCAACTCCACAGATGAAATGTTACAGGAAATTACAAGTGGGAGGTTTTCTCCCTGGAAACGGTCATACATTCATTCCAATCTCTTCAATGCACCAACAGGATTAGTCCTGATCTAGTCCTGATCTAGAAGAATGACGGATTTGCCAGACTTGACTCCAGACTTGATTAACATGGGCAACCAACTCAACGATTCCCAATTACCTAAACTTGGATCAGGCTACTCTAGGGACTTCATCAGCTGTGGTCTCTTAAGTGGAGCCACATAGTGCAGGATTTGCTCCTCAGTGATCCCCGATTCCCCTGATCTTCCAGCTTGCAAATTATATGTTTCATCGTTCTACAATAGTGATTTGGGAGGAATCTTCATGAGAAAGCAGGGCGCAATCACGATAATAAAATGGTGCACAAGCCATTTGCTCATGTACATTGTGGTACAGCTACAGTGAAAATATTGTTTGCAGCAGCATCACGAGCACATGCACAACGTAAAGCACACATTAATCTTATATAAATTAGATATAACTTCTCCAAGACAGTGAAAATAAAAAGAGAATGAGCAAAAATGAAAGACGTTAGTACAAAAATACATAATTACATAAAAGCAGCCTGAAGAATGACTCAAAACGTCACCTATTCCTTTTCTCCAATGATGCTGCCTGACTGCTGAGTTACTACAGCATTTTGTGTCTATCTATGGTATAAACTAGCATTTGTAGTTTCTTCCTACACATATATAATTAGAAGCCTGGAATTAAGCTTGTTACTGCTAACAACTAACCCGTTTGAAAATGAACTAGATAAATCTATTTTGCACAATCACATTGGTTTCTTAAAATTGACAGATAATGACATTCTTCATTGAGCCGTCCAACCCTGGAGGAATAATACAAACTGCAGTTTGTGATTTGCACTTGCTTGGTATCTCAATGCACAGTTTGACTAATTTCCTGAGGCTCCTGAGAAATAATGAGTTATTTAAGTTAGTTCTAATCCTCTATCACTTGTTTCAAAGGATGATACACCTTTAACATTCTGTTCAAAGGAAAGACATGGTTGCAAATAATTTCAAGGTTAATCTAATGCAGGAAAAATCCTGAAATTACTTATCAAAGGATAGAATCAAACAGCCATGAAAGGTGTCATTCACCATACTGTGCAAGTGCCAGATCTTTAAAGAGAACCCAATTCATCACTTTTCTTTGCTCTTTCCCAAAGGCTCTGTATTTACTTTCCAATTCTAGTCTTTATACAATGCCTGCTGTATTTGCTTCCACTGGCCTTTTAAATGCATTCCAATTGATAATAATGATCGGCCTGAATCTCACCTCAATCTCTTTTGCCTATCATCTTTAAGGGGCTGTCCCACTTGGGGAAACTAATCCGCAAGTTCTGGCGAGTTTGCCCTCGACTCATACTTGCAGCATGGTCGACACGAGGTCGCAGGAGGTTTTCGTAACTCTCCTTCATGTTTGAGAGTAGTCCATGTGTACTCGAGGCCTCAGTTAGGTCGCGGCATATTTTTCAACATGTTGAAAAATGCCCACGAGTAAAAAAATGTCGTCATGGAAAAAATGGATATTTTTTTTACTCGTAGGTTTAGTTGTGGTAGGTCATAGTAGGTCGTAGTAGGTTGTAGTAGGTTGGCATGTTAGTCGTAGGTAATTGAGGGTAGTTGAAGGTAATCGAAGGTAGTTGAAGGTAGTCGTAGATAGTCTTCATCATAGTCGAAGGGAGGTCGAAGGGTGGTCGAAGGAGATAGAAGGAGGTCATCTTCACTCTCCACTATTCGGTGACCAATTTTCCCAAAGTTAGTCGTAGCTAGTCGTAGCTAGTTGAAGCTAGTATTCAACATAGTCGAAGGAGGTCTTCAACATTTTGCAAATTCTCCTAAACTCTTCTCAACTCGCCAATTAGGTCGTCCAAGTGGGACAGCCCCTTTAGCCTGTTTCCTTTGTCGAATGCTCCTCCTGTTAACAGAAAGGATGTAGAATTGTCAAATCATGAAGCACAGAAGACCTGTTACAAATACAGACATCATTCTCAATATTTGCCACAGCTTTATGTTAACATCAGTTAATTACGATTTTTTTTCTACAGCAACTTGCTCGGAAGATGTATAAAGAACAGTGCAGCATAGAGCAGGCTCTTTGGCCCATTAGTCCCCTCTGCCTGCATGTGATCCATATCCCTCCATTCTCAGCATCTCTCAGTGCCTATCTAAAAACCTCTTAAATGCCAACAACGCGTCATATCACATATCTATTAATTATAATTCCTCTTCTGTGGAAATTTAACATTGTCTGTCTTTGCAGACTGATTTTCACAAAAGCTATCAAAATCAGTTTTCCAAATAAAATGGTCTTATTAGCAGTACAATATCCTGCTGGACTAGGAGTGATCATGAAATCCAACAATATTGCAGTTGCTTCTATTTTTATATTATAGGATACCCTATCCAAACCTAACAAGAGCTTCTTTCTTTTACAGAAGATTATTTTTCAAGCATACCTAGTCCCTTGTTGGCCCATGAAGGTTGGCAGAATGAGGTTGTAGATCAAGGATAAAAGATTCACAATTCTCACCTTATTGTTTTCGACCTTTCAAATCCCCTATCATATTTTCTGCATTCAGGAGAATGATTGTTTTGCATTGCTAAAATAGAGACTATAATGAGTCCATGTAGTCATTATCTTTATTAATTTATGGTTGATTATTACTCCCTACAGAAGAATAAAAAAGTTTGCCATTAAAGATCAACCAAGCAGATATTTTCAGACAACACAGAGAGTTGGAAAGAGATCTCTTAACTAATGTTAGTTACTTATTTTTTCTTTATTCTGAATAGTCCCCTGGTCCTCTTAATTTATGCTCTAATCAGAGGACAGCATAAACTATTTGCTTAATATCTCAATCTTTGCATTTTTCCCTTCATTATATATTTCTGGTCTTCCTCATTAAGGGTTTCATCAATACTATTTCTAATCCCTTACTTCAAAATATTGTTTTCAATTTTACAATTGCATATTTAATCTAATGAATCCAATTCTATCTCATCTTTATTAACAATGTGATCACCCTCTCCTGATTTTTAAAACGCTTCCAAATCATTGCTAAGTGACAAGATTTAAATATCTTCTTAACCTCTACCATCCAGAAAGTATGTTGTCAGTTTTGGTTGGACTACCTTTCCAGTCATTTCTGTACCTTAAGGGGCTGTCCCACTTGGGCGACCTCATCCGCGAGTTAAGAAGAGTGTCTTCGACCTTCAAGCACAAGGGCACTCGCCTGCAAAGCCTCGAGCTGGATCGACCGTCTGCGCACACAAACACATCGCGAAGGCGGGGGCCAGGGAAAGCGGGGGAGCGCTGTCTGCGCGATGAAGAGGAAGGTAAATGGCTGCCACAGTGTACAGTAAGTCCTTCAGAGAGCACGGAGAGGGGTGGGGAGAAGGGGAGAGAAGGGGAGAGAAGGGGAGAGAATGTGGAGGGGGGGGGGTAGAGGGGGGGAGAAAGAGTGGAGACACTTTTAAGAAGTATAATAAAGTTTAGAGGGCATTTTACCTACCGGTCGGTTTTCCCCGGTCCTGAAAACTCCAATGAGCCAATTAAAATGCCCGGTCAGCGAAGGAGATTGCCTATGGCTGCCCTTTACTGCCTGTAACTACATAGCGACCCCACTCCACTGCACTACGAGTCAAAAAGAACCATGCAGACCACATTTTACTCGCGGAAATGTTTTCAGCATGCTGAAAAATTTTCCGCGACATAGCTGAGGCTGTGAGTATTCAGGAACTTCCCTCGAGCATGAAGGAGAGTTCCAGCAACCGCAAAGGACCTCCTAGGACCATGTGTCGACCATGGTGCGAGTTTGAAGGTCGAAGACACTCTTCTAAACTTGCAGATTAGGTCGCCCAAGTGGGACAGCCCCCTGAAATACATGAGTATTTATTGAAAATGATATATATTTTTTGAATGTTTGCCATTGTTTATCTTGAAATCCAATTTCTTGATCTGCCTCAAACAGAATGCTCCTTTTACCTCATATCTTAATTTACTTAAAAATAGGACCCGTTTTTCACATAACCACATCACCCTCAAACTTACTTTCTATTTCCTTACATTTTCATTATTCTGCTGCATAGAATCCCTAAGTATAAGATTTCTAATCAATTATTTCTGTAAATCAACGTGTGATCTGAAATGAACACTGATTATCCACCATTGAATTGTGTGGTCATCTGGATGATGTGCCATCTTGCCCATTCACTGCACTGGACTGTGTGCGTGTGGTGTCCAAGCAGAGTGGCTGCAGTGTGATTCAATGTCTAGGCTATATGCCGGGTTTGTGGAGTGGGCAGGGGCAATGTCGGCAAAAACTGGGATAAGGGACATAGGTAGCTGTAGGTCCAGCGTGCTTGTATCTTTTAGCATTTGAGCTGAAACTCATTGGGTTCTATTCCCAACCTTCTTTAAACTCACTCACCAGAGCTCAGATTCCCACTCCTTTTCAATTCACCAATTACATTGAAACATCTGTAATACTACAGTACACTATTTGAAAAAAGGAATAGGAATTAATAGGAGCAGCAATAGCCTGTAAATTCTGTATGAAGGAACTGCAGATGCTGGTCCAAACCGAATATAGACACAAAATGCAGGAGTAAATGCAGACTTAAGGGTCTGTCCCACCAGCATGCGACTGCATGCGGCAAGCGCGACCAAACGTGGTGGCTTGAGGCGTACGGTCTCGAGGGGCCGGTCCCACTTTTACAATAGCCTGTCCTTGAGATAGAGTGATGGAGTGTGGAAACAAGGCCTTCAGCCAAACCTGCCTACACTGACCAACATGTCCCATCTACACTAGTCCCACCTACCTGCATTTGGCCCATATACCTCTAAACCTGTTCTATCCATGTACCTGTCTAAAGGTAAGTTTTGTAAATTTTGCTCTGGAAAAATTGCCCCTGAACTAAAAGGCCTGTCCTACAAGCATGCAACTCCATGTGATGAGCGCGACCTAACGTGGTCGCTTGAGGGGCTGGTCCCACTTCGATCGCCAGAACCGTGCGGAATTGTGTGGAGTTCGTCCCGACATCGCACGAGGCTCCGAAAAACTGACTATGTCCGAAAATTCCGCGCGACAGCGGCTTGTCGGCTCGCAGTCGCCTCGACGCATTACACACCATCTCGACGTCGTGCCTCCGTGAACCTACCAGTAGGTGCCTCCGTGACCCTCTACGTGTGTGGCTCCGTGACCCTCTGTGTGTGTGCCTCTGTGCCCCTCTCTGTGTGCCCATCTCTGTCCTGGCGAACTTACATGAAGACTTCGCTCAAAGTTCGCCTCACTTTGCGCCGCGTTGCGCCACTCACCCGACCTCCACGCGGCCCTCGCTGCCGGTTTGGTCGCGCTTGCCGCATGCAGGCACATGCTGGTGGGAACGGCCCTGTACAGGGGATCACGCAACCTCCGCGCGGCCCCCGCTTCTAGTTTGATCGCGCTCATCGCATGGAGTCGGATGTTGGTAGGACAGGCCCTTAACCCTCTAAACTACTTTTGCCAATTTGGATTGCTTGGTCAATATGGAGATCGAAGGTCCCTCATGATTATTATGAAGATAAACACAAAATGCTAGAGTAACTCAGTGGGACAGGCAGCATCTCTGGAGAGAAGGAAAGGGTGACATTTTGGGTTGAGACACTTTTTCAGACTGAGAGTCAAGGCAGAAGGAGACACAGATATATGGATGGGTACGGTGTGAAAACACAGATCAAAGGGGACAATGATCAAAGACATGTAGAATGGTACATTGTTAGCTGAGAGGAGGGTGACAACGAGGCATACAATCTATAATATTTAATCAAGAGGACAATAAACTAGACGGAGAACTAGTATGGGGGCAGGACGGAGAGCGAGGGAAAGCAAGAAGTTAGAAAGATCAATATTCATACCACCGGTTTGTAAACTGCCCAAGCAAAATATGAGGTGTTGTTCCTCACTCAGACAGTGGAGGAGGTCCAGGACAGAAAGATCAGTGTGGGATTGGGAGGGGGAATTAAAATGTTTAGCAACCATAAGATCAGATAGGCCTAGGCGGACTGAGTGGAGGTGATTAATACACTAGCTCCTTTGAATATTCCTCTGACTTCTTGCTATATACTCTGATCAAAAGCATCATTTAAATTAGTCCCATCACTTGTTATTTCTTGAATCTGCCCAACCCAGTTTTCTCGGTCAATCTTTTTTCTCTCTTGTATTAACAGGGACATGTTACCTTAATTTCCCATATGGCTATTGTTTCTAAAGCACAAATATTCTTCATTGCATCATCTGGACCTGGTCAGCCTACGACCATAATCAATAAAGGGTGCTCCTAAAATCCATTTATGTCAATTGGTGGCCATTAGTTTATTGTGTTGCAAATGCTTCAAGCATTTAGATATCGCATCTGCCCATTAGGGTCCAGTTTCTTTTGCACAAATCCATCAAGTCTTATTCCTCTACCTGCTTCAGTCTTGACTGATGGATTAAGGGACTGCTTAAAACGCTTTCAAGTGCTTCTCCACAAATGTCTGCATCCCACAAAAACTGTTCATGCTTGGATGAAAGATCACTGCATTCAGATAAATGGAGTTACTGCCAATTTAAGGTTGATGGGGTGGGATCAACTCCAGAAAATTGCCCTCTCATATTCTGGCTGTCATCTTAGATGCATTTGCACATAGAATTATGAATAATTAAGCACTTGAAATAAGTGGTTTCATCTTTAAGATTTAAGTTGGTCCTTAACTGCCATCAAAAACATTGGAACTGAGTTTAATCAGAAGGCAAAAAAAAAAAATTGCTGACAAAGTTATTTCCATTAACATGGAAAGCTGCCAGTATTTCAGATGTGGAACTCGTCCAACATGTAAGTGAACAACACTCGGAACAAATCTTTTCAACAGACAAGAGGAATGAGATTCATCGGGCTAAATTGGCATGGTCTCAAGGTCAGGCCTTACAGGCAGGCTCTTTTCAGGCTACTTGACCCTGACATGCTGATGGCATTTCTCCTGGACCATGACTGTTAATTTAGTGGATCGCCAGAGGAATTCCCAAGGAAATGTATTTACGTGACATCTCTCGGATGGTTCTTAATCTGATGCTAGAGTTATGGTGGAGATTGAGAAGATTCACCCAACACCACATTCACTGTGGCATGAAGCATTCTGACTATAGAGCACTGGAAATTGTTCACTGAAAATCTTCTGCGCATCGATGTATTCTATACAAACAACATTCCCATTTCAGTCAGGTTACTTGTTACACGGGACCCCTTACTTCCCATCTTCATGTTGCAGGATAACTACCATGATAGTTATACCACAAGCTTCAGCTTTAATGCAGGCACACAGTGAAAGAGAGAGAGAAAGTGGGAGAGAGGGAGAGAGCACCATATCTGCTCAGTTCTTGATAAGGCATTAATCCAAGCTAGGAGTTTTGACGAATTGCACTGATTGCATGACATTTAGCTAGGAGATATATTGGGATTTATGAGGTAAATTCTGAAGATACATTGGGTCACAAGCCAAGATCTTATTTTTAAGAGGCGATTACAGGAAAAATCAGTCATAAATACTGTAAAGTATTAATTAGCCTGAAATATAGGTTCAGTCCAATTAAATGGGCTATCAAAATGAGGAAAGACAGTGAAAGTGTAATAAGAAGTCAAAGTCTGTTTTATCCACTAATTGCCAAGAGCATTTTCAGGTCAACTTCTCATTGGCTTCTTTAACAAACTGCATTCTCAGTATTTTGCCATTCTGCACCAGCATTACATCTCGGCTCGTGCAACATGTCTTCCTTTGACCACACAGAGCAGCGGTGTCCAATTACTGTTAAATTATGCCCAGAATGGTTTTATGAAAGTGAGAAAGAGAGCAAGAGAATGAGAAAGGAATCATCACATCCGTTGGGCCATCTGAACAGATCGAAAACCTTGCATCTGCTGAATCTTACCCCATGCTAACCCACCGTCTGCAGATGTAAACACAGCAGCATGCAATGGCAATGATGCACTACCACTTACAACACACTTTATTCCTTTTCTCTGTCAGGTTTGCTTGAGAGATTATCTTTACAATTATTTTAACCCTTAAACATATAGGTGGGCCCAGGGAAAGTCAATTTTTCCAGCCTTGTTGTTTTAGTTTTTCTTGCTTCAAACAAAATAAAAAGTTAGCACATAAATATTTCACTCAAAGATCAGCCATAGATTTATCACTGGAATGTAAATCCAGGACTACAAAATGGCTGACATCTAGTTGAATAAGGGCAGTATGGTGGTGCAGCGGCAGAGTTCTACCTTACAGTGCTTGGAGTGTCGAAGACCCAGGTTCGATCCTGACTACAGGTGCTGTCTGTACCGAGTATGAACATTCTCCCCGTCACCTGTGTGGGTTTACTCCGAGATCTTCGGGATCCTCCCACATTCCAAAGATGTACAGGTTTGTAGGTTAATTTGGCTTGGTATATGTGTAAACTATCCCTAATGTGTGTAGGATAATGTTAATGTGCGGGGATCACTGGTAGGTGCAGACTCGGTGGGCCGAAGGTCCTGTTTCCACGCTGTATCTCTAAACTAAAGTAACAAATTATTTTAACTATTTATTTTACTTATCTTTTCTGTTTCCTTTCCATTCTTTTTCTCCCTGGTCTTATTTTTTATGATTTTTTTTCTACCCAAGTTGCCATTTCTAACTTTTCAAATAATTTTACAATATTCTATTTTTTGCATCTTATTGTCAAAATAAACATTTTTAATTTTTTAATGATGGGCTTTCATTTTGCTAAATTCACAACTGGAAGTCATAAAGACTGGCACAATTTTATTTAAGTTGCTGGTGGAAAGTTCATTGTTGCATAAAAGAATCCAAACGTTGAAGAAAATAACTTTACGATTATGCAGGAGATAAGGTCTAAACATGGTCATGGAGAACCTGGATTAAGATAGTTTGAACAAATCAACGTGAAAGTAAAGCCATTTCCATTGAATCATTAGCTTTTAGTTGCCGTTCGCTACTTGTCCCAAATCTAACTTTCCACCATTCTCTACTTCATTCTCTCTGTCTCTGTCTCTGTCTCTCTCTCTGCCTCTCTCTCTCTCTCTCCCTCTGTCGCATTTCTTCCCAGCTTTTATCAGGCAACAGAACAGTCCTCTCATCAGCTAAAGTGCAGTCCTGACCTTCCATCTACCTCATTGGGACCCTTTGAACAATCTTTAATCAGACTTTATTGAACTTTATCTTGCACTAAATGTTGTTGTACCCTTTATCTTGAATCTTAATACTGTGGACAGCTTGGTTGTAATTATGTAAAGTCTTCCCTTTGACAGGATAGCATGCAACAAAAGCTTTTCACTGTACCTTGGTACATGTGACAATAAGAAACTAAACAGAATCACATTCATATTTAACAAACTGACCCATAAATCCTGGACAACTTTGTTTTAAATAGTGCTTATTTATTTGTTATTTTTTCATTTATCCTGATTGATCTTTATGGAGATCTATATAGAATTGTTTTTCATACTATTAGTCCATTGCTGATAAAAAAAACATTCAACTCATTCACCACAGTGTCAGCAGAATGAGATACAAAAGTCTGGAGAAGTGTCCCAACCAATAATGTCACCTATCCATATCACCCAGAGATGCTGCCTGACCTGTTGAATTACTCCAATGCTTTGTGTTTTACTTACAAAAGTTTAAACTAATATGAATTTAAACCTTGTATGTTTCTGAAGTTATACATCCAACTAATACAAATAATGGACTCTCCTGGTCTATATGATCGTAAACACAAATTCCGTGCACCTAATTGCCTCTTGCAGAATGGGGGTATCCCCTGCCGACCCATGTTTACAATGTTAGGGGCGGAAACATTCATCACAGATTTACTGAAACATTAACAACTACTAAATGGATGACTTCAAATACAATTATAATTGATGAAAAATCACCAGCTGTAAAATTTGCTTTTAAATTCTCCCTTTCTGTTCCTTCTCCATGCCTTATTGCTCCTGAAGATTTGTTGTGACAAATTTGCTTTTGTTTCCAATTTTGTAAATAGCATGAAAAAAAACCTGGTTTTGAAATAGAGATCATTTTCTAAAGAGAACAACAAATGGCTATTGTTCAGTTAATTGGAAGGCATGAAGATTGGCACAGCTTTATTGAGATGTCACCACTGATTGTGAAAGAGTCTAACGCAAGAAGTTAATAAATGTTGAAAGACATGAATTATTCATTTCTACCTTTACTTGAGGTCGGGAGTACAACTTAAAGTAATGGTTGTTGCTTTGATACCCTCTTATTATCTATCTACTTTAAGACATGAACTTTTCAAACGCATGGTCATCTTTAGGGCCAACCTGCCAATGATTTGGTGAGGCACAACCTCTGGTGACTAACCAAATTCACCCTTGCCCAGTGCAATGATCTCAAAACAGATTCTCTTTGAGAGGATTTATCTTCAAAGGAAAAAAAAACATGTTAGCTGTTCCCAGCTTTTCGCATGACTTCTGTTAAGGTTCATGTGCATCCCTCCTTTCAACTTTGTAGATAGAAACTCAGCCCAAACTAATGGCCATCCCACCTTTTTCTTTCTGGTATCTTGTGTCAACCTTACATCTGCCTTTGGCATAATTTCAATGCATTATAGTCACAACTAAGTTATATTTCAAACGGGTAAAAATGCAAATGCAACTTCCACCATTGCCCTCCTCCAAATGCACTATCTCTATTTAATATATTAATAGCAACTGCCTGAGTTATTGTCACTCAGGAATTGCCATTCTGCTGACAAACTGATTTTCTTAGTTGGACTCTTTCACAACTAGTGGTGACATCCTAATAAAGCCATAAAAAATACACAAAGTGCTGGAGTAACTCAGCGGGTCAGGCAGCATCCCTGGAGAACATGGTTAGGTGATGTTTCAGGTCGGGTCCCTTCTTCACACTGGATGTTGCCTGACCCACTGAGTTACTACAGCACTGTGTCTTGTACTGTAAAACAGCATCTGCAGTTCCTTGTTCCTACTTTATCATAATATGGAGGTTTATAGAAGTAGTTCTGGGATTCAGGGAAGAAAATAAATGGTTAATTACAGCAAATACTTGTTGCCCTCCTCTTGTCTCTTTTCTGTCATGGATTCTACATTACCTCATATCTTGCTGGGACTTTAGGTTTTGCCATTTTGACGTTTATACTTCAGCTACACGGAAGCACGATCACAAACAGAAACACAAGCTCCCTAAGTCACACATCAACCTGACTTTGAAATATATCGCGATCCTTTCATTATTATTCAATCTGAGTTCTGAAAATCCCTCTTCATCTTCACTGTGGGAGTACCTTCATCAGAAATATTCGAAAAAGGCAGCTCACCACCACCTTCTAAATGGCAATCAAGGATGGGCAAGAAATGCCAGCACTTGCCCAGAATCCAAAAAAATAGGATTTAAAAAAAAAATCCGAGGTTATCTTTAGGAAACGGGGCAGGGTAGAAGAGAAGAGGGAGAAAAATCTGGATCAACTGATGTTTTGTGTCAAGGATTATGGGGAGAAGGCAGGAGAATGGGGCTGAGGGGGAGAGTTAGATCAGCCATGATTGAATGGTGGAGTAGACTTGACGGGCAGCATGGTCTAATTCTGCTCCGATCACTTATGAACTTCCTGGCCCATTTCCTGAGGCTGAGATGGAGGCATTTGAAGTGGGAATGCGGGAGACGCAGTACGAGCTTATGTGACCTGACTGCAGCACACTCGATGCTGTCACCAGGCAGAGAGAGAAACTGTTCCGCTCCCAAGAGTCCCATCCTTCACCTTAATGACAAACAGCCTTCTGTCAGCTGGCACACCTTATACAGTTTAATAAGGAAATTCATTGTTGATTGCACATCCACATAATCACTCGGTCCATGGCAGAGAAGAGAAATGGATGTCACTGGTGCACATTATGACCTGCTGTAATATATGAGTACTTAGCTAATGTAAATAAGGTGCGTAAATCTTCACGGTCTATGTCTCTTGTCGGGGAATATTTCCTTCCCTAAATCATAGGTAGCCCCTGCTTTACATTAGCAAATTGCTTAAGCAGCATTTTAAATAATAAAGAGGGATATGATTTGATTTAAAAAAAATAAAAATCAATACATTGTCCTTCAACTCACTTGAGTGATATAACCAGCCGGCTTGCCAGTACTGGACTAATTGATACTCTCTCCATACCGCATTGACACATCTAATCCCTCAAACTAATCGGGGGCCTTCTTTTAAAGCCCTTCAGGGAATTTGCGTCTCCTTCCGTTATCAGATTATATACCTTGTCCTTTTAGAACAAAAAGATTGACTAGTTCCATTAATGGCAGAGAGCATTTAATCGATGCTTGTACTTTATATTCATTGTCTGACAGTTGACTAAAATCCTCAACAAATAATTGATGGTGACACCCCTGTAATTCTAATATTCCTGAATGATCTGCTTACCTCCCTCATCTCTTTATTTCAGTTTTTTACTTTAACTCTTTTTTTTTAGGTCAAGATGACTTCTAGTCTGGTCAGTCTGACAAGCATTAACCAAGAAGCTTGGAAGGAGGTCGGTTCCCCCGGAAGGCACCCCCAGGGGACAAAGGTGGATGAGGGAGGAGAAGACTTGGTAGCTGGTTGACCAAGGAAGGCGACGGCTGGAGGCCCGCAGCAGCCTGGGGCTTGCCTGAATCGGTCACCGCTCATAACAACTGGAGCGTGGACTGAATTTGGGAAATGGCACCAATGTAGCGGCACCTACTGGCGCCGGTAGGTAGTCGAACCCTGCGGGCGATTACCTGGGTCATGTGACTGTGGGAGGGGTTTTGTTTTTGCGCGTTTTCTGGGCTAGCCTCATTCATTACTTCAACCACCGTCGTGGTAACATCATTTTGTATTAGCTGTCGTTTGATTCTTGTTGTTTTCACTACTTTGATAATAAAGCTCGCTTGTGAAAACGACTGAAGTCTCGACTCGCTAAACCAAATTAGTTTAGTTTAGTTTAGTTTAGAGATACAGCGCGGAAACAGGCCCTTGGGCTCACTGGGTCCGTGCCGACCAGCGATCCCCACATGTTAACACACACTATGAACAATTTTGACATGTACCAAGCCAATTTTACTACATCCTTGCACGTGATTTAAGTGTGGGAGGAAACCGAAGATCTTGGAGAAAACCCACACGGTCATGGGAAGAACATACAAACTCCGTACAGACAGTACCCAGATCGAACCCAGGTCTCTGGCTCTCCAAGTGCTGTAAGGCAGCAACTCTACCGCTGAGCTACCGTGGCCGCTCAATACATGGCACCTCTTACATAGAAACATAGAAAAATAGGTGCAGGAGTAGGCCATTCGGCCCTTCGAGTCAGCACTGCCATTCAATATGATGATGGCTGACAGTGATTGTGACATGCAGGCTCAGTAGACTCTGTACAATTACTAAACGGTTGTGGTATGATTCAACTTTACTGGAATGTGTAAGAAAAGTATTCTGCTGTGAATTTGCACTTCATACATGTGACAAAGCACAATTGAATCATTGGGTGTGGAGGTTAACCAGATAAAATCTGGTGACTTTTCAAACACAGATCGTCCCCCCCGTCCCTGCCTCACACTGGGATTTGGGAAGACTACAGAAGAAGAGGAGGAGGAAAGACATTGAATCTTACTGAATAGTGAAAGGCCTGGATATAGCGGATGATGAGAGGATATTTCCACTAGTCAGAGAGCCTAGGACCAGAGGGCACATCCTCAGAATAAAGGCACGTATCTTTAGAAAGGAGATGAAGAGGTCATTTCTTTAGTCAGTGGGTGATAGATTTGTGGAATTCATTGCCATATATAGTTATGGAAGCTAAGTGATTGGGTATATTAAAGTGGAGATTGTCAGATTCTTGATTAGTAAATGTATCAACAGTTATGGAGAGAAGGCAGCAGAATGGGTTGAAAGGGAAAGATAGTTCAGCTATGATTGAATGGTGGAGTGGACTTGATGGGCTGAATGGCCTAAATCTGTTTTTATGACATGAATTTATAAGAGGATGAATACAAGGCAAAGATGATAGATTCTACTTTCCTATAGGGATCAAGTACTGGATGCAGAATTTATAGTACAGCACGAGGCCATGCATCATGATCAAAAATTGACTTCCCAGCTCTGTAGTATATACTGTGGCTCTGTATGATACTGCTTTTCAAGTATTTATCCAAATATTATTCAGATGTGTTAAGGCTTTCTCCCTCCATTATTCGTTCAGTTAGTCAGTTCTAGGCTCAGATGATTGTTGGGATGAATGAACTTTGCTCCAGTTCCCCTCTCATTCATGTACCTACTCCTGTAAATTTCTGTCGCTCGGTTATCAAAATGCTACAAAATGTTTTCTCCACTTAACACCTCCAGCCTTGGTCATGATCTCCACCTATCTCTCCCTCACCTGTCTCAGTTAGCAAGTCCAGGTAGAGAGACATAGAGTTATACAGCATAGAAACAGGCCCTTGGGCCTGACTTGTCCATGCCAGCCAAGTTGTGAGTCTGAGTGAGTCCCATTTGCCTGCGAAGCCCCATTTTTCCCTAGACATTTCCGAACCTTGCACCTGCCTAAATGTCTTTTTACCGTTGCATTTGTCCACCATCCACTGTGAGAAACCCTTGGGTTCCTTTTAAGTTTTGTCCCTCTCATCTTAACCATACACTTCCAATTTTAGATTCCTCTATCATTGGAAAAAGACTATGGCCAGTCACCTTATCTATGCCCTTCATAACTTTATATACCTCTATATTGTCACCCTCAGCCCCTAAAACTCCATAAAAAACCCCACTGCCGATCCATCCTCTCCTGATAATCAAGCCCTCCAGTCCGGGTAACATCCTCATTAATCTTTTATGCATCCTTCCCAGCTTAAGGACATCTTTCCTATGTGGGAGACCAGAGCTGCACAAAATACTACAAGTGCTGTCTCACCAATGACTTGTACAGTTGCAACATGACTTCCCAACTCTTGTGCTCAATGCTCTGACTGTTGAAGTTAAGCGTGCCTGACACCACCCCTGTTTATCAATTTCTCTACTTTTAGAGAACAATGTGTCTGTACCTCCTGTTGTCCCAGTTCTATAACACTCTCCCTTGTCTCACCTCTTCCCCTCACTTCTGTTTGCTAGCTATCTCTCCTCTACTCCATCAGTCTGATGAAGGGTCCTGAATCAAAGTTGCCCATTCCCTTCCATAGATGCTCTCTGATTTTTTTCAGCAAAAAAGACACAAAGGGCTGGAGTAACTCATCAGGTCAGGCACCATTCATGAAGAACATAGATACCGTCTATGATGTTTTTAGTCAATATTCTTCTTCAGCCTCTATATTTTTTTCAAGTTCTTCCAGCAGCTAGTTTTCAGTCAAGATTCCAGCATCTGCAGTCTCATGCGTCTTTGCGATTTAGATAAATAAATCTTGAATTTTAATTCTCTGAAAATCAGAGTTTTGCACACTTCAATTTAACCTTCCCTCAGTCTTTCGTCCAATGAAAACAGCCCCAAACCTAATCAGTCTCTCCTCATAACTTTAATTACTCAGGCCCTCATAAACAATTGACAACCAGTACTTCATATGTTCATAAGTGATGGGTGAAGAACTAGGCCATTCGGCTGATCAACCCTATTCTGCAATTCAATCACGGCTGATCTATCTCTCCCTTCTAACCCCATTCTCCTGCCTTCTCCCCGTAACCTCTGACACTTCCTCTGCAAGTATCAGATCAAAGAAATACAAAGACGTGGTACACAGAAGTGGTACATCGCACAATTCCAAGCAGACCTCTTCTTTGTTCAAGGGCTTTAATTGCAAGTTAGAGTTGCTTCACTGAAATAAATGCAAATATAGCTTCTCATGCTGCCCCAAGTCATTATATGACTGGCCACACTTCTATTTAATAATATTCTTCATCACAAATTGACCATGTAGAAGCTTTTGTAGAACTATTATTTGATAAAATGGATGCACCTCTAAAGCGAGTGAGGAAATGAGCAAGCAAGACAGTGAATAATATTAAACGTCACGCTAAATGGGCAAAACCGATCAGCTGAAAATTGTACATATTGTGTACAAATAAGAGAGCTTGATCCTGTATGAGCAGAGCTAATTGTCAGGCATCAGTGTGTCGTTCTTTTATTATAGATTAGAGAAGAATTAGAACCATTAGTTCCACATGATGTGCTCTTGAGCAGGCCTTGAATACGAGCTGCATCTATGATTCAAGTTGTGAGAGACACAAGATGAACAGTAAGTGAGTACAAGTAACAGGGAGACCGCAATAATATGTGTACATTGGGATAATATGGTATTACAATTCTCAGAGCATCACAATGAGCTTCACAGTCAATATACTTTCAAGGTAATCTTCTCATTACCATAATGCAAAATCTGGCAGTTAATTGCCTACACAGTCCTACAATTATATAATACCATTTTCAATTTATAAATGCGAACCAGAAGATTCAGATTTCTTATTTCAACAGTGTCGTAGGGCCCTTAGCATCCACTTGAAGTCAGGAAGGGGACTGCAGTGTAATATGTCCTTCAATTGTGTCTACTGAGCTTATGCTTTTCCTTCAGACATATGAGGCCTTTGAGCCTATCAAGACTATCCAAAGCAATCCTATCGATCCCATTCCTGTTCCTAATTCATGGCAGCTTATTCTCTATCACATGCTTGTTAATGCCACTCTCATTCTCCTACCCCTCAGAATGGAAGAATGAATGAATGATACTTTATTGTCACAAGTGACAAGTCACAGTAATATTCTTTGTTTTGCATACCCAAGGTATGCAAAGAGTAGCCACATAAAGGGCACCAACAAAGTTACAAAGGTATTCCATTTTACGCAAACCATTTTCAACACATTCCATTTTTAACACCTACACTTGGGCAGCACAGTGGCGCAGTGGTAGAGTTGCTGCCTTACAGCGCCACACACCCGGGTCCTGGGTTCGATCCTGATTACAGGTGCTCCAGAGTTTGTACTTTCTCCCTGTGGCCTGCGTGGGTTTTCTTTGAGATCTTCAGTTTCCTTCCACACTCCAAAGTTGTACAGATATGTAGGTTAATTGGCTTGGTATAATATGTAAATTGTCCCTAGTAGAATAGTGTTAATGTGTTGGGAGCACTGGTCTGTGTGGGCTCGGTGGGCCAAACGGCCTGTTTCCGCGCTGCACCTCCAAATGAAACTAAACTACACTTGGTGACCAATTAACCTAACACTTTGTTGAGCCCGCACGGACAGCACCAGAGGATGGTATCGTTCCTGAGTTGTAGAAGCTGTTGGGCAGGGGCACTACCTACAGCGCCACCCTGCTGCATGGATATTATTCACAAATATAATTATCCCTTGGAACAATGCTGAGCAGAAATTGGCTGGTGCATTTTTGAATAAACTGAAAATGGTGGATCAGGAGATTTTCACCGGGTGTCAAATGCTTGGAACCTCCTGAAGATGTGATAAGCCGTGCTTTCAATGGAAATTTGTTCCCTTTCATTGTCTGCACAAGCTGCCGGACAGCGAGTGTCACGGATCAGGTTTCTGAACTCGTCGCGACAGAGGTGGCTGTGATCCATGCGTGACTGCTCATTGTGCAGCCTGCTCGCCGAGCTCAAAAAATCATGTCGCCTTTGAGAAGAAAGAAGGCAGCGTTTTCATGAATACCAAATTCCATCCTGGAGGCATCTATTCAAATCTATATTTGGGATCGTGTCGGAAAAACTTCAATTAAGGGGGAATCATACGGAAAGTCAGATACCAGCAGCTTTAAGATAACAAATGAAAGGATATAATTGTGCTGTAATTTAAACTGAATATTCATTGCTTGGAATGAGCAGAGGACTTTGAATTAAGCAAAGGAATACACATCATGACTTCAATGTCAAGCACAGTGCACCTTTGAAGTTTCTCTAAGATTTCAACACGTGTCAATTTTTAAATTTTGATTTATTCCATTCAAGAAAATTATAGGCTTGATTTCTGATTGCCAGATGGTTTATTTGTGATTGGAGATCTAAATGATTACATGTTATAGGGTTCCTCGGGAATCAAGTCAAGTCAAGAGAGTTTTGTCATGTGTCCCAGATAGGACAATGAAACTCTTGCTTGCTGTAGCACAAAAGAATATTGTAAGCATAAATACAGATCAGTTCAGAGTGTCTATGTAGCATACACCTTATATATACACATACATAAACAGATAAAGTGCTATAGGCTGTTATAGTTCAGAGTTTGTTTGATGGCAAGTTTAATAGCCTGATGACTGTGGGGAAGGAACTCTTCCTGAACCTGGACGTACCAGATTTCAGGCTCCTGTACCTTCTACCTGATGGCAGTGGAGAGATGAGTGTGTGGCCAGGATGGTGTGGGTCATTGATGATGTTGGCAGCCTTTTTGAGGCAGCGACTGCGATAGATCCCTTTGATGGTGGGGAGGTCAGAGCCGATGATGAACTGGGTGCTCAAGTTACCGAGCCAAGCCACGATGCAACCAGTCAGCATGCTCTCTACTGTGCACCTGTAGAGGTTTGAGATAGTCCTCTTTGACATACCGACTCTCCGTAATCTTCTCAGGAAGAAGAGGCGCTGATGTGCTTTCTTTATAATTGCATCAGTGTGCTGGGACCAGGAAAGATCTTCAGAAATCCTGCATTTGTCCAGCGTGTCCTTCCTCTTTGGCGGGGATAACTGGCAAACTAACAGAGGCACCATGGAGAGAATTCGCAAAGGTTTCCAGTACGTACTCTTAACCTGGCAGGACCACTCAACCACCTGGTAACCACAAACTGAGTCCCCTGAACAGGAAATGAAGCAGCTCCGAAGCAGATGAACATGGGGACAGATGCAAAAATTATAATGTGAGATTCAAACATGTGAATAAAGCTGAGTGTCAGGGGTGAATTGATAGTCATTAACCCGAAGGTGTTCTTGCAACAACTTTGGCAAGTTAATTAAACTCTCTGACGTTATCGCTTTCCCTATCTACTGTCTCCAGTCATTGCTCAAATGAAAAAAAATCTCACAAATTGATGGAACAAAACAGAGTAACCTCTGAGTTAATTGTGATTATTTATAGCAGTTTGAAAAAAGACATGGATGATGATTGAGTCTGGGTAAATAATGTGCCCTCCAAATATGCTGTAGCAACTTGTTAGATGGCACGGTGGCGCAGTGGTAGAGTCGCTGCCTTACAGTGCCAGAGACCAGAGTTTGATCCTGACGACGGGTGCTGTCGGTATGGAGTTTGTACGTTCTCCCCGTGACCACGTGGGGGGGGAAGATTGCAACCTTCACGTGGTCTGCCCTGTTTGGACTAATGCAATCAACTTGACATGCACAAACGGTAGATCAAATAGAACAAGTTGTCCTACAACTTTAGGCTGTGCACGCCACACGAAAGAAGAAGTGACCACGTGGATTTTCCCTGGGTTCTCCGGTTTCCTCCCACACTCCAAAGATGTGCAGGTTTGTAGGTTAATTGGCTTCAGTAAAAAATGTAAATTATTCCTAGTGTGCAGGATAGAACTACTGTATGGGGATCAGTGGTCGGCACGGACTCGGTGGGCCAAAGGGTCAATTTCCACGCTATATCTCTAAATTAAACTAAACTAAATTATCTTTGCCAACAGTACGCTGACTGGATGCAAGGCTGAGGTTCATCCAAGTTGGTTTCTTTGCTTGTAGTTGTATTCTGACTGGTTGGAAGATATCACTGGTACCACAACCATTGGTACGGTGACGTTCCACTGAGGAATAAAGAAGAACAGTACGAATCACATTTAATCATATTAACATTACTCAAACTATTTCAAGCACAGATGACATACTTCAAAGTTTGGTCCCATTTGTTTTGTGGTTGAACACAGCAGACAATTCATGATGTGATGACTGAAAACCCCATCTGATTTTAATCAAAGGAAGAATGTGGATTGAAACGCTGGAGATTAGTAAGATTGAACGAGAACTTACCAGTTCGAAGGTTGATCTTTATTTTATGAGGAGTCGAAGTGAGGGATTTTGTGAAGAGCCCGCCGGCGCGCATGCTCGACATACTTCAAAGTAGCGGCGTGGAATCACAGAAACCAACAATAGAAATGACTTTGCATAGTATGATTGAATTGACTAAGATTACCAGATGAAGGTGATTGAGGGTTGGGCGAGGAGGGCACGAAATCCCTCACTTCGACTCCTCATAAAATAAAGATCAACCTTCGAACTGGTAAGTTCTCGTTCAATCTTACTATTTCATTTCGGAGTCATGTGAGTGACTTCGTGAAGACTTCAAAGCTTCTGTGATTACACGCCCTGGACCACGTCCATGCTGACACACCACTACCAGGGATGGATGGGAGGAACAAACTTGCTCAATAGTTCATACTGCAAAACAAGAGCATATTTATTAATAACAAATCAAAACCCCTCATGCGGGGACATCTCCACGTTCTTGACCTGCATTCAGCACGGCTTCTGCGAACTGTAGAGGAGCAGCAACAGGCTTGTTATAAAAACGCTGGAACACAGCTTCATTCGCCCATCCTGCTGTGGCGAGAATTTGGTCCATGGGCACCTCCATGACCCTCGCCGCTGACGTCGATGCAGCCCTGGTGGAATGAGACTTGAACACATTAATGTCGATACTTGACTTACCCAAGACGACTCGAAGCCACCTGGATATCGTCTGGACTGTCACTCGATGATGAGGTCTCTTATGAGTGACAAGCAGGTATCTCTCCATTCCTCTGATGCGTGCCGTCACTTTGACATAGTGGCGGATATGTGAGACTAAACATAGCCTAGCATCTGCGGGGTATGCCGGGAACTTCAGCTGCAGCCCTGTGCACCCAGGTCTATGCTGCTTTAGTAGCTCGTCAATGAAAAAGACTACTTCTGTAGGGGTAGCTGTCATTCTGTCGACACGCAGTTTGTGTAGTGTCTGTACCCTCTGAGCTGAAGTCAGCGCTAGTAACATCACCAGCTTCATGGTGAGTTGGTCCAGTTGGAGCCCTTCCATGGGAGACCACGTCCTGAGCAGGGTTAATACGTCCCTGACATCCCAGGTGATATTATAGCGTGGTGTAGGCGGATTCATATTGAATATACCCCGCATGAGTCTGGACACTAGCCTGTTGGATCCTACCCCAATCTTGAGGTAGAATGATAGCGCACTTCTGGCGCTGTTGATGGCACTGTAACTTAAGTGTTCATCATGGTGCAACCCCGCGAGGAATTCCAGGACGTCGGTTATTGTCACGTCATCGTACGTGATGCGAGAGCGGCTGCAGTAGGCTTCCCACTTCTTAATATGCGAGCGGTATCTTCGCCTTGTGGACTCTCGACACGACGCCCCGATGGTATCCATGGTCCGAGCCGAGAGGCCGTATTGGACTAACGGCCTGTTCAGAACCTGCAAGCCAACAAATTTAAATAGCCATGGCAGGGATGTGGCTCCCCTGAGACAGGGTGAGTAACCAATTGTGGGCAACCCTTCAAAAGGACCCAAGGTTCGTTGAGCATGTCAAAGACCACCGGATACAAAGGCTGTGTGGGCCAGTCGGGTATAATAAGGATGCCCTTGGCAGCATCTGCCTGAATCTTTCGCAATACCCGACTGATGAGGCAAAACGGAGGGAAGGCATAGAAAAACCAATTCCCCCAGTCCAGCGAAAATGCATCTAGCGCTATTGCCCCAGGATCTGGTTCCCATGAAACGTAGGCTGGTACCTGATGGTTCAACCGTGACGCAAAAAGGTCAATGTCCGGTTTACCAAATTTGGCTGTGACTTTAGAAAAAATCTCAGGATGCAACATCCATTCAATGTTGTCATTAAATTTGCGTGACCTGGTGTCCGCCACAGTATTAAGCTCACCTGGCAAATAGGTAGCTGAAATCCACATGTCTCTTTGAATACACCAGAGCCAAATTGAGTTAGCCAATTTGTCACACGAAACTGACCGGGTACCACCCATATGGTTTAAATATGCCACAGCTGTGGTGTTGCCTATTTGGAGACGGACGTGTGCTCCAACAAGCTTGGAACAATATGCACGAAGTCCGTGGAATGCTGCCAGCAACTCCAAATAGTTAATCCCTTGAGTCAACAACATCGATGCCTCAAGGGTGTCCCATCTACCCCCACAACTAGAGCAATTATCAGTAGCTCCCCAGCCATTGGAGCTTGCATCAGTCTGTAAATATACCACCGGATTAGCCTCCCTGACAGGCTTAAATGAGTTGCTAATGTGACACACCCACCATTGCAACTCAGTTATCGCTTCGGACGGCAGCTGCATAGATCGATCGTAATGACCAGCGTTCCGTTTTAACGCAGTAATTTTAGCTCTTTGCAAATTCTGATAATGCAAAGGTCCATATCGTGCTGCCGGAAACAAAGCCACTAACTTGCCAATTACTGTGGCTGTATGCCGAATCGATGGTATATTGGTGCCAATTAAATCTCTGCACACCTTAGTGACTTCCTCAATTTTGTTAATTGGTATAGTTATCCTCATGCTCATTGAGTTCACCGTGAACCCTAGGTAATTAATTACCTGGGCAGGGCAGAACTTCGATTTCTCTGGATGGACAATGAATCCTAATTGTTGAAATATATTGACAGCAGCTGCAACACCCTGTTCAGCCAATTGCAGGGTGTGGCCCACAATAAAGACATCATCTAAATAGGCCATAACTATATGATGTCGTTGTCTCAAATAAGCCATGATTGGCTTCACCAATTTAGTGAACAATCTAGGGGCTGTAGTAAGCCCATTAGGCAAAGCCTTATACTGCCAAAGTTGCCCCATCCAGATAAATTTCAAAAACCTTCTATCATCTTTCTGGATGGATACTGAATAATATGCATCCCTCAAATCAATGCATGCCATAAAGCAGCCATGAGAAATCAATGATTTGGCTGTTTCAAACGTATCCATTTTAAAATGAGTATATGTTACAAACGTATTCAAACGGGTTAGATCAATAATGACACGACAGCCTCCATCCTTCTTAGGTCTAGTAAATATGTTCGAAACAAATTCAATTGGCTCATGCACTGTTTTCTCAATCACACCCTTCTGTTCCAAACTTAAAATTTCCTTGTAACCTGCTGCCTGTTCTGCAGCAGACAATTTGAACGTACGACCAGGCATGTGCTGGGATGGAGGAATGTCACCATTAACAAACTCAATTGTATGCCCCCGAATATTCCGCAACACATACTCATCACCAGTAAAATTACCCCATGCATCCAAAAACAACCGTAAACGACCACCAACATGGGAAGTTAAACAGAGAGAAAAAAGAGAACCAGACCCCCTCACCTCCGTGGTTACCGGCGGTCCTTGACACGTGTGGGTGGCCGTGGAGGTGCTGGGTTGGCTTGAGGGCGCGGCGTCTTCGATTTCCACAAAGGTCTCTGCCGACCCTGTCCTAAAAAAGACCCTTGGTGCTGGTTCTGGTGCTGTTGTCGTTGTGGAGCTAGAGGGCGAGTCCTCGTCGAGGCACCGGCCGACCCTCGTGAGCGAATGTATGGAGCTTTTGAGCCTGACGGTGTGGGGGCACTCTGAGAGCGCATGATCCCCACCGTTTTGGCTTGTTCGTCAAGCTCTTTGACTCTCTTCGAGAGGTCCTCACCAAAGAGCTGACGGGGCGGCGGCGGCGGCGGTGGTTTGCACAATCCTGCAAACTTCGGGTTGAGTGCTGGGCGGATGCTGTTTTTGCGAAACCCGTTGATTTCGTGCTGGGTCGCGCACAATAAGGCCAGAGCATCTTCCTGGTCCAAATTCAGTTCGTCCCCGTCCACCGACCGCGCAAAGGCGGTAATACCGGCCGTGAGGAGTTTCAGGATCCGCTGCAATTTTAGCTCCTGTTGACGGATAGCCGCACTGATGTTGCCCCATATTGGCGTATTGACCACAGGCCAATAGCAGGAACCTCCTCCTCCTGCTGCTCCAGGCTGATAGTAGATGTTGGTGAAGACGCCCTGTGCCTGTTGCTGCCCTGCTGTTGTTGACGTTGAAGCAGGAGCTCCAGCAGCCGCTCCATACGGTCAATACGCCCTTCACCCTGAACACTCAGGTGGTCGGAGTCCTCCGGCTCTGAAAAGAAAACCGGGCTCCTGTCATCGGCCCGCACCTCGTCGAGGCCCTGCCGGTGCCGGTAACTGCGCGAATTCCTGCGCGGGCGTGTTCAATCGCCTCTGTTTAGCGAGAGCTGAAGCCGCTGCCACTAAGGGCACTTGCGGCGAGGTGTCGGCACCAGCCGAAGCATGGCTGCCTGGGGCCCGCGCAGTCTTGCCGGCTGCCCACATCGTGGACGTTGCCGACGCATGGTCTCGCCCACCCATCCATGGGGGGCTCGGCGACCGTGACGAGACCCGACTCGACCGACCCGTCCCGGCGTCGAGAGTCGGGGTGTGCTGGCTGGACCTCACAGCCGCCCCGGGTCTCGCCCTGGAACCTGACCGCTCCTCCGCGATAGGCAATGCCTTAGCCCTAACAGGGTTAGGCTTCTGGGCTCCTGCCCTCCCCCTTCTCGGAGGGCTGAGTGGAACAGACCGTGCAACGGCACGTGCCCTGCTCGAGGTCGCCAGCGAGCCCGCTGACGACCTGACTGCCATGGCAGGGTCCCCCTGCTCTGGCGGCACACCACACTCCTCCTCGTCGAACTCCTCCGAGCTGTGGTGTGCTGGCGGACCTGGACCTGTAATCACAGGGCTTACCCACATCTCCGCCTGAGTCCCGGCCTGCGCTGCAGGTATTGCCGATGGTAAAGGCCCTGGAACTGTTGACCGGCGAACTCGTCCTGACGTCCTCCGGCCCTTCGAACTCCCATCCATGTCCTTGCTGCAAGACATAATCAGACAACAAGGACCACCAACTAAAGGTAGAATACTCACCTCCGTGGCCCCTTATGAAGGGCTGGCGAGGAGCGCGCTCCACCGCCAGCCGTCGCAGCAACACGTTACGATGATATGTCGAGCATGCGCGCCGGCGGGCTCTTCACGAAGTCACTCACGTGACTCCGAAATGAAATTGACTTTCAACTCCAACTGGAGGTCCATTTTTGAAACTGTCCTAACTTTATTCTTCTGAAATGATCTAAGCTCATGCACTCAGACACAGAGCATCAAGTAAGCACAACTGTTTATTACTACAGTATTCTTCCTTCAATGCATGGATTTTAAACATTAATATATTAAAATTAATACAATAAAATCAATTGTGCAAATGAAAAGATGTCTGAATCATTCAGTTTTATTTATAGATGTATTGGCTCGCTTCCAGATCCAATCACCGTCTCTATAACTTTTCACAGGGATGGGCCACTACCCCCTACCCTTCTCCCCTCCCCTCTCTCCCCCGCCCTTCCCATCCCCACTCTTCCTCCTTTCTTCCCGTTCTACTCTTCTCCCCCATCTCCACTCCTCCCTCCCCTCACATCCCCTTCTCCCCCGCTCTCTCCCTTCTCCCCCGCTCCCTCCCTTCTCCCATTCTCCAACCCCCCTCCCCCCCACTTTCCCCAACGCCCCCCATTTTGTGGACCCAGTCTGTGACAGCTAGATCCCACTAATAGTACTGAACAAAGGTCACATAGTAACATTGACAATGGGATAAAAGCAGACTTAGGGAACAACAGGGAGGGGGGAAGAGAGGGGGTGGAGGGGAGAGGGGAGTTCAGTCTACACTCTGAATCCATCCCTGTGAAAAGGTATAGAGATGGTGAATGGATCTGTAAGCGGACCAAACATCTATAAATAAAGCTGAAAGACTCAGACATCTTTTCATTGGCACAATTGATTTTATTGTATTAATTTTAATATATCAATGTTTAAAATCCATGCATTGAAGGAAGAATATTTTAAAGCCCATCTGTGGTCCCTAACCCTAACCCTAACTAGGCGTCACCCGCAGGACAGCGTACGTCAGCGTGTATGTCGTGCAACTTGACGGTTTTATGGGCATCTGTCACTGATGCTCCGCAGTCGCCGAAAAAAATGGCAAAGTGGGACAGATCCTTTAGGGAATCGAGGACCAGAGGACATGGGTTCAAGGTGAAGGGGAAAATATTTAATAGGAATCTGAGGGGTAACGTTTTCACACAAAGGGTAGTGGGTGTATGGACCAAGCTGCCAGGGGAGGTAGTTGAGGCTGGGATTGTCCCAATGTTTAAGATACAGTTAGACAGGTACATGGACAGGACAAGTATGGAGGGATATGGATCAAACGCAGGCAGGTGGGACTAGTATAGTTGGGACATGTTGGCCGGTGTGGGCAAGTTGGGCCAAAGAGTCTGTCTCCACATGGTATCACTCGATGACTCTATAACTCCATATGATTAACCCTTAAATAGTTATCCGTGTGACAACGTTTCCACCATCCTTCAAGTAGTTGTCACCGTATAGTTATTACACATGCATGTTCCTCTCATTTCAAATGCCAATATTGTTTTGGCACCCAGAAATAGTACTTGTAAAATTATTGCCAGGAGAATTTCCCTGATCGTTTGGTACTTAGAGGCACAGTTAGACTAAGTCTTGTTGTAATATTTTGACCAAAAGTTACCAACACTGTAACTTTTCCTGAACACTCTCAGGTATGTAATGCATACTTACTTAATACGATACAAATGGTGGTAATTCAGCCCACCAGGTGTATGCTGGCACTCAACAGATCACTCCCATTACTCCCATTTCCCTGTGAACATTAATTCCTCCCCGCCCATTGCCCTGACGCCTACCGAGGGGTGACTTACATGGCCGTATTGACTCATCAGCAACTGTTTAGGGTGTGGGAAGAGCCAAAGCACGGAAGAAACCCATATGGTCAGAGGAGGAATGCGCAAATTGCCAAAGGCTTGGAGTGAAGTTGTGAAGTTATGGTTCTCTGTCCTCTGCCAGTTTTTTTACCAAATGTTTAAAGATAACATTAAACAGGAGAGTAGATAAGCTGGAGCCGCTGAAGTTAGAAATATAAATCTTCATCAATCACCCCAAACACTCCCCGTCTCCCTGAAGACTCATTCCAGCTGCTGAATAGTTATCTGCTGGGATCCAAGAAGTTGTCAATGCCCTTTCAATAAGTTTATTAGTGCCCATCTGTTCCCAGTCAATGCTGTATAAAACACGACAGAGACACATAGTTTTCCAGAGTTAGACTTGCGTCTGCTATTACTTTATTCTCTGGCCGCAGGAGATCATGTGCATACTTAACCTACACCAGACCTTCAGTAATTGCAGCATTTTATTTTCATTAAGATTTAATTTTTTGCTTCGGTTGTGTGGTAAATGGGCGTGAAAATTTTAAGTGACTGAATTGCCCCAGTGGGAAATTAACAATGAATATTCTTAATTTCAAAACCGAAGTACAGATTGCTCCAAGGTTAGTGATATAGTCAGGTTGCAGTGCGATAATATTATGGTATTGCTATGTCGGCCAAATGCACATGATGTGCAGAAATCACAGCACATTTAAAGTATCCCCAATTACTCCACATCAGTTAAAGATTGTTTCTATTTTTTAGTTTAGTTTAGTTTAGAGATGCAGTGCGGAAACAGGACCTGTGGTCCACCGAGTCCGCACCGACCAGCGATCCCCGCACATTAACAATACCCTACACACCCTAGGGACAATTTACATCAAGCCAATTAACCTACAAGCCTGTATGTCTTCGAAGTGCGGGAGGAAACCGAAGATCTCGGAGAAAGTCCACACAGGTCACGGGGAGAACGTGCAAACTCCGTACAGACAAACACCCATAGTCATGATTGAACCCGGGTCTCTGCCGCTGTAAGGCGGTAAGGTTGTAAGGCATAGTAGAATTAGGCCATTCAGCCCATCAAGCCTACTCCACCATTCAATCATGAGTGATCTATCTCCCCCTCCTAACCCAATTCTCCTGTCTTCTCCCCATAACTTCCGGCAACTGTACTAATCAAGAATCTATCTATTTCTGCCTTAAAAATATCCACTGACGTGGCCTCCATATATTCACCTCCCTCTGACAAAATTAATTTATCCTCTTCTCCTTCCTAAAAGAATGTCCTATAATTCTGAGGCTATAACCTCTAGTCCTAAACTATCCCACTAGTGCAAACGTCCTCTCCACATCCACTCTATCCAAGCCTTTAAATATTCTGTATGTTTCAATTAGGTCCCCTAAACTCCAGCGAGTATAGGCCCAGTGCCGACAAACGCTCATCATAATTTGACCTACTCATTCCTCGGATCATTCTTGCAAAAAAACCTCCTCTGGACCCTGTCCAGAGCCAGCACATCCTTCTTCCGATATGGTGCCCAAAATTGCTCACAATATTCCAAATACAGGCTTACCAGTGCCTTATAGAACCTCAACATGACAATCCTGTTTTTGTATACAAACCCACTTGAAGTAAATGCTAGCATTGAGTTTGCTTTCTTTACTACCGATTTGACTTGTGGATAAACCTTTGGGAATCCTGCACCAGCACTCCCAAGTCCCTGTGCACCTCTGATTTCTGGATTCTCTTCCCATTTAGAAAATAGTCTGGGCCTTTATTCCAACTACCAAAATGCACGACTCCACACTTTTACACTATATTCCATTTGCCACTTCTCTGCCCACTCTCCCAACCTGTCCAAGTCCTTTTGCTGAGTCTTTGCTTTCTGTACACTACCTGCCCCACCACCTATTTTCATGTCATCCGCAAACTATGCCCCAGAGCCTTCAATCCCCTGGTCCAAATCATTAATATACAATGTGAAGAGTAGCGGCCCCAGCACCAACCCTTGCGGAACTCCACTAGTCACTGGCAGCCCACCAGGAAAAGCTCTACCACTATGCCGCCGTGCCATGTATTCTAATAATGAAAAGAAGGACTACCACTTTTACAACTGTAGACAAAAATGCTGAAGAAACTCAACGGGTGAGGCAGCATTCATGGAGCGAAGGAATAGGTGACGTTTCGAGTCAAGACCCTTGTTCAGACCATTTATACAGCACCTTTCATTAATCTAGTAAATCACAAAGCACAGAATCTGCAATCAACAGAAAGGCATTGGCACCCATCCTAACATTCAAGATAACTATTTACTTACCTCAGGCAAACTTCAAGCGGAAACCTGTAGGGAAACTGACTTGATTCCTTCTGTGCAATTGGTAGGGCTTCTTTACTCACTAAAGCACTCCTACTTTCCAATCTGATTACTTTGGATTTTTCTTGCACCTCTGTCCCCTCTAAAACTGGATATTATCACTTTTTAACCAATTTTCCCCATTTCCATGAAAGGTGACATCAATGTTCTCAAAGAAGATATTGTCTGGAATGTAGGGCTGGTGAAGATTATGTAGCTAGATAGTTAAGGATGCAGAATATTGCAAATGAGAAATCATTATGTCAAGTATTGGGAAGCGGTGGAAATAATCAAAGGCAAGTTGATGGCAGAAGTACAAATGTGAAACAAGATTTTGTCAATAAATCCTTTAACCTAGGACAAAGGGAATCTTCTGCTGGAAGGTGCAGAACCATATTCAGACTCTACTGTGGCGCTGTTAACACACATTGCCTAGGCTCATACATGCAGATGAGGGGATAATGGTGCAGAGCTCTTTCAGGACAGCAGCAAACTCACAAAGAAGTGGAAAGGGTAGTTGATATCGCTGCAACGTATTGATAAATGTGTGATTTATCAAAGGCAAGAATACGACTCAGGTACATCCATTTCAATATGTAATTCGCCAGATTTCGAATTAATTTTCGCATTACATCTTAGCATTCACACAGATGAGCAGCCATGAATGTTTTATTGGATGTGAATTGAATCATAGGTTCACAAAGATGTAGAATAGAATGTACAGTACATTCACTGAGTGTTGTACTCAGTGAATTCTCTTTTCCAGGTCCAGAGAAAGGATCTTAAGATGATACACATGACAAAGATCTTTCACCATTTCTTAAACTCTTTCATCTATAATAATCTCCAGTCCCCACGCAGAATAAATTGATCTGTTCCATTTTAATTGATTGCATGGTTTTTATTTATTCCAAGTGTTGATTATATTTCACTAAAGATGAGCAGGCCCTTACATAACCACTTTTAACCAAAGGTGCCTTCCTTAATTGCCCTTTCATTAGTTTGAAACATTGGAATCGAGTTCTCCAGTTTGTGATTGTAAAATGATCAGCTTCAAGATGAGATGAAAAGGCATTTCTTCAAACAGCATGCTGTGGAGGCTCAGTTGCTGAGTGCGTTTAAGATCAATAGATTTTTAGGTATTAAGTGAATAAGGGAAGATAGATACAAAATGCTGGAGTAACTCAGCGGGGCAGGCAGCATCTCTGGAGAGAAGGAATGAGAGAAGGAGGCTGCCGGTCCCGCTGAGTTACTCCAGCATTTTGTGTCTATATTCGGTGTAAACCAGCATCAGCAGTTCTTTCCTACACAAATGAATAAGGGATATGGGGTTTAGATCAGCAACATTGCACTGATAAAAAAAACATCTACCATGATTTTATTCAATGGCATAGTGTGAGGGGCTGAATGGTTTACCCTTGGTTTAGATTAGCAACATTGCACTGATAAAAAAAACATCCACCATGATTTTATTCAATGGCATAGTGTGAGGGGCTGAATGGTTTACCCTTGCTTCTATGTTTTCAGGACTGACAGGAATTTTTGGTAAAAAGATAGGCCTAATGGTCCTGTCCCACTAAGGTGATTTTTTAGGCAACTACAGGTGACTAGTTTGTCGCCACATGTTCGCCGGTGGTCGCCGGGAGTAGTCTCTTCAGTCGCGCAAAAAAGTCGTAGCGTCTTTCTGGTCGGCGCTGTCGTAAGTTGTCACCAGGATGATGCAGGTTGTCGCCAGTTTTTCGGCGACCTTCTACGATTATGACAGTTGCTGGCAGTTGCCAAAAAAAATCGGCAAGTGGGAGAGGCCCATTAGTGTCATTTAGTACAAGGACAGGCAGGCTTCAAGCAGTAAATTAACTTTCCCAGCAACCTATCTGCTCCAGCTGCCTTGTATATTGAGTGGTCCAAATACTCATTAGAGGATAAAATAGACAGATTACTAAGGATCCACTGTTGGGACTGCACAGCATTGCAGACCTCCCTGGTGGAATAAAACTGGGTGAAAAAGGTCTTACCTTCCACTACCTGCAACCTCCGGCAACCACCTTCAACTAGCATCGCAACCGGCTTCAACTAAAAAATTACCGATTTTTAAAACGGCAACCTATTTTTAGTCGCGGTCGGTTTTGAATTTTTTGAAAAAATCGTCGGAACATAGAAGAAGCGGAAACTACTTTCGACCATTAGGGAGACTGACAAAAACCTCCAGGAACCTCCGGGAACCGCACGGAAACCTTGGGTGGGGCGCAAAGTCTCCAGAGGTTTCCGTTCAGGTTTCCTTAGTGGGACAGGGGCATAACTCTCCCATAATAACAAATGAAAAAGACTTTGAGGAAAAAAACAGAAATTATTAACAGAGATGGAGTATATAATATGGTAACTACAGAGGAAGAAACATTTAAAGCAGAATTAAAAAAAATAATGGAAAGGAAATAAAATTGTGGAATGAAGATAAGAAACAGCAGGAGCAATGCAAGATCCTGAGAAATAAGAGCTTACAGTAGGTGTCAATAGAACAGTAAAAAATGTTAACTGTTGACTCTGGGGAACAATCTGTTGGCGACTCAAGGTTATGTGCACAAGGAGAGAATAGATATAATCAGATTAAGAGAGACAAGTATAAAGCCCGAGGATGAACATGACATTAATATAGGCAATATCAAATGCTTCAAAGAGACAGTATTGAGGTTGGCTGCTAATAAAAGAGAAGTGCACAGAAATAAAAAGAACTGATGTAAACTTACACAATAGTCATAGTTAAAGAGTAACAGAGTGATACAGCGGGGGATCAGGCCCTTCAGCCCAACTTGCCCACACCGGCCAACATGTCCCAGCTACACCAGTCCAGTCCCACCTGCCCGTGTTTGGCCCTCCAAACCTGTCCTATCCATGTACTTGTCTAACTGTTTCATAAACGTTGATTTAGTCCCAGTCTCAATTACCTCATCTGGCAGCTTGTTCCATAACCCACCACCCTTTGTGTGAAAAAGTTACCCCTCAGATTCCTATTAAATCATTTCCCCTTCAACTTAAACCACCAGGATGTTCTCTGGGCCTCATTGCACCTACTCTGGGCAAGAGACTCCGTGCATCAACCCAATCTATTACTCTCATGATTTTATACACTTCTATAAGATCACCCATCATCCTCCTGTGCTCCAAGGAATAGAATCCCAGCCTAAACCTTACCCTGTAGCTCAGACCCTCCAGTCCTGGCAACATCCTCATAAATATTCTCTGTACTATTTCCAGCTTGAATGAGAGGAGTGATTCTGTTTGGGTGGAATTTTTGAAAGAGGTCCCAGTAAAATATAGAGCATTATATTAATTATGAAGTGTCCTAATCATTTAAGAGGTAGAAGGATGAATAGGGAATTTTGAAACCAAATAAGTAGTTAAGAGGATGCAATCTACTCTATCTGAAGTGGCATAGACAATTCTCAATTCCTTAGGTGCATTTTGCCATGAAAAGAATTGGGTGGCACAATGGCACATCGGGTAAATTGCTGCTTCACGGTACCAATGACTAGGGTTGAATTCTGACTGTATGCTGTGCAGTATTTGTATGTTTCATGTGTGATGGTGTGGCTTTTCTCCAGGTGCTCTGTGGTTTCATCTCACATCCCAACAGCATGCGTGTTGGCAAGTTAACTGGCCACTGTAAGTTGCCCCAGAGTGTGCGGATGAGTTGAGGGTTGAGAATTAAGGGAGGAGTTAATGGGATTGTGGGAGAATAGAATGGGCCAGAATGGGACTTCTGTAAAGATTAATGTTTGTTGATCGGCTTTGATTAGGTGGGCAGAAGGGTTTGTTTGTCTATTGTACCTCTCTGACTTTAAGGAACTGGTTAGAGAAGTGATGGTGTGTGATAGTGAAGGAGAAACAAGGAATTACAGATGCTGGTTTACCAAGAAAATACACAAAACGCTGGAATAACTCGGTGGGTCAGGCAGAATCCCTGGAGAACGGATAGGTGACATTTCAGGTTCGGACCCTTCTACAATCCAACTCAAAACATCATCCATCCTAGTTCTCAAGGGATGTTGTCCGACCCGCTGAGTTACTCCAGTCCAATTTTAGAAGATTTGTACCATCACCTCAAGTCATAAACCATGTCAAAGTAAAACAATTTGGCTTGCTTATGAATTAATACTTGATGGCTTCCCAAATCCAACATTGCTGTGAATACGTCTCCAGACTGCACGGTTACAAAACAAATCAAAGATGATAGCACGACACTCAGTGGCTCTTAGTGAATAGCCACGGTTTGTATTTTGTAAATTATTTAATACTATGAGAAACGAGCACTGTGGGAAATAGTAAACCCCAGAAAGTCCCTGTACTTTATTACAAGGTTAACTAATCAATCATTGAGAGAGATAAACTAATTGATCACAGATAATACATACAGATAGATTGTGTCGGGGCAATAAATATAAATGGAAATAGATGGTGGAAATAAAAAGAACGGAATGATAGATAATTCATTCTACAAGGGCCCTGAAGAAATATTGATGATAAGGTTCCCTTTCAAAGCACCCCAGGGAATTTCACATCTTTCAGCATAGAATTTGTTCCCAGCACCAGTCCAAAAGAAACAGCATGGCAAAGTTGATAATCCATTTAAAGATTGAGTAAGCCAATTTTGCTCACATTTCCAGCGCTGATCACACCTATCATACATAAACAAAATTGCTGGAGAAACTCAGTGGGTGAGGCAGCATCTATGGAGCGAAGGAATATGTGACGTTTTGGGTTGAGACCCTTCTTCAGACTGATCCTATCACACCCTCATTTCAAAGAGAGATTTTATTATTCACTCACATATTTTCACTGGGACCAAATTCACCTCACTGATATCTAACAAGGGTCATTGCCCAGATTTTGTATCAGCACGATTTACAAGCTCACCGATCTGCAAGTGGCTCTCCACTCACAGAAGAGTTTGTAATCATGCTGAACATTCTGTGAACATTATTTTAAAATGGTGATAACATTAAACCTGTATTCACAACCTGCCAGCTGCTCACTACGACACACAGCTTAATCTGCACACTGCTCACTCTCAGTACTGGCTGGACAAAAAAAAGCTTCAGTGACTCAGCGGGTCAGGCAGCATCTCAGGAGAAAAGAGAGGAGGAAGGAGAAGGGCCTCGACCTTCTCCTACTCTCCAGAGATGCTGCCTGGCCTGCTGAGTCACTCCAGCATTTTGTGTCTATCTTTGGTGTAAAGCAGCAACACTGGCCTGTCCTTCACACTCTGTGGTGCAAGCAAAGCTGGTTAACAATGTGCATTTGTCTTTACCTGGCACTTCATGATTGACAGGGGCAGCACAGACACTGGCAGAGGTGGGTATACAAGGACAGTGCATCCAACGCCTTACCCACCCAGAGAGTCCACTCTTCCCTTCCCCTCACAGAATAACAATGCTGACACAGCCTTTGCTTCCACAAGTCCTCACCCTCATCTATCACCCCTTCAATGTTCAAGTCCAAACTCACATGTACCACACAGCTGGTCAAGATCAACCTTACCCTCAACTTCCATCTTCCCCACATCTGCAGGTGTATATGATAGCTTTCTGCTCATTACTGCATTATGGAGATTATTAATTTAGTCTACTGCTCAATATGAGACTTTGTTCACTTCTCTTGCAGTTCACAGGAATAACCATACCAAGCAAAGGCATTTGATGCCAATGCAGACTTCCCCGAAGTACTGGCATTTTTAGACTGGTCTCAAGTTCTTACAGAGTCCTCCTTGATAATTTTCTAACAGGACCAGCTAGCTGTGTCCCTCCTTAAATAAAGGAAATAAAGGAAATAAAGGCAAGGATAGTGTTGCCTATTAGCCTCTCTAGGGCCCTTCTTGGAAGCATCTTCACTGACCAAGGAGAACCTATAGAGTCATACTATATGGAAACAGGCCCTTCGGCCCAACTTACCCACACCAACCAACATGTCCCAGCTACACTAGTCCCACCTGCCTGCATATGGCCCATATCCCTCTAAACCTGTCCTATCCACTTCTACAACTATTTACATGCAATGGGCATTCTCTAATATCTCAACAAAAAAAATGTTGGTGAATCTGTGTGCCTTGTGCCTTTAAATCTGATAATCTCTCAGCTGATATATGTGTTAGCAGCTGTGAAAGTTTAATAGGCCTTTTCAGTAAAATCCCTTTATTATAGAACAGCATGGTGTTATGTCAAGGTATCTAATGTCAAGGTGCGTTTATGAGGTATCCTGCTGAATCTTGCAATTTTGATAGAGCATTTTGGAACAAAATGTTGAGGGGAAAATGCTTCAACAACCTTCAATATCTTAAAGTTGAGAAAATGGTGCAGATTAATTCAAGGTCCCTCTTTGGCTCCACTATTTCCACGCACTATTTCCCCGGGTCAGTCGGCATTACAAAGCACTTTTGATTTTTAAAAGGTTCAAGGCCTGTATTTAAAAAAAAGACAAGATTGGGTTGACTATTACACTGCAAATCAACAGAAGCAATCAAGCCACATGTTGGGAATTGACTGGCATTGCTAAATTCCAAATGAACACGTATTGCAGTATGAAATGCATTCAGGAATTTCATTTTTAAACTGTTAAAGTCAATTCAAGATAGAAATTTATAAAATCTTATTAAACACCATTTTTGTGCCCACTCTCCCAACCACCTCAGTTTCTAATCCCAAAACTGTATAAATGTTGGCTTCAAATGTACCAAACTTAAGTCAAGAATCGGGAGTATTTTGTTGTCATATGTACTGAAATGGAACAATGGAATTCTTACATATAGTAGCACAACAGGTTTGTAAACACAGTACTCAATAGATAATATAATAAACAAGCATTAACAAAAAAAAGTTCAATAAATAATTAAAAAAAAACAATTTGTGCACAAAACAAAACAAAGCTTGAGTCCTTAGTGCATTCAAGATGGTCCATAGTTTGGAGTTTGGTTGGAGTTCATAGCGTTTAATAGCCTAATGTTTGTTGGGGAGAGGCTCTTCCTGAACCTGGATGTTACAGTTTTCTCTGTACCCTCTTCCCAATGGCAGGTGTGAAATGAAAGGGTGGTTAGGGTCCTTGATGATGTGCTGGCTGTCATTTGAAGGCAGTGCCTTGGGGACGTCAATATCTGTGATGGACTGGCAGTGTTGATCACTTTTTGTAATCTCCTTCGTTCGTGGGCATTCAGGTTGCCAAGTCATGCCTTGATGCAACCTGGCAGTATGCTTTCTACCGTATTAATGTAGACATTCAAGAGAATATTTACCAAATCTCCTCAATCTTCTAAGGAATTAGTGGCATTGATGGAATTTCTTTATGATTGCATCAATGTGCTGGGTCCAGGACAGATTTTTTGAGATATGCACACCTATAAACTTTGATGTTGACTCTCTCCACCACTAATCCATCAATGTAGGTAGGTTTGTCGATCCTCACCATTCCTCTTCGAAAGTCAACAATTAGTTTCTTGCTTTTACTGTGATTTGGAGCAAGGTTGTTGTACTGGCACCATTCAGTCAGACGATTCATCTGCCCTTATACTTTGACTTATCATAATCCGTAATTCGTCCAACAATGGTGGTGTCATTAGCGAATTTAAAGATGGAATTGGAACTGTGTCTGGTTATATATACCGTTATATGCATAAAGTGATTAGAGCAGGGGGCTGAGCACATACTCTTGAGGCAGCCCTGTGCTGATGGTTACTGAGGAGGAAATGTTGGTGTTAATCCATACCAATCATGTTCTATTGATGGGGAAGTCAAGGATTCAATTGCAAAGGGATGGTTTCCTGAAGATAGACACAAAATGCTGGAGTGACTCAGCGGGTCAGGCAGCATCTCTGGAGAATAGGAATAACATGATTGGAGGGGATTATAGTGATGAATGCTGACCTGTGGTCTATTATGGACAATAGCCTGATGTTTATTGTCCAAGTGGTCTAATGCAAAGTTAAGAGCCAGGGAGATTGCATCCTCCGTTGATCTATTATGGCAGTAGGCAAATTGTAGTGGGCCCAAGTTCATGCTGGGGTAGGAGTTGATATTGGCCATAACAAACATCTCAAAGCACTTCAACACCACAAACATTAGTGCCACCAGTCAGCAGTTATTGAGGCATGTCAACTTACTTTGCTTGGACACTGGCATTTTTAATTCCCTTTTTACAGCAGGTGAGAACCTCAGACCTCAGTAATGAGAGGTTGAAGATGTCCGCAAAAACTCCAGCTTAAAGTTGTCCACAAAAAGTCTGTGCGGATTTGGAGAATGCGACCAGTATACCATCAGGTCCAGGCATGGTCGCCCTTGGAAGTGCAGTGGATAATTTGTACATCCCTGTTTTGTACAATTTTATACAACTTTTATACAATGTTATCCTTCTAGACAATACCTAACTTGTTCCATGCAACGTTATTCTTTATATTTGTTAACATTTTAAAATAAGTCAGACACAGTGGGAGAGGGCAGGTTAACCTAAGAATCTTTATACTTTCTTTGTTCACCTTTCATAACATTTCTGCACCTCTATGATCTTTACAGCATTTTTTAACATGGAGCCACTGTTTTAATAACCTGACCTCCTTTTTTTCTCCAGCTCTTTGGCCCATTCTGTACTCAATTTTCCAGGGTGGAAATGTTTTGTTTAGTTTATTTTATTTTAGAGATGCAGCGCGGAAACAGGCCCTTCAACCCATCGAGTCAGCACCGACCAGTGACCCCCACACTCTAACACTAGCCCACACACACTCTGGACAATTCACAATAATACCAAGCCAATTAAAAGCCTACAAATGTGTATGTCTTTGGAATGTGGGAAGAAACCGGAGCACCCGGAGAAAATCCACGCAGGTCACGGGGAGAACGTACAGATTCCATACAGAAAGCACCCATGGTCAGGATCAAACATCGGTCTCTGGTACTGTAAGGCAGAGCCTCTACCTCTGTGCTACCGTGCTGCCCAATGTGATAGAGCAGAGGGGCACAGAGTAGTGGGTGCCTGGAATCTGCAGTCAGCGATGGTGGTGGAGGCAGATACAATAGTGGATTTGAGAGGTTTTCAATATGGATATGCATGAAATGGTGGGATATGGATTAATTGCAGGCAGATTTGATTAGTTTAATTCGCATTATGTTCGGCATAGATATTGAGGGCATTTGAGTGGATTCCTATGCTAGGTTGTTCTATGTTCAGAAAAATCATGCACAGATGCTGTGTATAAAGGATTTGAGCATCTGGATGCACAGTCAAAAGGGCTGGCGTTCTTAACAAGGAAAATCACACCTTGCTATGCTGTGAGGCTTTAACATTCACCTGGTCTTGAAATAGGAATGGATGCACGTGAGAGTACTCCCCAATGTGACACAGAGAAATGAAATTAAATAGGATCATATAGAGTCATAGAGTTATACAGTGTGAAAACAAGTCCTTTGGCCCGACTTGCCCACACCAACATCTACACTAGTCGCACCTGCCTGTGTTTCATAAGATCATGTGATAATAGAATTAGTCTATTCGGCCCATCAAGTCTACTCCGCCATTCAATCGTGGCTGATCTGTCTCTCCCTCCTAACCCCATTCTCCTGCCTTCTCCCCAAAACCTCTGACACCACAATCTATCTATGTTTGGCCGAATTTGGCCCATATCCCTCTAAACCTGTCTAAATGATTCTTAAATATTTCTTAAACATTAAAGGACACATGATAGCTAGCACAGATTGGATGGGCCGAAGGGTCTGGCCCACCTCAATGAGTTATGACTGTATAACAAAACTTGGGCATCCAAACCTCTCTGTGAAATATATCAAGGGTTGGTTACATTTTGTTTTTTTGCGGCTGCAACTATGGTGGTGTCTGACAGGACGTGCCTGATTTTAAGAGTTTTTCGCAGTGTGACTGACGTCCATTGTTGCTGCTGCAGTTGAGTACACAAAGCCAAGAGTAACCCTGCAGTCTATGTGAAAAAAGGCATCGGGTATCAGGAGTCTTGCGGTGAATCCAGATGATTAGAGACACAAACCACAATGCTGCCAAAGCTATAAATATTACGAACAAAAGTGCTTCACTCAAACCTCCAACGGACACCTCAGGATCACAACGCATCATCTCATCATACAGCAGAGAGAAATTGATATGGCTTTAACCCTGCAGCTAACAAGGTTTCCTGAGGGGGCTTTCACATGGGGAAGAAAAAGAGAAGCTCATCAGCTTTTGTGAAGTGCAATGTACTGTTAGTTCTGAAAGTGCAGTGGCCATGTTACTGGCACTTATTACCTTGTGTGCCAAGCATCAGGAGTGGAGCAGCTTTGCTGCTGACACTGCAGCTTGTGAATCAGCTGGGGTGGGCATAGTACGTGTGTGTTGTCTACAAGACAATGTGTGGATCCCACACATGGAAAAAAGTATGAACAAAGACTTGAGTTTAGTTTAGTTTAGTTTAGAGAAACAGCACGAAAACAGGTCCTTCGGCCCACCAAGTCCACGCCGACCAGTGATCCCCGCACCCTAACACTATCCTACACACACTAGGGACAATTTACAATTATACAAAGCCAATTAACCTACAAGCCTGCATGTCTTTGGAGTTTGGGAGGATGGAAATGAAGAAAATGCAGAAATGCTTGCACTGCACAATGAGCTCCGAATAGTCGAATCAATATTTGTAACATCACAAACGATTCTTATCTTTACTTCCATTTTAGAATGATGCCAAACAATATTAAACACAGGTATTTTTGTTTCATTTTATCTGGAAAATGATTAGAACACAAGTCAGGTTGCTTCTCTTCTGTGTGAACAGGTAGAGGAGATTATATCTGACTGCTAGCCATCAGGCACATCTTCTCTTCTTCCCTCCTTAACTGATAGCTATTCAACTTTATCCAGCACTAACGTCACCTCATCACTGTTTATTGATTTACTTTGGGTTTTTTCCTCTCCTTAACTGATGTACCGCACAATGCACCAAGCTCCTTTGCCCAGTATCTCTATACTAAAAATATATCTGAACAAGTTTGTCAAGTTTTCATAGCCGAAGGTCTGGACCATTGCACCAACATTATACAACAAAAAATAATAAGACAGCCAAAGAGAGACACAAAATATTGGAGTAACTCAGACTGAAGAAGGGTCTCGACCCGAAACGTCCAGTCTGAAGCAGGGTCTTGACCTAAAACATCACCCATTCCTTCAATCCAGAGATGCTGCCTGTCCCGCTGAGTTACTCCAGAATTTTGTGACTTTCTTCGATATAAACCAGCATTCCTTCCTTCACATAATAAGACAGCTACTTCCACAGACTTGGTTTGATTTCATTTTGATTCCCAATTCTGCTCCTATGCTCCATAATAAAACAATTACATTCACCAAGCGTGTCAGGAAAATCTGCCTAATAAAAGCTGCATAATTCAAACATCAGCAGAGAATTAAATTCTCTGTCAGCTCTCGCAGCCCAAACTGAAATTAATTTGAGCCGTTTCTCTTACCCTTTGGCAAACAGTTTAGTATTAAATTGTATTAGATTTGTAGATTCAATCATAAAGGTCAATAGAATGTCTGAAGTGAACCTTCCTGTTCATGTTCTTTAAAAAAAACCTTCTCTCAGACTACAAGTTTTCATCAACTTGATTGTGTTTTTGCATGTGACCTTTTGCATCATTCCAAAACAGCCAAACATAAGGAACAGCTCCTCATCTTCTGGGCACATAGTAGCCTTTAGGTTTCCATATTAAATTCACCAAATTCAGATAACTTACTTATTCTGTCTGTATCTGAACTGTCTACCCCTACTGTAAGGTTATCCGTCTGAAATATTAACTCGGTTTGTACTCTCCACAGACACTACCTGATCTGCTGGGTAATTTTATCATTTTACTTTAGGTTTCTGGTTCAGTAACAACTCTGACCTGAATTTCACAGCTTCAACATATCCCATTTAGATTTTAGACTTCAGAGATACAGTGCGGAAACAGGCTCTTTGGCCCACTAAGTCCACATCAACTGGCGATCACCCTGTACATTAGCACAATTCTGCACACTGGAATCTCACCGAAGCCAATTAAACTACAATCCTTTACGTCTTTGGAGTGTGGGAGGAAATTGGAGCATGTGGATAAAACCCACCTGGTCACAGGGAGAATACACCCGTTGTTAGGATTGAACTTGGGTCTCTGGCGCTATGAGGCAGCAACTCTACCGCTGTGCCAATGCGCCGCCCTTTGTTTTGCCTCTCTACAACTGTCCTCATTAATCTACCAACCAGACAGCTGTAAACCTTGGGATTGCCTGGGCAATTCTGGCCTCAAACAGTCATATTTCCTTTGCCTGTCCAACCCTCTAACACCCTCTCCAAAGTTTTCACTTGGCCAGTGCCAATGAAAGGTCTCATACCTGAAACATTGACTCTGTTTCACTTTTCACTGACACTGCCAGATCTGCTGAGAATTTACAGCATGTTTTTGTTTTTATTTCTTCCTTCCTTCCTTCCAACCATCTTTAGCATCCCCGCTTTCTTCATTCTACTATATTTTGACCTCCCCAGTGCCGAAATATTCTTTCCAATTTTCTTACTCAATCCCTTCTCCACAAGTTCACAAATTATAGGAGTAGAATTGGCCATTCGGCCATCGCCTCCACTCCGCCATTCAATCATGGCTGATCTCTGCCTCCTAATCCCAATTTCCTGCCTTCTCCCCACAACCCATGACGCCCGTTCTAATCAAGAATAGTAAGATTGAACGAGAACTTACCAGTTCGAAGGTTGATCTTTATTTTATGAGGAGTCGAAGTGAGGGATTTCGTGAAGAGCCCGCCGGCGCGCATGCTCGACATACTTCAAAGTAGCGGCGTGGAATCACAGAAACCAACAATAGAAATGACTTCGCATAGTAAGATTGAAGTGACTAAGATTACCAGATGAAGGTGATTGAGGGTTGGGCGAGGAGGGCACGAAATCCCTCACTTCGACTCCGCATAAAATAAAGATCAACCTTCGAACTGGTAAGTTCTCGTTCAATCTTACTATTTCATTTCGGAGTCACGTGAGTGACTTCGTGAAGACTTCAAAGCTTCTGTGATTACACGCCCTGGACCACGTCCATGCTGACACACCACTACCAGGGATGGATGGGAGGAACAAACTTGCTCAATAGTTCATACTGCAAAACAAGAGCATATTTATGAATAACAAATCAAAAACCCCTCATGCGGGGACATCTCCACGTTCTTGACCTGCATTCAGCACGGCTTCTGCGAACTGTAGAGGAGCAGCAACAGGCTGGTTATAAAAACGCTGGAACACAGCTTCATTAGCCCATCCTGCTGTGGCGAGAATTTGGTCCATAGGCACCTCCATAATCCTCGCCGCTGACGTCGATGCAGCCCTGGTGGAATGAGACTTGAACACATTAGTGTCGATACCTGACTTACCCAAGACGACTCAAAGCCACCTGGATATCGTCTGGACTGTCACTCGATGATGAGGTCTCTTATGAGTGACCAGCAGGTATCTCTCCATTCCTCTGATGCGTGCCGTCACCTTGACATAGTGGCAGATATGTGAGGCTAAACATAGCCTAGCATCTGCGGGGTATGCCGGGAACTTCAGCTGCAGCCCTGTGCACCCAGGTCTATGCTGCTTTAGTAGCTCGTCAATGAAAAAGACTACTTCTGTAGGGGTAGATGTCATTCTGTCGACACGAAGTTTGTGTAGTGTCTGTACCCTCTGAGCTGAAGTCAGCGCTAGTAACATCACCAGCTTCATGGTGAGTTTGTCCAGTTGGAGCCCTTCCATGGACCACGTCCTGAGCAGGTTTAATACGTCCCTGACATCCCAGGTGATATTATAGCGTGGTGTAGGCGGATTCATATTGAATATACCCCGCATGAGTCTGGACACTAGCCTGTTGGATCCTACCTCAATATTGAGGTAGAATGAGAGCGCACTTCTGGCGCTGTTGATGGCACTGTAACTTAAGTGTTCATCATGGTGCAACCCCGCGAGGAATTCCAGGACGTTGGTTATTGTCACGTCATCATACGTGATGCGAGAGCGGCTGCAGTAGGTTTCCCACTTCTTAATATGCAAGCGGTATCTTCGCCTTGTTGACTCTCGACACGACGCCCCGATGGTATCCATGGTCCGAGCTGAGAGGCCGTATTGGACTAACGGCCTGTTCAGAACCTGCAAGCCAACAAATTTAAATAGCCATGGCAGGGATGTGGCTCCCCTGAGACAGGGTGAGTAACCAATTGTGGGCAACCCTTCAAAAGGACCCAAGGTTCGTTGAGCATGTCAAAGACCACCGGATACCAAGGCTGTGTGGGCCAGTCGGGTATAATAAGGATGCCCTTGGCAGCATCTGCCTGAATCTTACGCAATACCCGACTGATGAGGCAAAACGGGGGGAAGGCATAGAAAAACCAATTCCCCCAGTCCAGCGAGAATGCATCTAGCGCTATAGCCCCAGGATCTGGTTCCCATGAAACGTAGGTTGGTACCTGATGGTTCAACCGTGACGCAAAAAGGTCAATGTCCGGTTTACCAAATTTGGCTGTGACTTTAGCAAAAATCTCAGGATGCAACATCCATTCAATATTGTCATTAAATTTGCGTGACCTGGTGTCCGCCACAGTATTAAGCTCACCTGGCAAATAGGTAGCTGAAATCCAAATGTCTCTTTGAACACACCAGAGCCAAATTGAGTTAGCCAATTTGTCACACGAAACTGACCTGGTACCACCCATATGGTTTAAGTATGCCACTGCTGTGGTGTTGTCTATTTGGAGACGGACATGTGCTCCAACAAGCTTGGAACAATACGCACGAAGTCCGTGGAATGCTGCCAGCAACTCCAAATAGTTAATCCCTTGAGTCAACAACATCGTTGACTCAAGGGTGTCCCATCTGCCCCCACAACTAGAGCAATTATCCGTAGCTCCCCAGCCATTGGAGCTTGCATCAGTCTGCAAATATACCACCGGATTAGCCTCCCTGATAGGCTTGAATGAGCTGCTAATGTGGCACACCCACCATTGCAACTGATTTATCGCTTCGGACGGCAGCTGCATTGATCGATCATAATGACCAGCGTCCTGTTTTAACGCAGCAATTTTAGCTCTTTGCAAACTCTGATAATGCAAAGGTCCATATCGCGCTGCCGGAAACAAAGCTACAAGCTTACCAATTACTGTAGCTGTATGCCGAATCGATGGTATATTGGTGCGGATTAAACCTTGACACACCTGGGTAACCTCCTCAATCTTGTTAATTGGTATGGTAACCCTCATGCTCATAGAGTTCACCGTGAACCCTAGGTAATTAATCACCTGGGCAGGGCAGAACATTGATTTCTCTGGATGGACAATAAACCCTAATTGTTGAAATATATTGACAGCAGCTGCAACTCCCTGTTCCGCCAATTCCAGGGTGTGGCCCACAATTAAGATATCATCTAAATAGGCCATAACTATATGATGTCGCTGTCTCAAATAAGCCATAATTGGTTTCACTAATTTAGTGAACAATCTAGGGGCTGTGGTGAGCCCATTAGGCAAAGCCTTGTACTGCCAGAGTTGCCCCATCCAGATGAATTTCAAAAACCTCCTGTCGTATTTCTGGATGGATACTGAATAGTATGCGTCTTTCAAATCGATGCATGCCATAAAGCAACCATGAGAAATCAATGATTTGGCTGTTTCAAACGTATCCAATTTAAAATGAGTATATGTTACAAAAGTATTCAAACGGGTTAGATCAATAATGACACGACAACCTCCATCCTTCTTAGGTCTGGTGAATATATTCGAAACAAATTCAACTGGCTCATGCACCGCTTTCTCAATCACTCCCTTCTGTTCAAGCCTTAAAATTTCCTTGTAGCCTGCTGCCTGTTCTGCAGCAGATAATTTAAATGTTCGACCGGGCATGTGCTGGGATGGAGGAATGTCGCCATTAATAAACTCAATTTTATGCCCCTGAATATTCTGCAACACATACTCGTCACCAGTAAAATTACCCCATGCACCCAAAAACAGCCGAAGGCGACCACCAACATGTGAAGTTAAACAAAGAGAAAAGAGAGAACCAGACCCCGTGGTTACCGGCGGTCCTTGACACGTGTGGGTGGACGTGGAGGTGCTGGGTTGGCTTGAGGGCGCGGCGTCTTCGTTTTCCACCAGGGTCTCTGCCGACCCTGTCCTAAAAAAGACCCCTGGTGCTGGGTCTGATGTTGCTGTCGTTGTGGAGCTTGAGGGTGGGTCCTCGTCGAGGTACTAGCAGACCCTCGTGAGCGAATGTATGGAGCTTTTGAGCCTGATGGTGTGGGGGCACTCTGAGAGCGCATGATCCCCACCGTTTTGGCTTGTTCGTCAAGCTCTTTGACTCTCTTCGAGAGGTCCTCCCCAAAGAGTTGACGGGGCGGCGGCGGCGGCGGTGGTTTGCACAATCCTGCAAACTTCGGGTTGAGCGCTGGGCGGATGCTGTTTTTGCGAAACCCGTTGATTTTGTCCTGGGTCGCGCACAGGAGGGCCAGAGCATCTTCCTGGTCCAAATTCAGTTTGTCCCCGTCCACCGACCGTGCAAAGGCGGTAATACCGGCCGTGAGGAGCTTCAGGATCCGCTGCAATTTTACCTCTTGTTGACGGATAGCCGCACTGATGTTGCCCCATATCGGCGTATTGACCACAGGCACATTGAGGGAGTTGCAATTGGATGGAGCCTTGTGACGGCTCATTGCCTGAATGAGGACTTCTTCCTGTAGTTGCTGGTTGTTAAGAAAGTCCACAGTGGCTGCCAGCTTTGCGTTTAAAGGAAGTCCAGATGAATGTGGGGCCGCACATTTGGTCGCCACATCCAGAAGATCCTCCGCTGGCACCTCCAACGGAGGTGGTATGGAATCCACCAAAACCTCCTCCTCCTGCTGCTCCAGGCTGATGGTAGAGGCTGGTGACGACGCCCTGTGCCTGTTGCTGCCCTGCTGTAGTTGACGTTGAAGCAGGAGCTCCAGCAGCCGCTCCATACGGTCAATACGCCCTTCACCCTGAACACTCAGGTGGTCGGAGTCCTCCGGCTCTGAAAAGAAAACCGGGCTCCTATCATCGGCCCGCACCTCATCGAGGCCCAGCCGGTGCTGGTAGTTGTCGCTAACAGCCGCCGAGGCGAAACTGCGCGATTCCCGCGCGGGCGTGTTCAACCGCCTCCGTTTAGCGGGAGCTGAAGCCGCAGCCACTAAGGGCACTTGCGGCGTGGTGTCGGCACCAGCCGAAGCATGGCTGCCTGAAGCCCGCTCAGGCTTGCCGGCTGCCTACATCGTGGACTTTGCCGACGCATGGTCTCGCCCACCCATCCATGGGGGGCTCGGCGACCGTGACGAGACCCGACTCAACCGTCCCGTCCCGGCGTCGAGAGTCGGGGTGTGCTGGCTGGACCTCACAGCCGCCCCGGGTCTCGCCCTGGAACCTGACCGCTCCTCCGTGTCAGGCAATGCCTTAGCCCTGGCAGGGTTAGGCTTCTGGGCTGCTGCCCTTCCCCTACTCGGAGGGCTGAGTGGAACGGGCCGTGCAGCCGCACGCACCCAGCTCGAGGTCGCCAGCGAGCCCGCTGACGACCTGACTGCCATGGCAGGGTCCCCCTGCTCTGGCGGCACACCACACTCCTCCTCGTCGAACTCCTCCGAGCTGTGGTGTGCTGGCGGATCTGGACCTGTAATCACAGGGCTTACCCACATCTCCGCCTGAGTCTCGGCCTGCGTTGCAGGTACTACCGATGGTAAAGGCCCTGGAACTGTTGACCGGCGAACTCGTTCTGATGTCCTCCGGCCCTTGGAACTCCCATCCATGTCCTTGCTGCAAGACATAACCAACAACAAGGACCACCAACTAAAGGTAAGATACTTACCTCCGTGGCCCCTTATGAAGGGCTGGCGAGGAGCGCGCTCCACCGCCAGCCGTCGCAGCAACGCGGTACGACGATATGTCGAGCATGCGCGCCGGCGGGCTCTTCACGAAGCCACTCACGTGACTCCGAAATGAAATTTGTCCATCTCTGCCTTAAATATATCAACTGATGGCCTCCACAGCCCTCTGTGGCAATGAGTTCCACAAATTAACTACCCTCTGACTAAAGAAGTTCCTCCTCACCTCCTTTCTAAAATAATTCTGAGGCTATGACCTCCAAACCCAGACTGTCCCACCAGGGAAACATTCATTCCACACCCACTCTAGCTATGCCTTTCATTATTTTGTAAGTTTCAATGTGGTTCTCCCTTAAGGGGTTGTCCCACTTTCACGACCTAATTCACGACCTCTGCCGAGTTTGCCCTTGATTCATAATCGCAGCATGGTCGTCAAAAGGTCGTAGGAGGTTGTAGGAGGTTGTAGGTAGGTCATAGCAGGCCGTGATGCTAGTCATAGGCACTTATGGCATCAAGTAGGTCGAGGTGTTTTTCTAGTCTGATGCAAAATGTCCACGAGTAAAAAAGGTCGTGAATTGGGTCGTGAAAGTGGGACAGGCCCTTTAACTTTCTAAACGCCAGCGAATAAAGGCTCTTCTCGCTGTGATGTTAAGACGCTCTCTTTTGAGAAGGCCTTTATCCTCATCTATGTGATCGTGAAACACATTTACCACATCAAAGTTGCTGTATAAATGCAAATTGTTGTGAGATATAATATACCTTAAGCTATTCCAGTTTCCAGTCATTCAGGCTTTGCGACAGAGGATCAGAATGTCCTTCTAGAAATGGCTGTTAGTCAGGAAATAGAGGGGAGGAGAAAACTCGGAGAGAGGTCACCAACGAGAAAGCAGGCTATTTTAGACTGGGTATTGAGTAATGAGGAAGGGTTAGTTAGCATTCTTATTGTGCGTGCCCCCTTGGGCAAGAGTGACCATAATATGGTCGAGTTCTTCATTAGGATGGAGAGTGACATTGTTAATTCAGAAACAATGGTTCTGAACTTAAGGAAAGGTAACTTTGAGGGTATGAGACGTGAATTGGCCAAGATTGACTGGCAATCAATTCTAAAAGGGTTGAGGGTGGATACGCAATGGAAGACATTTAAAGACTGCATGGATGAACTACAAAAATTGTTCATCCCAATTTGGCAAAAGAATAGATCAGGGAAGGTAGTGCATCCGTGGATAACAAGGGAAATCAGGGATAGTATCAAAGCAAAGGATGATGCGTACAAAGTAGCCAGAAAAAGCAGCATACCAGAGGACTGGGAGAAATTCAGAGACCAGCAGAGAAGGACAAAGGGCTTGATTAGGAAAGGAAAAATAGATTATGAAAGAAAACTGGCAGAGAACATAAAAACTGACTGCAAAAGTTTTTATAGATATGTGAAGAGAAAGAGATTAGTTAAAACAAATGTAGGTCCCTTGCAGTCAGAAACAGGTGAGTTGATCATGGGGAACAAGGATATGGCGGACCAATTGAATAACTACTTTGGTTCCGTCTTCACTAAGGAAGACATAAATAATCTGCCGGAAATAGCAGGGGACCGCAGGTCAAAGGAGTACTTGAGTGAAATCCAGGTCAGTCGGGAAGTGGTGTTGGGTAAATTGAATGGATTAAAGGCCGATAAATCCCCAGGGCCAGATAGGCTGCATCCCAGAGTACTTAAGGAAGTAGCTCCGGAAATAGTGGATGCATTAGTGATAATCTTTCAAAACTCTTTAGATTCTGGAGTAGTTCCTGAGGATTGGCGGGTAGCAAACGTAACCCCTCTTTTTAAGAAGGGGGGGAGAGAGAATACGGGGAATTACAGACCAGTTAGTCTAACATCGGTAGTGGGGAAACTGCTAGAGTCAGTTATTAAAGATGGGATAGCAGCACATTTGGAAAGTGGTGAAATCATTGGACAAAGTCAGCATGGATTTATGAAAGGTAAATCATGTCTGGCGAATCTTGTGGAATTTTTCGAGGATGTAACTAGTAGCGTGGATGGGGGAGAACCAGTGGATGTGCTGTATCTGGACTTCCAGAAGGCTTTCGACAAGGTCCCACATAAGCGATTAGTATACAAACTTAAAGCATATGGCATTGGGGGTTCAGTATTGATGTGGATAGAGAACTGGCTGGCAAACAGGAAGCAAAGAGTAGGAGTTAACGGGTCGTTTTCACAATGGCAGGCAGTGACTAGTGGGGTACCGCAAGGCTCAGTGCTGGGACCCCAGCTATTTACAATATACATAAATGATCTGGATGAGGGAATTGAAGGCAATATCTCCAAGTTTGCGGATGACACGAAGCTGGGGGGCAGTGTTAGCTGTGAGGAGGATGCTAGGAGAATGCAAGGTGACTTGGATAGGCTGGGTGAGTGGGCAAATGTTTGGCAGATGCAGTATAATGTGGATAAATGTGAGGTTATCCACTTTGGTGGCAAAAATAGGAAAACCGACTACTATCTAAATGGTGGCCGATTAGGAAAAGGGGAGATGCAGCGCGACCTGGGTGTCATGGTACACCAGTCATTGAAAGTAGGCATGCAGGTACAGCAGGCAGTGAAGAAAGCCAATGGTATGTTAGCTTTCATAGCAAAAGGATTTGAGTATAGGAGTATAGTTCTACTTCAGTTGTATAGGGTCTTGGTGAGGCCACACCTGGAGTATTGCGTACAGTTCTGGTCTCCAAATCTGAGGAAGGACATTATTGCCATAGAGGGAGTGCAGCGAAGGTTCACCAGACTGATTCCTGGGATGTCAGGACTGTCTTATGAACAAAGACTGCATAGACTCGGTTTATACTCTCTAGAATTTAGGAGATTGAGAGGGGATCTTATAGAAACTTACAATATTCTTAAGGGGTTGGACAGGCTAGATGCAGGAAGATTGTTCCCGATGTTGGGGAGGTCCAGGACAAGGGGTCACAGCTTAAGGATAAGGGGGAAATCCTTTAGGACCGAGATGAGAAGGAATTTTGTCACACAGAGAGTGGTGGGTCTCTGGAACTCTCTGCCACAGAGGGTAGTTGAGGCCAGTTCATTGGATATATTTAAGAGGGAGTTAGATGTGGCCCTTGTGGCTAGGGGGATTAGAGGGTATGGAGAGAAGGCAGGTACGGGATACTGAATTGCATGATCAGCCATGATCATATTGAATGGCGGTGCAGGCTCGAAGGGCCGAATGGCCTATTCCTGCACCTAATTTCTATGTTTCTATGTTTCTATGACCCCTTGTCAGCTATGCATGTTCTCCAGAGATGCTGCCTGAACCGCTGAGTTACTTCAGCACTTGGTGCGCTCTTGCTTAAGGTTCTAGCATCTGCATTTCCTTGTGGAATCTTTGTTTACCTTGGTTTAAGCCGCATCTAATAGACGGTACATCAGACAACACAACAATCTCTCAAATAGGTTGGATTTCACAATCATGCCCTGGAGGGAACTCAAACCCATAGCCTTTTGCCTCAGCAGCCGGAATCCACCCATTGTGTCAAACTAGCATTTAAGTGAAAGGTTTTCTGCTCAAGGACTGTGTGGTGAAGTGAGTTAGATGACTGTCCCCCCACCTCAGTAACCAAGATTCAAACCTATTTCAGGCTGATAGGATTAAAGTCTGCTGTTTAATAGCTGTCAGGGCCTTAAGTGAAATGAATTGAGCAATCTCCAGTAGGTTTCGAGCCATACTATGTCCTCGCTATATTATTTAACATCAAATGTCAGTCACGTTCAGAAGTTTAAGCTCAGAGCCTGGGTGTTGATAATGAAAAGCACATCCTGGAACCAAGCAGGTGTTTTTTGAGGAGTTTTACATGCAGAACCAGAAAAATAAGCTGGTCCTTTATCCTGACTTGATAGCACAATTTTTCCCCTCACTATCATATTCCGCATCTTGACATGGAAAACATTATATCCTATAAGGCCTATTTAATAATAAGGCCTATCTCCTTCGCTCCATTGATGCTGCCTCACCCGCTGAGTTTCTCCTGCATTTTTGTCTACCTTCGATTTTCCAGCATCTGCAGTTCCTTCTTAAACATGGAAAACTATATCCTCTTCCCTAGCCAACATAAAGGGCCTGCTCCACTTGGGCGACCTAATCCGCGAGTTCTGGCGAGTTTACCCTCGACTCATACTCGCAGCATGGTCGACACGAGGTCGTAGGAGGTTTTCGTAATTCTCCTTCATGCTCGAGAGTGGGCTCTGCGTACTCGAGGACTCAACTAGGTCGTGGCGTTTTTTTCAATATGTTACAAAACGCCCACGAGTAAAAAAAGGTCGCCATGGAAAAAATCGATACTTTTTTTACTCGTATGTCGTAGTAGGTCGGCATGTTAATCGTTGGTAATCGAGGATAATCTATGGTAGACGTAGATAGTCTTCATCATAGTCAAAGGGAGGTCGAAGGAGATCGAAGGGGGTCGTCTTCACTCTCCACTATTCGGAGCCCAATTTTCCCGAAGTTAGTCGTAGCTAGTCGTAGCTAATTGAAGCTGGTCTTCAACATAGTTGAAGGAGGTCTTCAACATGTCATTTTTTGAAACTCTTCAAAACTCGCCAATTAGGTCGCCCAAGTGGGTCAGCCCCTTAAGTCCCCGTTGTGTAGGAAGGAACTGCAGATACTGGTTTAAGCCAAAGATAGACACAAAAAGCTGGAGTAACTGAGCGGGACAGGCAGCATCTCCGGAGAGAAGGAATGAGTTACGTTTCCGGTCGAGAAGAAGGGTCTCGACCCGAAACGTCACCCATTCCTTCTCTCCAGAGATGCTGCCTGCCCCACTGAGTTGCTCCAGCTTTTTGTGTCCATCATAAGTTCCTGTTGATTTTTTTTTTAAACAACAGCAATAGCGAAAAGCCAATCACCTTAATATCTGAGCAATTTACAGAGACAGTTTTTATATAGATTATTTTAGATGTGAAAAAGATAAAGCTGTGGTCACGAGAGAATCCCAGAAACACATTCTACGAAATTGGATGGATTAACAATTGATACCTTTATATACTGTACAAGTTATACGGAAATCAATTTAACTCAATGGGTCAGGCAGCGTCTCTGGAGAAAAGGAATAGGTGACATTTCGATTCAAGACATTTCTTAAGATTGAGAGTCAGGGGAGAAGGAACCGAGAGATATGAAAAGGTACAAGTATATAGAACAAATTAATGAAAGATATGCAAAAAGACAGATCAAAGCCAACAATGGTGATTAAGCAAAGGCGGAGCCCACAATGGTCCATTGTTGGCTGTGGGGAAAGTGATAACGAGCAGTGCAAACCGTGAAACTCAGCAGGACAACAGTGAAACTAATACAGAGGGACCCGCTGAATTACGCCAACTTTTTGTGTCCATCTTCGCTGTAAACCAGCATCTGCAGTTCCTTCCTACACAGTTATAAATGCATTGTGCTCCATTTTTTACTTTGGTATTTAAAGGAAAATTGTACTGGCATCAGAATATCTGGTTAGGCAGTTGTAGAACTCAGTGCAGGGTTGATCAAGCAGCACCTAGCATCCACAAAGGGAATTATAACCAGCAGGATGTGCTTTCTCCAGTGCTTGGCTGTCATGTATTTATTACTTGGGTAGCTCTGTTATGGTATCACTAATGGCACTCCATTAGCCATCCCTCTAGTGGATGTGTGAGGGTACTGCAGCAGTGGCAGCCGCTTGAAAGCACACAACACCCGATTCAAGAACAGCTTCTTCCCACTGTTTTCAGACTCGTGGATGAATTTTTTTACCTCGTTGTTGTTATTGCATTTTTTTCCCCTGCAGTTAGGTTTAGTTTAGGGATACAGTGTGGAAGCAGACGCCGACCTGCGATCCCCACACAATAGACAATAGACAATAGATGCAGGAGGAGGCCATTCGGCCGTTCGAGCCAGCACCGCCATTCAATGTGATCATGGCTGATCCTCCCCAATCAGTACCCCGTTCCTGCCATCTCCCCATATCCCTTGACTCCGCTATTTGTAAGAGCCCTATCTAGCTCTCTCTTGAAAGCATCCAGAGAACCTGCCTCCACTGCCCTCTGAGGAAGAGAATTCCACACTCACCACTCTCTGTGAGAAAAAGTGTTTCCTCGTCTCCGTTCTAAATGGCTTACTCCTTATTCTTAAACTGTGGCACCTGGTTCTGGGCTCCCACAACATCGGGAACATGTTTCCTGCCTCCAGTGTGTCCAAGGCCAAGAACTTACACTATTCTACACACACACACGGGACAATTTGCAATTATACCTAGCCAATTAACCTACAAACCTGTACGTGTGGGAGGAAACAGGAGATCCCACGCAAGTCACGGAGAGAATGTATAACCTTCATACAGACGGCACCCGTATTCATTATCAAAGCCTTATCTCTGGAGCTGCTAGGCAGCATCTCTACCGCTGTGAAACTGTGCCGCCCTGTAGCTGTGACACTATATCCCACACTATTTATATTCTCTCTTGCACTAGCTGATGATTCCATTTATTCATTGGAATTTAGAAGGATGTGAGGGGATCATATAGAAACATATAAAATTCTTAAGGGATTGGACAGGCTAGATGCAGGAAACAATGTTGGGGGAGTCCAGAACCCGGGGTCACAGTTTAATAATAAGGGGTAGGCCATTTAGGACTGAGATGAGGAAAAACATTTTCACCCAGAGAGTTGTGAATCTGTGGAAGTCTCTGCCTCAGAATGCAGTGGAGGCCAATTCACTGGATGTTTTCAAGAGAGAGTTAGATGAAGCTCTTAGGGCTAAAGGAATCAAGGGATATGGGGAGTAACCAGGAATGGGGTACTGATTCTGAATGATGAGCCATGATCATATTGAATGGCGGTGCTGGCTCGAAGAGCAGAATGCTCACTTAGAATGCACCTATTTTCTATGTTTCTACTCATGGATGTTATGATTTGCCTGGATAGCACAGAAAACCCCTTTTTTCACTATATCTTGGTACACTTGATAGTAATAAACCAATACCAATACCAATACCAATGCTCACTGTGCTCCAGTCACCAAGAACTAACTTCCCTGCTGATTGTCATTCTCCAAGCAGACTTTCAACAAAATCTGATCCTGTCTAGTTTAAGGCTTGTGTTGGGAATCCCTCAGTGATGTTGGCAAGCAGTGTTTTGGCAGCTTGAAGTGAAAACTTGCAGAGCAACACAGAACAAGGCTGTCAGATCAGGACAAAGACAGATTGGCCATGAAGAAGAAGGTAGAAAGTCTTATTTCCAGCATGTCTTCCATCACCGGAGATCCTATGGTCATCTGCAACAGGGTCACACTGGTCGCCTTCCTTCTATTAAAGGATTGCTCTTCCCGTGAAAGTCCACATGGTTTCTAAAGCCAGGGAGTATACCTTAATGCGTAGGAAGTAGCTGCAGATGCTGCTTTAAAGCGAAGATAGACACAAAGAGCTAGAGTAACTCAGCGGCTCAAACCCCTGTCTCACGGTGCGAGTTGGCCCACGAGTGACCCCGAGTTTTCACTCGTGGTGATCACGTACAGCCAACGTAGCGGGAACGTCGGAACTCGCGCGATCAACTTGTCCACTCGTGGCGCTAACGGCAGGTACCTGTGAAACTTGTGAACTCGTGAAAAAAGTCAAACATGTTTGACTTTTTCCACGAGTCAAATTTCGTGGTCAAGTTTAAAATTGAAACATTTAAACTCAGAGTTATATCGTAGTGGCCCGTGCGTTAAGTTTAGTGATTCGTGCGTCTACCGTGGGAACTCTTTAATAGACACAAAATGCTGGAGTAACTCGCGGACCAGGCAGCATCTCTGGAGAGAAGGAATAGAGTCGAGACCCTTCTTCAGACTTACCCAAAACGCCACCCATTCCTTCTCTCCAGATATGCGGCCTGTCCCGCCGAGTTACTCCAGCATTTTGTGTCATCTATACTTTAGTTTCGGATATGATTAAGTGTAAGAAACGCAAACCAGACTACCTTCACATCAGAGAATCCTAATGTTCCTAATTTGGCCGAGGCACTTCACTGTCCGTGTGTAGGAAGGAACTGCAGATGCTGGTTTACACCGACGATAGATACAAACATGCTGGAGTAACTCAGCGGGACAGGCATCGCATCTGGAGAGAAGGAATGGGTGATGTTTCGGGTCGGGACCCTTCTTCAGACTCCCCGCTCATTCTTCCCTCGTCCATGTGAACTTGTGGGGGTGCGAGGAATCGGGCGTCGCTGGGTGAGGGGAAGAGAGGTTTTACTGCTGAATTATGCGCAACAGAAGCATGAAGTGGTGGTAAGGTCCGTTTAAACTATCTTGTCGTCGTCCCCCCCCCCCCCCCCCAATGTTGGGAGAGAGAGGGGAGAGAGTTGTGCAAACAAACCACGGGAGACTGCATCTTTGGAGGGAAATCATAAAATGTATAGGGATGTTTCGGGCCGGGACCCTAAAGGTTGACTACCCGTTTCGCAGATGCCGTTCCTAGCCCCCCTCTCACTCCTCCCCACCCATAGTCTTTGCCTTCTCCCAATTCCACCATCCCTCGCCCCCCCGCCCCAAACCTGTCCTCACCTGAACTGCTGAAGATAACCGAGTGCTTTAAATGCGAATCCCGGACTGCGGCAACAACACACGTCCTGAGCGGGAGAGGAACTTGGTAACTCAAGAGCAAACGGGAGGGGAACTTGGTAACTCTGGAGACGATCTCGGAACATCGCAGATTACCATACCCGTGGGAACTCGCCTCAAACACTTGCACATCAACTTGGAATATCGTACACAACCACGAGTCTGTCACTCTGGGTCACTCGTGTGTCAACTCGCACCGTGAGACAGGGCCTTCAGGCAACATCTCTGGAGAAAAGGAATAGGTGATACATTACTAGACTTGATGTCATGATCTTCAGAGATTCTTATCCTCAATTGACCAAAGGTTGTGCTGGTGCAATGGGGCGGTGGCAAACAGTAATATTCGCCTTCACTGAGAGTTGGTTCCTCTGATGCACGAGCAGACAACTGACATTGATAATCTCTGCTTGGTATTAGTTAGTCTGTTACCACATGCTTCGAACAAGGTGGTCCAACCTTACTGCATGCTGGATATTTTCACATAATTCAACATACATGGCATTTTTCTGTGCCATTTGCTGTTATGAATTCTATGAATTATGTCTGGCCCTGTCGGTCTGAATTGGATTTCATTCCCCTGCACGTACACAAGTGGAATACAAAACAAATCAATTTCAAGGGCTATGTGCAGATATTCAAGAACCTTTGCCTATAAAGATATTCAAGTCTAAAGAGCTCCTTAGCTAAAAATGTAGTTTGATGATTTTCATGACTGAAAGAGGATGGTGAGAATATTAACGTTCTTCCCTGTAACACTGCATTCAGTCTGACTAGGAATGCTGAATTACTTGTGATGGTGATTGGTGCTGTTTCACTTTGAAGCGGTGAACAAACATTAATTCAAATTGATATAAATCCTGGAGAAGGCAGAAGACTGTTATAAAAAGGCGATGATCAGCATTGTCTCGCAGAATCAGCCAGAACTAAAGCCATCAAAGAAATGGAAAAGCCAATGGATAATGAATTGTGATCATTCTTCTCTTCCATCTCCAAAAAGTTAAACTGTTGAGAACAATTTAAAAATTCTCCACCTTGTTTCAAGTAGGTTTCACAGCCACATTCTCTCAATCTCTTCTGCATTTACAAACCTGCCATTTCACCACACTCCTCCAGTTTTTGGTTTTCTGTGCATCTTTTATTATAATTACTCCACTGCTTGTGCCATCAATTCTGTTTCCTTGACCTTCATTTCCCTCCTTTATTAATTCTCAATTTAACATCTCCCATTCCTCTCTCTCTCTCTCTCTCTCTCTCTCTCTCTCGCTTTTTTATCCATTCCAAGGACTTTGTTCAGCAATTGCATATTACAGCTTACCAAAAGTACATTCACATTCAATGGTTACAATACATCAAGCAGTCATTATACTACAATGGTACAATAATTATTTACAATGCTCTCGACCGCTAGCGGCGATCAGCGTTCACGTACGGCCTCCAGCATCCCCGTGGACACCGCATGTTCCCTCTCCAGGGACACACGAGCACGGACATAGGCCCGGAAGAGGAGCAGGCAGCCGACTCTGGTGTGACCATCGACCACCTGTTGCCTGGACCCACGAAGGGCCATTTTGGCCGGGCCCAGGAGTAAACCCGACAGGGCGATCCCAGTCCGATCGGCCCTCCCCACTCCCTGCCCTGTGCCCAAACATCAGTGTTGTGCGACTAAAATGCAGCCAAAACTTGAGGAGCAAACCCTTCAAATATTCGTACAGGGGCAGCAACCGCACACACTCCATATACACATGGAACACGGTCTCGTCCTAGCTGCAGAAATTACAGGCGTCCGGCGAGCTTGTGAATGGACTCAAAAGTTTAGTGTATGCCACATCTCTGTGCAACACTCTGCTCCCCAGGTCGGTCTCGGTGTCTCTGTCTCTGTCTCTGTCTCTGTCTCTGTCTCTGTCTCTGTCTCTGTCTCTGTCTCTGTCTCTGTCTCTGTCTCTGTCTCTGTCTCTGTCTCTGTCTCTGTCTCTGTCTCTGTCTCTCTCTCTGTCTCTCTCTCTGTCTCTCTCTCTGTCTCTCTCTCTGTCTCTCTCTCTGTCTCTCTCTCTCTCTCTCTCTCTCTCTCTCTCTCTCTGTCTCTCTCTCTCTCTCAGCGGCAGAAATGTGGCGACTCCTTGTGTACTGGTTAGGTGAGGTCTGCTGTATGATTTTAACGGATTGTATGCAAAAACAAAGATTTTCCCTGTACCTGGGTACATGTGACAATAAAGTACCAATGAATCATTGAATTAAATTAGCGTTCTGTGCTCAACATAGAGACCAACACTTGTCTACCTTCGATTCTCCAGCATCTTCAGTTCCTTCTTGACTAATACTGAATGTTGTGCAGGAGCAGGTTTTTCTTGAATTGCAATATTTTGCTGTCTTCTACTGAAGACTGCTTCTTCTTCAGTGGCGCAGAGGTACAGTTGTTGCCTTACAGCACCAGAGACACGGGTTTAATCCAGAGTAAGGGTGCTTGTCCGTACGGAATTTGTACCTTCTCCCTGTGGGTCTGCTGCGGGTGCTCCGGTTTGCTCCCACATTCCAAAGACATTGCAGGTTAATTAGCTTCTGTAAATTGCCCTTAGTCCATAGGAAAGAACTAGTATACAGGGATCACTTGTCGGCACGGACTCGGTAGGCCGCAAAGCCTATTTTCCACACTGAATCTCTAAATAAGTCCCTCCAGATCACCAGAAGGCATTATTGCTCTGTAAGCACAACAATGCACGCATAATGTTTTCTGCACATCCGATTATTCTAATGATTTTTCTTCTGCCTTTGCTTAGGTCCAATTGAGAAATTGTTCTGGGAATTTTTATCTGCCATTCTCCTCAGCACAGCTGGTGTTTGCCCAGTTGCAGGCACATAGCTAATGACATCATTATGTACACATGGCCATCTCTGTGATCACCAAACTAAATTGGTGGACTGGGGCGAAGTTTGTTTAAGGAGCACTGCAAAACAGAAACAAAGCAGCTGGCTGATGAAGCCATGAGTTTGAAGAAGGGTCTCGACCTGAAACATCACCCATTTCTTCTCTCCAGAGATGCTGCCTATCACGCTGAATTACACCAGCATTTTGTGTCTATCTTTAGCTGGCTGATCAACAGATTGGCCAGTGTCTGGTGAGTATGGGTCTTATAACACTCAATGGGGTTTTAACCTGAATTCAGCAAGGTGCAATATAATTAAAAGCATGAAAATTATTTCCAAACTAACTAACTTTATCTCGTAGACTGGAGAAAGACCCTAAACCAAAATGTCGCCTATCCATATTCTTCAGGGATGCTACCTGGCCCAATGAGTTACTCCAGCACTTTGTGTCTTTCCTGCTGTGTTACTACCATGAAACATTTGTCATGTTGCTGGTGTAGCCATGTTATTAACACGTAAAGGCTGTCTTTCTGCTGACATGTTACTGGCATGGGATGGCTACCATGTTACTGAATATGGTTTAAGGCTCGTTTAAATGTCTTTGAATATCAAAATATACTTACCATATGTGTCGGAACAAACTGCAGATGCTGGTTTAAACCAAAGATAGACACAAAATGCTGAAGTAACAGGTTAAAGTAACGATATTAAAGGAAACAGGCCACTGTTAGCTGTTTGCATTTCTTTCATTCACTTGTTCTATATCTCTCAACGTTGCCATCTATATCTCTCATTTCCCTTTCTCCTGAATCTTGTCTGAAAAAGGGCCTCGAGCCGAAACGTCGCCTATTCCTTGTTTCCAGAGATGCTGCCTGTCCCGCTGGGTTACTCCAGCATTTTGTGTCTATCTTCGGTACTATCCATATGATAGGATAAATGGTAAAATCTATTTACAGTGAATAGATATACTGTATCTAGGAATAACTTTTAGTGCAAGATAAAGGCAGTAAAGTCTGATCAAGGATAGTCCGAGGGTCACCGAAGAGGTAGATAGTAGTTCAGCAGTGCTCTCTGGATGTGGTAGGATAGTTCAGTTGCCTGATTGGGAAGAAACTGTCCCTGAATCTGGAGGTGTGCGTTTCACACTTCTATATCTTGTGCCTGGGAGAGGAGAGAAGAGGGAGTGGCCAGCGTGCGACTGATCCTGCATTATGCTCCTGGCCTTGCCAAAGCAGCGTGAGGTATAAATTGAGTCAATGGAAGGGAGGTTGGTTTGTGTGATGGTCCGGGCTGCGTCCACAATTCGCTGCAATTTCTTCCTGATGAAATGCTTTCCGTGGTGCATCGGTAGAAGTTGGCGAGAGTGAACTCAAAGGATCTTAATTCTGGAAAGCCCTTGCCTGATTGGAATCAATGTGGCAGATTAGTGGGTAAATCGCAGCAGAGCACAGAGTAATATCCCGTGGATCCTGAAGTTCCACTTGGTTGGCGCAGTGCCTGGCAACAATGCAGAGCGGCATCCACCAGATGTTCCCGGTGCATTGTAAGCCCGCGGCTTGGATCTGTGGTTCAAAACCTTGCATGCTTCCCACAAATACTGCCAAGAAACTGCTGGCACATAAAATGAGCCACCATGCAGGTTTCATTGAAGCTACTGGAACTGGAGAGTAATGAAATGGAAATGCATGCACTGTTTACCTTTCTAATTTGTTTTATTTAAAATGAGCACCAACCTTGACACAGTTAGCACTGAGGTAAATACGAGTACTCAAAAAAAACTAAAGGACCCCACTGGGTCAATTAACACATCAAAAATATTTAAAAAGTGCTGAGTTGTTTATACAGCAGAATTAGCAATCAGAATCGTTTTTTCCACAACTGATTGCCAAACTGGGACAATATCTAACTATGGAGTCACTAATGAGCTGACACTGGAGAGACTCACAAATGAATTGAAAGGACTTATATTAGAGAGTCTAAAACACACATTTGAAGATGCAATAAACAATCGCGCTATAGTGGGGAAAAATAATTTAGGTTAAGCGAATGCAGGATTTCGAAGAAATAAATTCCATCTTAACTCAGTAATGGGTTGACTGCAGTGAATTAATTAATAAATGTCTAAGCTAAGTGGTTCGGTTACTGGGCTACAAATGGATACACTATGGGTTATTAAATGTTCCTAGGAGAGATTCCTACAGTTGCGAGAGGAAAGGAAACACATTTTTCACTCTCAAGTCACAATAGTTCTCTCACAATATGCAATAAAAACTGGTACATTTCACACACTGGTACTGGTACATTTCATTTTGTACACACTGGTACATTTCAGCAAGTTAGATCAGTATCTGTGCAGCAAAGGGTGGCCTGCCATGCTTTGTCCTGCCTCTCAACTATGGAGCATTCCTCTCCCTCCCCCCCCCCCCCCCCCCACTGCAAACAGTTCTGACCCGAAAAATCACCCATCCATGTTCTCAAGGGATGCTGCCTGAACCGCTGAGTTACTCCAGCATTTTGCATCTTTCCAAGGGTGTAAAGCAATGTTTTGGGTTGAGAGGGGAGAGAAAGGATTATTAGCGTACAGCTCTACGTATGGGCTACGCACTGGCAACACATGCTTACCTGTGCACTGAGTTTTCTTCTCCCTTCATTCACAGTTCTCATCGTCCCATCATTCTCTTTCCATCTATCACCCATCAGCCTGTGTACATCTGCCATCTCATTGTTCTGTGTTGTGGTAGACCTTCCTCTTCCTTCGTAGTCCTGACGCAGGGTTTCGAACCCAAACCGATGACTTACATCTTTTTACTTCCTCAGATGCTGATTGGCGTCGGAAGAAGGGGCCCATCTCGAAACGTCACCTATCCATTACCTCCAGAGATGCAGCCTGACCCGCTGTGTTGCTGCAGCACTTTGTGTCCATCTATTGCTGATTGGCGTTGAATTTTTCCAGCATTTTGTGTTTCACATTCCAGCATCTGTGGTCTTATTTGTTTTCAGTCAATGAAAATAATAGGATTCAATCTACAAAGCCAGTGTGAATGGCCGTCAGCAAATTAAAATGGCTCGTGTTTTAAAAAAGAACACTTCACTACTCTTAACACTCACTGTGTACAGGAAAGGTCAGAGGAGCACAGTGGTGCAGCAGGTAGTATTGCTGCTTTGCAGTCCCGAGACCCAGGTTTGATCCTGACTTCCTGTACTGTGTGCATGAAGTTTTCATTTATTCCCTGTGACCATGTAAGTATCTGCTCAGAGTTCTGGTTTCCTCCCATATCTCAAGGTTATTTAGCAACTATGTGTTTAGTTTAAATTACTTTAGAGGTACAGCGCGGAAACAGGCAATTCGGCCCACCGAGTCCGCACCGGCCAGCGATCCCTGCACACATTAACACCACCCTACACACACTCAGGGCAATTTTTACATTTACACCAAGCCAATTAACCTACAAACATGTACGTCTTTTGAGTGTGGGATGAAAACGAAAATCTCAGAGAAAACCCACGCAGATCACGGGGAAAATGTGTAAAACTCCATACAGACCGCACATGTGGTAAGGATTGAACCCAGGTCTGTGGCGGTGTAAGGCAGTAGCTCTACCGCTGCGTCACCATGCTATCCATTCACCTTAGCGTAAACAGATGGCAAAATAATCAAAGGGAGGCTTGATGATCAGATGCAAGGGTATAAATTGGAAGGGTAAAGGGAAATAAGGAAAGGGGGAATGACATAAAATGTTGGAGTAACTCAACGGGACAGGCAGCATCTTCGGAGAGGAGGATTGGGTGATGTTTCCGATCGAGACCCTTCTTCAGGGAAAATTGGACTGATGCTGGTTTTCCACTGGGAACTGATATAAGTACCTCCTTCAGTGTTACATTATGAATACAATCCAAGTATTGGACAAAGTCAGCATGGATTTATGAAAGGTAAACCATGTGTGACGAATCTTGTGGAATTTTTCGAGGATGTAACTAGTAGCGTGGATAGGGGAGAACCAGTGGATATGGTGTATCTGGACTTCCAGAAGGCTTTCGACAAGGTCCCACATAAGAGATTGGGGGTTCAGTATTGATGTGGATAGGGAACTGGCTAGCAAACAGGAAGCAAAGAGTAGGAGTAAACGGGTCCTTTTCACAATGGCAGGCAGTGACTAGTGGGGTACCGCAAGGCTCAGTGCTGGGACCCCAGCTATTTACAATATACATTAATTGGATGAGGGAATTGAAGGCAATATATCCAAGTTTGCGGATGACACTAAGCTGGGGGGCAGTGTTAGCTGTGAGGAGGATGCTCGGAGACTGCAAGGTGACTTGGATAGGCTGGGTGAGTGGGCAAATGTTTGGCAGATGCAGTATAATGTGGATAAATGTGAAGTTATCCACTTTGGTGACATAAACAGGAAAGCAGACTATTATCTAAATGGTGCCCGATTAGTAAAAGGGGAGATGCAGTGCGACCTGGGTGTCATGGTACACCAGTCATTGAAAGTAGGCATGCAGGTGCAGCAGGCAGTGAAGAAAGCGAATGGTATGTTAGCTTTCATAGCAAAAGGATTTGAGTATAGGAGCAGGGAGGTTCTACTTCAGTTATATAGGGTCTTGGTGAGACCACACCTGGAGTATTGCGTACAGTTCTGGTCTCCAAATCTGAGGAAGGACATTATTGCCATAGAGGGAGTGCAGAGAAGGTTCACCAGATTGATTCCTGGTATGTCAGGACTGTCTTATGAAGAAAGATTGGATAGACTCAGTTTATACTCTCTAGAATTTAGGAGATTGAGAGGGGATCTTATAGAAACTTACAAAATTCTTAAGGGGTTGGACAGTCTAGATGCAGGAAGATTGTTCCCGATGTTGGGGAGGTCCAGGACAAGGGGTCGCAGCTTAAGGATAAGGGGGAAATCCTTTAGGAACGAGATGAGAAGGACGTTTTTCACACCGAGAGTAGTGGGTCTCTGGAACTCTCTGCCACAGAGGGTAGTTGAGGCCAGTTCATTGGCTATATTTAAGAGGGAGTTAGATGTGGCCCTTATGGCTAAGGGGATCAGAGGGTATGGAGAGAAGGCAGGTACGGGATACTGAGTTGGATGATCGGCCATGATCATATTGAATGGCGGTGCAGGCTCGAAGGGCCGAATGGCCTACTACTGCACCTAATTTCTATGTTTCTCTGTTTCTATCTGCGTGCAAGATTTATTGATGTGGTTCTCGGCAGTAGGACATAATCTGAAGAAATGCTATCTCTGCCAGTGTAGCACTTTTGAGCGCCATTCTAAATTATGCAATCAAGTCTTGAAACATGGCTGGAAACTTTATGTGCACCTTATAGATGGAGCCGCTTAAGTGGCCCTACAGCACTCACAGACCCAGATGAGTATTCATTAAATTGCTGTATCGTTGGGTATAGCTCTCGGGGAAAATCTAGATTAATTGATAAAGAGCTGTAAATCCATCTGCAAGGACTCGGGAGAAATGATACACATTCATCATCATCCCTTCATGTTAATCATAAATGTGGAAGAGAAAGAAAGAATGGAGAAGAGAAAGAAAGAAGACTTGTATTTATATAAGGTTTTTCATGACCATGGGACATTCAAAGCACTTAACGGCCATCAAGGCACATTTAGAGTGGAGCTACTGTTAGTTTGCAATCAGCCAATTGTTGCACAGGAAGCAGCAATGTGATTGTGATCAGATTTTCAGTTCTGGCAAAGTTGTTTGAGGTATATCTAGGTCTGCAGCTATAGTGGGAAAATTCTATGCTCCTATGAGTCGTGTTTTCTCATCTGTTACATTTACCTGGAAAAAGTAGCACTTCTGACCATGCAGCACTCCCCTAGTACTGTACTGCATTCCTTCCTCTGGCTTCACAATTCACAAATCTTCAATCCTTTTGACTCACATCTGTTTTTTTTCATCTCTGGCCGTTGCTCTGAAATCTACCTATAAATCCCCCCTCCCCCACCCCGTCCTTGCCTGTATTCACCTATTACCTCCGTAGGAAGGAGCTGCAGATGCTGGTTTACACCAATGATAGACACAAAATGCTGGAGTAACTCAGCGAGACAGGCAGCATCTCTGGACGGAAGATGCTACCTGTCCCACTGAGTTACTCCAGCATTTTGCGTCCATCAACTATTACCTGCCAGACTTTGTCCTTTGTCCTGCTCTCCTCTCTTCCAGCTTCCTACTTTCCTTCACACCCCTACAACCAGTCTGAAGAAGGGTCCCGACCCAAATCACCTTTCCATGTTCTCCAGGGATTCTGCCTGATCCACCGAGTTGCTCGATCACTTTGTGTTTTTTCTTCTGTAAACCAATGTCTGCAGTTCCTGGTTTCTACTGTAATCCCATGCTAAACTCAATTATTCTTCCAAGTCTCCAAAAAAAGGACCTAAATCTCTGACTGAAAAGCAAGATACAGACACAATTGTTCACCAGGGAGGGTGTTCAGACAAACACAATTTAGGGCTTTGGGTAAATTAAAATGTTCAAAGCAAGTGATTTATCCAGTGTCTGAGGAAACATATACTAACTTCAAAGCGGATTGCAGTGAGGCCTGTTCATTGTCTACAACAGGGTGTGGGAATGCATGATGGGTCTGTGCTAAATAATGGGTTTCACATGACACTTACTTGAAACAAGCCACATGAGAACAGGCCAATCTGACCCGCGAGAGTGAGATAGTGTTTCAGGCCACTGACACACCCACAGAGAAACCAACCTAATTGTTTGCACAATTACAGCAGTTGGAGCGAGATAGGGGACATGAAAATGGAGGGAGACATGTAGGTTAAATTTAATTCAGGGCCAATGGGAACTTCTCACACCCAATGATAATTATCCGTGGGTGGTTACAATTATAATCAGCTTTGGAGGATTAATTGTCTAACTGTAGGATTGTATGTTAAACTGCAACGTTCTCTTGACTGCAGTGTGTAAACAGAGCATGCGGGTGTGGACAGGCCCTTTGGCCCATAATGTTTGTGCCGAACATCATGCCTAGGTATCATGCCAGCAGATGATCCATATTCCTCTATTCCCTGCACTTCCATGTGCCGATCTAACAGCCTCTTAAATGTCACTATCATATCTGCTTCCACCCTCTGGGTAAATAAGTTAAATGGAGATGCCCCGTCTATCTCCATTAAACTATGCCCTACTCACCTTATAGTTATGCCCAACCAATGGTGGACATTTCTAACCTGGGAAGAATGTTCTGACTGACTGCCTCGCAAATCCAAATTTATATTTTAAGTACTTTGAAACTTTTAAGACAGCATCCGTGCACTTGCAACCATGTTAGTATTCCAGTTCCAATTGCAGCTGGAAGGTCCAAGTGGATGATCCATTGTAGCTTCCTTTGGCAATCCCCTCTATCACAGAGACACCCTTTAGTAAATTCAATTCACACTGTGATATCAGGTAATTATATCAAGAAACAGCTGAGAGCACTGGATACAGCAGAGGGAATGGGAGTGGACATGTCCGAGGAATAGTACTGAAAGTACTAAAAAAAACTAGGCCAAACTGGTAAAAATCGCTCAGGCATGTTTTGTTCACAAAAGCAGGACAAATCCATTCTGGCTAATTACTATTGAATCAAACTTCTCTCAATCAGCTGCAACATAATCAATACTCTTGTCCACAGTGCTATCAATCAGCACTTTCTCATCAGTTAGCTGCTCGTTGATGCCCAGTTTAATTTTGTCAAGACGTCTGCTGCTCCATACACTCATCACAGTCTAGGTCCAAGTATGGAGCAGACAGATGAATTCCAGAGGTGAATGCCCTTGACATGAAATCAACATTTGACTGAGTATGGTATTATGAAGCCCCGGTAAAACCGATAGAAAGGGGATCAATGCAGTGGTTAGAGTCATACCTCACAGGTGGTTGTAGCTATCGAAGATCATTCAAGCTAGCCTCAGATTGTTACAGCAGGAGTTCCTCAGGGCAACATCCTTCACCCAATCATCTTCAGCTGCTTCATTAATGGCCTTCCGTCCTTCATAAAATAAACTATTCTACATTTCCTTGATGAACGCCTGTTTATCTGTCATTTTCACACCTTACCCTTCCATTTCTCCAGTTTCCCTCTCCCCTGACCCTCAGCCTGAAGAAGGGTGTCGGCCCGAAATATCACCCATTCTTTCTCTCCAGAGATGCTGCCTGCCCCGCCGAGTTACTTCAGAATTTTGTGTCTATCATGAAGTGAGGGAGCCAGTTGACGATTACACAATGTTCAATTATATTCCTAACATCTCGCAATTTACATTTGTGTCCCAAAAGTAACAAAAAATAGTAATTTCCAGCAATAGGGCACATAGTCACAATTGTTGACATTGAATGCCATTATCATTATGAAGTTCCACACCATTGATATCCTAATTATCAATGGTGACAGAGAAAGAAAAACAGTAGGATCAGTTAAATAAATACTGTGGTAACAAGAGCAAGTCATCTTCTGACACTTTACACCATCTACAAGGCACATGTTCTGAGCAGGATGGAATCCGATCTATTTGCCCTGTTCGAGTGCAGTTTTAAGAACTCTGAAAAGACTTGACATCTTTTTGGACTAATCTTGGATGGCACCCCATCCATCATCCTAAACATCCATTCCCTCCACTACTGAAGCACAGTTGCTTGCAGTGTAAACCATCTACAAAATATACGGCAACCTATTCAGTCACACCATCCCAACCTGCTATCTCCACCATCAAAAAGGCTGCAGGGTGGCACAGTGGTGCAGCGTTAGAGTTGATGCCTTACAGTGCCAGAGACCCAGGTTTGATCCTGACTATGGGTGCTGGTCTGTATCAAGTTTGTACGTTCTCCCCGTGACCTGCGTGGATATTCTCCAGGATCACCAGTTTCCTCTCACACTCCAAAGATTTGTAGATCAATTGGCTTGGTATAACATAACAAATCACATACAAAAGGTTTGCGTGTTGGAAGATTTATTGGCCATTGTTAATTCCCCTTGGAGTGTTGGTGAGTGGTAGAATCTGGGGGAGTTGATAAGAATGAGAGGGAAATAAAATGGTAATGGTTAGTGTGGACTTGATAAGCCAAAGGGCAGGTCCCACAGCCTCCGATTCACAAGACATTACACATTAAGCTTAATGTGCAGGTAACTGCTCCATGAACCCACTTGGTCTCATCCTGTGAAAGATATTCTCTTTGTTCCACTACACCCCCCTACCATCTCTTCTCCTGAAAGCTAGTTTGATTTTTCTCTTGTGAGGTTGCCAACCTGAAGCATTAACTGCTTCTCTTTCCACAGATGCTGCCTGACCTGCTGAATGTTTCCAGCAGTTCCCATTTTTATTGCAGATTTTCATCATTCCAACCTTTTGATGTTTTGTTCATTGTTGAACATCTTTGTTTGGACTGAAAGTGGAATCCTAAATTTCCCTTCATTTGTTGCTTTTGTCTTATGCCCAGCCTGATGGTTCTTTCTTGACTTCCTATATTATTCCACAAAACTCAACAGAAATTCAAAGAACAACAAATCTTCTTCCTATACAGCACCAGCCCACCAGGATCAGGGACAGTTTCTTCCCAGCAGTTATCAGGCAACTGAACCATCCTATCAACAAATGAAGAGCAGTCCTGAGCTACTATCTACCTCAGGAGACTCTCGGACAATCATTAGTCGGACTTTATTGGACTTTATTTTGCACTAAATGTTATTCCCTTTATCATGTATCAGTACACTGTTGACGGCTCGATTGTACTCCTGCATAGTCTTTCCATTGACTGGTTAGCACACAACAAAAAGCTTTTCACCATACCTTGGTACACGTGGCAATAAACTAAACTAAACTATGTCAACTGTGTAGGAAGGAACAGTAGATAGACACAGAATGCTGGAGTAACTCAGCGGGTCAGACAGCATCTCTCGAGAAAAGGAATAGGCGATGTTTCGGGTCGAGAACGATATAAAGAATATCATGTTCTGGATTTCAATGAATAATTTCAGACAGTCAGCATCCCTCTTCCATTCTTTGTATCTTAAAATGTGTTTTATGATCTATTTCCAGCTCAAATTTTTTTTCAACAGATTCTGCAAATTCTTTTGTGTGTTACCACCATTCTCTCAGATGTCAATTTACAATTTAGTACTTTAATTTTGCACTGTTTACCTGAGTGTTCGACCTGTGACTTCTTTATCAGTATGTCCTGGAGGTTGTGTGTACCGCAAGCCAAGTTGGCATATGGGGCGTGTTGTGTGAGAGATGGCTTAAAAATAAAGTTTATGTGTCTTGGAGAGAACACTTACTTCCTGTGAAGCCCTACGGCCAATTTCCACTCATGTTGTTTCCAGTAGAAATTGCATCAAATGTGGTGCTCATGTGTGATTATGGATTCTGTCTCTGTGATAGTGTCAGCGGAGGCGTCTGCTATCTCTACCCATATTGTCACTCCAGAAAGTCTGTTCATCCTCAGAAAACTGTGACTAAGGCAACACAAGTGAGAGAAAGCTACTGATTGCAAACGTGGAGCTCCCTTTAATTTTAGTTTAGTTTTAGAGATACAGAGCGGAAACAGGCCCTTCAGCCCACCGAGTCCACACCCACCAGCGATCCCTGCCCATTAACACTATCCTGCACATGCTTGGGACAATTTACATTTACGCCAAGCCAATTAACCTACAAACCTGTGCATCTTTGGAGTGTGGGAGGAAAGCGAAGATCTCAGAGAAAGCCCACGCGGTCACAGGGAGAACGTGCAAACTCCGTACAGACAGCACCCGCTGTCAGGATTGAATCCGGGCCTTTGGCACTGTACACGCTGTAAGGCAGCAACTCTACCACTGCACCACTGTGCCACCCTTTAATAAAATCATTGCAATTCTTGGCATGATGGGACAATTTCAAAGCGCTCCAAAACCTAATGCTGGAGCTCATGTCCATTATACTCTCTGTGCAAAAAGCTTACATCTTTGAACTCTTCACCTTCATCAACTGTCCTCTCCTTGTCCTCGTCAATACAGTCAGTTGGATGCAAGACTTCACATTGAGTCGAGATCTGTCTCTGTCAGATGCTAATTAATCTGTTTTACTAGTTGAATATTTGCTATTTGTAATTACCGGCATGAAGTTGTGTGACAAGAAAATCCCCTTTCTGCACTTAGTGAGAAGCATGCAGCTCGGCACTCGCTCACACTCTGTGCCAATGTTATTCTGTGCTTTAGTCATCGCATTCGTATTCCAATTGAATTCTTTTATATCAATATTTTTTTTTCTTTTTCAAGGCTGTGATTAGTGAGATTTATCTTTCTACACACTGAGTGACATTGGCTGCTTTCTTTCCAGCATTTCAAGGGGATTCTTTGCTTGGATCATGAAAGCCTGGTCTCAGTTTCAAATGTTTTTTTTGGGGGGGGTAGTGAAATGCATTGGAGCCCCAGCTTGCCGCCGCTTCAAATCTGAATCTCAGTTACAATCGATATTCCAGCTCGGCTACCTCGAGAAGGGAGATTCAACATCCCCTAATTGGACTGTTTGATTGAAGCAGCAAATGAGGAGGGAAGCATTCTCTGATAGTGGGAATTACTAACTTATTAGGGAATAATATCTCGCAGGTCTTTAGTCCCTATCAAACAATCACGGGGCATTGAGGGCCACACATCATCTGGCCCTCCCTTTAGCCAGAAGGGACTGGATTTCACCCAAATTATCTCATCCTATTTGCTAAATTGTGCAAGGAGGGAAAATAATGAGGTTGTAAACTGCAAAGGCTTGCAAGACTGTCGGGGCCAAAATTAAGGTGATCGGGTATCGTAACACAAGGCAATCAATGCTCGTCTACGAGATTTTTGAATAGGTAGTTTAGTTTAGTTTTTAGCTTGGAGGTACAGCACAGGAACAGGCCCTTCGGCCCGCTGTTTCCGTACCAACTATCCATCACCTATTCACACTACTTCTATGTTGTCCCACATTCTCGTCCTCTCCTTCCACTCTAGGAGAGATTGACAGAGGCCCGTTAACCTAATCTGCACGTCTTCGGGATGTAGGAGAAATCAGAGCACCTGGAGGAAACCCACGCAGTCACAGGAGAACATGCAATGATTACAGCATGATATAGATCAGTCAGGAAAGTGGGCAAGGGAACGGCAGCTGGTATTTAACTCAGATAAGTGTGATCCGATGCATTTTGTGAACCTAAACGACTGTAGTATACTGTATATAGTGAATGGTAGCACCCTGGGATGTGTTGTTGAACAGATAGACCTTACAGTAAAAATAGACAGTTTGGTGGACAAGGTCGTGAGCAGTGATGGAAATGGGGGGGGGGGGGGGGGGGGTGTAACGCAGTGGAACAACGTTCCCCTACTTTTCAGATTCCAGCTCAGGTTTAATGGGTACTGCAGAAGGATTGTGTATCACTTGATTGAACTGAGACGAAAACGATTTGTTAACTGCCACTGTTAGCACTTGTTAACAGCCAGTAGTTAACACGTAGTTATACTATGTGTCACCAATACACCGATCTGCATTCCTCAGTTAATATAATTGTGTTTTGACCAAGTATTAATGATGCTGCATTCCTTTCGATAAAATTCACGGGAAAATTTCTTAAAACTTACTGTCATTAAGGCTCCGGACCGTGAACACGGGCTTCTTCCTGGTGTGCAGTCATTCACCCATGTTATTTTAAGAAGGAACTGCATATGCTGGAACAATCAAAGGTAGGCAAAAATGCTGGAGAAACTCAGCGGGTGAGGCAGCATCTCACCCGCTGAGTTTCTCCAGCATTTTTGTCCACCCACGTTATTTAGTAATTTGCACCTGTCATTTAGGGATGTTAAGAGGGATTTAGAGCTTTGCCCATTTTCAAAATATAGAATTTTGAATTTGGCATTTGATTGGTACAAGGAGACTACAAAGCTCATAATATCTATTTTTTTACACTCTGTAACTTTCTACATTTCTACTTTTGGGTGTGTATGTGGCAATTATGGCTCATGGAATTTTCTCCCACAGTACTAGTTATATTCGTAATAACATATTTAAATACGTGAAATTTTTGATCTTTCCTTAAAAAATGCTTGAAGAAGGGACCTGACCCTAAACGTCGCCTAGGCATTCCGTCCATAGATAAACACAAATGCTGGAGTAACTCATCGGGTCAGGCAGCATCTCTGGAGAGAAGGAATAGGTGACGCTTTGGGTCAAGACCCTTCTTTGGACCCTCCATAGATCTAGCCTGACCTATTGAGTTCTCCAGCACTTTATGTTTTGCTCTTAAAATAAATCAGTGGTCCGCTGATGAAACAATACGATAGACCACTCTGGAAGTGCAAGTTTTGCTGTACACTTCATACTGTAGAACACATCATAATACACCTTGAGTGAATTAATGGGATTAGATTATTATTTTTAATCTGTTGTCTAGAATGAATCAATACCCGCCCTATGTACCTTATATCAGATTTAAATAGGAATTCCGATTTTTTTTGTTTTCCTATTTGTCAATTTTTTGTGCCCGATTATTTGGCACCCAATGAATCGCTGTCTCTAAGGGGGTTGCGTCCAATCACCGACCAGCTTCCCTTAAAATTCCACTCCAATCAACAAATTGGTCTCCTTCTGTCCAATCAACCGCGGTCTCCAAGGGCATTGCGTCCAATCACATAATGTGCTGGTCACTCAGCGGCCAATCAGACACAGTCTCCAAGGGACATTGTGACCAATCACCGACCTGCTTCCCTCACCAAAGCAGAGAGAGAGAGAGAGATGCAAGAAAGCAGCCCTGACATATAATACACAATAAACTGTATTACAAATACACAATAAACAAGTTATGCATTCTTGTACTCTTACATGGGTATGGCTGCACATTAAAAAAATTCCACCACCCCTCAGCCTCATGGACCTTAGTGTACCCCCAGTTCCTAAAACCCATTTCCATCACTGGTCGTGAGGAAGATATATGGCAGTTTAAAGGGGATCTGATGGCCACGCAAATTTTTCACGCAACTAATATTTGTTAACTGGAATGAATTGCCAGAGGAGGTTATGAAGGCAGGTTTCATTTGAGCATTCAAAAGGCATCTGGACAAATATTTGCATGTGCAAATATTGAGGGATATCGAATTATTGCAGGCAGTTGTGCTGAGAATTGGCATTATGGTCAGCATAGACCCAATAGACTGAAGAGCTTATTTCTATGCTGCAAGGCTTACATCTCATATCTCTATCAATTTGATATAAACAAGTTCAAGTAATTTGTAACATTGAATATATTCTTATTGAGGACATGTGCTCAAGATCATGTGATAGGGGCAGAATTAGGCCATTCGGCCTATCACGTTTACTCGGCCATTCAATCATGGCTGATGTAGCTTTCCCTCCTAACCGTGGATTTTTTCCGAGATCTTCGGTTTCATCCCACACTCCAAAGACGTCCAGGTTTGTAGTTTAATTGGCTTGGGTTTGAATACTTGGTATAAGTGTAAATTGTCCCTAGTGTGTGTAGGCTTGTGTTAATGTGCGGGGATCACTGGTCGGTGCGGACTCGGTGGGCTGAAGGGCCTGTTTCCCTGCTGTATCTCTAAACTAAATGAAACTAAACTAAAACTAAAGGGTGTAAATCTAATCTCAGTTCTAAACAGATGTTCAATTTAGGACAGAGAGTACTGGAATCTCACTCTAGGTGCTGAACCTGTGGAATTTTCAACCATTGGACGTGCCTGAAGCCAAGCCACTAAGTATATTCAAGGTGAATGGAGATATATTTCCCAATATCAAATAGTTCAAGGGTTATGGGAAGAAAGCAGGACCAAGCTTCTAAAATGGATGTTAATGGGAAAACAGGCTTGTAGGACTAAATAGCCTGCATCAGTCTTATTGTCTGTGTTTTTGTATTGCTATGAAGATGTGGGGTGCACTGGAAGTTTAGAAGGCCAATGTCCCCTCACGTCTCAATCCTGTCCTCCAAAACACATTCACTTGTACACTCTTGCCTATTCCTAAATGTGATACCAGTACAACTTACAAGGCATGTCTACTGATCCCAGGTTAAGCTTTGGAATTCAAAGGTACTTCATAAGACTGTGTAGGAAGGAACTGTAGATGCTGGTTTAAGCCGAAGATAGACACAAAAAGATGGAATAATTCAGCAGGTCAAACAGCATCTCTGAAGAGAAGAAATAGGTAACTTTTTGGGTCTGAAGAAGGGTCTCAATTCGAAACGTCACCTATTACTTTTCTCCTGAGATGCTGTCTGACCGGCTGAATTACTCCAGCATTTTGTGTCCATCAAAAGACCGTCTCTCTGTGCAAGCTTTGGCAAGCCCCCCGTGACTCGGCAAGCCTTATTTCTGCTTGATAATCCATCTGTGAAGTGATTTGCGTCGTACCTGCGATACCACAGACATTAAGAAAAATTGAAACCAGTTGTTGCTGACAATTGCTGCCCTTCCAAAACCACAGATTGCATATGCTGGGAATCTAATATCTTTGCTCAATCTATGTTTCAGAGGCTGCGTGCAACTACGTTTTATAATATTTTGATAAATGTGATTGTGCAGTCACTCGTGTTTTGTCTCAGCTTGTTCAATATATTCAGCAAACTCACTCCTCCATCATAGTCAATTGAATTTCAACTGTAGGCAGTATCAACCTTGAGTCTAATATCTCTGCGCTTTAAAGCCAATTCAATATTTTCTTCCATTTTGATTCTTTATTACTTTGATGGTATGAATCATATTTCCACTTTATTTGTTTCTCGGGCTGTGATGTCCCATTAGATGCCTCTTTGTAGCCCAATGCTCCTATTACCCTCAACTTTACTGTCAAATGAAAACTTCACTGGACTCCTTGGTCCACGAGATATTTAATATTATTTCCACAATAGCATTCTGCCCCATTGTGTTTCTAATTTTAGATTTCACTGCCATGACACTGGGTCACATTAGCAGACAGTGCGGTAGAATAGTAGAACATAGAACAGCATAGCACAGGAACTGGCTTGTACTGTGCCTTTGCCCACTAAGTTGGTCACTGCCACTGTTCATCCACCTGTATCTGGTGACGTTGCATTTACTAACCTGTCTGTGTCATTTACAATGTCTGTGCTGAATTAAACAAATCCCTTCTGCCTGGTTATGATCTATATCTCTTAATTCCCAGTGCGTTCGTGAGTCGAAAAGCCTCTCAAACACCACTATCGTATCTGCTTCCACCATCACTCCTGGCAGCGTGTTCTAGGGACGTACCACTCTCTCTGAAAAAAGTATAGCCCTGTACATCTTTTGCAAGTTTTCCCCCTCTCACCTTAAAGCTACGCCCTCTAATATTTGACATTTCCACCGTGGGAAAAAAGATTCTGATTTTATCCATGCCTTTCATCATTTTAGAAATTCCTATCAGGTTCTGGTGCTCTTGAGAAAAACACTCCAAGTTTGTCCAACCTTTCCTTAGAGCTAATAACCTATAATAGTAAGATTAACAGAGAACTTACCAGTTTGAAGTTTGATCTTGATTTTATGAGGAGTTACGTTGGTGATTATGTGAAGAAGGCCCGCCAGGCCGCATGCGCACCAAACTTCAAAGCAGCGGTATGAAATCGCAAACAAACAACACCGAAGTACATAGTAAGATCAGTGACTCGAGAACTACCATATGATCCTTTATGAGAGCAGGTTAGGCATGGCGGGCACATAATCACCAACGTAACTCCTCATAAAATCAAGATCAAACTTCAAATTGGTAAGTTCTCGTTTAATCTTACTATTTTACTTCGGAGTCACGTGAGTGATTCCGTGAAGAGTTCAAAGCTTTGTGCTTTCATGCCGCAGATTACAAATCTCGGCATCCCACTGCATTGATTAACTTGAAAGAGAAATAAATGCATTAGTAGTAACGTTGCATTCAATGTAGAAATAGGGTTTATTTAACAATGTAAACAAACGACAGTACCTCTTAAATTTAGGTACTTAAAATGGCATAGGCAAACAGTCCTGGATTGACAATCGGCTGATGATAAAAATTCTGAAACATCAGCTCATTTGCCCATCTGGCGGCCGCCAAAATATGGTCGAAGGGCACGTCCCTCGCCTTGGCCGCCGACGTAGCTGCTGCCCTAGTGGAATGAGATGTAAACACACTATCCAAATTATACGCTGACGTTGATACTGACCTGGTGGAATGAGATATACAATCGTCAGTGTTAATACCTGTATAACCCAGAACCTGCTGCAGCCACCTTGAAAAAAGTCTGAACCAACCTTCCTTTGTGTAATTGTTTGTTAACTAATAAACAGTGCTGATTCCGTACTTCTTAGGATTCTGGTGGCCTAGATAACATAGAAGTGAGACCGTGGGGTGTTCAAAATGATCTTCAATCATGCTACCCCTAGTCTACTCTGGTTGTGTAGACCAGAATGTAAATGTAATGGCACCTGCAGCCAACTCCATCCTATCCAGCCACAACGTTTGCAATTTTTGCTGTCGGTATGCTGATATAAGTGTCATAACTAAGGATGTAGCTGGAACCCCTTGGTGAAGTAATGTTCACACATTTCCAATAACCAACTGCATAATTTTGTAGTGGGAGAACTTGTGTCAAGATCTTTTAACAACTCGATATCCGGGTTGGACCCGAGAGCGTAGTTCCCTTATGTTGCAGCTGTAGTGTCTCTATAACTGAATTATTGTCAATACCATTTAAAATGAGCTGGAAATGTCAGTAATCTGTACCGTATTAAATGTAATATTAACATTTAACAAACACTTCTGATCCCCTCAATAGCAATGTACTGTTTTTTTGTGTGCTATCCCTGCACACCGCAGTGAGCACTTTCATGGCTTGATGTGACAACCTGAGGAAAAAATCCATTCAAAATGTATAGGTCAATAATTATTTTACTGTGCAAAAGCCGGTCTCCTGAACCACAGTTTGAAACAGCAAGTTCTTGTTTTTTGGCATAGCCGTATACCGTTGTGCCACAATGCCTGATGAAGTAGGCAACATGGACGCTTGGCCAGTCCGACAGTACGAATCCAAGCGAGGTCTTGCTGACTGTTTTAAGACCTGGCTAATGAAGCAAAAAAATGAGGAAGACATAAAGACCATTCCTCCTATTGAAGCGAGAAAGTATTTATCCGCACTGTTGTGCCACATATATTTTGCAATGAGTGAAAAACATGCATTAACATGATGAATATTCGATAAAGTATTGAACCATGCTTTCATCATACTTCGAGATCCAACACTTATTCTGTGTTATCATTGATCTGAACTGGATGATACACCAGTGGCAAGGAGATTAATTACAGGATATTTTTCCTAGATTATCATGTGACTAACATATGTCACCATCATAGAGTAGCAACTTGAATTTGAGCACGTAGAATATGTATATTCGCTCAAAACCCCTTAATCATGGGTGCATTTAGTGTATATATTTAGTTGATAATATAACTGAAGAATCGGTAACTCATGCAATCTCCACTACCTTTGAGTAGGTGATGGTATTTGCAACTTCTCATCTTAAAGTTCTAAACATCAGTTCATAGTAACTGAATTCAACCAACCACACTACTGTAGCGAGTTTCAAGTTCAAGTTCAATGAGTTATTGTCATGTTCAGTAATGCTGAATACTGTTACTTCAAGGTTCAAGGTTAGTTCAAGGTTAGTTTATTTGTCACATACACCAATTGGTGTAGTGAAATGTTTCTTGCCATGCAGCACATAAATAAAGAATACAGACAGAACACTAATAAAGAGATTTAAACATTAAAAAAAACCATCCCCCCACAATGGTTCCCATTATGAGGGAAGGCACAATGTCCAGTCCCCAACCCATGTCCTCCCATAGTCAGGCATATTGAGGCCTCCACAGTCGCCTTCACGGAGGCCCGATGTTCCAGGCCGTTCTCGCCGGGTGATGGTGCTCTGGCGTCAGGAGATTCCTCTCAGTGGCTTGGGGCAACCGGAATGGCCGCCTCCTACTGGAGTCCGCGGCTTCTGAAGCCAATAAGGCCGCGCTGAATAGAGCCCCCCTCCACTGGCTCCCGATGTTGAAGTTCAGCGCCGCCACCTGCAGCTGGCCGCTCCACAGACCCGCAGCTCCACGATGTTTGTCTCGGCGGCCTCAGCTCACCGGAGTTCCAGCGCGGCGACCCAGGCAAGGCATCACCCGCTCCGCCCCGCGATGGCGCTCCAGTGCTCCGCCACTGCCGAAGCCGAGGTTCTGGGTGGTCCCCTCAGGAAACGCCACTCCAGGCCCGCTGGTAGGCCATGAGGACGGGTCGAAGATGCAGCCCAGAGAACAGCTGCCTCTCCGACCTGGTAGGGACCAGGTAAAGTAGTTTCCCCCTCCCTTCTCACCCCCCACATAAAAAAGAATAGGCTCCAAAAACAAAAAACTTTAACAAACTAAAATAAAAAAAAGGGTGAAAAACATACAGCTGCAGGCTGGGCAGCCATACCATACAGGACGCCCCCCATTTCCCTTTCCCCCCCCATCTTTCATCATTGTGGCTGAAGTAGCCTCAGCTGACAATAGTACAAGGTTGTTAACAATGATCTAATTGCTACTTACACAATATCAGTTCCTTGATTTGCTCAGCTGCAACACAGCTGCTATATTGCCAATTACTCTTAATGAAAATAACTCAGTTTTGTAACAGATTGCTATAACCCCAATCTCTTGCCACAAGGCTAATAATAATTAAAGATAAATCCAAATGACCAACAAACAGTTTATTCCACACAGTCCATAACCGGCACCTTGTCGGGCTGCAAAACTGGCAGGAAAAACCTCTGTAAAAAGAGACTCCTGCCTTAAAAAACCCATGTAAGTAAAAAACCAAACTTACCTTTTAAGTTTAACTTACCACCGGCAGGAGCTGTGTCCTGCCAGACTGGTGCTTGCGCCAATGCAGCTGACGTAATGGTGCGCATGTGGCCTGGCGGGCCTTCTTCACGGAATCACTCACGTGACTCCGAAGTAAAATCCAGGCAGCATCCTGGTAAACCTCTTCTCACCCTCTCCAAAGTGTTCCTATCTTTCCTGTAATGGGGAAACAAGAACTGGACCCTATATGCAAAATGTTTTATAAAGTTGTAAATTGGCTTCCTGACTCTTATACTCTTGTGAAAGCAAGCATACCACATGCTTTCTTTACCACTCTATCTACCCGTGTTGCTACTTTCAGCGAGCTATCGGCTTTGATCCTTCTTTCCCTTTACATTTGATTTCCCAAAGTGCAACTCCTCATACTTGCATGGGTTAAACTTTTCTTGTTTCCTGTTCCTGTATCCTGCTGTATCCTTTGTCAGCCACCTTCATTAACCCCTATTCCACCAATTTCAGTGGCATCAACAATTTACTGTTAAACCAATTTATATTTTTGACCCAGTCATTTATAACTATCATAAACAGGAAAAGATCCCAGAACTGATCCCTACAGAACACTACTGGTCACAGACTTTCTGCCAGAATAACACCCTGCTTCTCTATTCCATGGCTAAGACAGTTCTGAAACTAAATCTCCTTGGATATTTTTATCTACTGGATTGGCCTAACATGAGGGACCTTGTCAAATGAGCAGACCTGATAAATTCACACTTTATAAACTTTAGTTTTGTGTAGAGATACAGCGCAAAATAGGCCCTTTGTCCCACCGGGTCAGTGCCAACCAGCGATCCCCGCATATTAACACCATCCTACACACACTAGGGCCAATTTTTACAATTCTACCAAGCCAAATTACCTGTACGTTTTTGGAGTGTGGGAGGAGACAAAATGTCTCGGAGAAAACACATGCAGGTCACGGGGAGAATGTACAAACTCCGTACACAGACAGCACCGTAGTCGGGATTGAACACGGGTCAATCACGCGCCGTAAGGCAGCAACTCTACCTCTACACCACCGTGCTGCCCAAGTTCTTTGTTAGTTTTTTGTTATCCCATTTCTTCATCCACTCCTTGCACATTAGTGGCAATTTACTGAGCACCCGGAGGAAGCCCATGCGGTCACAAGGGGCATGTGCAAAGATGCATTGGAGGTCAGGATTGAATCTGGTCTTTGGTGCTGTGAGGCAGCAGCTCTACCAACTGCAGATTTGTGCCTCCTCCTAGACTCCAAGCACTGTGTGTTGGCTAGCTTTATTGATTAGTTGGACCACTTAACAAAACCATACGTGTTTTTTTATATCATTTCCAATTTCTTGCCAGATTTCATATCCTTTGATTTCGTGACTGGATGAAAAGTTATTGATCTAAGTCTTGAAAAGACCCAAAATTGTGTATCCACAGACCTGCGGGATAAATATGTAGACAAATTACTTCTAAATACAATGCTGATCTCACCTGACACAGAAATAACAGTTTCTTGCAGATAGCTCAATCCTAGGAGCAAGAAAGCTGCTGGGTATTGTAACACTCCCATTCATAATCGGGCTGACACCTAATGCAATGCCAATCGGGACTGTAGTATTTCCTCCCACATTCCAAAGACGTACAGGTTTGTAGGTTCATTGGATTTGGTAAAAATTGTAAATTGTCCCGAGTTTGCAGGATATTGCTAGTGTACAGGGATCACTGGTTGGCGTGGGCTCAGTGGGCCAAAGGGCCTGTTTCTATGCTGTATCCTAAACCAAACTAAAGGATAATATGCCTTTGAATCGAATGATAAGAACTCTTTTACATCCACCTTTTTTTTAGTTTAGAGGTACAGCACGGAAACGGGCCCTTCTGCCCACCAAGTATGCGATGACCAATGATCCCCGCACACCAACATTATCCTACACACACTAGGGATAATTTAAATTATACCAATTTGGAGGACGCAAAGACGACAATCAAGTTTTGCAAACGTATTTATTCAGACAATAGTTCCTTGGCTTACAGGTCTCCGCAAACATGTCTGACCACAACGCGAAAACAGCAGCCCCACCCGAGTCACGTCCCCGCGGCTTCCGAACGCCGGGTCCGATAACTGCGTGCGCCAGCAGGCGCCGCCACACCAAGTCAATTAACCTACAAACCCACACGTCTTTGGAGTGTGGGAGGAATGCAGAGTTCCCGGTGAAAACCCATGCAGGTCACGGGAAAGAACGTACAAATTCCGTACAGGTAGCACACGTGGTCAGGATCAAACCCAGGTCTCTGGTGCTGTGAGGCAGCAACTCTACCGCTGCACCACTGTGCCGACCTTACATAGTCTAATGTGCACCTGACAGGGCAAATGCGATTGCCTGTTCACTTCTCGTGCGAAACACAGGGTGTTTGCCAGTGGAGCTCCTTAGGGTCATAAAATTATAGCGTGATACAGCATGGAAACAGACCCTTCGGCCCAACCTACCCACACCAACCAACATGTCCCAGCTATACTAGTCACACCTGCCTACATTTGGTCCATATCCCTCCAAACCTGTCCTATCCATGTACCTCTCTAACTGTTTCTTAAACATTGTGATAGTCCCAGACTCAACTACCTCTTCTGGCAGCTTGTTCCATACACCCACCACCCTTTGTGTAAAAAAGTTACTCCTCAGGTTCCTATTAAATCTTTTCCCCTTCACCTTAAACCTATGTCCACTGGTCCCTGATTCACCTACCCTGGGCAAGAGACTTTGTGCATTACCCAATTTATTGTCTCTCATGATTTTATACACCTCTATACGATCACTCCTGCGTTCCAAGGAATAGAGTCCAGGCCTACGCAACCTCTTCCTAGAGCTCAGCCCCTCTAGTCCTGGCAACATCCTCGTAACTCCTTCTCAGTTCTACAAAAATATCTGCCTAAATATCTGTGGTCAGGTCTTGGGGATGAAACTTAGACTCATAACCTTTAACTTTTTGACTCAGAGGTGAAATCATAGCCTTGGCTACATACTCACAATCTGGGTGATAGGAATGTCATACGTGAAATCAAGAATATGAATTATAATTATCCATCTTGCTGTGAAAATCAGAGAAATTCTTATGAGATTTTCAGAAAAACATTCTTTGGAATCTGTTTTCACTCAAAAGGAACAAACAAGCTGCCGATGTCATTCCCACAGGAGGTTGGGAGCGCTTTATTTATTTTTTAATGAAATCTATCGCACAGGAAACTTGTTGAGAAAATGAGTCAGTCTCTCACACTCTCAGAAAGGGTGAGACAGAATTCAGTGGCACTGCTACTTCTCAGTTCCTGCTCCAAGCTCAGAAACCAGAGGGAAAAAAAATCTCTCAATTATAAATGCCACACTCGTCACAGAATAACTCGATGTGAATAAAATATTAGCAGTACGGTTAATTTTGGTAAAACAGTTCAAAGCTAAATAATTGCCAATTCTTGCAGGACATCATTGATGTAACTCTTAGATCAGCCTGTGCTCAATGCCAGATGGGCCCTCGGGACCTTGTATTTGGGTGTCGTGAGAGAATCTGAATCTGAACGGTGATTAGAATTAGAATCCAGCTGCAAACTCACAGAGATAATTTGGGGCACGCATCCGCTTGTAATTACCCCGTTAACAAACATCACCGTAGGGACATGCAGCATTGAAACAGGCCCTTCAGCCCAACGCATCCATGCCGACCAAGGATTGAGGAAGGGGACGGAGGTGAGGTGGCTGAGAGAGGGCTTAGGGAAATAATATGTGTAAGATTATGTGTCTGTTCACACAGTGGTGAGTGGTTTGTCAACCAGTGTCTGCATGTACTTAGAGAATGTGTGTGTCTGTGTGTGTGTATATGTATGTTTGTGAACATGTGTGTATAACTACGTCAGCACTGCTGTATCTGATCTCCATTTTCCATGGCCCTTCAGTCTACCTCATCCATGCCGAACAAGATGCCCATTTAAGTGCACCTGGATTTTCAGAAAGCATTTGATAAGGTCCCACATAGGAGGTTAGGGGGCAAAATCAGAGCACATGGTATTGGTGGTAGGGTGCTGACATGGGTAGAAAATTGGTTGGCAGACAGGAAACAAGGAGTAGTGATTAACACGTCCCAATCAGAATGGCAGGCAGTGATTATTGGGGTACCGCAAGGCTCGGTGCAAGGACCGCAGCAATTTACAATATATATCAATGATTTGGATGAAGGGATTAAAAGTAACATTAGCAAATTTGCACATGACACAAAGTTGGGTGGCAGTGTGAACTGTGAGGAGGATGCTGTGAGAATGCAGGGTGACTTGGACAGGTTGGGTGAGTGGGCAGATGCATGGCAGATGCAGTTTAATGTGGATAAATGTGAGATTATCCACTTTGGTGACATAAACAGGAATTGATTTATCTAAATGGTGTCAAGTTGGGAAAAAGGGGAAGTACAACGGGATCTAGAGGTCCTTGTTCATCAGTCAATGAAAGTAAGCATGCAGGTACAGTAGGCATTTAAGAAAATGAATGGCATGTTGGCCTTCATAACAAGAGGAGTTGAGTATGGAAGCAAAGAGATCCTTCTGCAGTGTACAGGGCCCTAGTGAGACCACACCTGGAGTATTGTATGCAGTTTTGGTCTCCAAATTTGAGGGAGGACATTTTTGCTATTGAGGGAGTGCAGTGTAGGTTCATAAGGTTAATACCCGGGATGGCTGGACTGTCATATGTTGATAGAATGGAGCGGCTGGGCTTGTATACTCTGTAATTTAGATGGATGAAAGGACATCTTATAGAAACATATAAGATTATTAAGGGTTTGGACACGCTAGAGGCAAGAAACATGTTTCCAATGTTGGAGTCCCAAACCAGGGACCACAGTTTAAGAATAAGGGGTAAGGCATTTAGAACAGAGATGAAGAAATAGTTTTTCACACAGAGGGTTGTAAGTCTATGGAATTCTCTGCCTCAGAGGGCAGTGGAGGCTGGTTCTCTGGATGCCTTCAAGACAGAGTTAGATAGAGCTCTTAAAGATAGCGGAGTCAGGGGATATAGTGAGAAGATAGGAATGGGGTATTGAATGTAGATGATCAGCCATGATCACAGTCACTGGCGGTGTTGGTTTGAAGGGCCGAATGGCCTACTCCTGCATGTATTGTCTATTAAAGATAGACACAAAAAGCTGAAGTAATTCAGCGCGACAGGCAGCATCTCTGGAGAGAAGGAATGGGTGATGTTTCAGTCTGAAGAAGGGTCTCGACTCGAATCGTCACCTTCATTCCTTCTCTCCAGAGATGCTGCCTGTCCTGCTGAGTTACTCCAGCTTTTTGTGTCTATCTTTGTTTTAAACCAGCATCTGGTTCCTTCCTACACGCCCCATTTAAGCTAGTTCCTCATTTGGCCTACATCCCTCTAAACCTTTCCTATCCATGCAACTGTCAAAATATCTTTTAAAAGCTGTCCCTCATTCTGAGGCTGCTATAGAAATGCGACAATAAACTAAACTAAACTAAACTAAATGCAAGTTTTACTTTCTTTCAGAAGCAGGCTGTTTGGCTGATTTTTTTACCCTCCCAAGGATGGAAGCCAGATTCTGCCCATCACTTTATCGAGGAAAAGAGATGAAGAACTGAGTTGGCTCCAAATGGGCAAACTCTGGAATGGGATAGCTGTACATCTTGCTGGACCTTACACGTGGGTGAAAATGTCTTCAATTTTAGTTTATTTTAGCGACACAGCGCAGAAACAGGCCCTTCGGCCCTCCGAGTCCGTGCTGACCAGCAATCTCCACGCACTGGGGACAATGAACAATTATGCAAAGCCAATTAACCTATAAACCTGTAGGTTTTTGGCTTGTGGGAGGAAACCGGAAACCGGAGCACACAGAGAAAACCCACGCGGTCGCAGGGAAACGTACAATCTCCGTGCAGACAGCACCCGCAGGCAGGATCGAACCTGCGTCTCTGGCACTGTAAAGCAGCAGCTCTACTGCTGTGCCACTGCGCCGTCATTTCTGACTTTTGTGGTCATATCATTAACTCTTTAACACCAAATGTGTGCCCCCCTACCTTAGCGGTATAGTGCACCTGTTTACTTTTCCTTCTGGATTTATATCATCAGTGCATTTGAGCGGAAACCATTTTGTGAATAAAATGGAGGTCTGCTGGGAGAGGTAATTGTAAAATGGTATTTCTGTCAATTACATCAGATCAGTGTTATACTTTAAAAAGATCAACTGTAAGGCTGTAAAAAGGGAACCATTATTCTAAGGAAGTCTTAGTTGAAGCCACTGAAGTACTTGATCTTATTTACAGCCTTAAACACGGAGGGATTCCACAGAAATGGCACGGATATGGCTGTCTTTAAGCTAGTGGGCTGACAGTAAGGGACTTTGCTTCTTGCTTCCCAGTCTTGTCTGACAGAAACAGTCTCTCGGAATAGCCCAGGCAGCAACAATGCATATGATTCACCTCTCTGAATGAGGCGCTTGTCACAGAAGTGGTGGAGAGGCAAACATCTTTTCTCTGACAGTGAGGAGCCCAAATGTCAGCAAATGCAAAGTTAAACCCACCGGTTCGCCAAGGCTTCGGAGTGAGGGGTGTCAAAATGAATAGGAGCATTGTCCTAATGCAGAACATGAGCTATACATAGAAACACGGATATGGAAATAAGAGCCAGCTTGTTTCATGCACGGCAGCGAGTGATTATTAATCTTCCTTTGTGTGTCATGCGGATGCTTCTTATTCCATCTGTAGACCTGAATTTCGGCAGCAAGGTACAGATCCATCAGCTGCTGCCGAAATAAAACCTGAGTCCCCCTGTGTCAGGATGATGGCTGAAGCCTGCGGCATTTTCACAGCGGATCATTTGTGGAACAGCCACAGCGAAGTGATGGGCTCTTCCACTGCGAAACAGACTGAGATTATTTTGTCACCTCTGTGTTGAAGATTTAACTGGCAATGTTCACAATACGCAGGCTGGGAGAGGCCGAGGGAGAACATATATTCAAAGTTTAACGTGATTATTTGCTGTCATTGCAGTCCAGTTACCGCATCCACAACGTTACCCAAATAGGCCTGGAGCGACTAGCCATTCTGCTCTGAGTCAGCTGATCTCACTTGGGGGGAACTTGGGGTCTTGAAATTAGCCTCGGCACCCAGGACTTCCTGAGTAGAGGAAGAATCGGCTGACCATCCCATCGTTCACTAGCCCACTTCCCAGCTGGGGAGCAGCAGGGAACAACAAGATGGGTGCAGGAGTGGAATGAGGAGGTGAATCAAGGGGCAGGGACTTGAGAGTGATGGAGAACAAGAGAGTGGAGAGATTGAGGGGTCAGTTTTGGGGATGGGATTAAAGGTGGGAAGATTAAGAAAGGTGATCAAGGTGAGGGGGTTGAGAGAGGGTTAGATACATAGTTACATAGATACATAGACAATAGGTGCAGGAGTAGGCCATTCGGCCCTTCGAGCCAGCACTGCCATTCAATGTGATCGTGGCTGATCATCCACTATCAGTGCTCCGTTCTTGCCTTCTCCCCATATCCCTTGATTCAATTAGCCCTTGAGGGAAGGAATATGTTCAAGATGACGTGTTTGTGTTCATGGTGAGGTGAACGGGTTGTTAAACGGTGTCTGAATATACTTTGTGTGTATCGATGCGTTTGTATTTGTGTATGCAGGCATGTGTGTTTGTGGATACGTGTGTGCACGCATGTGTGTGTATGTGTGTGTGCGTGCATGTTTGTGCTTGTGTGTGGATGCGTGTGTATGTGTGTGCAGGGGTATGAATAACTAAGACTGTGCCGCTGTATCTGATCTCCATTTATCTTGAATCTCCTTAGCATCAGACCACTAAGCTTTCACTCTGTTAAAACTATGTGGTAGCTAGTAGTGAACGACCATCCCTATGTACACAGAAAACGGGCACAGGGTTCCTTCCACTCCTCGATTCCAAGGGACTGACTCAGCGGATCTGGTTTCCTGTTGAAAAACTAACAAATATGAACTGGACCATGGCTGGCCTTGAAACCTTTCATGGTCAGAAATTCTGCCGCATCCTATTGCCTTGTTGATACATAGCCAATAACAAACACAGTAAATGCTTGAAGTCTGAGGACGGTCTTGATCTGAAACATTGTTTGCCCATTCTCTCCACTGGTGCTGCCTAACCCGCTGCGTTCCTCCAGCACTTTGTGTTTTGCTCAACATTCCAGCACGTGCTGTTCCTTGCAACTACACAAAATGCTTTAATACACAGAGGAGGTTCAACAACCTCCAAATAGAGACAGCAGCTTAATATTTCAGGATGAAAACCTTCATCAGAAACCTGTCCAAGCTACTGGTGGCTAGACAGTGGCCCTTATGCGCCTGGGAACAGTTAATGCTTTTAGGAGAAGAGTGCAGCGCATTATAAAAATAAACATTCTTCTTTACTGACATGGATACAATACCTGAATATTTTTTCTTCCAGACATGTTGCAGGAATAAAGAAAGAACATTTATTATATTGTGCATGTTAGGATCTCAGTAATGGCCCAAGTGATTTTTGGTCAATATATACTTGACCAGGATGGATACAGAAAAAGCTGGAGTAACTCAGCATCTCTGGAGATAAGCAATGGGTGATGTTTCGGGTCAAGACCCTTCTTCAGACTAGGTCAACGTGACCCGAAACTACACCCATTCCTTCTCTCCAGAGATGCTACCTGTCCCATTGAGTTACTCCAGCTTTTTGTGTCTATCTTTGGTTTAAGCCTGCATTTGCACTTCCTTCCTACACATATACTTGACAAGGCAAGGTTTGCAAGGCCATGGCAAAATACCATAAGGGGACAACTAATTAGCAGGTCCTTTAAGCAGCGAGAACAGGTCTGATGGGCCAAATGGCCTCCTTTGGCGCTGTATAAATCAACATTTCTTCATTTTGAAATGTAGTTGCTGCTTCAAATGAGAAAATCTAGCAGGTTTTTTGTGCTGTAAAAACAATAATGACCTATTTTCAGTGATGAAGGCTGGAGGGTAAAGATCTGCCAGAACACCTGGGAGAACTCTGATGCTCCTCTTCTAAGTAATGCATTTGGATCTTAAAGATGGCAGATTGGGCACTGGTTTAACAACTTGTGAAAAATAGCACCTCCCTCAGTTCTGAAGTGGAATATGAAATTAAGACCCCAAACCAATCTTTGCCCCAAACTAGAACACAGTAACTTTAGACTGAGAGGAGCAGAGGCTGATACTGAAAGTTGGTGTCATTGTGATGGGATATAGGGCAAGGGCAGTCTGCAGCAGAGGATTTCCAAGGCAGAGTTCTGCTGGTAGAAATTTAAACGGCGGTCAATTGGAAGCAGGAAATTATGAGTATTTTTAATTTGCTGTGTTTCTAATTCTGACCTAGGTTATATAAAAAAACCAGGCCAAACAACAAGTGAAAACTTTAATAGTTGTAGTCACTCCAATGTGTTTTGTTCCATAAATATACACTGGTTAGATCCTTGTGGAATATAATTCCTTGAGGTGATATTTAGTCAATTTGAGAATGTTTAAATAGGAAATTCAGCATGCAACTGTGTTTAATCGTGGAGTTGCAGATTGTGGCCAGTTGATGGAGCTGTGAAGCAAGTTTCTGATGTCTCAAGTACGGTGCCATCTTGTATATAGGGAATAGTTCACTAGTTATAGACAATACCGAACCCGAGACGCAACTTTTTAACACACAGGGTGGTGGGTATATAGAATGAGCTGCCAGAGGAGGTGGTTGAGCAGTCCAATAACAACATTTAACAGGCACTTGGACAGGTACATGGGTAGGAAATGTTTAGTGGGATATGAGCCAAATGCAGGGAAATGGGACTAACTTAGATGAAGCATCTTGCTCAGCATGGACGGGTTGGACTGAAGGGATCGCTGCCATGCTATGTGACTCTCTCTCTCTCTCTCTCTCTCTCTCTCTCCCCCTCTCCTTCTCCCTCTCCCTGTCCCCCTCTCTCTCTCTCTCTCTCTCTCTCTCTCTCTCTCTCTCCCTATTTATCTCTCACTTTCTATATATATATATTTCTCTCTCTCTCTCGCTTTCTTTCTCTCTATGCTCAATTTATCAATTATAAAAGAACAACAGCCTAAATGCAGGTCGCCGGGCTAAGATTACCAATAATAGTATCTGTTTGTGAAGTTTCTTACCTTCAAGTTGAATATTTCCATCTGCAATCCTTTCCAAAGTCAATTATGGTAACTGTTTGAGCAAAATTAACATATTTTAACATTTTTCAGATTGTTTTCCCTCTAGTCATGGCCTTGAAGATTAACCCTAAACTCCTTGTGTTCCCTGGTTATTCTTTGATAGTTAATGCCTCCACCCCTACTGCAATTTAACCTGATTCAGCACTGGAATTCAGTTGTGCAGGCTAAAATGGGGCCCAGATATGCACATAAACAAGTTTTAAGGAATATTACAACCAGATAAGCAATGTCATTTTAAATAACCTTTGGCATCCTGTCTGTTCTGCCAGCAGAAAGCTGTAATTATTTCTTCTTCATGGTGTATGAAACAGAAGCAAGTAACATGCTGGAGCAGTAAAACGAGTAAATAAGGATCAACATCTTCCTGTCAGTGGTGCTTGCTGTCACATTATTGCACACTGAGCTGCCAAAGGCAATGCAACCCACTTCTATTCTATATCTTACTAATAGTTGGCACGGTGGTGTGGTGGTAGAGTTGCTGCTTTTCAGCGCCTGAGACCCGGGTTCGATCCTGACTATGGGTGCTGTCTGTACAGAGTTTGTACGTCCTCCCACACTCCAGAGACGTACAGGTTTGTAGGTTCATTGGCTTTGGTAAAAACTGTAAATTGTCCACTGGTGCTAGTGTATGGGGATTGTTGGTCGGCATGGACTCACTGGGCCGAAGGGCCTGTTTCTGCACTGTATCCCTAAACTAAGCTAAATGCCCAGGAATTGTATCCTGATAAGTCAAAAAGAGGAACAGAGAAGAACAGTAGCAAAAAATACATTTTCATGGAAATGCATTTTATTTTCACAGAGGCAAAAGGATCAACAGAAAAGATAGAAACCGTGCGTATTTCCACTGAACCTTAAGTCTGCCATAGAAGCATTGCAAAGGCTGCAGCAGGTAACATAATTATTGCAGTGTGGTCACAGCCGTTCTCATAGTGTTGGTTCAGGGAGCCTGTTCTGCACAAATTGCTGCCATGTTTCTACTGTGACTACTCATTAAATGTACTTCATTGACTGATTTTTCTGAATCTCCTTGGATCATGGGATTGCTGCAGCATAGACAGAGCCCATTGAATCTATGCTGGGTCTTTGTAAAGTTGAGCCCATCATTTCCTTTCCCCCATTTTTATCCTGTAGCTCCGCAAAATCATTCTCTCCTCAAAGGCCTGTCCAATTCCCCGTTGACAGATTTTGTGTCCACCATCCCCACAGGCAGTGAATTCTAGGCCATAACGGCCCTCTGAGTGAGTAGTCTCTTTTATCAGTTGTCAACAATTTTAAATCTGTGCCCTTGGTCCTTATGAGAACAGCTTCTGCCTAATTCTCCAGTCTAAACCCACCAGGATCCTTCACACCTCTTATCAGATCTTCTCTGAACCCCTCTCCATCCTAAAATTAACAACCACATATTATTCTCACCTGAAATCACTGAAATTATTAGAGTCATACAGTGTGGAAATGGGCCCTTCGACCAAAAAGCCCCATCCGCACGCCGCACCTGCCTGTTTTTTGGCCCATATTCCTCTAAACCTACCCTATTCTAATAAATATTTTCTGTACCCTCACCAGGACCTTCCCATCCTCACTAAAATTAGTTAGGCCACAGTTGGCTGCAATGGTCCAGATGTGGCCCTAACCAAGGCTCATACAGGTTCATAGTGCCTCAATTTATAAATCTCAGGTTCTCATACACTAATCATTACCTGTCTCCAACTTTCATGGAGTTGAACGAAGGGACTCCTAGGTCCCCCTGTTCCTACACGAGTTTAGTTTAGTTTGATGTCACGTGTACCGAGGTACAGTGAAAACCTTTTGTTGCGTGCTATCCATTCAACAGAAAGGCAATACATGAATACAATCGAGCCATCTACGGTGTGCAGCTACATGATAAAAAGGAATCTGTAGGAGATTAAGAAGAGCACAGTAAAAGTAAGAAATGCTACCGTCGAAGCAGAGATTTAAAAGAGGGGAGCAATTGTAATGCGCGATTGCAGATCCATGTGTGACTAGCACGCAAAGAGTCGCCTGGCTTCGGCGCCATCTTGGATTGGATGTACCCCTTAGAATGGTGCCACATAATGAAGAATATCCTTACTTATTCCTTATGCCGAAAATGTATCACTTCACACTTCAAATTTCATTTATCACTTGCCTCCTTATTCTGCTATCCCACCTGCCTTCTTGCAGAAGCTTCTTCACTGTGTACTACACTTCCACCATCAGTAGCTTGAGAAACTTTACCCTGCATCCAAATCTATTTCACTAATATCTAGCGAAAAAAGCAGTGAGTCTGGCATTCACTGTGGGAAGCACCACAGTCCACCATCCTCCAGGCTGTCCACTGCTTTGTAGTTTATGCTTTTAAATCAACTTCTGTTGGTTTCTATTCTGTTAGCGGCCTTTAATGCCTGGGACCTCAGTTTTACTGAAAAAGTATTTTGTGTGAGAATTTATCAGACACCTGCTGGAAATCCATATGGATAGCATCTACTATATTTCTTTCATTGATCTTCCCTGTTGAACCCATCAATCAACATGGGTTTGCCTTTTGTTATTCTTTCTTGTTATCCACAGCCAACTCAAATTTACAAATATTGCTACATAAATATTTCCCCTGGTCATTGTTTCCAGAATACCATATCTCTGATGACAAACTGGAGTCCAATAGCATGGAATCCTTCATGACCTTATTGCAATATTTTCCTTCTTGCTTTCTCGCTTTTTTTCTTTCTACAATTTGTTCTCCATTTCTTTCTTTCTACATTTCTGTTAACAGTTCTAATTTATTTCTTTATTTCCGTGTGTCTTTCAATAATCTTCCACTCCTTCAATATTTTCTTTTTTCCTTCAGTATTTCTTTCATTCTTTCAACATGTCTTTCAACATCTCAACAATTGAGACCTTGTTCTTAACTCCATACCACTTCACATTATTCACTACAATCTAAGTGGAGTATTTATTACCACCCTCATCTGGGAAGAAGAGAGCTTGCCAGGAGATTTCAGATATACCATGACATGATTAAATTGTTTTTAATGAGATGTTCAGATATAATAAGTATAGGGGAGTCTCATTGCTGATACCAAAAAGATCCTCCTCAATGTTCATCTTTAAGTGGTCAACAGCTCAACACAGTTGCAAAATAGATGCGATCAAGGAGTTTAATGGACATGTTATACACTATGCAACTACGTCAAGAAAGATGTAGAGAGCATCATCGACCATTGAACATGGTCTTTCTCTTATTTATAAAGCCATTGACTCTGTCAACTGAAAGTAATGAGGGAAAACTCTTATCAAATGCAGTTGACCTCAGAAATCCATTACCATTCTACATCTGTAGCACAATAACGTAAGATGCATGCCCCATAGTAGGAATCTTTCTGAAATCTCTGATAGGAGAGGTCCAGTTCCTCCACCTGATTATGTATGAACAGGCATACGCAACAATGTACCAGAAGATAGACAAAAGTGCTGGAGAAACTCTGCGGGTGCGGCAACATCTATGGGGCGAAGGAAATAGGCAATGTTTCGGGCCGAAACCCTTCTTCAGACTCTTCAATGTAACAGAAGAAGCTTGTTCAAGCCCTGTGGATCAGCCTTGTGAATCAGCCCTGTGCATCAGCCCTGCCATTTAATGGGGTCATGCCTGATTTGATTGTAACCCCAGCTCCATGTTTCTGCCAGTAACCTTTCACCCCTTCCCAACCAAGAATCTGGCTACTTTGCCTTAATATTATCCAATGACTGCTTCCACTGCCCTATGAAGAATTCCAAGGACTCTTGTACCCATGAAAGAAATACAATTATTTCACCTCTCTTAAATGGGTGATGCCTTATTTTTAAAAAATGTCTACAAGTTCTAGATTCTCCCACAAGATGAAATATCCTCTCTTCATTCACCTTGTTTCCTTTCACTTTTCCATACTCTAGGAAATGCAACTCTAGACTACCTAATCTTTATTCATAACATGATCTTCCCATATATGGCAAATCTTCTCTGATTTGCTCCCGAATTATTTAGTATTTTCTATAAAAAGGAGGCCTAGGTGAGCTTATCAGCTATCAGCATCCATTCTCTCGTTGTCACACAGGAGAACATGAGTATGGTCACTACTTAACCCTTTATCTTGTAAAAATCGGTCTGGTGGGCTTCAGTACAATTCTGGCTAATCCCCATCAATCTCTCACAGTTTCTTAAACTCCAAAGGTCTTCAACAATGAAAAGCAAGAAACAATCTCTTCTCCAAGTCACTAACCAACAAACATTTGTCAGCTCCTTTAAAGAGCTCAGATGAGAGATAGCAACATAGAAACATAGAAAATAGGTGCAGGAGTAGGCCATTCAGCCCTTCGAGCCTGCACCACCATTCAATATGATCATGGCTGATCATCCAACTCAGTATCCTGTTCCTGCATTCTCTCCATACCCCCTGATCCCTTTAACCACAAGGGCCACATCTAACTCCCTCTTAAATATAGCCAATGAACTGGCCTCAACTATCTTCTGTGGCAGAGAATTCCAGAGACTCACCACTGTCTGTGTGAAAAATGTTTTCCTCATCTCGGTCCTAAAGGAATTCCCCCTTATCCTTAGACTGTGACCCCTTGTTCTGGACCTCCCCAACATCGGGAACAATCTTCCTGCATCTAGCTTATCCACCCCCTTAAGAATTTTGTAAGTCTCTATAAGATCCCCCCTCAGTCTTCTAAATTCTAGCGAGTACAAGCCAGGTCTATCCAGTCTTTCCTCACATGAAAGTCCTGACATCCCAGGAATCAGTCTGGTGAACCTTCTCTGTACCCCCTCTATGGCAAGAATGTATTTTCTCAGATTTGGGGACCAAAACGGTACGCAATACTCCAGGTGTGGTCTCACCAAAACCCTGTACAACTGCAGTGAAACCTCCCTGCTCCTATACTCAAATCCTTATCGTGCTTCATGTTGCTAGGTACGAGGTTTTCAATGTTTGGTGTGACAATATGGTGTGACAAAATCAACTCAGCATTGCAAGGGATTGGCGTCACTAAAGTGAGATTTTTGTCTGGGCAAAATGAATGCATGATTAGATGATACTGTTTGTCCCTAACATGAGTTATTTTGAAAGTTTGATTTGTTTTGAAATCACAACCCAAAGCAATAAGTTAAACAACGAGTGGCTGGATGGAAGTCTGATTGTGGGAGAAAATGCAGGTCACAACATGAGAGGCTGAATGTGCAGGAAGGAACTGCAGATGCTGGTGTAAACAGAAGATAGACACAAAAATCTGGAGTAACTCAGTGGGACAGGCAGCATCTGGAGAAGAGTCTCAACCCAAAATGTCATTATCTGACTGGTAGACAAAAAATGCTGGAGAAACTCAGCGGGTGAGGCAGCATCTATGGAGAGATGGAATAGGTGACATTTTGGGTTGAGACCCTTCTTCAGAATATCTGAATTATGTCAAGTTGGGAAAAGGGGTAGTACGAAGAGATCTGAGAGTCCTTGTTCATCAGTCACTGAAAGTACACATGCAGTTACAGCAGGCAGTGAAGAAACCTAATGGCATGTTGGCCTTCATAACAAGAGGGGTTGAGTATAGGAGCAGTTTTACAGGGCCCTAGTGAGACATTCTTGCTATTGAGGGAGTGCAGCATAAGTACACAAGTTAATTCCTGAGATGGCAGAATGTCATATGTTGATGGAATGGAGCAGCTGGGCTTGTATACTCTGGAATTTAGAAGGATGAGAGGGGATCTTATTGAAGCATTTAAGATTATTAAGGGATTGGACACGCTAGAGGCAGGAAACATGTTCCCGATGTTGGGTGGGTGGGGGGGTCCAGAACCAGGGGCCACAGTTTAAGAATAAGGAGTAGGCCATTTACAACAAAGATGAGGAACTACTTTTGCACCCAGAGAGTTGTGAATCTGTGGAATTCTCTGCCTTGGAAGGCAGTGGAGGCCGATTCTCGGGATGCTTTCAAGAGAGAGTTAGATAGAGCTTTTAAAGATAGCGGAGTCAGGGGATATGGTGCGATGGCAGGAATGGGGTATTGAATGTAGATGATCAGCCATGATCACAGTGAATGGCGTTGCTGGCTCGAAGAGCCGAATGGCTTACTCCTGCACCTATTGTCTATTGTCTATCGTCACCCATTCCTCTCTCCATGATGCTGCCTATCCCGCTGAGTTACTCCAGCTTTTTGTGTCTATGAGAGGCTGAATGTGCTATTGTTTGAATTGTTAGAAATATGGTGAGGGAGTGTGCATGAATGAGTATGAGTGAGTGAGGGGGACACTGGGAAACGGCGAGTAAGAGAATGGGAGCAAGTGAAAGAGATGACATTGAATTGATTCCAGGTGAAATTTTGCCCTTTGAAATGAGTGATTGCCCTAGCTGAGAAAATCAAGAGAAACTGCGCAGATCACAGAGGTTTTTTTGCAATTCTTGCTTCTCAAGGCAGCTCTGCTCTTTAGTGAGGACAGGAGCTGAAGCCTTGCATGTTACTGCCTTTCACTGTCATTACCCGGTAACAGATGTCAGGCCTGGGACTGTGGAGGAAATTGGCAGAATGTCAGGAACAGTGAAACATTTCATTGTGACACTGTGAGGGCGATGATATAGAAGCCGTGCGTGGGGTCGGGGGTGGTGGGAGGTGAATCTGTGTAATTCAATTCACTGTTGTACGTTCAGCAGATGCCGGCAATGACGGAACAAGCCCGTGTTTGATGGGGAAAGAGAAACATTTTACATGGTTTATTGTGTTCTGAAAGGCAGCGTTTAAAAGAGGGTGGAAGCAAGTGTAGCGGCATGTTTTAAAGGGAATTGCATTGGGACATGAAGGAGAATATTTTGCAGGATTACGAGGGAGAAGAAATGGTTGGGATGAATTAGAGAGCTCGTTAAAGTGCTGACACAGCCCAGATGGATAGATCCCTTGTGTATCAATATTGGACTCTCAGGATCCGAGGTCCCCCACATGACAGAAGATACACACGCTCATGCACACACACACACACACACATACATGCACATGTACACACACACACACACACTTTCTCCATGCTAACATACTCTCTCACACTATCCAAAACATTGATTTATCATGCTTTCTTTCTCACTTGCTCTCTCTCTCTTTATCCCACTCTCTTAGTTTAGTTCAGTTTATTATTGTCACATCTACTGTGGTACAGAAAAAAAATGTTTGTTTGCTTGCTATCCTGTCACAGACAAGACTATACGTGATGACGAATCAAGCTGTCCATAGGGCACAAAGGATAAAGGGTGCAAGATTTAGTGCAAGATCAATCCAAAAAGTATGATTAAGGATAGTTTAGAGGTTTCCAATGAGGTAGATGGGACAGGACCCACGTTCTAGCTAATGAGAGGACCATTCAGTTGCCTCCTCCTCACCATCTCCAGTGCAATCTTGTTCTTCCTCCAGTGTGGTGGACAAGAGTACATGTGGTGTTCCATCCACAGTGTAAACAATGGGTCATAAAGCTGTACCATAACCTCTCTGGTTTTATATATTATGCATTTGCCAATGAAAGTTAGTATCCGACATGTGTATGAAGGAATTGCAGATGCTGGTTTAAACCGAAGATAGACACAAAATGTTGTAGTAACTCAGCCTGTTCCACTGAGTTACTACAGCATTTTGTGTCTATCTTCTGTATCCGAGATGGTTTCTTCACTGCCTTAGCTACATATGCTGCCATCTTCAGATATCCTTAGACCCATACATTGAGGTTCTTAATATTCTTTGTATGTATCCTATCTTTATTACTTCTCCCAAAGTACATCATCTCACACTTATCAGGGTTAAATTCCATCTGCCGTTGCTCTGCCCAAGCTACGTGAACAGGCACATGCTTTTTCCAAGCAATACTTTGCAGAATGTGTTTGTAATGTTGCAACATTTCATTCCCTTTAACATGTACAATTTTTTTCTTAAGCACCCAGACACTTTCCTGTGATTTCTGATGTCACGTCTCTGAGCAATAACTCACTTTGAAACCAGCTGCTCTTAGAAAAATATTTTTTTTCCTTTGAAAAGGTATTGTCTTAACTCTGAAGCTTGGCTGGAATCTAGTGAAAATCAACTGTCTCTAACCACAGACTGACTATTAACATAAGGTTTTGGATCACCGACACACATTCTCAACTACGGTTGCTTAAGTGACCAACTATATACTTTACTGACTAATAGTTTGAAAGAACATTCTGCCAATTCAAAATAGAAATAAAATGTTCACCTTATTGAAGGTGTAGAGGTTCATTTGAAGGTTTACATGAGATTTCCCAAAGCCTCAAGAATTCTGTGCTACTGGGAATCACCATGGAGACACAATGCAAGCACAGAAAAAAAATCTCTTTAAAAAGCAAAGACGATGCATAAATCATGGCTTCAAACTCTCTTTACATGGTTGCCTCTCTTGGGTCCCCCTTGATATACAGGGCTATTTAGAAACATTGCATAGTTATAGATCATCCAGAGACCCCAAGAAAAAGACACTATTCATGGCAAAAAAGATTTATGAGCCTCCCAATGTAAAAATAGCAGAATTGTGACTGATGTGTTCACTGTGAGACAGTCTTGGGACTTGAATTTGACAATAATAGACGTATGAAACTTGCATCTTAACTACACTCTGGTCGAATTGCTGCCTGTCCAGTTATTGACAGTGCACAGCTCTATTTTCTACAAAGTCTTGATTTTCCTACTTCAGTCTCACAATGCAGTTTGGGAAGATTAATGTCATTGAAAAGTTCTATGATGATAAGAAAGGAACCGAGGGAATTCACCTATTACATCTCCACGCTACCTTGCTTTCCAAGGTAGAATGTTATGTGTCAGAGGTGCAGGCACTGTGCTTCTGAACAGCTGGATCTCGACACTTCTACACGTAATTGGTAGGGAGAGGAAAGCTGCAAGTAGTGGCTCCCACTGACTTGCAAATTAATGCCCTGTTATAAGGCACAAAGACAAGTCAGCGGGTCATTTTTATCCTGTTATCTGTCCATTTTTTTGTGGGAAAATGAGTACACCAACTCTACAGGGTGGGGTTGTTATGTCCACGCCTGAGAGGTACTAGAGAGTGCCTACGCACTGTCCACGAGCACCCTGGGGGATTTCTGGTTCCGTTGGCACCATGGGGGTGAAATGTATCTTCAATAAGGATTTTATTATAGACATCTGAAAATATAGTGTCTTAGATAATTTGATGATTTTGTATTATGGTGGTGGGTGTGTTACCACGGTGTTGGTTTGTAAATATTATTTTGTATCGCAATTGGATAAATTATTTTTGATTAAAGAAAACAACGTGGGTTTGAGTATCGGAGTGAGTGAGTGCAGATGCTAAATGCATTAATAGGGATGACATATCTGAAACCCAACGGCAAACTGGCCGATTTACTCATTCATCCTGCACTTTTCACACATAGATACCGTTTGCAAAAAATACAGGGTTCTCAATGGTGAACAATATTAAAAATTGTATGTCGGTCACATATCTGTTGCATTTTGTAACTCCAGAATTAATTAAACTAATGCCTGAAATATGCCTCTAAAAGGTGAACTTGTGTGGATCATCATCCTTGTCTGATCACTATCATTGGTCAGTACTTTCATGAACTTTGTATTTTGAGTGAAACAATCTTGACCAAGTTGTGGTCAGACATCTCGGGTCCTTCCCATGCATGTGACCTCTGCCATTCCCAATGCATCATAGTTACAATTCAGCCCTAACTCTTCAAATTCACTCAGTCCAACTTGTAACTTCAAGCCAAAACACTGAAATGAATTTACTTGCTTAAACAAAAATAGAAATTTGGGGTAATTTCATGGGGACACAAGAAAATGACAAATGACAGTTATTTATACAAAATCATAAGATAAAGAAATAGGAAGTGGCCAAAGGTTTTCTCTGGTCCCCTATAGTTCAGTTTACTTTAGTATAGTTTAGAGATATAGTGTGGCTCTAAACAGAGGTACAGAGATACAGCCCACCGAGTCTGCACTGACCAGCGATCCCCAAACACTAACCCGGGTCTTTGGCGCTTTAAAGCAGCAGCTCTACCGCTGTGCCACCCTTCAGGCATTCAGGCCTCCTCCTGCATCCAGTAAGATCCTGGGTGACCTGCTCTTTGCTTCAGCTCAACTTTCCAGTCTGTTCTCCATAATACTCTTATTCCAGTATAGACTGAAAGCACCCTTTATCTCAGCCTTGGCTGTATCCAATGATTTACCCTTCACAGCTCTCTCGCATTCCACCTAGTTCTAGACCCCTCTATAAAATCTATCCTCTCAGAACCCTTCAGAATATTTCATGGTTTAATAAGAAATCTCATTCTTCAAACCTCCATAGCCCAAAAGGATCAATATTTTCTCATAGTTTATGTTCTGTTCTTTTCATCCCGGGAATTAACTTATTTCAATGGCTTTCATTGTAAATGTACCCAACACCATTGTCTTTTGCTGTTTTTGTGCAATTTCCACACCGCCTCTACTTTAGGAAATATTCATAAAGTAAAGATTGTGTGGCAATCTCACTAAAACTGTACAAGACAATAGTGTTGGGTTTAGTTGCAATGAGCCATGTGGAGAAGATTCATAAAGTAGAAGAAGAATGGCTAAAGAAGAGAAGAAGGCGATTCGACAGAAATGTTGCCTCTGCAAGGCCAGAAAGAGAGTTCAAATTTCAGGTTGACATCATCTCTCCATGAATGCTCTCTGACCTGGTCAGTATCTCCAGTATTTTATGATTATATTTCAGATTCTCAATTTCTGTGGTATATTATTTGCTGTTTAATTCCAAGAATGACGGTCGTGAGTTTGTAAACTGCTCGTCAAAGACCCAAAGCATCTCCAAGAACATATTATTTAACGCAACCATTTCACCGAGTTTTGCTCTTTCATACGTTCTGCTGGTTAATGATGACTGACTGTACTTGCTGAAATGCACAATTTCTTCTGATAGTTAAGCAGATAGTTAAACCTGTCTAGCGGAGAACAATATCTATGTTAGCTCGGAATGGTGATGTGTGGGAAGGACCTGCTAGTGCTGGTATAAACCGAAGATATACACAAAATGCTGGGGGTAAGTCAGCGGGACAGGCAGCATCTCTGGAGAGTAGGAATGGGTGACGTTTCGGATCGAGACCCTCCTTCAGTCAACTTTCAAAGCTTCTCCAACTTTCAAAACATATCACTCAGTTATACAGTATCTGACCTTAACCAAGGGCAATTAGTTCAGTTGTTCAGTTCCCTCACACACAGTCTTCAAGTTGTCTAATACTGGCCCTCTGTGATTGCAGTGTATATAATTGGCAGCATTCAATGCAGCAACTCACTAATTGAGCTTTACCTGTCATATGACATTTCACTGAGAAAGACTAACAGTGAAAATGTCATCAGCTTCAAATTCCTTTCAAAACTGGGCGTATGCTGCTATTGATTCACCTTAAATTGCTAAATATCCTGCAAATTCCCAAATTGTTCTGGGTTCACTGACACTTTAAGGATCCCAGATGTTGAGAATGTTCATCCCACACCATTAATTTTGCCATATTCTCAAGTAACGAGTAAAGACGGAATCACTTAGGACTTACTGGCCTTGTTCACATTGTAACTAAATATAAAGAAGAAGTACTTCGCAACTGTAGAGCTGGGATAATGATTGACTTTTGCTGCAAATATTCTCTGGGATTGTAAATCATCTGCCTCAAAGATATCTCCGGTAAAATCACCTTAATTGAGAAGACGGATGACAATTTAGCCAACTGCTGAATTGGCAATGGGAATTCTAGACCTTTCCTATCAAGTTAGCTAAAGAATAAAATTCAGTTTCTCAGGAGAACAACATATGGAAACTGAAGATTCTTCCATTCTGATGAAACACCATATGCAACCTTATCGAAGACTCATTAACATTTGTTGTTGATTCAATCTGAGGAAGGGTCCTGATGCAAAACGTCACCTATCCATTTTGTCCAGAGATGCTGCTGGCCCATTGAGTTACTCCAGCATTTTGTGTCTATCTTTGGTTGTTGAACGGTTTGATTGATTGACAAGGTTCAATTCAACCTTTTGTTTAAAATTCAGTGATGGTAGCATTTGTCTATTTTCTGGTCTTGTTTAGTAGGTGAGCTTTGTTTTGCAAGCCCATGCTTATTATAATGGAAGTTTCTTGCTTGCCTTCCAGTTGGATAAACTGAAACATTTATTGTTCATAATGACAACGTAAAGAAGTTGCAAAGGACAAGGGATGAATACCAATTGGGGGAATATGAGAAAAATAGATCTAAGGGAAACAAATAGCATGAGCAGACTTCTTGTTATTGGAACTGAATGGAATTATCCATTTCCCGTGGGATGTCTGTGATATCAATAAAATGTAAGTTGTCTCCTTAAAATCTGCTCTGTATCTTGTGCAGCTCATCCAATCATTCTTAAAATAGCGAGTGGCTGCTTTATATGTTTTAAATTATGAGTGACATGGTCTTTGAGTACTGGAATGTTTAACTGACAAGAGAAGGGACCACAAAGTAATGTTCCTAATCCTCTATTCTTGCAAAGAGTTGCCCATGGGGTTCCGTATCAAATAAAGTAACACTAGCTAGGCATTAGCTGACATACTCATGGATTAGGAGCTTGACAGGCACAAGGAACATCTTACTGACTCATCCGTGAGAATGGCTGAGATCACTGAGAAGTCTCAGGCCTTTGGCTCATAAACAGAACGCCCATTGTTCACTAAAAGGTGTTGTGTTTGGGTTTTGTTCAGCTATGCCTCTTAGAAACTACTTCTGCCTGTTTTGCCCCTGAATGTTGGCAACTCAAATATAATCATACATGCCCCCATTGGCAACACCTGCTATTCACAGCTGTTTTCACTAATCATCTCCCACAAAGCCATTCAAAGGACAAAGTAAGAGAACCATGAAAAAATATGAAGCAGCGATCTGAAGTTTAAACGCCCACTGTACAGGGCAGGAACAAACTCTGTCCAATGAGATCAATGAGTGTCTCTGTAATCAATAACGGCAGGACATTATAACCCAATTAACTGCTCTTTGAGGTGCAAAAGGATCCTTTAATTAGAGCCCAAGGAAAGTCTACTCTTTCCATGTATAAAGGATTTAATTTGCGTTTCTTTCCTCATGACACCAAATTTAGAATCTCATTGCTCCATTTCAGCAGATATGACAATTAAACATTTGCAACTCTTGACATTTTTCAGTGGTATGACTCTGTGGGACAACTCCAGAAATGTATACATTGCGAAATTGCAACACTTTTAGAGTAAATGAAAAATACTATGCCTATACTACACCAAATATTTGTTTCTTGTAAGGTGCAAATACTTCTTTCTTGCATGTATCACTGTAAGACATATTCTCTAGATAGTAGTAACAAAGAACTGCAGATGCTGGTTTATACCAATGTGCTGGAGTAACTCAACAGGTCAGGCTGCCGTTCCGGAGAAAATGGATGGGTGATGTTTTGGGTTGGGACCCTTTTTGAAACTAAGAGTAGAGTTTGGGAGGGGGGAGGAGAGACGTGAGGTGAGAAAAGACCAGGACAATTCATGGTTGGCCCACAGAATTCTCCAAAGATGCTGCCTGACCCGTTGAGTTACTCCAGTACTTTGTGTCATTTTTTGTAAACCAGCCACTGTAGTTCCTTGTTTCTATCTGTCAATGTTTTCGAATTGATTATTGTAGACAATCCTAATATGTATTTTCTTCTGCTGAAGGAGCCTACCCGTCCTATCTTGCATGCAAAGTGGCTGCCTAATCCCTACACGAAATAATCAGAAATAGGGGACTTGGAAATTGCTAGGTCTGCACTCCCATCAAATATAGCAGAATCAGAGTGGTAATGGGCTCTTTATAAGAACAATCAACAGCGGGATCAAGGAAAGAGCGTTCACGTCGTGGCCCTGTTTCCACCAATCTTTCCACCATCACGCGTAAGAAGCACAAGAAGCGCAAGACAGACACCATTGTGCAGATGCCGAGAAGTGTGTTCAGCTCTGGCTGAACAACTTCTAATCTTGTGTGTGGACTCGATAAGAAGAAGAACAACAATCAACAGCAAGAAACTGGCTCCCTCTATGGTCCAGATCTAAAGATATTATTGTGTGCAGTTTGCAAGGTGAGAAAGTTTTAGTGGATCATATGGTCTGAATGATTAGAACTGTTTTGGTCTTCTGTACTTTTCATTTAAGGTCCCATTTTAATCTATTATGTTATGTCCAATCAATTTTTCAAAATGAATTCAGTGCTTAATCTTTCTTGTGCTTCACTCATGACTGGAGAGAGGACAGACTACTTTCTTTCTGGAAGAAGGTGGTCAATGTGTGACTATTGACTAAGAAATGAAATGGATCCGCACCCGGAATCCCTGAGAATTTCTGTTCAAAGCTTTGATCATAATGGTAAAGAACAGTACTAAATTACAAATACTTAGTCTGAAGAAGGGTCTCAATCCGAAATGTTACCTAATTCCTTTTCTGTGGAGTTGCTGTCTGACCCGTTGAGTTACTCCAGTTTTTTGTGTCTATCTTCGGTTTAAACCAGCATCTGCAGTTCCTTCCTACACTTAGTATTGGGTATCAGTTTATTTTTGGCATGTGCACTGAGATCCAGTGAAAACCTCTTGTTTGATTGCTATCCAATTAAATCAGAAAATTACTATACGTGAATCCAATGAAGCCATACACAATACAACAGGTCGAGTACCTGAAAAATATTAGAGGGCAGAATATATATATTTAATATTAGAGCATTACATTTCCAGAGAAAAAATCTAATGTTCACAACAAGAAGGTTTTAATGTCAGAACTACGCCCTAGTTTATGAGAAGACCGACCGTTTAGTAATCTGATAACAGGGGGGAAGAATGTGGTGTTACGTGCTTTCAAGTTTTTACATTTTCTGGGCATTGGGAGCAGGGAGAGGAAGAGATAACAGGGGTGAAAAAAGTCAGAAGTTCATGTTCATAAGTCATATGAGCAGAAATAGGCCATTCGGCCTATCCGGTCTTCTCTACCATTCAAACATGTCTGATCCCTCTTTCCCTCTCAACCCCATTTTACTGCTTTCTTCCCATGACCCCTGACACCCTTACTCATCAAGAACGGTCAATCTCTGCCTTAAAAAATACCCACTGACGGCCTCCACAGCTGTCTGTGGCAATGAATCCCACAGATTCACCACCCTCTGAATTCCTCCTCATCTCCTTTCTAAAGGTGCATCCTTTTATTCAGAGGTTATGGCCTCTGGTCATGGACTCTCCCACTAGTGAATACATCCTCTCCACATCCATACTATCCAGGCCTTTCACTATTCACTATTTATATATATATACATGGATGTTCTTCAAGGATACCCGTGGTGAGCATACCATTGGTAGGCTAGCCCTAAGCTACAAGATAGTCTTTGATGTGGCTGTGGTCTACAGTAGCAGGCCCAGGTTACTCCCATTAGTCTTTGATTAGGACTCTCCCAAAGTCCTTGATTATGATGGCTGCTCTCTCAAGATGGCACTGGAGCATGGTGACACTTTGTGAGCTGCTCCCAGAGGAGATCTATTACATCCACTGCAGTTGCTCCATACACTTGTCATGATCGAGAATCGAGTACAGCGAAGCTGCTTGTAAACAAAACTAATATTGGTTTATTTTCATAGCTCTAATATTGTTGTAATTACCACATTGAATTCAAATCTGCCACATTACTGCAATAATTAATTAGCAACTTATCAGTGGAGGAGGAATGAGGAGAATAACAAATGACTTTTAGCTCTTGCGTTAATATATTGTGCGGCAAGTATTGTCAGCTCACATCAAAAGCTGGTTAAGGAATGAGCAAAGATGTCATCTTGTCACAGGTGAGCCCCCACCCAACACTTCCACAAGGTGTGTGTAATGAGTCAGTGGATGGAGTGTCAGCAGGTTGAATAATGGATATAGATGCGAAAGAGCTTTCAGTCCCTCCTCTAGCTCACCCATCCAGATAATGGGACCCCCCCCTTCGAACAGCAACCAGCTGTTTCTCAAATAAATCTTGTTACTTGCCCAGATGTCCACTCCGCATGTTAATTATTTGTGGCAATAAATTACGAGTCATTTGAACAGACACCTAAATGGACATAGAAGGATATAGTCCTCAAGCAGGCAAATTTGCTTAGCGTGGTTTAGTTTATTATTGTCACATACATCGAGCTACTGCAAAAAGCTTGCTCTGTCCAATCAAATCACACTGTACATGGAGGTTATCATACACTAGTAAAAGAGTGAAACAATTGTAAGTGGATCTTCTTCTGGGACAGCACACAAAGAGTCGCCATGTTTAGTTTAGTTTAGGTTAGAGATACAGCGCAGAAACAGGCTCTTCGGCCCACTGAGTCCGTGCCGCCCAGCGAGCCCTGCACATTAACACTACCCTACACACACTAGGGACAAATTATAATTGTACCAAGCCAATTAACCTGCAAACTTGGATGTCTTTGGAGTGTGGGAGTAAACCGGAGAACCCCGAGAAAACCCACGCAGGTCACGGGAAGAACATACATACTCTGTACAGACAGCACCCGCAGTTAGGATCGAACCTGGGTCTCTGGCGATGTATGACAGCTGCTCTACTGCCGCGCCACCGTGCCCCCATCGCGTCACCGTGCCGCCCATGTTCCAGCTGCATCTTGCAACTTTCAAGCCTCAAGTCACTGTGAAGACCCATCTTGGCCTCAGGAGATATACAATTTCTTAGTTTGTCACTGGAAGGCTTGGATCAAAGATGTAGGGGTCGACCTGGACCAGAATGATGCCGCCGGCTCCTTCCACTCTGTACAGCTGCTGCAAGTTGCACTCGATCTGAATAGTATTGATGGACAAAAGGTTCAGCATGGATGTAGTGGGTAAAAAGGCCCATTGCAGTACTGTATGACTCTATAAGATGACATAAATTGAGCTTCCAATCAGCTAACACTCACTTCATACAGTCACAAGAGCTACTCCACTGTGAGAAGGAAAGCTTTCTGATTTCAGACTGAAATTGCTTTTGACCAATTTAAACCTGTGCTCTTGTTATTAATTCATTGGAGCGTGATCCTATTTCATCTTTCTATATGCTTTAACATAGACCCTGCTGTATTACATTCTTCCTTGCTATTTTATTCCGTCTTCTCCAGACTCAATTCACTCACCGCCTGACTGGGGTGGTCAACTTAATGTTTCTTTGCAGAGGTACGGACTTCAACTGATACCACGTCCCTCAGTGGCCGGAACCGAAGCAGCCTTTAAGCTAAGATCTGCATTCACTATTGTCACTACTCTTTGGTGTCCTAGAATTATAGAGTCAAGAAAATGGGCGGCACAGAAATTCAGCTCACCTTGGCCATACTGACAGTGATGCCTATCAGTGCTAATGCAATTAGCCAACGTTAGGCCCGTATCCACCAATGCATTTCCTATCCAAGTTCCTGTCCAAACATCTTCTTTGAAACGTTGAAATTGTCTCTCCTTTCTCCATCTCCTCTGGCAGCTCATTCCAGATAACTACCACCATGTGTGTGAAAAACACACCCCTCAGATTTCATAATGTCATAAGGGCAGAAGTGATAGGAGCAGAATTAGGCCATTCAGCCCATCAGGTCTACTCCATCATTCAATCATGACTGATCTATCTCTCCCTCCTAACCCCATTCCCCTGCCTTCTCCCCATAACCCCTGACACCCGTACTAATCAAGAATCTATCCAACTCTGCCTTAAAAATATAAATTGTCTTTGTTTCCTCCATCATATCATAAATGTTGTGCGCCAGACTCCACTGACCTAGAGAGAGGATTGTGACTATTTAACTTTTCTATGCACTTCATAATTTTATAAACTTATATAAAGTTCAATGCTCAGCTTTCTATATTCCAGTGAGAATAAACCCGACCTATTCAATCTCACCTTTTAACTATACGCCTCGATTCAGGGCAACATCCTGGTGAATAACTTCTGCACTCTTCCTATCGCTGCTGCAACTACCTGCAGTTTGATGACCAGGACTGTACTCAATACTCCAAGTAGAGTTGATAAATCTCAACAGCCCAGCGGCACAGTGGCAGAGTTGCTGCCTTACAGTGCCAGAGGCCTGGGTTCAATCCTGACTACGGGTGCTGCCTGTATGGAGTTTGTACGTTCTCCCTGTGGCCATGTGGGTTTTCTCCGGGTGCTCCCATTTCCTCCCACACTCCAAAGACGTACAGGTTTATAGGTTAATTGGCTTTGGTAAAGATTGTAAATTGTCTCTAGTGTGTAGAATAATAATAGTGTATGGGGATCGATTGTCGGCGCGGACTCGGTGGGCAAGAGCCAGAATCTCTAAACCAAACTAAAAAATAAAACACCAACCGTTTTGAAAAAAGGGACCAATATAGCATTTTCCTTGTCAGTTACTTGATGCACCTAGAGTCATAAAGTCATTGACTTGTGTGTGCTCTTTGGCCCACCATGTCCATGCGACATTGCTGCCCATTCACACTAATCCTTTTTGCCCACATTGGTCCACCTACTCGAGAACTTTTTGTGATTTGTGCACAGGAGCACCTAGATCAATCTGCACTTCACTTATTTGCAATCTCCCTCCAAATAGGTAATAATCTGCCTTTTGCTCCCGGTTACTGAAGAGCATGACATCACACGTTCCCACATTATCTCTCAATACTGATGATGATCTATCAGCATTAGATTTGAGTCTAAACATTTATCTCATGTCAACTGCCATTTGTAGGAGAGATTTCCGAACCACACTTTTTAGATTATAATTATTTTTAACATTATTCCCACCAGACTTGCCTAAATTGAAGTGCCCAGAGCACAGGTTTCTATAAAGCAGTATCATGACTTCTATTCTTATGGAACCAGCAGAGGGTGAAATAATAATATACTGATCAGTTCCATTGCAAGAAAGTGTAAGCACACTTCCTTCTAATTCCCAGCCCCAGGAGGCTTAGAGCTCTCTTGTGTTTGCGTTTTAATCTGACTGAAATTAATTGCTCGACTTGCCAACTCTGCTATTGTGCAACTCGAGTACATAGTCAGTACTCAGTCTGGAACCATCCCTGTTGTACGAAGATGTCAGAGTCATGTAGCAATTCACAGAGTAGGCAAAGCATTCTTACACTTGAGTGGGTTGTTGCTTAATGGCGTGCATCGTGGGGAGTTTCTTAGGGCTTTGTAACATTGTATGAGCAAGAAGTAGTTGATAGATTTTCACATTTTATATCAATTCTAGTCCCTGCTACTTTCCGTTCTCTTTAATATGCACAGAAAACAGAAAATGGTGGAAACCCTCAGCAGTTCAGGTAGAATCCGTGGACAGAGAAGCGGACCTAATATTTCAAGTCAGAAACTTTGTAATATATATTCCACTGAGTTGAGAAAACACCCATCCATGCTTGAAATAAATAACTCTATTGAGATAAATAGTTTTCTTAGCTTGTGTGAGGAGCATTAACAGACACTATCTTTGTTGACTTGTACAAAGTTGAATACACTTTTCTTTTGCTGTAGGCAGCTGTTCGTGCTGGGGAATAGTTTCTCCAGAGGCAGGCAGACATTGACTGCTTGCTAGGGGCGGCACTTCTAAGGCTGAGTTAGATCTCATTTGATGACTAAAGTTTCCCATTCTGACACCATGGAGTGGTGAGTTAAGTAGAGTTATTAAGGCTTACTTCCTAGTACAACGCGGGTGTTCGTGAGGTAATTGTTAGCAGTTAGCGATCATCTCTAAGAGGGTAGACTATTATCTGAATGGTGGCAGATTAGGAAAGGGGGACATGCAACGAGACCTGGGTGTCATGGTACACCAGTCATTGAAAGTAGGCATGCAGGTGCAGCAGGCAGTGAAGAAAGCAAATGGTATGTTAGCATTCATAGCGAAAGGATTTGAGTATAGGAGCAGGGAGGTTCTACTGCAGTTGTACAGGGTTTTGGTGAGGCCACACCTGGAGTATTGCGTACAGTTTTGGTCTCCAAATCTGAGGAAAGACATCCTTGCCATAGAGGGGGTACAGAAAAGATTCACCAGACTGATTCCTGGGATGTCAGGACTTTCATATGAGGAAAGATTGGATAGACTCGGCTTGTACTCGCTGGAATTTAGAAGATTGAGGGGGGATCTTATAGAAACTTACAAAATTCTTAAGGGGTTGGACAAGCTAGATGCTGGAAGATTGTTCCCGATGTTGGGGGAGTCCAGAACAAGGGGTCACAGTCTAAGGATAAGGGGGAATTCCTTTAGGACCGAAATGAGGAAAACATTCTTTACACAGAGAGTGGTGAGTCTCTGGAATTCTCTGCCACAGAAGGTAGTTGAGGCCAGTTCATTGGCTATATTTAAGAGGGCGTTAGATGTGGCACTTGTGGCTAAAGGGATCAGGGGGTATGGAGAGAAGGCAGGTACGGGATACTGAGTTGGATGATCAGCCATGGTCACATTGAATAGCGGTGCAGGCTCGAAGGGCCGAATGGCCTACTCCTGCACCTATTTTCTATGTTTCTATGTTTCTATCTCGTTGAGATCAACCATCCCACCACAAGGGGGATAGAACATGGATCCTTCAAGGCTCTATTGATTGCAGGACTATATCCTATTGAAAATATTCTTCTATTTATACTTTGATGTTCATCAGAATTCAATAAAATGACTTTTTTATGAGATCACAGAACATGAGTATCACCATCAAGGTCAGAATTTATGGTCCATTACCTTTCAATTAATAGCTTGGCCATTAGCTTTCGGCTAATGTGTAAGAAGGAACAGCAGATGCTGGCTTTACACCGAAGAATAGAAGGAATGGATTCCTCAGTCTGAAAAAGGATCTCGACCCAAAACGTCGCCCATTCCTTCTATCTAACGATGCTGCCAGTGCAGCTGAGTTTCTCCAACATTTTGTGTCTATCTTCAGCTTTCAACTAATGGCTTGTTCAACCATTTTGGTGAACATCGGCGAGCCAGCCACACTGTTCTGGAATCACGTATAGCCAGAACTTGATAACGAAAACCGCTTTATTCATGGAAAGTTATTTGTGAACCAGATGTGGTTTTAAAATCAATATTCAGTAGTTTCATGGTAATCATTAGTTCCAAATGTATTTAATTAATTGAGTTTAACTTCTCCAGATGGTGTGCTGGGACCTAAGCTCCTGTGCCCAGATCATTACACCAGGTCTCTGGTTTACCAGTCCAGTTCTATTGCCACTTTAAGAACTACTGTACACTTTGTGACTCGATCACATGTGACATTGCCTCCAGGCAGTTACAATCAATAATTGGCTTTAGGTTAAGTAGGGTTAGGAGGTTAAAAGGACAAATCAAGCAATGAAGAGGAAGGGAAAGGCAGGTTGGCAAAAATATGATTCTCTTCTGCTTAGGTTTTATTTCCAACACTTTCCGCACTGAAACCTCTTTAGTTTGTTTTAGTTTTTTAGTTTAGGAGATACGACGTGGAGACGGGCCCTTGGACCCACCGTGTCTGCACTGGCCGTCATACACTAGCATACACTAATACACTAATTCTATCCTACACAGCTAGGGACAATTTACAGAAGCCAATTAAGATACAAACCATGTCTTTGGGATATGGGAGGAAACCGGAGCACCCGTAGAAAACCTAGGTGGCTGCAGGGAGAATGTACAAGCCCAGTACAGCCAGTACCTGTAGTCAGGATCAAACCCAGGTCTCTGGCGCTGTGAGGCAGCAATTCTACCGCCCCACAGTTTACTTGTTTACTTGGTCAACCTCGCTGAATATTCAAATTCCTCCTTTGACCTGGATCCCTTTCCTTCCTTCCTACATCATTCATCTCTTAATCATTACAGCCAAAAAAAAAGAATACATATAAATGGGGATCAATGTCAAGGGTAGAGCCTGATGCGGGGTCTCAACCCAAAACATCAACTGTCCCTTGGCTCCAATAGTTCCAGCTTGATTCATTGACCCCCACCAGAAATTTGGACTAGATAGGGCTCTTAAAGATAGCAGAGTCAGGGGATATGGGGAGATGGCAGTGCTGGCTCGAAGGGCCGATTGGCCTACTCCTGCACCTATTGTCTATTGTTTATTTTGTTGCTTCAGGTTCCAGCATCTGCAATCTCTCCTGTTTGCTTTCTGAGGACAAATTCCGAAGCACCTAAAAGTCATTCTTAAATTGTTTTAAGTACAAGCTCCTTTAACATGAGGATGGAGACATCCCCCAACTGTTCCAGTCCATTGACCTAATGACTGATCATCTGAATGGAAGTGCCGCTGTTCCTAAGTGATTTCTCCATTTAGTGCATTGCGCCATAAATTATGTCTTGCAACTATTGTTCTAATGCACTGGTCTATTGAGTAATCGCTGTGTTGCCAATGAAGCATAAATAAAATTTGTATGGTGGCACCGTGCCAGATCAGAGGCTGAATTTACTGTGTGTAGAAAGATGCATTAATTCAAGAAGATACCAGCTTAACCTAGCAGCTCCTCCAGGAGATCTTCCAAGTTAGAAAACTTCCCTGAAGGAGGAAGCCCAGGATATTATTAAAGGTGCAAAGATCAATTAAGACTGGATGGGAATGCTGTGATATGCTGTGGGCCATCACAACCCATTCATTTACCTCTGTGCTCAGAGGTCAACCAAACCTTTGGTTCCAAGCTTTATCTTTGTGTTCAAAATCCACTTTGCTTCATCTGTTCATTTTTCTCCAAACTCCTCAGTCCTTATAAAGACTCTGTACCAACACTGCAGCAGTGCAGATGTACTTTATGTTAGCTAAGTTTTCTTTAGCCGTTGGAGATGCAGCGTGGGAGACAAATATCTGAGAGGGACTTTGAGACATGCTATGGATCCAATAGCATTTACGTTCGAAATATGGAATGTTATAGTGGAAAAATGCAAATTTTAAAAAGGGGTTCATGCATTGAAGTGGTTTGTGTATGATTCAAGATTCAAAGAATGGGCACAAAAAGGCATAACGGCAATGTATACAGTTTTAGAAAATGGCGAGTTAATGAACTTCCAAGATTTAAAGTCAAAGTATGGTCTCGAAAACAAAGATTTTTTTAGATAGTTGCAATTAAGAGACTACTTTCCAAAAGAGATAAGGCCAGAACTATATGAAACTTCAAATAATGTGATCAAGGTGATTGTGGATGCATACAAACAGAAGGGGTCTCGGGTCATCTCTGCTTTCTACCAAGCTCTGGTGGGAAGTGGGGGAGAATCATCGCTCTACATAAAAACAAAATGGGAAGGAGAATTAAAAATTCAAATAACAGAAGAAGTATGGTATCAAATGTGTGAAACACAATGTACATCCACAGGCTCACTAGTATGAAGAGAATTTTGCTGGAAGAATCTAACTCGCTTTTGTATAACACCCAAAATAAAAAGCAGACAACTTGCTGGAGGCTGTGCGGGAGTATGGAGGCAGACCATGCGCATATTTTCTGGAACTGTGTAAAGATAAGGCCATGTTAACGCAGCTGTTAAAAATATCCTGGGTTATAAAATCCCAAACACCTGCCCTGTGATGTATCTGGGGCACATTAAAGATATTGTAAACCTATTAAAAACCTATTTGATTAACCTTTTGCTTGCAGCAAGTAAGAAGGCCATTTAATGAAGCGGTTTAATGAAAAAAATCCAAAACAGGAACAGTGGCTAGAAATTTTGCGAGACATCTTTACTATGGGGAAACTGACATATTTCTTGAGAGTCAAGGAGAATTCATTTGAGAAGATCTGGGGAAAATGGACCGTTTATTTGAGCCATGACACCAACTCGATAAATGCCGAGCTAGATATGGGAAGACTGTGTTAAATAGAACTAGATGGTATGTTTGTGCAAATATTGAAATATCTCCAGATAACTAATCAATGTAATTTTTTTTTAAATTTGATAAGTGAACCACACGGTCTTATTCCAATTGTTTTATTTATTTACCTCTTTTTTTCCATACTTATTTTTTAATTTTATTTTGATTTTTGTTTTTCTTATTTTGTTTTATTCATGGTGATGGTGTTGCACTGTTTTGTATATATCTCTGTGAAAAATCAATAAAAAACAAGTGAAAACAAAAGAGATACAGCATGGAAACCGAGTCCACGCCGACCACCGATCACCCTATACACTAGCACTATCCTACACACTAGGAACAATTTACAATTTACAGAAGCCAACTAACTTGCAAACCTGTATGTCTTTGGAGTGTGGGAGGAAACTGGAGCACCCGGAGAAAACCCACGCAGTCACCGGGAGAATGTACAAACTCCACACAACCAGCACTCATAGTTGGGATTGAACCCAAGTCTCTGGCGCTGTCAGGAAGAAACTCTACCAATGCATTACTGTGCTGCAATATGCCACCAATATTGGCTGATCCTCTCACTTTTGCTTTTTACTCAATGCCTTTTAAAGTTGTAATTTCCACCAGCACTGTATCAGTATGGCCATGAGCTATCTAAGTTACTTGTCAAGAATTTTGAACCTGATCCAAAGAATTGGATCAAGGCCAGGAATGTAAATCGAAATGTTAACCCTGCTCTTTGTAAGTGTCAAGATGTTCTTGTGGCCTTCTCCTCCCATTTGCTGTTCCATTTGTTACTGGAGTTGTGAATGGAATTAAATATTGTGCATCACAATCCTGGTGCTGTTCCCAGCATTGTTCTTCATTCTTTGTTCAACCAAATATTGTGTCCTGGATTGATAATAATGGCAGTGTCTGGGATATGCCAGGGCATGAGGTTACAGATTGCAATGGTGTACACTCCTGCTGCTGCTGATGGATTGCAGCATATCATGGATGCCCCGCTCGGACTTGACGGATCTGAACTGAGTCAAATGCACCTTTGCAGTACCATACAAATGTTGGTGCTTGTCCTTGGTGAGGAGCCAAGACTTTGTTCCCACATGTGTGGTGGTCACTTCTACCACATGAGTGGTGATCACTTCCACCACGTGACGTGGTCATTTCTACCTATGCTATCATGGTCAGGTGTATCCATGTGAAGTAGATCAATGAGGATGAGCTCTTGTAGTTTTATCCTCACTATCTTCCAGTCCGGCAGCCACAATCTTCTGGACTTGGCCATTTTGATTAACTGAGAACATTAAAATCCCCCATCCAACATGGAGTCTGTGCCCATGTTACATTTGGTGATATTTTAAAATAAGTTCACAAGTTCTAGGAGCAGAATTAGGCCATCCGGTCCATCAAGTCTACTCCGCCATTCAATCAATGGCTGATTTATCTTTCCCTCTAAACTTGATTCTCCTGCCTTCTGCCCAAAACCCCGGAGATCCATAATAATCAAGAATGTTCAACACGGATGACCCCTGATTCATTGACTGAGGGTGGATGATAAGTGATAGTCCTGTTTGGCTGATCCCATAAAATTCCTAGACCAGAGTCAATGTCAAGTACTCCCAAAGCTACTCATCACTGCCTTTATAATGCTAAACTATCTTCCTCTGGTGCATCCATCTTGCCACTGAGAAAAAGATAAATGAAGGGATTTTGATGACAAAACATTGTCTGAAAGTTATCATTCTGTGAAGATGACTCTGAATATCTATGTAATAGCCCACTCATTTTTGATACCGACTCCTAAATATTTTCTGCTTCAGAGCACTTTTTTGTAAGTTGAGTGATCTGGGAGCAGCTTTGTCATCTATGAAACCATTCCATACAGGGTGGTCCTTCTAACCTTATTCATAACATAGCTGTTATACAAACTGAATGGAATGCTACACTGATTAAGAATAAACTACAACTCTGTTGGTCAGAATGGACATCCTCACCAGCCTGAGTAAGGTTGGGAGGATTCCTCTCCGGTGAAGCGTTAATGAGCGTTTTGGATTTTTACGCCAATCTGTAATATCTTGCCCTTAATGCTAAAACTAGATTTTCTTTAAGTAAAAGGATTACTAACTGAATTTAACTTCCATTACTGCCATGGTGATATTTGAAACATGTTCAAATTGTAAGTCTGGGTTACAAGTTTAATAATTTAACCACAACATTACCACAAGTTTAATCATTTAACCACTACCATTACTACTAATAATTTAACCACTACATGACCATTCTTCAGATGTTGCATGTTACACTACTGGGGTGGCACAGCGGTAGAGTTGCTGCCTTAGAGCATCAGAGACCTGGGTTCAACCCTGATTACGGGTGCTGTCTGTATAGAGACTGTACATTGTCCCTGTGACCGCGTGGGTTTTCTCTGGTTTCCTCCCGCGTACAGGTTTGTAGGTTAATTGGCTTGGGTAAAAATTATAAATTGTCCCTCGTGTGTAGGATAGTGCTAGTGTAGGAGAATCCTAGTCGGTGATTCGGTGGGCCGAAGGTCCTGATTCCACGCTATATCTTTAATCTAAACATCATGGTTTTTTTATAGCTCTTACTTTATCTTGTCTGTATAAATATGTGGCAAGTATGTTCAAATATATTGTGAGTATTTGCCGAACTATAAACTAAATCTTTGTGACTGAGACCTTGTTAACTCAAATTGCGTTAAAAACTTACATCATGCATAATTTAAAAAAAATGGAAAGCTTTCTTCAACACATTATCTACCTCTAGCAATGTCACTCTCAGAAAAATATCACGTGCTCCTCGATCCCTCTGCGCTACAATACTCCCCAGCATCTTAAGGTTCATTGTAAAGGTCCTGCCCTGGTTTGATTTTCCAAAATGTAATACCTCACACGCTTAACTGCATTAAACCCCTTTTGCCATTTCTCAAGATTACAGATAGCCCATCTTCACTGTCTACAAAACTACTTGTTGAATGTCATCTGCAAACTTAGCAATCAGGCCTTTGTACATTCTCATCCAAATCATTGACAAACAGCAATGGAGGCCAGCACTGATTCCTGAGGCACATCACTAGTCACGTGTTCGAGTCTGAAAAACAACCCACCACCACTACTCCCTGTTTCCTACCATTAAGCCAATTCAGTATCCAGTTATCCACTTAATGGCCACACACAAAGAGCAGTTACCCATGCATCTAGTGAAGGGAAACGTCAAACTGATAGAAATAAAGAAAGATAGATTATTGTATCTGCCAAAATTGGGTAAAATTAACTTTGCATTTCAATCTGCCTGTTTTGGATGGGGGATATTTGACCATTCTTCAGATGCTGCATGTTGCAATTTACCCTGGTAATTCTGACACATTTCTTACATGACTCATGCCATCTGCCATAATTAGGAAGGGCTGCAGTGGTGACGTTAATTCTTGTCCTTCTCATTCTTGCAGATTGCTGAAGCTACGACAGTGAGCTGGGGAATGTGTCTGAGAATGATGATTAAGGAAAGGGAGAGGAGGAGAGAATTTTGGATAGGGACAGGATTGAATAGGGATAAAGAGGCAAGGAAGAGAAGTGGGCGAAAAGGAGGCACATAGAAAGATGGAGAGGGAAGCTGGAAAGTAGAGGAATGGAGGGGACAAAGAAGCAGAAGGGGATGGGTAGAATGGGAAGGAGATGAAGAAGAGAACGTTGGGGAGAGGAAGCGGCTGGAATATGGCGTTGAATAAAGCTTGTGTATGTTCCAAGACCCTCATCCCAACCCTCTTTCAGTTCATATCTTTCAGCCCCAAATGTCTTTCACTCTACCTTACTTCCTTTATAGAATTCATTTATAATCAAATCACCATCTATCACCCTGCAACTAGGTTTAGTGATTTAGACAATTACATCTTTTTTTTTGTCAGAATGTTAAATATTTGGACGGTGTTTTTGTTCCCCAGTATTTTTAGTAATGCCCCCTCTATTATAACCTGAACAATACTTGAATCAGGTTTGTAAGCAAAATAATAGATGCACAGAATCTCTTGCCCAAAGTAGGTAAATTGAGGAAAAGAGGACGTAAGTTTAGGGTGAAGGGGAAAAGATATAATAGGAACCCGAGGGGTACCTTTTCACACAAAGAGTGGTGGGTGCATGGAACAAGCTGCCAGAGGAGGTGGTTGAGGCTGGGACTATCCCAACATTTAAGAAACAGTTAGATAGGTACATGGTTAGGACAAGTTTGGAGGGATATGGACCAAATGCAGGCAGCTGGGACTAGTGCAGCTAGGACATGTTGGCTGGTGTGTGCAAGTTGGGCCGAAGGGCCTGTTTCCACGCTGTATCACTCTATGACTATGACTCTATGACGCTAATAAGCAGAATCCAGACTGCATTTGGAATGATAGAACACACTTATTTTTAAAACTTCACGTAATGTCTTGAAGTCTACGTGGATGGAGTATATGAGAGGCAGTGCCATATAGCTTAGACATTTAAAAACTGATTTCATAAAGCCTCCCAGGCAACAAAATAAGTATTAGTAATAGAAGGCAAGAAATAAGAAGGACTTAGTTGGGGCTCAGTTCACAAAACAGAAAAGGCAAGCAGCCTGAGATTATGTCTTGATCTCAGCAATAATAAAGTCAAGAGGTTTAGTGTGAAGCTTTAAATGATTTGTCAAGTGCTCTTACACATGCGGCATGCATGAGGAGCTCTGATCAACAGGAGAGATCATCGAGATAATGCTGCAGATGCCGCAAACCTGGAATAAAAAATGCTACAGATTCTGTTTTTACCATGGAGAAAGAAATAAAGATGAGAGAACTTGGAACAGAACAGTTAATGGAGATGTCTTGAGGACATCCGAACGACAGTCGAGGAGGTGCTGGATGTCCCAAGATGTTTGAAGGTAGATACATTTCCCGGGCCTGATCAGATATTTCCAAGATCACAGTGGGAAGCCAGAGAAGAAATTGCAGGTGTCCTGACTGAAAATAATGAATCATCATTAGATATGGATGAGATGCCGGAAGACTGGATGGTGGCCAAATTTGTACGACTGTCCGAGAAGGGCTGCAAAGTAAAATCTGGAATTATAAATCATTTAGTGGTAGGAACGCTACAGGAGAGCATTCTAAGTGAAATGATGGAGATTGATAAGGGTGGTTAGCTTTGTTTTGTATGTGGGAAATCAAGTCTTGTAAATTTAAATTCATTTTTTTTAAGAAGTAACCAAAAATATTGATGAGGGCAGGATGGTAGACATAGTCCGCAAGGCGTTTAATAAGGTCCACAAGGTATGCTAGTCTAGAAAGGTTAAATTGCATGAGATCCAAGGAGAATTACCTAACTGGATACAGAATTGGTTTCATGGTAGGAAACAGAGGGTGGTGATAAAAGATTGATTTCTGGACTGGAGCCTTGTGACTAGTAGTGTGCCTTAGGGATCAATGCTGGACCTGGTGCTGTTTGTGGTTAATATAACTGATTAGGATCAGAATGTACAAGGCATGGTTTGTAAGCTTAGAGCTGACTTTCAGTTCCATTTAAGATAGAACTCTTGACAGAAGTGCTGCCAATCAACTATTAGGGTATTATTCTAAAGTTCATTTGCACAAATGTGTGTACTGAAGTGGTGTAACAACAAGCCAATGAATTGAGAACAAATTCCTTTGGTAATGACATATTGAATATTCTCTGATGCTTTAGTCAATTTCCAGAGTGTCTTGAAACCTTTTCTCCAGGAGATGCTTCTGTTTCTGACGTGAAATCTATTTTTTATTGAGTCTTTAATTAATCTCTAAATTCTAGATTTGTTCATCATTCTTAATTATTGTTTGTTAATTTGGAAATGAGCACATCAAAAATGAAAAGAATGGTGTGATTGAAATTTAAATCAGATTTTCCAAGTGCAACGTTACTGAACACTTTGAAAAATGAAACTGCAGGTGTTGGTTTGCAAAAGAAGACAGAGTGCTGGAGTGCCTCAGCAGGTCAGGCAGCATCTCAGGACAACATGAGTAGACAACATTTCATCCTTCTTCAGATGGGGCAGGACTAGATTGACAACTAAAAGGCCAACACAGGTGAGGAGGGTTATTTGATAGATGGATGCTAAACACTTCAGGTGTTGTTGTTGGTGATCATCTGTTTCTGATGCATGAGTCTCAGGTATCAAGAAAGACATTGATGTTCCATCTGCGTTAATAATTACACGTTGTTGTTTTGCTTAAGCCCAGAAGCTCAGTAGTTTACGGAGGCTGTCATTTTCAGTTAAGCAAAGCAAGATAAACAGTGCAAAAGCACACCAGGGAATGTGAGCCGTACATTTTGAAAACACTACCCTTGTTCAATGCAGGTGTCTTACGCATCTCTGATTTTAATCACTCCATCATTGATGACTGTGCATTCTATGTTTCATTCCGTCATAATCTCCCTAAACGTAATCACCTCTTCATTTTTTCATGACATCCAAGAAGACCATGTTAAGGTTCTGTACTTAGGACAAACAAGAGGTCATGGGTTTAAGGTGAGAGGGGGAAGATGTACTGAGGACCTGAGGGCAAGTTCTTTCACATAGAGGGTGGTCCATATGTGGAACAAGCTGCCAGAGGAAGTGGTTGAGGCAGGTACAATAAAAAATGTCAGGGATATTTGGTCATGCACAAGGATAAGAAACGTTTAGTGGGAGATGGATCAAACACAACCAGATGGGACTAGTGTTGATGGGCATCTAAGTTGGCATGGATGAGTTTGGCCGAAGGTCCTGTGGCTGTGTTGTATGACTATGTCTTTATGGCTCCATGTCTCTAAGAGCATAATGTAGCAATGTTACAAAATTTTGAGATTTTAAAAATCAAGTCCGCAATTTATCCCATCAGATAAAGCATAAAAATAAGTTTAATTTGACACCTAATTCACTTTCATATCTTCAGTATTAAAAAAGTTATTGCCATTTTCATACTCGGAAATTAGCATCTTGTTCCCCATTACCTTTCCATTGACTTAACTCAAAAGCTGTGATCTAGGACAGTCAAAAGCCCATAACTTTCTTAAAAATTGAGAGAACTCAATGAAATTTTCAGTTATTATAGATTAAAGCATTCTGAAACAAATATGAAACAATCTTACTTGGATTACCTGAAATTGAAGCATATAATTAGTTAGTTAACTAATTGTAGCTAATTACAAAATTCAATTACAAGATCTAAACATCTATCCATTTCTTAAGAAAAGATAAACATTTTTTAATTGCCTAATTGTCCTAATAACATTCACACAATAATTCACAATATAACATGATTTTTAAATCTCATTTTCATGAATTTATAGGCCAAATGGAAGGAATTTAGTGTTTAATTCCTGTAAATTAATGGCCATTTAAATCAACTTGCAAGTGGTTTTTAGTGGAATGCGGTGGATTGGAACTTTGCGGTTTGCGGTGAATTTAACCCACAGTCGGCAGGAAAAATACTACCGGTTCGTATATATTTTTTGTCCCCACTTCGCAACATGAAAATTTGATTAAATGCTTCCTAAGAACCACGTTTTTATGTAAAAATAAACGGTGTACCTTCTTTTCTCCCCTATGTAAAATACTTCCCGTTGTCGGCGCTCACGGCTTTAGAAGATGATTTTTAAATTACTCTAGCTAATAAATGATCTAGTGTAGTTTAAAAATACCTTTGTAAAACAAATGTCGGAGCGATTTCTCTTTAGCGACGAAATCCCCTGAGATGGATCGACTTGAACTGTCTGGAGAAAAACGGCACTTTAAACCCGCCCCCCCTCTGAAAGGCGCCAAAGTTACACACACGAGGAGTGGCAGAACTGCAGCGCCGCTAAAGGTAAGTTTTGTAACATACCTCCATAATGCACAGGAAGGTTGAGTTATTGAATGGTTTGGGGGTCTCATCAGTGGTCAGCACTATATTGTGTTTGATTAATAGGACATTTTTGACAATAATTCTCATCATTTCTCTCCAGCCATTCAGTGTTATTATCCGCATGGTGAACCACAAGGCAAGAATTTGTACTGCGGACCTTTGATACAGTGGGCTAAAGGGCCTGTCCCACTTGGGCGTCATTTGTGCGTCATTTTACGCTACATCATTTACGCGTCACGACGCACGATGTACGCATCATGAAACGCACGTGACGCACGCATCATGATGCACACGTGACGCGAGCACGGCATGCATTATGTGCGCATGAGGCGTGGTGGCGTAGGCAGTGACGCGCGGTAGCGCGCGGCACCCCAGGATTTTGGGATTCACAAAATCTTTGCGCGCCACTTGCGTGACGCGCAAACGACGTATTAGTGGGACAGGCCCTTAAGGCAACTTTCTTTTGTGTGAAAGACATCTCAGAACCTCTATCACACAGAGCTGCAGACGCACCAGTTGCTATGGAGGTAGAAGAACCATAGAAGATTTGTAGCCAAACTCTGTACATCGAATTATACAGCACAGAAACAGGCTCTTTGGCTCATCATATCCATGCTGAAGATTTTGCCCATCTGCATTAAACCCACTTGATTGTGTCAGGATCATATCCTTCTATGCCTTGTCTGTCATTGCTAATGGTCTTTAGTAGTATTGACACTAATACACAGTATTCCACTGGCAATGCAATGAAATATGTGAACAACAGTAAAGGTCCATTTAACAGCTCCATAACTTGCTTTCCTTGAACTACATCCACGAGTAGTTGCTCTACTCAACAGCCAAAAATCTGTAGCCTCCCTTTGATCTTGTATTTTTTTGGTTCACAAGCTTGATCAATGGTGTTTTATCATTAATGTTTTATTATTATTAATGTTTAGTGTTTTCTGAGTCATTCGTAACTGTCACTGTATGTCATTTTGTTACTTGTGGGTGGGGCACCAAGGCAAATTCCTTGTATGTGAATACTTGGCCAACTTACTTACTTACTTACTTACTTACTTACTTACTTATTTTCTCAACCATCTCTTAAGGGCAAGGGCAGGAAGATTATCCACATCTGTTTTGCATGTGCCAGTTCCCCAATCCAACCACTGTCACTGGCAAATCAGCAGAAATTACTAATTAATATTTAAATCCCACCAACCCTTGTTTGTTCCGTCAAGGGGTAAAGATCTTCCCTGTGCCAGTGAGAAGACTGCATAGACTCGGTTTATACTCTCTAGAATTTAGGAGATTGAGAGGGGATCTTATAGAAATTTACAAGATTCTTAAGGGGTTGGACAGGCCAGATATAGGAAGATTGTTCCCGATGTTGGGGAGGTCCAGGACAAGGGGTCACAGCTTAAGGATAAGGGGGAAATCCTTTAGGACCGAGATGAGAAGGAATTTTTTCACACAGAGAGTGGTGGGTCTCTGGAACTCTCTGCCACAGAGGGTAGTTGAGGCCAGTTCATTGGCTATATTTAAGAGGGAGTTAGATGTGGCACTTGTGGCTAAGGGGATCAGAGGGTATGGAGAGAAGGCAGGTACGGGATACTGAGTTGGATGATCAGCCATGATCATATTGAATGGCGGTGCAGGCTCGAAGGGCCGAATGGCCTACTCCTGCACCTAATTTCTATGTTTCTATGTTTCTAAGACTATATGGAATTCAATAGTTATTAGAAAGCAAAAATGAAAGCATGGTCATGGAGTCATACAGCGTGGAAACAGGCCCTTCAGCCCAACATGCCCACACCAGCCAACATGTCCCAGCTACACTAGTCCCACCTGCCTACATTTGGTCCATATACCTCCAAACGTGTCCTCTCCATGTACCTGCCAAGCCGGTTAATTTCTCTCATGAAAAAATAGCACCTGTTATACAATTGTGCACAAATCAGTGCCAGTTTTAAGAAGCAGGTTCTTTGAAACAAGAAACACTCCCCTGCATATCTTTCTAAGTTGGGACAAATTAAATATTTCCAATGAACCAGCAAAACCAAGCAATGCTTTATAACATCACAATCGTATTATGTTTCATTGTGGTTATTTAGTGTAGGTTTATTAATACAGTGAAACACATTTTTATCCCAAAATAAGTTATGTTACTCACCTTATTTAAAACTAAGTAAAATATACATTATAAAAAACAATATACTAACTACAACAATATGCAGTAATAGGTTTGTTAGTTAATTATATAAATATGTAAAGGGTTTGATACCCATTTGTTTGTCTTTTTGTGCCTTAAAAAGTGAAATTTAAGAGCTTTAAAATCCCACAATTGGCAGAAATTCACAATGTAGATTTTTTTTTCAAGCCTGACAGTCAGCCTGTTGGTAGAGCTGTCTTCTAACAGTGTTATTTTATACCAATCCAAACCCAATTTCAGCTGGATGTAATTTTGCACTTGATTTGAAATATCCGGAGCTGATTTGGCGGAAATCTGCAGGGTTCCCTGCTCTTTGAGTTTGATCTAAGCGAAGCTTTCGAGGTTTTGCATGGAATTGATCAAGGGAATAAGTACAGGAACACAGGTCAAAAATGAGAAGGTTAAGAGTGCAAAAGGCAGTCAGGCAGAATTTTCTTTTCACACACAGGATAATGGAATCACAAGATACTTTACAAGACAGCCTTTGAATTTCGCATATAAATGGATTCCCTGGGCAATGAGAGGTGTTTCCAAGGAGAGAAACAATGAGGGTTACGATAAGTTTTTATTCATATATGAAAAACTACCTTTGTTAGTCTATCGTAGACAAAAATGCTGGAGAAATTCAGCGTTTGAGGCAGCATCTATGCTGTGAAGGAAATAGGCAACGTTTGGGGCCGAAACCCATATTTTTCTGTATACTTTATGAAAGGATGTTTTTGGATTTTGTTACATAGTTGTCAGAGTAGATATTTCTGCCCAGTTCAGAGCATTTGTGTTTGGTTTTGTTTGTGTGTAAACTTTTATTTGATGTTATAATTACACTGAGCACATCACTTTCACATATGCATAGCAAGACCCCACAGTGTGTTGCACAACAGGGAGACCTAGAGGTACAGGAATGATGTTCCCTAAAATTGGTGACACATGCAGTGACAAAGGTGTGTGGCATATTTGCTTTCATTGCTTAGTTTATCTTATTTTAGAGATACAAAGTTGAAACAGGCCCTTCGGCCCTTTGAGTCCACATCGATCAGCGATCACCCTTATACTGCTTTTATCCTACACACTAAGGACAATGTACAGAAGCCAATAAACCTACAAACCTGCATGTCTTTGGAATGTGGGAGGAAACTGGAGCAACTGGAGAAAACCCACTCGGTCGCTGGGAGAACGTGCAAACTCTGTGCAGACTGCACCTGTAGTCAGGATTGATCCTGGGTCTTTGGCGTTGTAAGGCAGCAACTCTACAGCTGCGCCACTGTGCCGCCCCAAATTGATTGAGTTGCGATGTCATGTACAGCTGTACAAGACAATGGTGAGTTTGGACTTGGAATATTGTGTGTGGTTCTAATCCTATCGTATGTGATTAGCTAGCGAGGGTGCAGAAATTATTCGCAAGGATGTTGTCAGGACAGGAAGGCTTGAGTTATAAGAAGAGAGTGGTTAGGCTGGGCTTGTTTTCCCTGGAACAAAGAAGGCTGAAGGGTGATTACACAGAAGTTTTTTTTTAATCGTTTGCATTAAAGATATGGTAAAAGGAAAAATTGCTGGGTCAACTCAACAGGTCAGGCAGCATCTTTGGAGAACATGGAAAGTTGATGTTTCAGGCCGAGACCCTTTGTCAGAGTCTTTATTGAAAGGGTAGGTAGTCGCACTCTTTTTCCAAGGGTCTGCATGTCTAAAACTCAAGGATAGTTTTAAAATGAGAGGGCAAAGATTTAAATGGGATCTGAGGAGTAAGGTTTTCACACAGAGTGCAGTGGGTAAATGGAATGATGTGGCAGAGGCAGAGGTAAAATTACAATGTTTAAAAGACATTTAATCAGGCACATAGATAGAAAATGACACATGAATATTCACGTTTACATGAAAAAGGGTGAAACACAGGCAAATGTGATTAGCTCCAGTAAACAACTTGGTTTGTATGCACGGGTTGGACTAAAGAACCTGTTTCTGTGTTATATAAAGCCTCTGTCCGACTTTTTTCGGCAACAGCCAAAAAATAGGCTGTCACCTCATGGTCGTGGCGTGACGCGGGCTGACGCCGGTGTTGTCGTGAGCTGTCTCCGCAAGAGTCGTCACTTTTTTCTTGTCGCCGCTGGATTTTGAAATGTTCAAAACCTTGCGGCGACAGTGGGCTTGACTTTGCCTGATGTTGTCTGTCGTCTCCTGTCGTAGGTTGTGGCCGTGATGACGCCAGGTGACGTATGATGTCGCAAGGTCGTGACCTCGGCGAATTCCATTTGCAACAACTTGCGTCATCATACGTCAACCGGCGACAGTGCCTGCGTCAAGATATGGATCAAAATGACGTTACTTGTCTTCTGTTGTCTTCAGATGCCGCAGACAGTGTCGTATCTTGCCATATCATGTCGCGGGCGGACGAATGTTGACCTCGGTTGTCGTTGTTTGATGTCTGTGCGGTCGTAGGTTGTCGTAGGTTGTCACTGTTGTGGTCGGCCCAGGTCCCGAAAAATGATGACGCCGGATGATCTAAATTATCGCAGCTTGACGTCAACCGTGTGGTAGCTTGTCGTACACCTTGACGGTTTTTCGGTGACCTGGTACGTCAGCCAATGATGCCAGCAGTCGCCCAAAAAATTGCCAAGTGGGACAGGCCCTTAACTCAGAATCTTTGTCTGTTGGTCACTTGCAATTAATTGCCAGCAGGTTTGACGGTATTTTAATCAAGGGAGAAGAGAAAATGTTTTATTGTCATATGAACCAGCCCTCGAACAATGAAAGGCGGGAGAATGGATAAAATCAAGTGTTATAATCATGTAAGGCACAATTGGGATCTGTGAGAAACTGGAGAAGCACATTTAAGATCTCTTTATCTTAAATAAAACTCCCTGCTGTAAAGAGAATGTTTCAACATTTTCACCACTAAGGCAGCGTCTGTGTTTTTTATTAATGCAAACATTTCAGTGATTTCATTCAGTCTGATGAAATATCAGGGCTATTATCAACTTCAATTACACAGCCGGAGAGAAAGGCGAGTAAAATGGACAGACGGTTATATTGTGCTTTATCACACCTCTCAGAGACAGCTTATGTAATGTATTGCTTTTAAAATCCAGTGACATGGTTATGTGGTCACAAATTTGAGAGCTACAACGTGAAAAATGACCGCTTTTAGCTAAGCATTTCTTTGGAGGGGAAGAGTGATCGCCATGTTCTTCATTTTCTTTGCTCTGTAACTGTGGTCTATTTTTATGCGGTCTTCAGAACAGTAGCCCTATCATAATGTAATCCTAGCTTATTGTATTATCCCAATACATTTGTATTTAACTAAGATTGTACTTACAGTATGTACAGCAATACTTTTACTGAACTGTATGCATAAAAGGAATTACACTGTACCTCCGTACATGTAACAATAAATTACCATTGATCCATTTAATACTATACAATATATTATTGCTTTAGTCATAATGTGAGAGAGTCATACACCACGGAAACAGATCCTTCGGCCCAACTTGCCCTTGCCGCCAACATGCCGCAATCGCACTAGTCCCACCTGCCTGCACTTGGCCAATATCTTTCTAAACGTATCTTATCCTTGTACCTATCCAAATGTGTTTTTTTTAATTGTGATAGTACTACCGCAACTACCTTCACTGGCAGCTTTTCCCGTACAACTACCAGCCTTTGTGTAAATAAGTTGCTCTTCAGCTTGCTATTCAATTATTCTCCACTCACCTTAAACCTACAGCATGTCCTCTGGTTCTGGATTCCCCCACTCTGGGTAAAAGAATATGCATTTACCCTATCTATTCCTCCTTATACACCCTATAAGATGAACCCCCATCCTCGTGCCCTCCAAGGAATACAGTCCTATAGTTATTATTATGTGACTATTAATTGTATTGTTCATTTTCATGTCATAAAGAGCAGAATTAGGCCATTTGGCCCATTGAGCACTCCACCATTCAATCATGGCTGATCTATCTTTCCCTCTCAACTCCATTCTCCTGCATTCTCCCCATAACCCTTGACACCTGTACTAATTAGGAATGTATCAAGTCTCCGCCTTATTAATACCCAATGACCCAATTTCACAGATTCATCTCCTCATCTTCAATACCTCCTCATCTCCTTTCTAAAGGTATGTCCCTTTTATTCCGAGGCTATAGGCTCTGGTCCTAGATTCTCCCACAGATATTGTTATTATTATGTTGGATTTTGGTTAGTCACTCACCCCACTTTAATTTTGGGTCCAATTGGCAATTGTGGTATTGGAGACATTATGTGTAGCACAGAAACTTCTGTGGGGATTGAATGTTGAGTTACCTGCCTCTGTTATCGCCTGTGATTGAAGAAAAGAACCCAACTATAGTCCGATTATTAACCACAGGCCAGAATGACCAGAGACCTCATAGCCAAAAACATAAGGGTACAATAACATTTCAGCTAAAGGACAGATTCACTTGCTGCATTCACCAAGTGGCATTTAAGAGGTTGATAGATAGGCACATGGTTGTGCAGGGAATGAAGGGATATGGATGATGTGCAGGCAGTTGAGAGTAGTTTACCTTGACATGGGGTCCTGCACATACATTGTGGGCCGATGGGCCTGTTCCTGTGCTGTACTTTTCCAGGTTTTTTGTTTAATGTTCTGAATATTAACATATGTTAGTAGAAAGTAAATTGCAGGAAGAACCCAACAGCCAGGCAGCATCAATGAAGGAAAAGGGATGGTCGCCATTTCAGGTTGAGATCCTTTCTCAGGACTTAAAGTGGGGGTGGAAGATTGCAACCTTCACGTGGTCCGCCCTGTTTCGACTAATGCAATCAACTCGACGTGCACAAACGGAAGATCAAATAGAACAAGTTGTCCAACAACTTTAGGTTGTGCACGCCACACGAAAGAAGAAGACTTAAAGTGCAGAGAGAAAATTGCTAGTATAAAAAAGGTGAATGGAGGTGTGAGACAGAGACTGGTATGAGATGTGGAACCAGGTAAAGGATGGATGAAAAACCAATGAAACTAGGTGGGAGAGGAGCTAGGGATGGTGAAACAAGGGAGAATAAACCAAGTAGATAGGTAGGTGGGTGATGGGTAGATGGAACCAGGTTGCAGAAGGTAGTGTCTAGGTAATGAAGTGGTGGGGGTGGAAGTGGGGGCTGGAAAAGGTGAACAAAGGGAACGAGATCATGGACTGACTGGTGGGAGTGAGAACGGAATACAGGGAATGTGTGTTGACTGAAATTGAAAAATTCAACGTTCACCCCATTGGGTTGTAGGCTATCCAACAGAATATGTGAAGCTGTTCTTCTAACTTGTAATTGGCATTGGAGAAGATTGAGGATAGACAAGTCAGAGTGATTTAGGTTTTGTTTAAGTTTATTATTGTCTATTTACTATTGTTGTGGAATGAGGTAGAGTGAAAAGCTTTGTTTTGCATGCTGCCACATCAGATCAGATAATACGACACAAAAATACAAGTAAGTCAAACGCAAGTACAATAGGTAGAGCAAAGGGTAAGATACAAAGCAAAGTATATAGTTCTCAGCATTGTAGAGCACCTAGTTCCATCGATTAAGTCCAGTGTCCGTAATGGTGTCGAGGTGAACCGGGCAGTACCCTAGCTTATGGATGGACCACTCAGAAGCCTAATAACAGAGGGGATGAAGCTGTTTCGTAGTCTGGCAGTCAAGCTTCTGAATCCTGTGCCCGATGAGGTGGGGGGGGGGGGAAGAAATGACCCATGGGACAAGTGTTTCATTGCGTTGACTCTTTCCCCAGGGGTTGTGAAGTGTAGATGGAGTCAATGGTATGGAATGGAAATGGGCAGAGGAGTTGAAATGACATGCAACTTGAAGCTTAGGATGGGCGTTATAGATAGAGTGCAGTTGCTCATCAAAACGCTAGCCTCATCTACACTTGATCTCAATTAGGTCCCTGGATGATGGCGAGGGAGGAGGTGAAGAGATGAGTGTTGCGACTCCCATGGTTATAATGGGAAGTGCCAGTGAATAGGTAGTGGTGAGTCTTAAAGAGAGTAGGATCTGAGGAAAGCAGAGGGGGGTAAAGGGGATGATGTGGCTCGTGGCAGGATCATGTGGAACTGGCGGAAATGGTGAAGGATGATAAGCTGGATGCAGAGACTGGTGGGTGAAAGGTCCATAGCAGGGGAAATCTATCGCTGGAGAAATGGGCATTGAGGTGCCGGAAATTGAGAAAATGCATGTCAGGGTCCCGTCCTCTGTAGCAGAGGGAAAACCATGTTTCCTGCAAGAAGGAGGACATCTCAGATGTCCAATAGTGAAAAGCCTCATCTTGAGTGCATATGTGGTGGAGATGGAGAAACTGACAGAATGGCATGACATCCTTGCAGGATAGGAGAAAATAGATACAGTGAGGAGGTTGTGGCAGTCTGTAGGTTTATATCAGATATCAGTGGATATTTTGTCTCCTGAGATGAAAACAGAGTGATCCAGAAAAGTAGCCTCCATGAACCTACAAGATATGCTCAATATTACTCTTAGTGGCTTCTACCTTCTGACCGTGTGAGTGCTATTAACTGAACCAAAATGACACTTATATATCGAGGCATAACTTCATGGCATGTTGTGTTATGGTACTTTCAGAAAGGATTTTTTACAGCGTGTCCTGGACTGTGATTTAATTAAAACAATCACTTTGGTGTAAAACAGCTTCATATATTTTAAAAAGTCACGCATGAAAGTAACATTGCCATTTCTTTGGTCATCTGTAAGCCCATATTGAAATCTACATAATGAGATTACATTGTCAACTGTACAAATCTTTGGAATTATTCTTGCAGAATCATTTTCCAGTTAAACATTATTTAAATGTTATTACTGTAACCTTTCCTTTATTTATAGTCAGCAGCCTCAGTACATGTCCTGCATTTATGAAAATGGATCATTTCATTGAGAATCCCAGCAGTTGGAATGTGTTTGTGAGTGAACGTATCGCTCTCATCTAATGTCTGCTGCTGTGCTTGGCTGGTTCTCAAACGTTTTTTTCTTTTAAGGTATGCTATCATTGCTTAAGTAAAAGGTATTTCCATAACAACTTTAAAACCACAGCACTTCCCACAGTGCGCAGTGATAATTATCGTAAAACTACTTAACTAGGTGCCATGGTGGCGCAGCGGTAAAGTTGTTGACTTACAGCGCCAGAGACCTGGGTTCGATCCTGACGACGGGTGCAGTCTGTATAGAGTTTGTACGTTTCCCACCGTGAGCTCGCGGGTTTTCTCCGAGATCTTCGATTTCCTCCCACACTCCAAAGATGTACAGGTTTGTGGGTCAGTTAGCTTGGTATGAAAGTAAAAATTGCCCCTGGTGCAGGATAACGTTAATGTGCGGGATTACTGGTCGGCGCTGTATCTTTAAACTAAACTAAACTAAAACTACTCAATACTGAACTCATGATGTTGCCTTAGCCGTGCATGCTGCAGGCCATGTCCCCAAGGAGTGAAATGCAGCCTCGGCCTCCCTTGTCCCTGGCCATGATCAACGTGTGCTTACTAACTGGATAGTGATATTGGGTGAATGATCAGATTATGAACATTGAATTCTCCAATTTTTGGTAACTACAAAACCCTCCCCCTTTCTCATCTTCCTCCCTGGCAACCCCCATCCATCGTTCCCTCCTTCTCTGTTCCCCACCTAGACTCACAACTAATTCTCTCCTCCCACTCCCCGTCCTCCTACATTCCTTCCTCCAGCTTCCCAATTTGCAATGCTTCAATCCTGTAGGTCAATTGGTCCCTGTTTGTAGGGATTAGACGAGAAAGTGTGTAATATAGAACTCGTATCGATGGTGGGAGTGGACATGGTGGGCAGAAGAGCCTGCTTCCATGCTATATCTTTCAATCGATTAATTAAAAAATATACAGTCTTTGTCACAAAGTTAATGCTGCAGCATTTTCCACTTCATTGTAAACATGGAAACATAGAAAATAGGTGCTGGAGTAGGCCATTCGGCACTTCGAGCCAGCGCCGCCATTCAATATGATTATAGCTGATTGTCCAAAATCAGTACCCCGTTCCTGCCTTCTCCCCATATCCCTTGATTCGTTAGACCAATATCTAACTCTCTCTTGAAAACATCAAGTGAATTGGCCTCCATTGCCTTCTTTGGCAGAGAATTCCACAAATACACAACTCTCTGGGTGAAAATGTGTTTTCCTCATTTCAGTCCTAAATGGCCTGCCCCTTATTCTTAATCCGTGACCCCTGGCTGTGAACTCCCCAACATTGGGAACATTTTTCCTGCATCTTGCCTGTCCAATCCCTTAAGAATTGTATATGTTTCTATAAGATCCCCTCTCATCCTTCTAAATTTCTAATAGAAGCCCAGTCGACCTTTATATTCATAAAGGTCAGGCATTGTCAGATAAAGAATATTTTGAGCCAATGTGCAGAATAATGTCCCATGTAGTCCATCCGACAATTACATTCCCAAGGTCAGAAGAAGGTTCTCTGAAGCAATACTGTGAAACGATGCCACTTCTCACTAACCCCTGTAGCTTCTCTTGGTCAGATTTACAGCTGACTGTCAAATTAACAGTGAGCTTCCTTTAATAGCTTTTTTATTTCAAGGAGCTGGAGAACAATCTTGCATAGCGTCGCCTTTCTTCAAATTGGTTTAGATAAAGCACACCCTCAGCCCGTTTGATGCTATTTACATGGCACAGCCTCAAAGCGCCTCTTCAGTAAGGCTTTCCAATACTTCACTGAGAAGCCAATGGATAACATGATTCTTAGTAATAATTTGGTGATAAGTTATATTAGAGAAGAACCTGAGATGAGAGGTACGTGGCTTTGGTCCCTGTGAAGCATGGAAAATTCTTAAAGAATTGATACTTAAAAGCCAGCTCATAAAAGCCAGCTCATAAACACACTGGTGCAGGATATGTGCTATCAAAGAACACATCAGAATTCTGCTGCAGGGAATAATATCCTGATTCATAGTCCACAAAATCCTAGAAATATAGAAAATAGGTGCTAGAGTAGGCCATTCCGCCCTTCGAGCCTGCACCTCCATCAAAATGATCATGGCTGATCATCCTAAATCAGTACCCCGTTCCTGCTTTCTCCCCATATCCCTTGATTCCATTAGCCCTGAGCTATATCTAACTCTTTCTTGAAAACATCCAGTGAATTGGCCTCCACTGCCTTCTGTGGCAGAGAATTCCACAGATTCACAACTCTCTGGGTGAAAACATTTTTCCTCATCTCAGTCCTAAATGGCCTACCCCTTATTCTTAAACTGTGACTCCTGGTCCTGGACTCCCCCAACATCGGAAACGTTTTTCCTGCATCTAGCCTGATCAACAATTAACTCAAGGAAGACAGATTTGTACTATAACTTACCAAGCTGCTTATAGATTCCCAAAGCACTTCCATAGATGCTGCCTCACCCGCTGAGTTTCTCCAGCATTTTCTTCCGTGGTTTTTTTCCAGCACCTGCAGTTCTTTCACAAAAGTAATCATTAAGTGCCTTTCTGCCGAATTCTTGGCAATAAAACCAACTCCAAAAAAGTCAATTTAGACACAGTCACACTAGTGTGCAGTTCATGCTGTGTTTAAGTGGAAAGATGCATATTTCTAAAGCAACTTTTATGACAGAACTATACAATTCCTTTACAGCTTAAAAAGTGCCTTTGAAGTGAGGTTACTGTCATATTGTTACTGAATGGTGCAAACCAATTTGCACTAACTACTGCAAGTAGCACAACAGAATACAATAATGAACAAATAACTGTTTTTGGGTAAGAATGGCAAATTCTTGAAACATTCAGCTGGGCAGGCTGCATCTGCAGAGAGAGCTAAAGTATTTCAGACTGTTGATCCTTTATCAGATCTGAAATGATAACTGTTTCTCTGTCCACAGATGCTGCCTACCCTTCTGAAAATTTCCAACATTTTCTATTTTTATTTCAGATTCACCAAAGGTTTTTTTTAACTTTTGGTTGATGTAAGTACTGTGTAGGAAAAGTGTCTTTAAAAGTAGGAAAATATAATATTCCGCATCATCTTGGAGAAAGATAAACTCTCAGTTCAACATCCCATCGACAATACAGGACCTCTGATGTTGAGACTCCTTTTGCATTGCATTGGAGTGCTAGTCTGCCTCAGCTGCTTCAGTCTCTGGAGTAAGATTTGAATGCACAACTTTAAGATGTTTTTAAGTGCAGGTTGACTTTCATAATGAGACTGCATGATACTGCTATGTCAGATGGTTAAAGTACATGAGTTCTTAAGTGACTAAATAATGTGGCTGACTCAGGAATAATTAAGGGTCCTTAGTTGAGATCCTGTCGTGTTTCACTCAGTGCCCGTTGATTAGTACGGGGTTCAGGGGTTAAGGCAGGAGAATGGGGTTTAAAGGGAAATATGGATCAGCCATGATTGAATGGCAGAGTAGATGTGATGGGCTGAATGGCCTAATTCTTCTCCTATCACTTATGAACCTATGAATTTATTAAGTCAATGCATATGCAACAATTGACTTTCACCCATTCACTTCAAGCTTGTCATGCTATCCTGCTTAGGAGAAGGGCGGAATTTTTAGTTCCGTTTATTTTATGAATGCAAAGCTTGTTCTTCAAGTGTTAGGTTTTCCATATCGTCAACTTGTTGCACGCAACTCCGGCACATGTGAAGCAGTGCAACTCTTAGCGATTTAGTGATATCAGATAGAATCTCACAGTTCACACCGAGTTTGCATGCTGTGTCATGGAAAAGGATGAAATGCTGTGAATCAGTCAATATGAAAGATGGAAAATATTCAAAGGAATTAAATGCTAACTTTAAATGGGCTGTAACTCTAAAGTCTTATGACCACCCAGCAAGATTCAGCAGATCTTTAGAACATCTCTCCTGATGTTTCTTTCCTTGTTTATTTTTTTGATTAAACCTCTGTGCAGTGTGTCGGTCTGTTTCCCCACGTTATCAGCGATGCATGTGTCTTTATAATGGACTGGATATAATTGGCATGGGCTCATCATCCAAATTACTAGCATGGTCTTTCCATGCTCAAGTGGTCGCAAATGGCTAGCGTGACTGTCCTAAGCATTCTAGATTCCAGCACCTTGGGCGGCACAGTGGTGCAGCAGTACAGTTGCTGCCTTACAGCGCCAGAGACCCGGGTTCAATCCTAACTACGGGTGCTGTCTGTATGGAGTTTGCGCATTCTCCCTTTGACTAAATGGGTTTTCTCTGGGTTGTCTAGTTTCCTCCCACATTCCAAATACGTGCACGTTTGTAGGTTAATTGCCTTCTGTAAATTGGCCCCCAGTGTATAGGATCGAACTAGTGTACGGGTGATCGCTGGTCGGTGTGGATTGGTGGGCCGAAGGGTCTACTCCATGCTGTAAACTAAACTCTAAACTAAACTAAACTGAGCACACTGAGTTTGTTGCTCTAATGGGCACTTGATAACATTTACTTTCAGGGAATATATGGAAGCTATGAAGAATCAAGAAAATATTTAAATATTTTTTAGGAGTCAGTACGATTCATTCATGGAGTAGATATAGTTCAAGTTCATATGTGATAGGAGCACAATTAGGGACATTCAACCCATCAAGTCTACTCTGTCATTCAATCATGGCTCATATATTTTTCCATCTTGACCTCATTCCTGCCTTTTCCCCATAACTCCTGACATTCTACGCACCTGAAGATACTTTGATGGGTAAGATGACCAGACATAATATTTCTGATGTGGTCTTACTAGAGCCTAATATAATTTAAGTAAAATGTTTTTACTCTTGTCCTCAAATCCCCTTGCAATAACTGCTTTCTTATTGCTTGCTGCTCATGTGTATTAACTTGCAATGAGTTGTGTAAAAAGACACAGAATTTCTTTTGAAAATCAGCTCCTTTCAATCTCTCACCATTAAAATTAAAGCTCTGATTTTCGTTGTTCTCCAAAGTGGACTACCACACTTCTCCAGATTCTATATTCACTTAGCCTCTCTATATCCCCTTGGAGCTTTTATGCACCCTCTTCACAACTTCTTCTGCCCCCCACTCCCACTCCCCCAACGTTGTATCGTCATAGCCATTGGTTAGACACAGTTTCCCCTTTGTAAATTCATATTGTCTCTGCCCAATCCTATTATTACTTTTGCAGGTCATTTTTTAAAATCATTTATTTAATTATAGATTCCAGCATTTTCCTTAGTAGTCTTTGGTTCTCCACGCTCTCTCTCCTCCTTTCTTAAATACTGAAGTCATATTTGCTACATTCCAATCTATAACAACTACTCTAGAACTTCGAAACATAGAAAATAGGTGCAGAGGTAGGCCATTCGGCCCTTCGAGCCAACACCGCCATTCAATATGATCATGGCTGATTTATACAAAATCAGTACCCCATTCCTGCTTTTTCCCGCAATATCCCTTGATTTTATCAGCCCTTTCATCAGAGCTAAATCTAACTCTTTTTTGAAAACATCCAATGAATTGGCCTCCACTGCCTTCTGTGGCAGATAATTCCACAGATTCACAACTCTCTGGATGAAAAAGTTTTTCCTCATCTCAGTCCTAAATGGCCTATCCCTTATTCTTAAACTGTGACCCCTGGTTCTGGACTTACAAACTTACAGACATTTATAAAAAAAGAAATGTCGGTGCACATCCATTATCTCCATCTGTATCTGTTTCATCGCCTTTGCAATGTGGGCTATTAGGTCCTGGAGATTTATTTCTAATTAATTGCTTTACATTTGTAACGAATGCCTGGATATAACTGAGTACCTTTGGACGTGATTGCCTGCCGAGAGAGAGAATTGATTGCTCCAGAGGGGACTGAAAGCCCAGGAGCAGCTGAGTGCCCCAGATTAGTAAATGTCCCAAGAGGGTTGTAGTTTCCCAAGAAGGGTATTATATATCCGCAACTAGTGCGAGCCTAATGTTCGAGGAAAGATCTATGTGCCTCAGAAAGGTACCCGGTGTTCAAAGATGGGATTAAATTCCTTCAGTGACAACTTAACATCACGGGAGCAAATCAAACAAACATGTAAGCTTGAAGCTGTGCTTGCATTGAATGTAACACCAAGTGCATTGTTTACAACTATATTTCAACCAACCAGCAAAATATGTTGTTCATTAATTTGAGTTAAATCCCAGATTCTTATCAGTATAAAGTAATTGTATTGGATTCAATGCGTTCCACTCAACTGTTGGCACTTCGTATTCTCCAGTAGTTATAATGACATTTAGCATTGAGCATTAACCAGGATTGTAGCGATCTATGATTGACCCTTCCCCTTACCCCTCCTTGGATTTCGCTGGATTGCCTAAAGAAGGACTCAACAAATTTATAAAAAGAGAAAATAAACTAACTTTAAAAACATTCTGAAAATCCTTAGACATCAGTAAAACTTCTTGGCCTGAGGATGCCTGAGATTGGAATGCAGTAATTTGTTTAAGCACTGGAATCTTTTCTCCACTTTCTTACTTAAACTAAATCTCAGTGAGTTCTAATGAATAGATACTGTATGTCTGGTGTTGACAGGTGTCTGTGTGTGTTTTCCTCCATCAACGCTAATTAACCAACAGTTGCCTGACTTTTGGTGCATGTCTGCTCAGCATATTGAGAACAGAAGCCTCCTGTTTGACATCCTCAGTGATGGATTCTTTTGCCAGAATTTACCAAAGGCAATGACTGACTTTATAGAGTCCCCTTGTGCAACACATCTGCTGGTTACTCTGATCGTAGGCCGTATAAACATTCCTATTGAAACCGACCAAAGAATACATTGGGTTACACAGTACATGCAAGCAAAATGTATCAGATCAATGACTCATTCTTCAGTCTGATCATTCTTTCCATGTACCAACCCTTCCTCTCCATCCACTTTTCAGTTAGATAAGCAGACTGAAATAAAGTTTTCACTCATCGTTCAGTTAGTATTATACTATAATAATAACATTGTTGACCCTTCACAAGCTCAAACAGCGCATCATTAATTCCAGGAGAGAAGAATGACCCAAGGTCTAACACTCTCTCATGCCTCTCTATGGACTATCCACTGTAATTCCTTTGGGTGGAGAAATTTCACCTGATCTCTGTTCCAAATGGCGTATCCATATCCTGAGCCATCGTTCCTGGACAATGTCGCCATTCTGAATGTTCCCACTGCATCTCATCTGTCATTGCACACAAAACTCCAGATGGGACCTTACCAAGACCCTGCAAAGCATCCTTGCTCTGATACTCCACTTTTCTTATTGTCAACATAGCCTTTCCCTCCTTAATTGCCTTCTGTACCTGAAAGCTGAATTTTACCGACTAGTCCACACACAGAATTTGCCGCATTTTCAGTCTTAGTGCAATTCACACCATCAACAGAATGAATTTCCAGGAGCAAAATTTCCACTATGCAGATATTGGCATTAAGGCCATTAAACCTAGATCGACCCCCTGACTGAGCAATCCCTTAACTTATATTTTCTTATTTTTTACAACATTCTCCTCAAGTTGCAAGAGTTGTTGATCAACATGCAGAGATTGCAGAAACAAGGAACTGCCACAAGGATGCTGGTTACAAAAGAAGACATAGTTTGCTGGAGTAGCTCAGCCGGCCAGGCAGCAACTCAAGAGAAAATGGATAGGTGATGTTTTTGGCTTGAGACTCTTCCTCAATATGAAAAGGGGTCTAAAACACAAAATGTCAGCGATCCATATACTCCTGGGATGTTGCCTGAACCTTTGAGCTACTCTAACACCCTGCGTCTTCTTCAACACGCAGAGATTGTCTGATGCCAAGTTTGGGATTTAAACTCCACACACATATTTTGGACAGAAATATATAATGATCAACTGAATAGGAAAGCCACCAGAATTAAACATCCAGAAAACAAACAGGGCAGTCTGTTTATAAGAGACGCGGATTTATAGCTAGTGTAATTTGTGCGTTCCTTCTGAGTTTCGTACTGTCTGCATTGTCTCTATCAACTCAAAAAAAATTTTAAGGCATTTTATTTGTCACAGGGATAAGAAAGGAAAAACAACATCAAAATAAATGCCCAACAATTAAAGAACAGGCTGAGGGATTGCAGGTGGATTTAATGGAGATAAATGTAGGATGATGTGTATCAGACAATGAAACACCAAACATGGCTACATGATGAAAAGGTTCTATTAGTAAAGGGTGAAGATGGAAAAGAATTGGACCATTCACTGACAGTTTCAAGGAAAATGAAAGATGTTAGCGTGAAAGCTAATTAAATGTTAAAACATATCAAAATATTATTTGACTATGAATTTAATCAAGTCATTGTAAATGTGTATGGATGATGCAGCAAATATTGAATGCATGTCTGGCTTTGGGTGCCCTATTCATGACTGGTTGGGACCTTTCGGAGAGGATTAACACAAATTAAAGGGGTTGTCCCACTGCGACGACCTAATCCGCGAGTTCAGAAGAGTGTCTTTGACCTTCAAGCTCGAGGGAACTCGCCTGGAAAACCTCGAGCTGGATCGACCATCAGCGATGAAACCGCAAGCTAGTCGACCGACCACACACACACACACACGCACGCACGCACGCACCGCCATTCAATGTGATCATGGCTGATCATCCCCAATCAGTACCCCATTCCTGCCTTCTCCCCATATCCCCTGACCGCTATTTATAACAGCCCTATCTAGCTCTCTCTTGAAAGCATCCAGAGAACCTGCCTCCACCGCCCTCTGATGCAGAGAATTCCACAGACTCACCACTCTCTGTGAGAAAAAGTGTTTCCTCGTCTCTGTTCTAAATGGCTTACTGCTTATTCTTAAACTGTGACCCCTGATTCTGGACTCCCCCAACATCGGGAACATGTTTCCTGCAATTTTTCCACACAAACACGTCGCAAAGGCGGGGCCCAGGGAAAGCAGGGGAGCGCTGTCTGAAATTCACACCCGCGATGAAGAGGAAGGTAAAAGACGGCTGCACAGCGTACAGTAAGTCCTTTAGTGAGCGGGTGGAGTGGGGGGGGGGGGGGGTTGAGAAGGGGAGAGAGAGAAAAAGAAGGGGAGAGCAGGGGGAGAAAAGGGGGAGGGGGGGAGAAGGAGTGGAGACACTTTTAAGAAGTCAGGCAACGTTTAATAAAGTTTAGCGGGCATTTAACTTACCGATCGGTTTTCCTTGGTCCTGAAAACTCCAATGAGCCAATTAAAATGCCCGGTCAGTGAAGGAGATTGCCTACGGCTGCCCTCGACTGCTTGTAACTAAATAGCGACCCCACGCCACTGCACTATGAGTTATAAAGAACCATGCCGACCACATTTTACTCGCGGAAAATGTTTCAACATGCGGAAACATTTTCCATGACCTAGCTGAGGCTGCGAGTATGCGGGAACTTCCCTCGAGCATGAAGGAGAGTTCCTGTGACCTCATAGGACCTCCTAGGACCACGTGTCGACCATACTGCGAGTTTGAGTCGAGGGCAAACTCTTCCAAACTCACAGATTAGGTCGCCGCAGTGGGACAGCCCCTTAAGTTATCAACAAGGATCACTGGGTTAAACCAATTTTAATGGAAAAGAAAGCAATAAATAATTGCGATCTTTCAAATGCCAAGACAAACTTGATACATTAAGAAAAGATGAATGGATTTGGAACAATAAGAACAGAGCTGAATGTTAAAATGTAACATTCACTAACAAGTTTAAAATATGGAAAAATAAATTTAGAGATGGAAAATATTTTTATTTAATTTTGTTAACATTTTAACAATGGGTGATTTGAGTGTATTGTTGCAGAATGTCATCTCAAGAGGTTATCTGTTGGAAGCTACAAATTAATAAATTGTAAATTGTTGGTAGTTGAATGAAATGGCCTTCCTTCATTTATTCCCTAAATATTTTTGTTTCTATAACCTTATCATTCAATTTCTAATTGGAATGAATTGACAAAGAGGTTTTGTTTAGTATATTTTTGAGATACAGTGCGGAAACAGGCCCTTCAGCCCACTGAGTCCCCGTACATCAGCACTATCCTACACAGTTGGAGCAATTTACAAATTTTACCAAAGCCAATTAACCTGCAATTTACGTCTTTGGAGTGCGGTAGGAAAGCAGAGCATCCAGAGACAACTCACGTAGCCACAGGGAGAACGTAAAACTCCGTACAGACGGCACCACTAGTCAGGATCGAACCTGCGTTTCTGGTGCTGTAAGGCAGCAGCTCTACCACTGCTCCACCATGCTGCCCATACACTCATGCACACTCATACTCAATTAATTTTGCACCCAACTTTGCATCCGTCTTCATGGAAAGAATAAAATGGGAGTAGTGCAAATGGGTGCTTAATGGTCAGAGCAGATTTAATGTGCTGAAGGGCCAGTTGATGCCTTAGCATTCAAATACATACAACTCCAATCACTAACTAATCTGCTGTGCTTCTATACCTTCTTAACAAAGTTTCATTCCGGAATCTTTATATCTAACTCAAAAGACTTCCTGGTTAGTATTTAAGGGCCTACCCCACATTCCCGAGTTACTCACGAATTCTCCCGAGTTTTCCCCTTGATTCAAACTCGGAGAATGTCCGTAGCGAGTCCGTAGGAGTCCGTAGCGAGTCCGTAGTTATATTGTAGTGGCTCGTTATGCCAGCCACAGGTACTCAGGGCATCAGGGTAAGACAGGATGTTTTTTTCAGCATGACAAAAAATTCCACAAGTAAAAAGATAGTCGGGAGGAGTAGATCACAAAAATCTTGATTTTTTGTTAAGGTCCTTTTAACTCGGCAGAGAACACGGGAAAGTGGGACAGGCCCCACATACCTCTTTCCCCGCTGTCAGATTGGGGTGGCACAGTAGCACAGCAGTAGAGCTGCTGCCTCACAGCACCAGAAACTTGGGTTCAATCCTGACTACAAGTGCGGTCTGTGCGGACTTTCTACATTCTTCCTGTGACCGTGTGGCTTTCCTCCGGCTGCTCTGGTTGTCTCCCACATTCCAAAAACATGCAGGTTTGTAAATTAATTTCCCTCTACAATTGCCCATAGCAGTGTAGGGTGTGAAAGTGGGATAGAAACATAGAAAACATAGAAAAATAGGTGCAGGAGTAGGCCATTCGGCCCTTCGAGCCTGCACCACCATTCAATGTGTTCATGGCTGATCATCTAACTCAGTATCCCGTACCTGCCTGCTCTCCATACCCCCTGATCCCTTTAGCCACAAGTGCCACATCTAACGCCCTCTTAAATATAGCCAATTAACTGGCCTCAACTACCTTCTGTGGCAGAGAATTCCAGAGACTCACCACTCTCTGTGTAAAGAATGTTTTCCTCATCTCGGTCCTAATGGAATTCCCCCTTATCCTTAGACTGTGACCCCTTGTTCTGGACTCCCCCAACATCGGGAACAATCTTCCAGCATCTAGCTTGTCCAACCCCTTAAGAATTTTGTAAATTTCTATAAGATCCGCCCTCAATCTTCTAAATTCCAGCGAGTACAAGCCGAGTCTATCCAATCTTTCCTCATATGATAGTCCTGACATCCCAGGGTAACATAGAACTAGTGTACAGGTGATCGATGGTCGGCGTGGACTCGGTGGGTCGAAGGGCCTGTTTCTATGCCGCATCTTAAAAAATAATTAAGCCATTCAAATCACGGTATACTCACCTGAATTGGGAAAACACAATTTCTGTTTCAGGAACACATTTTAGTTGATAATATCCAGCACTGTTTCAAATTTTGAGAATACAGTGGCTTTTTGAAATTAAATTTTCATCACTAGCCTGGCTTACTTTGAAGTAAAGCTCTGGGTTTTCCTTATCTGTATCATTTAATGACTCAGAGAGCTCAATGCGGTTTACCCCCAAGCATTTCTCTACACTGTGCAGCTTCAGCCCTTTTATCTTTCCTTACAGTGCTTGTACATTCTTTATGAGTAACAGCAAATCCATTTATACAGCACCTTCTGTGCAATAATTGTCCCTTGGAGTGTCCCAAAAGGGCATGCAGAAATGTGATGCTGAGGATTAGTGGAGGGATGACCTAGCCAAAGCTCTCAGGGAGTTTCCAAAGCAGAGGCGAGCGGGAGGTTTAATGATGTTACCAGCAGAAAAGGAACCGTGCTGTGAGGGGCTGAGGCGTCAATGGTGGAGGCAAGTGGTATAAAACTCGTGACAATGACAGAGGGGACTCTTTGGTATAGAGTCATAGAGTGATACAGCATGGAAAAAAGGCTCTTCGGCCCAACCTGCCCACACCGGCCAACATGTTGCAGCTGCAATAGTCCCACCTTCCCGCATTTGGTAAGCTCTGAATTCTGAAAGAAGCTTGTCAGTGCTTAAAGTTCCATGGTTTCAGATAGAGAGGGAAGTAAAAGAGGTGGGGGAGTTATATTACTAGTCAGGGAGAATGTCACAGCTGCATTCAGAGAGAACTTACTGGAGAGTTCATTCACTGACGCAATATGGGTAAATCTCAAAAATACGGGAAAATAAATCCCAATCACTCTGATGGAATGACACTATAGGTTTCCCAATAGCCGGCAGGAGAGGAAAGGACAGATAGCGGAACTACTAGTAGATAGAGTGGTAAAAAAGGCATATGATATGTTTGCCTTCCTAAGTCAGGATATCAAGCATGAGTGGAAGTCATGTTGTAGGTTTCTAAAACGTTGATAAGGCTGCATTTGGAGTATTGCTTGCAACTCCAGGCACTCCATTATAGGCAGGAAATTGGAGGTTCTTGAGAGGGGGGAACCTGAACTCAAGGTTATTAGCTATAATGAGAGGCTTGGATCGTTTCTTGAGAAACCTATAATGAGTCTGAGGCAGAGAATTCCACAAATTCACAACTCTCTGTGTGAAAAAGTTTTTCCTCTTCACCATCTCAGTTCTAAATGGCCTACCCCTTATTCTTAAACTGTGGCCCCTGGTTCTGGATTTCCCCATCATCGGGAATATGTTTCTTGCATCTAGCGTGTGATTCTGAAAGGGACCCATTAATCCCTACTCTTTGTTTCTTGTCTGCCAACCAATTTTATATCCATGTCAATACTCTACGCCAAATACCATGTGCTTTAATTTTGCCCACTAATCTCCTGTGTGGGACCTTATCAAAGGCTTTCTGAAAGTCCAGGTTATCTACATCCACTGGCTCTCCATTGTCAATTTTACTTGTTACATCCTCAAAAAATTCTAGAATATTTGTCAAGCATGATTTCCCATTCGTAAATCCATGCTGACTTGGACCGATCCTGTTACAGCTATCCGAATGTGCCACTATTACATCTTTAATAATCAACTCCAGCATCTTCCCCACCACTGATGTCAGACTAACTGGTCTAAAATTCCCTGCTTTCTCTCCCCCTCCTTTCTTAAAAAGTCGGATAGAATTATGTACTCTCCAATCCACAGGAACTGATCCAGAATCTATAGAACATTGGGAAATGATCACCAATGCATCCACAGTTTCTAGAGCCACCTCCTTGAGTACCCTGTGATGCAGACCATCAGGCCCTGGGGATTTATCAGCCTTCAGTCCCCATCAGTCTACCCAACACCATTTCCTGACTAATGTGAATTTCCTTCAGTTCCTCCGTCAGCCAAGGTCCTCTGTCCCCTAGAACATCTAGGAGAATGTCTGTGTCTTCCTTAGTGAAGACAGAACCCAAGTACCCAATTAAGCCTTTTCTTGAGCTGTACTGTTGTATATTTGTTCAATAAAGTACACTCTAAATAGCAGTCACGCCAACTGCACTTCTTTGGCAGCCATCCCTGTGCCCTATATAGGAACCAAGAAATCGAATATAGGAGCAGAGGTCCTTCTGCAGTTGTACAGAGCCCTAGTGAGACCACACCTGGAATATTGTATGCAGTTTTGGTCTCCTAATCTGAGGAAGGACATTCTTGCTATTGAGGGAGTGCAGCGTAGGTTTACAAGGTTAATTCCCGTTAATTTGCGGGACTGTCATATGCTGAGAGAATGGAGCAGCTGGGCTTGTACATTCTGTAGTTTAGAAGGATGAGAGAGGATCTCATTGAAACATATAAGATTGTTAAGGGCTTGGACATGCTGGACGCAGGAAACATGTTTCCGGTGTTGGGGGAGTCCAGAACCAGGGGCCACAGTTTAACAATAAGGAGTAAGCCATTTAGAACAGAGACGAGGAAACACTTTTTCCTCACAGAGAGTGGTGAGTCTGTGGAATTCTCTGCCTCAGAGGGTGGTGGAGGCAGGTTCTCTGGATGCTTTCAAGAGAGAGCTAGATAGGGCTCTTAAAAGTAGCGGAGTCAAGGGATATGGGGAGAAGGCAGGAACGGGGTACTGATTGGGGATGATCAGCCATGATCACATTAAATGGCGGTGCTGGCTTGAAGGGCCGAATGGCCTACTCCTGCACCTACTGTCTATTATTATTATTATTATTATTATTATTATTATTATTATTATTATTATTATTATTATTATTATTATTATTATCTATTATCTAAGAGATCCTAATCTAGTGTGAGACATGATCAAATGGTATGCAGAGATCAGAGGAGCAGTGTCCGTTGTGGGAAGCTATTGCAGACACAACTGCACACATCTGTCCAATCAGAAGATCAGTGGTCAATCTGGCTGGTACAATGTGGCAGCAAAACAACGATGTGGTAGGTGCGTTCACTGTCATCCATGTTCAGCAGGTGACTTTCTGCAAAACTTCCTCCTGATAGTGCAGCGACGTTGCACACCTATTTTTGATATTTTAGAAATCTAACAAGTGATGTACATTGCACATGTTAGTGATATTACCACATGTGCAAAAGGCACCAGGATCATAACACCCACACTGGGATGAATTGCACTAAATTGTGAAATACATCCCAGGTAGCGAGTCTTCCATTGGAAACGGGTGCAATTGAATTAAAATATTCCAAACCAATTTTTAAATGCATTTTTAACGTAAACAATTTGGGTGCTGAGGCAACATCACAGTAATGTTTACTTCCTTTGGGTCCTTTTCCCCTTTTTGTATCCTGAGGTTTTGGAAATGAAGACTCATTTCCTCGTTCAACTCCACCTCTCCAGTATCTGAAGACAGTGAGGTTTCTTATCTTCCTGAGACTTTCCCTTCCTTCCTATGATAGGCTTGTTAAAGTCGACAATGTGGACCCAGTCATTATTTCTTATTTATTTTACCCTTTCATCCTTTCCAACCTTGATGCTTTCTTCCGCTGTGGGAAAACATCCAGACTTCTCAATTACGGACAAATAGACACTCAGCCTTAAAGGCTTAAAGCACCAACATAAAACACTCATTATATATTCAGCATTTGGTGACACGCTGGTGGTTTAGTTCTTCGAGGTTAATGTAAAGTCATTACCTGATAGGAGGAGATTGCTGCCATCTTTAATGCTACTCAAATTCTTGCTTAGTCCGCAGTCATGTCCTGATTGAATTGCATAGTACAGGCAAGGACTTCTGTCTTCCAAACAAGCTATTCTGATAGTTCATGGCATCTGATATTCTCTGGCTGAAAGGAGACTAATTTTATTTTAAATTGAATTCAATTTGCTGCTACCTACTGGGTGATGCCGTAGATGAAAACAAGACACAGAGCTGAGGCTCTATAATGCGCTGCTCAGGGCGCATTTTGGAGTATTGTGAGCAATTGTTGGGCACCATATCTGAGGAAGGATGTCCTGGCTCTGGAGAGGGTCCAGAGGAGGTTTACAAGAATGATCCAAGGAATGAGTGGGTTACCATATGAAGAGCGTTTGACGGCACTGGGCCTGTTCTTGTTGGAGTTTAGAATGATGAGGGGGGACCTCATTGAAACTTACCGAATAGTGAAAGGCTCGGATAGAGTGGCTGTGGAGAGGATGTTTCCAGTAGTGGGAGAGTCTAGGATCAGAGGCCATAGCCTCAGAATTAAAGGACGTTTCTTTAGAAAGGAGTTGAGGGAGGCATTTATTTAGTCAGAGGGTGGTGAATTTGTGTGATTTTTTTGCCACAGAAGGCTGTTGGGGGCAAGTCAATGGATATTTTCAAGACGGAGATAGATTCTTGATTAGTAGATGTGACAGGGGCTATGGGGAGAAGGCAGGAGAATGAAGTTAGGAGGGAGAGATAGATCAGCCATGATTGAATGGTGGAATGACTTGATGGACCGAATGGCCTAATTCTGATCCTATCACTTATGGCCTTATGACCTTATGAAACACAGATTGGTCATTTTGTTCTGACCATTGAGGGCATGTTTTTAGGTGCAGCTTTCATTCACCAACCAGCATCTTATCAAATGACGTTTGTGTGACTCCAAAATCTAAAGCGATTTTCATTCTATCTCCCACCCATACAAATATACCCTCTTTCTTCAAAGTGGAATTGCGGGATTATAGCTCATAACATTGAGAATTCTGCACAAGTGCAAGCATAAGAGCAGTGGAGTTTGTTAAATATGGTATAATGTTTCAGCCATTGTGGGCGGAAGGGCCTGTTCCTGTGCTGTACTTTACTATCTTCTATGTATATGAAATTTGCCATTTTTAGTTTAGTTTAGTTTATTGTCACATGTACCAAGGTACAGTGAAACGATTTTAGGTTGCGTGCTCTCCAGTCAGCAGAAAGACTACACAGTATTACAGTCGAGCCATCCATACTGTGCCTGAATTTAACCTTGTGTGGTTTTACTTGTCTCTGTTTGCCTATCTACATTTAAGAACTTGATACTACAAGCTATAGGAATACCCCACTCAACCCTATTTCGCCATTTAATACAATAGTACTATTGTGCTGTTTGGAATCACCTCTTCTTTCCAGCCAATCCCCATAACCCTTGATTCACATGTAGTCTAAAAAAGATTGATCTCACCCTTGAACTTACTCGTTGACAGCCTCCAAAGCTCTCTTGTGTGGACAATTCTACAGTTGCAGTTTAGTTTATTGTCACGTGTACCGAGGTACAGTGAAAAGCTTTTGTTGAGTGCTATCCAGTCAGCAGAAAGACACTAAAGATTCACAATCCTCTGAGTTTTTTAAGAAGGAACTGCAGATACTGGAAAATCGAAGGCAGAAAAAAGTGCTGGAGAAACTCAGCAGGTGCAGCAGCATCTATGGAGCAAAGGAAATAGGCAACGTTTCAGGCCGAAACCCTTCTTCGGCCCGAAACGTTATTTCCTTCGCTCCATAGATGCTGCTGCACCCACACAATCCTCTGAGAGCGGTTTCTCCTCATTCCAGTCTGAAGGCCAACTGGTTGACGTGAAACTGCCATGCGTAATCTTATGTGGAATAGTGCACCTCGGTACACGTGACAATAATAAGCTTAAACGTTAACGTTAAACCTACACCATATCGGGAAGCAGCATCCTCTCTAGTAAGACCTCGTAGGATCATATACGTTACAGTGAGATCACGTCTTATTCTGATAAATTCTAGATAAATTTGTGTAGGCTCATTTCACGCTTTCTTAATAAATAAATCATTTTATCCCATGAATCAAAATACTTTCAACAAAAATCCTTCCTGCCCAAATGAGGAGACCAGAATTGTACACATTAGTCCAGGCATGGTCTCCTCACTACTCTGTACAACTTGATGCAAGGCTTGGCCTGCATTTGGTTCCGTTTATTGTCACGTGTACCGAGGTACAGTGAAAAGCTTGTGTTGCATGCTAACCAGACAACAGAAGGATGGGACATGATTACAGTCACTGAACACCACAGTGTACAGATGTAAATATTATATTCTATTCCCCTTCTAAAAAAGGCCAACATCTCATCTGCCTTCTGATTTAGTTGTTGCCCATGCATATTAACTTTCTGTATTCCATGTGCCAGATCACCCATTGCCTCTATCAAGCAGCAGCCTGTGGTCTCTCTTCATCCAAAATATTCAGATTTGTCATTGTTCCTACCCACGTAATCATATATCCCCATAATACACTCCATCTGTGATATATTTTGTCCATTCGCTGAACCTATCAATATCCCTTAGCAGAAGCTCCATGCCCTCCTCAAAACTTTATGCACAGAAAGTGGTAGGTGCCAGGGGTGGTGGTAAAAGCTGATAAGATAGTGGCATTTAAGAGGCATTTAGATGGCACATGATATGCAAGATATGGAGGGATATGGATCACATGCTGGCAAAGCAGATTAACTTGATATTATGTTTGACATAGACTGTGTGGGCCGAAGGGCCTGTTCCTGTTTTGTACTGTTCTAAGCATGGGTATTAACTGTTCTTAATTCTGCATGCTTCTCTAGGTGTACAGTTTATATCAGTGATTTTTTTTGCCACCACCGACATTCAATAATTTGGACAATAGTTCCATTCATTTCTATTACTTTTGCTGTTTTTCAACCTGCAGTAACTTAGTACTTGTGCATGTGTACATATTTGCATATGATTGTATGTTTGTGCATGTGTTTATGGATTTGTGAGTAAAGGGTAATTCCAAATTGATTTTCTTCAATCACATCATTATTCATTTACTCATAAAATGATTAAAAAACAAACATTTACAATGGTGTTATTCTTTAATATAGTTGAGTAAAATTATCCGAAACCTAATAAATCAAATCCAAGCAACTGACTCCATTATAATAGTTATTACTCTTATTGATTTTATTTTATGCTACTCTGATTGTTTGTTGAGCTCCATAATTAAATGTTAATATTTATGCAGTCCCTATCCTATCAAAAAGGAAAGCAATTAGTTGTTAGTGCCATTCATGTCCTTTCAATGATATCAGGCTAGACCTCAATGCTCAGTAGGTGGTGCTCTTAGCACTTACCAAGCACGGTGCAATACAGATGGTAGTCAGTAACCAGGAGTCATGGAAGTAAACTAGGGAGAGGGAAGCAGCTCTCTACAAATAATTTACAAAGGGTATTGTTGGTGGTTTACGCAACAAAATAATCTGTTAGTAACCATCCCTGGTATCCGACAGCTCTATTTAATTCATTCCCAGTGTGCTCATTCACAGTGGATTTACAGCATTAACCCAGGAATGCAGAGAAAGCAAAAATCCATCAGGGAGAGGCTGGAGGTATTAAGCAGGTCAGTCGGCAGCTGAAGCAGTCACAGGAAAGAGTCGGAGCCATGGGAATTGGCAAGTTTCCCAGTTTCCCAGGAGCAAGCCAGGCGGTGATTGAGACGATGACAGGAATTCAAGTACCGCAGGGAAACTCAAAAATAAATGAGAGAAATGCAGAAAGAAGGATAGGAATAGCGTTTGCTTTTGAGTCTACGTATTGCATTCTAGTACATCACGCCTTATTGTTGGATGAATCATGGAGGGACTACACTTTTTGAATCTTCTTGAGATGACCCTTGTTCCAAATACAATCAGAGGCATTGTATTGAATGGAGTGGGAGTGGGGAATCAATAGGTTGATGGGTATCACGTCCATTGCATTATCAGTACAGAAACATTTAACAGGATACATTTCCCCACTTCCTTAGTTTAGTTCAGATGTAGGCCCTAAGGCCCACCGGGTCCGCGCTGACCAGTAATCCCCACACACTAACACTATTACGCACACATTAAGGACAATTTACAATGTTACCAAGCCAATTAGCCTGACAACCTGTACTTCTTTGAAGTGTGGGATGAAACTGGAAATCCCGGAGGAAATCCAAGCACGTCATGGGGAGAACGTACAAACTCCATACAGACAGCACCCGACATCGGGATTGAGCCCAGGTCTCTGGTGCTGTAAGGCAGCAACTCTATCGCTGTGCCATGTCATGTTGGATGAATCATGGAGGGGCAGCACTTTTTGAATCCTCTTGGGTTAACCCATGTTCCAAATGCAACTGGAAGCATTTTATTTAACAGAGAGTGAATAGGGAGATGGTAGGGGAATTGGTACCATGTTTAATTTCATTATAAGCATAAAAACATTTAACAGTATACACTTCCTCACTTCCTTTGGGAAACATTTCACTTTCAATATTCCTGAATTATAAATTTAGGCAGACTAAAGGACAATGTTTCCCAGAGGAAATAAGGAGGTGTGTCCCCTTAAAATTTTATTAAGGATAAATTTCAAGCGAACTAAACATGGAGACAAGAAATGATTGCAGGCAAGCGTTGGAGCGGCATAGGATTTAAGCTCATGTTTGATGGAAGCAAAGTGCAAAAGTATCTTCCTTTTTGGCACCCGATGGTATCCTTTCCAGAAATATACCAGAGGGGAGGCTAGGTGACAGGTCAATGCATGTGCACTCTCTCTTAAAGCTAGGAGCAGATATGAAGAGGGCACACCTCAAGGACTTCCGCTAAACGAAAGCCACCCAATGGTATTATTTAATAAATAAAAACAGTAAAGACTGGAAACATTCAGCAGTTCAGATGGCATTTGTGGAAAGGGAAGCAGAATTAATGTTTTAGTTCAAAGATGCTTTGCCAGAACCAACGATGGTTTGCAGTTTCTGCACCTTTTGCTTTCCACTGTCATTCTTTCAGCAGTCAGATTGTCCAGCAATTCAAGCTACAGCATGTTCCCTGTCGACTGTGGCACATTTTCTGCCATGTCCCTGCATAAAACGCTACAGCTTATTTATAGCTCATTGTGGAAAAGATTTTTCAGCAGGGCTCGCACTGAATGTGTACCTTAGAGCTGAAAGCACTCGGGTAATGACGTAATCCAAGAATATCTAATTATGATGTGTTTTCACTTGACAACAGGTCATTGGACAACTGTTTATAAATGTGCATCTTTAATTAATCAATGAAGAATATTTTCTTGTCGTCACAATCAAGTGATGATATATATCAATGATTTGGATGAGAACATACACGGCAAGATTAGCAAGTTTGCAGATAATACAAAAGTGGGTGGTTTTGCAGATAGTGAAGATGGTTGTGAAAAATTGCAGAAGGACTTTGATCAATTGGCCAAGAGGGCTGAGGAATGGTTGATGGAATTTAACGCAGAAAATGTGAGGTGTTGCATTTTGGGAAGTCTAACATGGGCAGGACCTACACAATGAATGGTAGGGCTCTGGGTAGTGTTGTAGAGCAGAGGGATTTAGGAGTGCAGGTGCATAGTTCCCTGAAGGTAGATCGGGTGGTCAAAAATCTTTTGGCACATTGGGCTTCATCAGCCAAAATATTGAGTATAGAGGTTAATAGGTCAAGTTGCAGTTGTATAAGATGTTGGTGAGGCCACATTTAGAGCATTGTGTTCAGTTCTGGGCACTGTGTTATAGGAAAGATGTTGTTAAGCTGGAAAAGGTACAGAGAAGATTTATGAGGATGTTGCTAGGACTAGAGGGTCTGAGCTGTAGGCAGAGGTTGAGTAGGCTTGGACTCTATTCCTTGGAGTGCAAGAGGATGAGGGGTGATCCATGAGGGTGTGTAATGGGCCTGTCCCACTTAAGTGATTTTTTACGGCGACTGCTGGCCCCTGACATAGGTCGTTGCAGCTCAGCAAAACATTTCAACATGTTGACCAGAATAAGGTACAACTCTTTGGGCAACTACTCACGACCATACAGGCTTCATCTGGCGACATGTCTCCAGGGTGTCGCCTGTATGGTCGTGTGTAGTCTCCTCAGTCGCCCAAAGAGTCGTAGTATCTTTCTGATCGCCGCTGGATTTTTAACGTTGAACATTTTCGGCGACATGCAACGACCTATGATGAGTGCCGGCAGTCGTTGAAAAAGTCGCATAAGTGGGACAGGCACATTAGACCATGAGTGGAATAGATCGGGTAGATGCACAGAGTCTCTTGCTCAGAGTAGGTAAATCAAGGACCAGAGGGCATAGGTTTCAGGTGAAGGGGAAAGATTTAATAGGAATCTGAGGGGTCACTTTTTTACACAAAGGTGGTGGATGTATGGAACAAACTGCCAGGGGAGGTAGTTGAGGCAACGACTATCCCAACACTTAAGAAACAGTTAGACAGGTACATGGATAGAACAGGTTTGGAGGGATATGGACCAAATGCGGGCAGGTGGGACTAGTGTAGCTGGGACATGTTGGCCGGTGTGGACATTGAGCCCAGGGGCCTGTTTCCATACTGTTTCACTCTATGACACAATGACTCTCTAAGTAGTGTAGTGCAAAACAAAAACTAGATGGATAGATAGGTAAATGTATAATACCATGTTTAATAGTAAGATTAAACGAGAACTTACCAGTTTGAAGTTTGATCTTGATTTTATGAGGAGTTACGATGAGCAATTACGTGAAGAAGGCCGTCAGTCCGCATGCACGACAATCTTCAAAGCAGCGGTGTGAAATCACAGATGAGGTTGACCTGAAGATAGTAAGATTTGGAGAACTAGAACTACCAGATGACCTGATAATATGAAGGTTGGGAGCGGTGGGCTCGTAATCTCTCATCGTAACTCCTCATAAAATCAAGATAAAAACCTCAAACTGGTAAGTTCTGGTATAATCTTACTATTTTACTTCGGAGTCACGTGAGTGACTACGTGAAGATTTCAAAGCTCTGTGAATTCACGCCGGATACGAGTCCAGGCGTCACACACTGAATGGATTGACTATGGATGAGTGAAAGAGATTAATGCATTCAGACATAACATAGTTAGGTGACAATACTTTAATATGAAAACAAAATAATAGTAACCCCGCCCAACCTGGGCGAAAACTATAAAACAGAATCTAAAATGGTACGTGCAAACACCCCCGGTCCAGCAATAGGTTTATTATAAAACCTGTGGAACATCCGTTCATTGGCCCATCCTGCAGCCGCTAGGATGTTGTCGAGGGGGACGTCCATTGCCCTCGCTGCCGACGTGGATGCAGCCCTGGTGGAGTGAGATTTAAAAGTGTCAGTATTCACTCCTGCACTCGCCAGTACCTTCTTTAACCATTTGGAAATGGTTGTACTGATACCTTGTGGTAAGGTTTCTTGTAAGTGATCAGGACAGCTAACTCAGAGCCGCTGAGGCTCCTAGTGACTTTTATGTATTGGTGTACATGTGACCCTACACACAATCGTGGATCCTCGGGGTATGCCAGGAACTCAAGCTTGAGCCCTGGCAACCCCGGAATGCTCTTTTTAATTAAATCATATATGATGAAGGTAATGATACATTGGTGATCATGTTGTCCAGCTTGTGCAACGTCAGGACTCGTTGCGCTGTTACCAGCACTATCAGCATGACCACCTTGAGGGTGAGTTTTGATAAGGATAGGGAGGAAGCTGGCGCCCACTGGCAAAGCAGTGTAAGCACCACACTCACATCCCAAATGTCCGTGTACCATGGCCTGGGTGGTATGGAATTGAAAATGCCCTTCACGAACCTCGTTATTAAGGGGTGTGTCCCTACCGATTGATGCCCCGTATCCAGCACTAAATAAGAAGATAGTGCACTTCTGGCACTATTGATGTCACTGTAGCCTAATTTATGGTCATAGTATAATGACAAAGGACAAGGACAATGGACATTTATTATCACATACACCAATTGGTGTAGTGAAATTTGACTTGCCATGCAGCACGTAAATAAGGATAAGACACATCAAGAAATGTAACAGTAAACATAACAACATCTCCCCACAATGGTTCCTACTGTGGGGAAAGGCAGTAAAGTCCAGTCCCAGCCCCAGTTCACCTATAGTCAGGCCTATTGAGGCCTCCGCAGTCGCCGCTACGACAGCCCGATGCTTCAAGCCCTCTCGCTGGATGATGAACCTCCGGCGTCGGATGAACACTCTCAGCGGTCCGGAGTGTCTGGAGCTTCCTCCCCGAAGACCACTGCTCCTGAAGTCGAAGGGCCGCGCCGGTCCGAGCCCCGACTCTGGCGACCTCGTCATGCGATCCCAGGCTCCGCGGCGTTTAGAGCTCGGTGACGCCCACGGCTGGAAGCCCCACAGACCGCAGCTCCGCGATGTTGGAATCGGCGGTCCCAGCCCTCCGGAGCCCACCGCACGGCAACCCGGGCAAGGCATCGCCCGCTCCACGATGCGCACCAGTGCTGTGCTGCCGCCGAAGCTGAGGTCCCGGCCGGTCCCGGCAGGAAACGCTGCTCCAGACTGCCGGTAGGCTGCGAGGAAGGGGCGAAAACACGGCTTGGAGAAAAGCCGCATCTCCAACCAGGTAGGTACTGAGAAAAATAGTTTCCCCCTGTTCCCCCCCCCCCACCCCCACCCCCCACATAAAAAGACTAAAAGACCTCCAAAACAAACACTTTTAACTAACTAAAAATAAAAAAAAGAGTGAAATGACTAATGTTGATAGGAACTCCAGGACATCTGGGATGCGTGCTGTATCATATGATATGTTGGAGACATGACAGTACATCTCCCACTTCTTGATGTGAGAGACGTACTGCTTTTCTGCACTGTCCCTCTAGGCCGCTGTTATGACATCCACTGTTCGTTCAGTCAGTCCGAGTCCCAGGTATGGTCTCCTCAGAATCTGCAAATCAATAAATTGATTTGGTCATGTAGTGGGTGGTTACCCCCCATTAGTGGGTGAACCAGCAGGTCCCTGCTTTTGGGGACAGCCATGAAAGGCTGTGTTATCATTTCCAGGACTTGTGGGAACCAAGATTGTGTAGGCCAATCAGGCACTACCAAGATGTCTGTGGCATTGTCTTGCTTTATTTTTGCCAATCATCCGCTGATGAGGCAAAATGGAGGAAAAGCGTACAAGAACTCCCCAATGCTGTGAAAATGCATCTGCTGCCACTGCCCCTGGGTCTGGTTCCCATGACACATATTTGGGTAACTGGTGATTCAATCTGGATGCAAACAAGACAATATCCGGCATGCCATATCGGCCAACAATGTCGTTAAACACTTCATGATTCAACATCCATTCTGTGTTATCATTGAATTTCCGTGATCTTGTGTCCGCCACCATGTTGTATCTACCTGGTAGGTAGATTGCTGAGACCCAAATGTTCCTTGCAATACACCAGTGCCAAAGAAGGTTTGCCAATTTATCACAAGATACAGACTTAATTTCACAAATGTGATTGACATACGCCACCGCCGTGGTGTTGTAAATCTGAAGTTGAACATGCACATGATGCATATTGCTGCAATAAGCCTTTAGCCCATAGAGTGCTCCCAACAACTCTAAGTAGTTAATACCATATTGCTGCAGAATTAAGGACTCCTGCGGATTCCATCTACCTCCACAGCTTGAGATGGTATCTGTTGCTCCCCAGCCTAGGGCGCTTGCATCAGTTTGTAAGATATCAATTAAAATGTTCTTAGAGCTATGATGTATATTCGTTACCCACCATTGTAATTCAGCAATGGCCTCTGCTGGCAATTGCATGGGTCTACCGAATTGGCCTGCATGGGATTTGAGCACCTGTTGTAAATTTGCACGTTGTAAATTTTGATAGTGCAAAGGTCCAAAGTGCACAGCTGGAAAAGCAGCCACAAGCTTGCCAATTACACTTGCTGCTAGTTTGATTGTTGGCTGCTGTTTAAAAATTAGATTGTTCCAGGCTTCTATTAACTCTAATTGCTTGCCCCTTGGCAGAGTCACTGACATGGGAATTTAGTTAATTGGAAACCCCAGGTAATAAATTACCTTGGGAGGTGTCAATTTTGACGTAACTGGATGGATTAGAAACCCCAATATCTCAAACATGAGTTTGGTGGCTGAAACAGATGATTCAGCTTATTCCTTGGTGTCCCCAAAGATTAAAATGTCATCCAAATATGCCATGACTATGTAATTCTGAGCTTGTAGTAGCCCCAGAACTGGTTTCAGTAAATTTGTAAATGGTTTGGGAGCTGAAGTCAGCCCATTAGGCAATGCTTTGAACTGCCACAATTGTCCCATCCAGTTAAATTTCAAATATATCCTGTTCTCCCTGTGAATTGATACTGAATAGTATGCATCTTTAAGATCAATGCATGCCATATCACACCCTTTAGAAACCAGTTGGATGGCAGTGCCAAAGTTATCCATTTTGAAATGTTTATACTGCACAAAGGCATTGAATTCCGTCATCTAGGATGATACGACATCCTCCATCCCTTTTCTGCTTGGTGAATATGTTGGATACAAATTGGTGAGGTTCCTGATGCGACTTCTGAATCACCTCTTTTTTATATAAAGCCTGGATTTCAGCTTGTACATCGAATATTTACTGTTGTGAAAACACATATGTGCGGTTTGGTAAATGTTGTGTGGGTGGAAATGAATCAAGAAGGAACTCAATTTTGAAACCTTGTATACTGTGCAAAATAAACTGCTGTGATCCAACTCCATTCATTCAAGAAATGTCGTAATCTCCCCCCAACGTGAGTGATGTGTAAGGTGTTCCACAAGGAACTAGATTCTCCTACCTTAGACATTACTGTGGTATGGTGCTGGTTTTCATCCTCGAGGCTTGGGAGAGGAGCTGATGGCGGGTGCCCTCCACGCATCCGTGCCGTGGGCCGGCTGGGGCCTACCCCTGAAAAAGATCTTGGTGCCTCCAGCTCGAGTCTTCTTTGGGTTCCGGAGCCCTAGGCAGGTTTCGCCTGGTGCTGAAGTGGGCACAGGGGTGTGCCCGGTATGAACAGCCCCAGGGTCTAGTTTGGGCTCTGCTCATGAGGCGGATGGTCTTGGCCTCTTCGTCCAGCTCCCGGACCTGCTTCGGCAGTTCTGCCCCAAGTAGATAATTGGCTGGCTGGACATTGCTGGCCTTGCACAGCACAGCAAAGTTTGGGTTTAGTGCCGGCCGTATTGCGTTTTTACGCAGGCAATTAATCTCAAAGTGGGCATTACACGTAAGCGCCAATACGTCCTGCTATGTTTCCGTCAGCAGCTCCCCATCTACAGATCTTGCAAAGGCCGTTGTACCAGAGGCCAGTAATTTTAAAATTTTCTGGAGATTAATTTCCTGGGCTCTGACACCAGCTCCAATATGACCCCAGATGGAGTGATTGACGGCCGGCACATTAAGGGAGGCACAGTTGGCAGGAGTATGGTACCTATTTGTGGTCTCCTCCATTGCCAGGTCTTTGAGCTGGTGTGATGCCAAATAGTTAATTGTAGTGGCCAGGTCTTCATCCAGGGGTTCTCCTGATGGTGAAGGTATGGCAAATTTGGATTTCCAAAAGTGGCACTTCGGCCCCATGCCCCCAGGAGTGCTCACCTGCTGTGCCTCCATACTCTGAGTCAGGGATATACTGACTCCGTGTACTCCCCTCTCCAGAGAGGGAGACATTTCGCAGCCCTGTGTATGGTGCTGCTGGCGGGGGCTCCTGTGGAGACCCGTGCTGATATTGCTCCCTCCTCTGGAGCATATCATTCTGGAGCTACCTCTCCATAAGGTGCTCCATCTGGGAAAGTCGTCCGTAGATGCTTCCCAGTGAAGGAGGGGATCCCTCCGGGCCCGACTCATCTGGGTCTACGGGACTTGCAGACTTGTGTGTGGCCTTGCGCCCCAGCGGTGCTGCCACGGTGCTTTCCTCTGGCACCAAGTTTGCTGTCGCTGGTTCCACCAGCAGCGACATGGAAGGCGATTCAGACAGTCGCCCGCTACCCGCACCTCCGCGGTCTTCGGTAGCCGGCTTCACTGTAGACCATCTCTTCTCCTTCGACATAGTTATGGTTCTAACTTACTGGAATACAAGAATTAAAGAACCCGCCAATACGGCCTCAGAGTAGTTTTAAAACACTTAGCTGAAGTTTTTAAACTTACCGCTGGAAGGACGCGACGTGCCTGCCAGTCAGTCGTTTGCGCATGCTTCAGACGTAATGACGCGCATGCGGACTGATGGCCTTCACGTTGTCGCTCATGTGACTCCGAAGTAAAATACCGCTGACTCCCATCGAAATGAGCAACATTTTGGATGGTGAGTGACTTGGTGGGAAATCTGTAACTGGAGGTGCTTGCCCTCCATCTGTTGGTATCTTCTTCCTTGGTAGGAGAAGTCGGGAGGTGCTGTTTGAATTGGGATACACTTGCAACCATTGGTGGTGGAAGGAATGACATTTGGGTTGGTTGATGGAGCACCACTTAATGTGTTTGTTTCCACGTAGACAGTAAAATGACTCTGGAGCGTTGTTGCAGCTGCACATCTTTGGAGGTAGCGTAAAGCAGAACGACAAGTGGCTGCAGGTACAATGAATAGCAATGGTTCCCTAATCTCATTTCTGGGCTTTCTTTCATCTAGTTTCTTCTCAACTATCAAAATTTCACAAGGTTTTTACAACAAATCTTGGATGCTGTCAACCCAGGAGCGTTGGTATGTTCATGCTTTATTCAATCGATTATATAGTCATGGAGTAACACAGCATATAAAAACAAGCCCTTCGGCCCAACTCATCCATGCCGACCAAGATGCCCAATATATCTAATTTCCTCCCAATTTGCTGGAGTCTCACAGTTGCCACGTACAGTCAGTTTTCTAAAGATTCGGCAGAAAATCCGCTCCTGTTTCAGTACCAACTCTCCTCATTTATTCTGAATGAAACAGTGTCCAAATAACAAATCATTCTGAGATGAAAGAAGGAAGCAAAAAAAGGAACCTACTTTGTTAAAACACTGGAAAATGCAATTGAAAAGTTTGGCCAGAAAATGATTCCAGTTTACAAAAAAAACAACTGCATCTTATTTGCATAGAACCTCTGATGTAGCAGAACACACCAATAAACTTCACAGACGTATTATCAAACAAAATGTAATATCAATGTACATGAAGACATCTTAGTATTGCCAAACAAAACCTTGTTTGGTAATTGGTAAGGCATGCCTTAAATAGGGAAGATAATTGTGAGAATCTGAAGACCAAGAAGTTCGAGGCTTGGGACATTAGCCACAGGAGGACCATCTTCCAGTGATAGTTGGGGTGGAGATTACAGACACAAGTTTGTTGGAATGTAGAAACAAAGAACTGCAGATGTTGGATTATATCAAGGGTAGACACAAAGTGCTGGAGTAACTCAACAGGTCCGGCAACATCTCTGGAGGGAAAGGTTAGGTGACGTTTCTGGCCGGGATTCTTCTTCAGACTGGAGTTCTCCAAGGATATAATGTAGATGTGGGGTAAACTTGATGTAACGTATTTGATGTTCAGATGCATTTAGCTAGTTGCCACCTGAAAGGCTGATGCACAAGATAAACATTCATAATGGGAAGTGTGTTGGCATGGACTGAAGACTGTTTGATGTCAACAAATTGTCTCTAAATTTAAGCAAAACAAAGATTATGCTATTTGGAAAATATAAAACAAACCCTCAAGTACAATTGAAAATAGTATCGAAAGAGTATATGAAAATAAATTTCTTGGTGTGAACTTAGACCACAAAATCTGCTGGAAACCACATATAAACCACGTGAAAGCAAAACTGGCAAAGTCTATAGCAATATTGGGAAAATCAAGACACATTCTGGACCACAAATCATTACATACTCTGTATAATACACTCATATTGCCTTATCTGAGTTACTGTGTGGAGATATGGGGTAACACCTACAAAACCAACCTGCAGCCGTTATGCACATTACAAAAAAGAGCAATAAGAATTATCAATAACGTTGGATATCTTGAACATACCAATTTATTATTCTTAAAGTCACATACGCTGAAGTTCACCGATCTGGTTAAATTTAAGACTGCACAAATCATGTGCAAAGGAAGAAATAATTTACTTCCAGGAAATATACAAAAACTGTTTATGGAAAGACAGGGCGGGTATAATTTGAGGGGGGAACTTAATGTAAAAAAACTCAATGTCAGAACAACTGTATAAAGTATGTGCATAGCAATCTGTGGGGTGGATTTGTGGAATGGTCTGGAACAGGAGATAAAACTTAGCACAAACATAATTCAGTTTAAAAAGATGTACACAAACCGTTTTTACAGGATATTGGGATAAGGATAGGTGATTTTTAGTGGAATATTTGTTATACTAATTGTATTGGGAAGGGTGATTATAGGGTAATGGGTTGCTTATATGACTAAGAGATACTGTATAGTATATGAGGGTTTTTTCTTTTTTTTTCTCTCTTTTTGGCTGTAAATATTTGATTAGTGTATAAATGTAAATAATTGTATACATGGAAATAGGTGTTTATAGCTGCTAAATTTGTATAAAATAATTATAAGCAGTTGAATAAGGGGTGGGAATTAATACGCTTTGGCTTCTTCCTGCTCATTTTCAGACACATACGATTTCATTTATTTATAAATATTGTTTATGAAACTTTATAAATTCTCTTGTTTTGTTTTTTTGTTTTTTGTATGCTGTTTCACACTTGCTTTTTATTCTTTTATTCTGCTCGAAATAAATAAATAAATAAATAAATAAATAAAGGCTGGTTATCGCACAGGAGACAAAGAGATGGTTATCCTATTATAAGCAGCTAAACAAGTTATACCTATATTCATTGGAGCTTAGAAGAATAAGGGATAATCTAATTTTAGGTGCGACATGGTGGCACAGCAGAAGAGTTGCTGACTTACAGTGATTGCAGCACCAGAGACTCAGTTTTGATCCCGATTACGGGTGCTGTTTGTACGGAGTTTGAACGCTCCCCTGTGACCACGTAGGTTTTCTCCGAGATCTTCAGTTTCCTCCCACACTCCAAAGATGTGCAGGTTTGTAGGTTAATTGGCTTTGGTTTGTATACTTGGTATAAGTGTAAATTGTTCCTAGTGCGTGTAGGCTTTTGTTAATGTGCGATGATCGCTGGTCAGCACGGACTCGGTAGGCAGAAGGGCCTGTTTCCGTGCTGTATCTCTAAACTATAATAAACTTAGAAATTGACCTCAGGACCAACATAAACTGTGAAGGGGAGTGAAACATATGTCACCAGACAGTTATACAAGGGACCAACATACATATGTTCTAGGAGCAGAATTAGGCCATTTGGCCTATCGGGTCTACTCTGCCTAATCAATTATGGCTGATCTATCTTTCCCTCTCAACCCCATTCTCCTGCCTGCGCACATAAGCCCTGACACCCGCACTAATCAAGAATATGTCAGCCTTAAAAATATCCATTAAATTGGCCTCCACAGCCATCTGTAGCAATGAATTCCACAGATTCACCATCCGCTGACTCAAAAAATTCCTTCTCATCACCTTTCTAGAAGGTACGTCCTTTTATTCTGAGGCTATGGCTTCTGGTCCTAGACTCTCCCAATAGTGGAAACATCCACTCAACCTTCGCTCTATCCAAGCCTTTCACTATTTGGTGAGTTTCAATGAGGTCCCACTTCACCCCTCTAAACTCCAGCCAGTAAGACTTAGTGCCTTCAAACACTCATCATATATTAACCCAGTTATTCCTGGGATCATTCTCGTAAACCTCCTCTGGACCCACAGAATGCCACAGGAAATGTGCAAGAATGCATTAACCCAGATTAGCTGGTGTTTACTTCACCAATGTAATGTTACCCTGAAAGAATGAACTCTTTCTCACCAGACATTAAAATCTATCTTTAATGTGAGACCTTATACGTTGAATTGGTTAATGCCACACTGCAGTGCATTTGTGTTGAGATCGTTGTCAGGAAACTGATTTCAGGCAGTCAGAGGGGCACATTTTATATGTAAGAAGGAACTGCATATGCTGATTTAAATCGAAGATAGACTCAAAAAGCTGGAGTACCTCAGTGGGACAGGCAGCATCTCTGGAGAGGAATGGGTGACGTTTCGGGTTGAGAAGGGTCTCGACCTGAAACGTCACCCATTCCCTCTCTCCAGAGATGCTGCCTGTCCCGTTGACTTACTCCAGCTTTTTGGGCACATTTTATAGCTATCTCCAGAGCTGCTTGAAGTGGTTCCATGAATAGAAATTTCCTTTAATTAAGAGCTATTGATTCCTGGCATGCAATCCTCTCACGAGCTTGGATACTTCAGAATAAATGGGTCCATGTAGCACAGCAGAAGAGTGTGTTGCTCAGGGCTCCTCCCTCCTTCCATGACTTCTTTCCATGGCTCACTACAGGTTGATAGCAGGCTCAATGCATCAACATGTTAATCCTCAAAATATGGGGGGAATTGTGTTGGATGGAATATTAAAATATTTTTAAAATCTCAAACCTAAGTCCAGCCAATTTGTGTTTCAATGAGTGTTGAAGAGTGCCATTCTGATCAAACCACATTCAGGAGGTAGGAAACTCAAAAAAATATTTCAATGAGGGTAGACAAAGAAGCACAATCTGACCCCAGCTGCTACTCCTAATTAGTTTAGTTTAGAGATACAGCAGGGAAGCAGCCCCTTCGGCCCACTGAGTCCGCACCAACCAGTGATCCTGGCACACATTAATGCTACCCAACACACACTAGGGACAAGTTTACACTTATGCCAAGTCAACTAAACTACAAACCTGTACGTCTTTGGAATGTGGGAGGAAACCGAAGATCTCGGAGAAAACCCATGCAGGTCATGGGTAGAACGTACAAACTCAGTACAAACAGCACCCGTAGTCAGGCTCAAACCCGGGTCTCTAGTGCTGTAAGGCAGTAGCTCCACTGTTAGTTTAATGTTGCATTAAGTTATTTGGTTCCACCTGTCAGAGATATTCCCCTGTTTCTATGCATCCCTCCCCACCTTCTTTCTCACTTTACGATTAAGGGTCCCACATCAGAGATGTTAATTGTTTATAACTTTCCACAGATGCTGCCTGACTTGCAGCGTGCAGCATTTTCTGGTTTTGTTTCAGATTTTGAACAGAGAATACAGAAGAGTACAGCACAAGAACAGACCCTTCGGCCTACAATGTCTATGCCAAACATAATAATGACCAACTCTTATCCGCCAGCACATAATCTATATCCCTCCATTCCCTACATATCAATTTGTCTATCCAAAAGTCTCTTAAATGCTATTATCGTATCTGCCGCAATCACAATCCCGGGCAGCATATTCCAAACATTCACCACATTCTGTGTAAAGAAACTTGCCCCACACATCTCCTTTAAGCTCTGCCCCTAGCACTTTAAAGCTATGCCCTATAGTGTTTGGTTTTCCTGTCCTGGGATAAAGGTTCGTCCCAAAACTCACCAGTCCTCCAGTGCAGTACTATACAGCAATGGAAACAGGGCCTGTGACTCAACCTGTCCATGCTGATCAAGGTGGCATTCTGGTCAATCCCATCTGCCCGCTTTTTGGACCTCTATCCAAAGTTGAACAGCTCTGGAAAACACTCTACTTTGCTCCGTCCGGTCTGTATGAAATTACCAATCCACCACAAGGCATGGAATGAGTTGATGTGGGGAGGATGTCTCCATAAGTGGGGGAGTCTAGGACCAGGGGTCATAGTCTCAGATTTAAAGAATGTTCCTTTAGGAGGGAGATGAGGAGGAATTTATTTAGTCAGAGTGTGGTGAATTTGTGGAATTCTTTGCCACAGAAGCCTGTGGAGGCCAAGTCAATGGATATTTTCAAGACAAAGATAGATTCTTGATTAGTAAGGATGTCAGAGGCTATGTGGAGAAGGCAGGAGAATGGGATTAAGACGGAAAGATGGATGATCCATGATTGAATGGCAGGGTAGACTTGATGGGGTGAATGGCTTAATTCTGCTCCTATCACTTATGAATTTATGAACGTTTGAAGATATAATTGTGGGACATTTGTCCAGTCATGTTATCACAGGTCAGATGGAGAAGTTGTTTGAACATTCTTGGGCACACCAGTTTATTTAAAATGACCCAGAGCCTCCCTGCTGACCAAATGGATGACTGGTTAAGCTGCTGAACATCATAAAATGTCTTGACCCGAAACGTCACCTTTTCTCCAGTGATGCTGCCTGACCTGCTGAGGGTCAGCATTTTGTGACCCTCCAGCATTTTGTGTCAATCTTTGGTGTAAACCAGCATAATAAAGTTCATGTTCTGTTTGTAATTTCTGCGAACCTGCTTCTTGACCTGAGCTTTACCCTGCAGGAAGTCACACGGCACTTCTGGCAAAGTCTCCCGGCCCCCCAAGGTGAAACGCTGGTTCATTTGGAGAGGTGAGCGAGTACTATCCATGCCACTCGGGAGAAAAGTGCCAGATCAGGTTTGGTAACTTTGTTTTTGAACGATGACAGAACGCAGCAGTGTGGAGGTCTAGTGATATTTATTCTTCCATCCAAAAATTTGTCTTTAAAACACTGCCTTAGCCTTTGGGGCAACTTTATTTACACAACAGTCAAAGTACTATTTGTTCGTTCTATAATATCTTAGTTCAGTTTTGTTTCTTTGTCTTCACATGTTGCTAGTGCCTTTGGGATATCCTAAGGTTGTGAAAATGCAGAATAAATAGCCATCCATTTTGATATCTGGACTCATTTCCATGTTCCAATCCCCACTCTGTTCCATTGTCCTTTGCCTTATTTGGGAGTCAGCCTACAAGTGTTAAAAATACACTCTGCATCCATCCTCTTGCAGGCTTCATGAAGAGACCTGATGTTGTTGAAGATACTGTACGGCCACTTCAGTCCTTCAGCTGCCGACTCAGTATAAATACAGGCGAGCAGGATGTTGGAACTCTCCCCTACCCACACCACCCACCATACCCTTAAACCCCAAGCCATGGATTTAACATGAAACATGATAGACCAAGACTAAGGCCTGTTTAGTTTGCCAACTACCACATACAGTATCTGCACTTACAATAATAGCTGTGGACTAATTCCAGCAATCAGGCTCCATCAAATTAATCTGCAAATTAATAGTCTTTCCAGAGATCATACTTTGCTTAGCAAACTCAAGAATAACACAAAGGCTTCATTTGAAAATACTTGAACCAAGGCCTCAATCCTGAAAGACAAAATTAAAATGCCACAGCTCTATATGGAATCGGTTCCAACTATGGCACTGAGGCACAAAGAGAGCCTTAGGAAATTGCAAATAAGCATCTAAAATTTGATGATGATGAGGAAGCAATGGGATTAACCTACGCCTGAATGACTGTTGTAGGTTGTATGCTAGTGGGAGCTTGTTTAAGCCATGTTTCCTACATGGCTTAAAGCATGTAGTTTACTTTTAGTAACATTTCATTGACTGCACTATTCTTCAAAAGTCTGGGGGTTGTATACAACTCTTTTTCTCTGCACCTCCTTTGCTTTAAATGACAATCTTGAAGCAGAATCAATAGGTTAACAACAAAACCTTCCACTTTCCGCAAATGTAAAAGGCTGCCTGATTAGAGCCTGCATGTGTTTGTAAGTATGTGGGGTGGGAAGGAAGAGAGCAAGAATAATAAACCACCAACAATGAAATAATAAGGTCTGAACAATGTAAACAGCAAATACAGAATATAAAAGCAGGGATGTAATACTAATGGCCCTGTCTCACGGTGCGCGTTGACCCACGAGTGACCCCGAGTGAAAGAGAAAATCAGACTCGTGGTTGTGTACGAGATTCCAAGTTTATGTTCAAGAGTTTAACCGCGTTCCCATCGGTATGTCTAAGTTTGCCATTTACTTCTGATTTCTGCAATGTACCAAGTTCCTCTCCCGAGTTACTCTTGAGCCAACAACGACTACCGACGTGTCGATAAATCATCACATGGATAAAAATGTCATGCAGTTTTCTTTTACTATAAAAAGCCTCCCATGACCATGGACAGAACTGCCCCGATGATCAGCTTCTCCATGTCTCTTATGTAGCTGCATGCTTCTCTTGTCATGTACTTAACCACTTTTTATCAAATCGTTGCCAATCATTGCTACAATGCAATAAATGGCATTTAAAGTACTTGGCTGTCAAAAAAAAGCGCAAAACGTAAAGATGTTTAAGAAACAGACTGCAGGGAGAACTCCAAAGCTTTTGTAAATCGATTAAATTCAGGTAGAAGTTGAACTCAAGATTTAAATCCCCTGAAAGTTAGGTTTCTTAACACAGGATAGATGTTCTGCCAGAACGGAGTTGCTGAATAAAATCGTCTCCCGTTTTCCTCCATTTCTTGCATGACCTTGGCTTGCCAGCTTTATTTCACACTCCGTGATCTGTGTAATGTATATTAGTGTAAAATAGTAAACTGACCAAGAAGGTCCAGTGTTCTCCCCTGTTAGTTTAGTTTAGAGATACAGAGAGGAAACAGGCCCTTCAGACCACCGAGTCCGTGCCGACTAGCGAACCCCGCACATTAACACCATCCTACACCCACTATGGACATTTTTACATTTGCCAAGCTAATTAACCTACAAACCTGTACGTCTTTGGAGTGTGGGGAGATCTCGGAGAAAACCCACGCAGGTCACGGGGAGAACTTACAATCTCAGTACAGAAGCTCCACAGCTGGTTACCGCGCAGCACAAGCTCCTTGAGTAGCGGGGGCAGGTGGTCAAACACGTCGTGTGGCATGAACGCGAGTTTCTTCCCCTAATAATCCGCTGCTATCTGTGTTCGAGAACGAAAACTTCCAAAGGGCACGCACGGTTCCTCGCCAGCGAAGATGGACACAGAATGCTGGAGTAACTCAGCGGGACAGGCAGCACCTCTGGAGAGAAGGAATGGGTGACGTTTCGGGTCGAGACCCATTACTTCTCTCCAGAGATATGGCAGCAGCACAGCACAAAACCGGTCTGAAGAAGGGTCTCGACCCGAAGGTTAACCCTTCCCATCAATGCTTGAGCCCCATCTTCGCTCTGTACCTTCAGCTTCATCGACGGCTCTCTCCCATCGAAAGTATCCAAGTTAATTTCAGACCCCTATCCATCCATCCATTCCTTCATTTATTTCCCATTAAGATCTGACTAATCTTCAACATTTCACTTCTGGCACTCAGGCCAAACCCACGGTAGACTCAAGAGTCACTACGGTAAACTCACGGGCCACTACGTTCTTACAACGAGTTTAAATGTTTCCATTTTTAACTTCAACAGTAAATTTGACTCGTGGACATTTTCAAACTTTAAACATGTTTGAATTCTTTCAAGAGTTAACAAGTTTCACAGGTACCTGCCGTTAGCGCCACGAGTCGCTAAATTGTGTCCGCGAGTTCCGACGTTCCCGCTATGTTAATTGTACGTGATCACCATGAGTGAAAACTCAGGGTCAATCATGGGTCGACTCGCACCGTGAGACAGGGGTTTAAGGGTTTATCGGGCATGGCTCAGACTGCATTTAGAGTATTGTGAGGACATTTGGGCCCCACATCTGAAGGGGGAGGTTTACGAGAATGATCCAGGGATGATTGGGTTAAGGTATGATGAGTGTTTGACGGCACTGAGCTTGTACTCGCTGGAGTTTAGAAGTGGGAGAATCTCAATGAAACCTGCCGAAAAATGAAAGGCCTCGATAGAGTGAATTCAGAGAGGATGTTTCCACTGCTGGGAGAGTCTAGGATCAGAGGGCACAGGCTCAGAATATAAGGACGTACCTTTAGAAAGGAGATGAGGTGGAATTTCTTCAGAGTGTGGTGAATCTGTGGAATTTGTTGCCACAGATGGCTGTGGAGTCCGTCTTTGGTTATTTTTAAAGAGGGCGCTGATTAGTAAGGGCATCAAAGATTATGGGTTTATGGCAGGAGAGGGGAAAATAGATCAGCCATTGTTGAATGGCAGAGTAGACTCGATGGGCTGAATGGCCTAATTCTGCTCCTAAGTTTTATGAACAGATATATAATTAACATATGGCATGTTACAGATCCATTAACTTTGGTAAATGCCCGCTAATGTGGGGTGCATTCTGGTTAATTTTCTCACTTAATGTACTTGCTTGGAACCTTTGTATGGATTAAAAAAATCAAGGGATGGCAATTTGAAATCTATTGCAGTGTAAAAATATCTAAGATGATTTTCAGAGGGAAAGGCTGTGCTTATATTTTGAAAGAATTAATTTTCCCTTCTGTGTTCATGGACCACAGATTGTCTCAGTGATTATTCTCTCTCAGGGGAAGGAGGTAGCTCATCTGTAGCTACAAACTACTCAGTTCAGTGTATCTCTCAATCCGCAATATTCTATGTTCACAGGCAGCTAAGCCCACTTAAAACCATTGGAGTTAATTTCCCTTGCTTAATGTTTGCTCATAGAAAGACCCTTCATTCCCATCTGTTAAAGGGACAGACCATATAAGAACAATAGATGGAATAGGGTCAGATAACTTGCATATCTGATCCCTCCCACAATCATTCCACATCATATTGTGACCTCTAAACCATTTCAGTCCTCTTAATTAAAGACATAGTCACGAAATTTATTCTGCAGCAGTTGAGCATTAAAAGAATAAGGTGCATTATAATTCTACAAATTTTTATAACAATCCTAATGTGAATATGCAGATGTGTTTCATTTTAGATGTACAGTTCTGGTCACTGCATTAGAGTCAAGAGTGTTTTATTGTCATATGTTCCAAAATGGAAGTTTTGTAAAAGTTTGTAAACACAATATTCAATAGGCAATTTAATAAACAAACATGAAACATTTCAATAAATAAATAACACAATTTGGGCAAAGAATAACACAAACTCCCTAGAGTCCCTAGAGCCATCAAGGCAGTTCATAGTTCAGAGTGCAGAGTTTAGCTGGAGTTTGTAGCATTCAATAATAGTAGGCCTCCCTCGGTCATGACTGACCATGGGTGATGTATTCTAGTTTGCAGGTGATGTGTGGTCGGATGCAAGCCTGGACGATGTCATATGGAGGACAGGCTGTTGCCCATGCAGCACATCCCCCCTCTCCATGTCACTGATCGATCCAAAGGAACAGCAGGGCCGTTACAGTTTGACACCAGCGCGTTGCAGGAGCTGCCAGAGCGAGGTTGTAGACAATGACAAACTGCCTTAGGGGTTCCATCTCCGGATTTTCTTGAGGTTTACTTCTGGAGCCTTTTCCATGACTGGATGTGGCCAAAAGGCAGTGGAGGTTTTAAATAAGAATTTTCCCTCTCCTAGATGGACTGCCTTCCCAGGCTGATGAGCCCCATCTGCCCCATAGCCTAATGGTAATTGAGAAGTGGCTGATCCTGAACCATTACTAGAAGGATGTGGAGGCTTTGGAGATGGTGAAGAGGTTTACCACAATGCTGCCTGGATTAGAGGTTATTAGCCATAAGGAAATATTGGATTGTTGATGAATATTTTCAACGTGGGAGTTTCAGGAGAGATTTTATAGAGCATATGAAATTATAAAAGACAAAGACAGGATAGACGTTCAGAATCTTTTACAGACCATAAGCTGATGATCCCGAAGGACAAATTAATACCAGGAGGGAGGTGCTACATGCCAGGAGATCAGAAATCCATAGCCCAACAAAGCTTGTGAGAAGTGGGGGTGAGTTTCCAGTTGGGAATATCACACCAAGACATATGAAGCAGCATGAAGCATATGAGGCAGCAAAACCTGACATGATATGTTAAGGTAGATACTGAAGAAGCTTCCCGACCAGAAACATCACCGATCCATGTTCTTCAATGATGCTGCCTGACTGCTGAGTTACTCCAGTACTTTGTGTGTTTTGCTCAAGATTCCATCACCTGCAGTTCCTTGTTTCTTCTGTTGAATATTTAAAATTGGAACTTGAGTTTTGCTTTCAATTTCAATACTCAGATCGCCTCAAAGACCTGCCTGTAACCAAACACCTGCACACACCTGCAATCAGCCATGAGAAGGAGGGATGGTGGTGTCGGCGGTGAGCGAAGGGACTGCTGCCTGGGCTGCCGACCGACGGGGCCACGGGCGAGGCACTGCTGCTGCACTCCATGGGCTGCACTACATCGGACGGGTGGCGGGGCCTGACACGGTGCTCTGACCCGACAGTCCCCTCGACCCGAGTAGTAGCAGCCAAATACGGGACAAGGGCGGTCCCGTACAGGACAAACCAAGGATATCCTGGCTAATACAGGACAGTTGGCAACCCTAACACACACTCAGACACACACACTATTCCAACCAGAAAATGTTCCTCTTTCCACAGATGCCGCTTTACCTCTCTCCTGCATTTTCTTCTTTTATTTCATTTTTATTTTAGATTTTCAGCAACTGCAGCATTTTGATTGTCACATGTACACAATCAGGCAGCAGTTCTGATGTTCACAAGCAGGTGCGCCCCTTAATGTACATGTTGGCTGTGAACCTGTGGCAGCTTCATGAATATCTATGGGCTGCCATTATATGGTGTCTTATTGCATGTCCTTCGACAGCAATGCCCGTGATTCTCTTCTGGCGCCTGCCATGGCGCCAGTCTGTCTGTCCCTTCCTTCTTTGTGTTTTAATAGTGTATGTTAAATGTATGTTTTTAGTGTTCTTTAGCTTGTTTTATGTGAGGGCATGTGGGGGGGTTGGGGTTGGGGTAAACTTTTCCTAATCTCTTACCTCAGGGCAGTTGCGATTTTTTTTCCATATCGTATCTCCGTCCGCACTGTAGCCTAACTTCGAGGAGTTGGCGGCCTTTGCTGGAGACCGATTTTTCAGAGTTCCACCGTGTGGAGCCTACGAGCCCGCAATCTCTTTGCCAGGGATCGACCTCGGAGCTCCAACCATGGATGCTTGCGGATTTTAGCATCACGGAACTCGTGGTCATTGGTCAGGGACCTACTTCAGGAACTCCAAGTCACAGGAGTTTTGACTGCCCTGACGGGGGATAAATCGATCGCCCTGACGCGTGAGCTTCGATCGCCCTGATGCGTGAGCTTCGATCGCCCCGATGGATGGTTTGACTGCCCCAACCGCGGGAGAATAAATAGGAAGAAGATTGGCCTTTTTTACCTTCCATCACGTTGAGGAATGTGGAGAATCCGCTGTGGTGGATGTTTATGTTAGGTAGTTGTGTGTCTTGATGCTTTTTTTTCGTATGGCTGTATGGTAATTCACAAATCACTGTACTCTAGGGGGCGCCGTCCAGTTGGTATGGCTGCCCAGCCTGCAGCTGTTTTTTAACTTCTTTCTTTTATTTTTAGTGAGTTTTAGTGTTTTGTTTTTGGACCTCTAGCCTTTTTTATGGGGAGGGTGTTGGGGGGGAAGGGGGAAACCACTTTTCCTGGCCCCTACCTGGCCGGACAGGCAGCTTTTCTCCGGGCTGCAACGTCGTCCGGCGTTTCCTGAGGGGACCGCCCAGAACCTCGGCTTCGGCAGCAGCTCAGCGCTGGAGCACCATCGGGGAGCGGAGCGGGCGATACCTTGCCTGGGTCGCCGCGCTGGAGCTGCAGAATGCTGAGACCGCAGGTGAACATCGTGGAGCTGCGGGCGGCCGCGCTGAACTTTAACATCGGGAGCCTGGGATCTCTCGGCGAGATCACCAGTTGTGGAGCTCCATCCAGCGCGGCCTTGTCAGCTTCGGAAGCCACGGACTCCGGTAGGGAAGTGGCCGTTCCAGGTGTCCCAAGCCGCAGTGAGGACTCTCCCGACGCCGGAACACCAACACCCGGCGAGAAGGCCTAAAACATCGGGCCGCCGTAGCGCCGACTGCGGAGGCCTCAATAGCCTGACTATGGGTGGACATGGGGATGGGGTCTGGACTTTGTGCCTTCCCCACAGTGGGAACCATTGTGGGGGGATGTTTTTATGTTCATCGTTAATTCTTTATTGTTGGGTCTTATCTTTCTCTGTGTGCTGCATGGCAAGTCAAATTTCACTACACCAATTGGTGTATGTCACAATAAATGTCCTTTGTCCTTTGTCCTTTGTCCTTAATTGGTATATGTGTCAATAAAAGACCTTTGAAATCTATGATGGTAGTTGCTGACCCCGTTGTGATTCTTCTCCTCTCCATCTTCCTTCCGAAGTCATTCACCTCTTCCTCGTTTATCTCCTTTTAATGTCTTCTTCCTCCTTTCCTTCTCCTTTTTCATTTCCTCTTTCTGTTCCTCCTCCTCTCCCTTCTTTGCTTCTTTATCCTCTTTTTCCTCTCCTTTTTTTCTCCCCAAAGTCTCGGGTTTCAGACGAGGCAGTCAGCTCCCAGAATGCTGTCACACAGACTGTGGAAGCTAGAAACCATGGGAGAGACACAAAATGCTGGAGTAACACAGCGGGCCAGGCAGCATGGTGAAATCATGTAAGTGGCTGTTTAAAGCAGCAAGTTGCAGAACAAGTGTTACAGTGAAAACATTACTGGGATAAAAGTGACCAACAATGGATGTGCTTTAAAAAAATGGGAACTAACTTCCACTGGTAACACTCTAAAGCAGCCTTGCCTGATGAAGAACATTGTTCAACATAAGTCAGGTGTGGAAAAAGGAACCATCTACAGTTTGAAATAAGAAAAGCTGGAGGAATTTCCAGAGTGATTCAAGTTGACCCAGAAACTAAGTGCTGTAAGCATATGCTGATGTGGTCACATTCAATATCTTTTTCCATAATAATGTGTTTAGCTGTCAAAAAGAAACACGTTGGCAATTCAGCACCACATGCTATCACTGACATCAATAAAACAAATTACCTGGTCATTATCGTATTGATGTTTGAGGGAAAATCTCTGCATCTAGCCTGTTGTGTCTTCGCAATTACAGTGGTGACCTGGTTTTGAAAGAACTTTGTAGCCTGCAAGATGCTTTTGGCTCTCTGAAGACTGAGACATCCTACATAAATGCTGGTTCACTCTTTCTAGTGTAGTGCTTTCTTCCCATTTACACAGCGGGATGTTTCCACCACATTTCCCAGCTTTATTGCTGAGAATGACATAATGATTTTTTTGTGTTTTCAGTCAACCTTGAGAATTACAGAGTAGCAGGAAAATGAAAAATGCATTTTTTTCCGATTAAAGGGAGATGAAAGACTTTCAGTGTGGCGATCGCTGCAATGGAGGAGGCAATGTCAGCCCATAAATAATCAGCATTCCGTTACATGGCAGGTGTTGATTGAGCAGACGTTGAGGCCTTAGTTACTCACTGTCAGCCATTTTGTGTGCAGGCCCAACATCAGATGCCCTAAACAGGCACTCTGTTACAAGCTCCGTTGTGGTAGAAAATTAACAGCTGGGCAGAAAGAAGGATACAAGAACGTGCTCAAAGCTTCCTTGCAAAAAATACAACGTTTCCACCAACTCCTGGGAATCCCTAACCCATGACAATGAAAAAGAAGCAGTTGGGGTAGTCATAGTCATAGAGTCATACAGCATGGAAACAGGCCCAACTTGCCCATGTTAGTAAGGGTACCAGGGGCAAGAGGCAAGGGAATAGGATTGAGAGGGAGAGATAGATCAGCCATGATTGAATTACGGAGTAGACTTGATGGGCCGAATGGCCTAATTCTGATCCTAGAACTTATAAACCTATGCCAACTATGATGGTCCATCCACGCTAGTCCCACTTGCCCATGTTTGTACTATATCCCTCCAAAGCTTTTCTATCTATGTACCTCTCCAAATGTCTTTTAAATGTTGTTTTAGTACTTACCACAACTACCCCTTCTGGCAGCTCGTTCCATATACCCACCAGCCTCTGTGTGAAAACAGTTGCTCCTCAGGTTCCTATTAACCCTTTCCCCTCTCATCTTAGTGATAGCATTGAGAACCGCGAGGTGAGACAGTGGAAGCACACAGAAGCCCCATGAAAGTGATGGAAGGGGACCACCACCTTACGTGCTACTCACTCATCTGCACTGCCAAGCAGCCCCTTCCTCGTATGTGGAAGAGTCAGTGGCTGCTCCACCTGATCAGCCACTAAACCTGAGTGCAAGCAAGTCATCTTTGTTCCGAAAGTTGATTCTTCCCACTGCCACTCGCAGAACTGGGTCTCTGCGCATCCCTCTGCAATTGGATCCTCGACTTCCTCACTCACAGATCACAGTCTGTTCATGCTGGTGGAATTGTGTCAGACTCGATAACAATCAGCACGGGAGCACCTCAAGGCTGCGTGCTCAGCCCCCTGCTGTACTCACTCTATACTCATGACTGCGTAACCGGTGCGAACTCCACCATCAAGTTCGCTGCCGACACCACTGTTGTGGGACGTATCACTGATGCGGATGAGTCAGAGTATAGAAGAGAGATCGAGTAACTGTCCATATGGTGCCAGCACAACAACCTGGTCCTCAACACCAGCAAAACCAAGGAACTGATTGTGGACTTTGGAAGGAGTTGGATGGGAACCCACAGTCCCATTTACATCAACACATCGATGGTTGAAAGGGGCAAGAGCTTCAAATTCCTGGGCGTGCACATCTCTGAAGATCTTTCCTGGTCCGAGAACACTGATGCAATTATCAAGAAATCTCATCAGTGCCTCTACTTCTTGAGAAGATTACGGAGAGTCAGTTTGCCAAGGAGGACTCTCTCTAACTTCTACAGGTGCACAGTAGAGAGCATGCTGACCGGTTGCATCGTGGCTTGGTTCGGCAACTTGAGCGCCCTGGAGAGGAAAAGACTGCAAAAAGTAAACACTGCCCAGTCCATCATTGGCTCTGACCTTCCTTCCATCGAGGGGATTTATCGCAGTCGCTGCCTCAAAAAGGCTGGCAGTATCATCAAAGACCCACACTATCCTGGCCACACACTCATCTTCCTGCTACCTTCAGGTAGAAGGTACAGGAGCCTGAAGACTACAACGACCAGGTTCAGGAATAGCTGCTTCCCCACAGCCATCAGGCTATTAAACCTGGCTCGGACAAAACTCTGAACATTAATAACCCATTATCTGTTAATTGCACTTTATCAGTTTATTTATTCATGTGTGTATATATTTATATAATGGTATATGGACACACTGGTCTGTTTTGTAGTCAATGCCTACCATGTTATGTTGTGCTGAAGCAAAGCAAGAATTTCATTGTCCTTTCAGGGATTCATGACAATAAACTCACTTGCCTTCTTCTCAGAGTTATTGCACAATGAAGATTACGTGCACTTTCTTCCAGATAGACAAAATCATTCTGCACTCCTGAAAGCAGCTCCAGCCACTGAGAGTGAAAAGATAGAGTAAATAGTCAGGTTTTTTCCACTGGATGGAAGAGTCAAATACTTGAGGCATAGGTTTAAGGTGAAAGGGGGAAAGTTTAAAAGAGATTTGTGAGGCTAGTTTTTTTTTTAAACATAAGGAACGGTAGATGCCTGCAGTATACAAGAGATGAGGTTAGATTGATATCACGGTTGTCACAGACATGATGAGGTGAAAGGCCTGTTCCTGTACAGTGATGTTTTATGTTCTATGTTTCATGAATACCACAGCTTTCTATTCAGCTTCACTGCCACCTGAGACCAACAAAAAGTCGATTAGGAGACCTGCCAGCTGAAAGACAACAAGACCTTGTGAGCAATTAGAATCCCTACTGATGTTTTAAAACTGGGTGGAGAGAACTTTAAGCTAAACCTCCCTCCATGAACTGACAGGGTACGATTAGTGCCACCTATTTTTTAATCACATCAACTTCATTGCAATCAATGCCGAGTTAAATCATACAGATATAAAACAGTCAGCGAAACCAAGTTTGCCAATAGGCAGAAGACAGACACAAAATGCTGGAGAAGGAACGGGTGACATTTCTGGTCGAGGCCCTTCTTCAGATAATCGGCAGGTTAGGTTAAAACTACATCCAACATGTCCAACTGGCAAGCTGGATCTACCTAATTATATTTATGAAATGCATATCAGCATGTAAAATGATGAGATAGTAAAAAATGTTTCAAAATACTACCACAAGCCAGAACCAAGACAACTGCAACATATTCCTTCTATCTTCCCCCTGTTTGCTGATGTAGCTTTACCATAAACCCCAACGTAAATATTTTGTTGGAGCAGGAGAAGTTCTGGGAAAGTTCCACGACAATGAGGACCCCATGCAGAGGGAAAGCCACTTAAAGACTAATGATAGTCAAGTGAAGTATTTAATGTTATATGCCCAATTATGGTGATGCATAGCTACAATAAAATCTTGCTTGCAGCAGGATCGCAGGCACATAGACTTGGACAACACACATATTACACATGAATTATCCAAGACAGCAAAAATAAAATAAAAACAGCAAAAGAAGACATAAGTGCACAATCACAAATAGAAAACAAGTCCATGGTTCATTGTATTCGGTTGCTGAGGTAGGATTAGAGTTGTGCAGGTCGATTCAAGAACCTGATGGTTGTAAGAAAGTAACTATTCCTGAGAAACCCGAGGCACAAAATGGGTGAGTTGTGAAATGATTTAGGATTCGACCGGCAAAATGGGATGTTACAATGTGAGGTAAGAACACATTAAGTTTTATGTCCAGAATGGATGTGACAAACCTATCTGAGTGTGAAATGTTTGTAATGCTCCAACCTCAGGCACAACTACTTTTACTGTAGTTATATTGTGATCTTGTGATTGTGGCATAATTGGAGCAAGGGCTGGGCTGTCATTTTACATATAGGTGGAGCATCATTTATTTAGTCCAGTGATCTCTGATCTCAAGCACATTGTGTGGAGGTAGTGTAATATTGCCAATCCGGAGTCGTCATGAGGACATAACTGATAGGAGCAGAATTAGGCCATTTGGCCCATCTAGTCTAGTCCACCATCAATCATGGCTGATCAATCTCTCCCTCCTAACCCCATTCTCCTGCATTCTCCCCATAACCTCTGACACCCAGTCTTGTCCTGTTTAAGAAAGAACTGCAGATGCTGGAAAAATCAAAGGTAGACAAAAATGCTGGAGAAACTCAGCGGGTGAGGCAGCATCAATGGAGCGAAGGAATAGGTGACGTTTTGCGTCGAAGAAACAGTCTGAAGAAGGGTATCGACCCAAAATGTCACCTATTCCTTCGCTCCGTAGAAGCTGCCTCACCCGCTGAGTTTCTCCAGCATTTTTATCTACCCAGTCCTGATCAGTCTTTTTCTGATCGCCACTCCAATCATCTGCTGTGAACATCAGCCTTGCAGATGTTCAGGAGGATAGTTAGGAAAATAACTTGCAATGTCTCTTTTTCACTCAATTCACTGTAGTTTCCTTTTCCCTGACCGTCCACATTACTTGATATAGTTTCCTCATCGCTCTGTGTTCCTTGTAAATTCCTGCCTCCAGCTGACTGAATAGTCCAATTCTCTTGATACATGGCTTGTTTTCAATGTACCACCGTGTGTATATATATCTTGTCGTGCTCAGGCATATCTCCTGATTTTATTAATCTTCCCCCATGTATCTCACTTAGCTTTCCTTCAGTCAGCTGGATATCCGATCGCTGCACAAGCTCAATATATTTAAAACAATCGTGATTACAAAATCTGCATAGGAACACACCCCACTTGCTAAAGCATAAAGAATGTGGATAAAGATTAGCAGAATCAAAACCTAGGGACGTAGAAATTCTACGGGCATTTCAAATAGCTGAAACCATGCTCCTGACTCACACAGACCACTGCGAGTTCTATGCAGAAGGACCGTGGGATGTGGCTCTCCCCCGGAAACAGCCCTGGCTCGCCTGTTGTGGAACCGGGAAACCCGCCTGGAGAGGCCGGCCCCTGCTCGTCTCCGAGGATCGGAGAACCAGAGATGAGGGTGGAGGGAACTGCCTGCATCGGATGTAAGAACAAGGGGCCGGCAAGTCGAACGCAGTTCTTCAGCGTCCTCAAGGTCGGCTGTGGAAGGCTGCCCTGGAGCACAGAGGCTGAATGGTAGACGGGCAAGGAGAGGGATGACGGGTCGCTGGATGTTCCGGATCAAGGTGATGGCTACAACAGGCCTTTATGGAAAACTGCAGTTTGGACTTTGGAAATGGCACCAAAACCAACCAAAAAGGGCGGCATGGTGCCACAGTGGTAGAGTTGCTGCCCTACTTGCAGTTTCAAAGATCCAGGTTCGATCCTGCCCACGGGTGCTGTCTGTCAGAGTTTGTACATTCTCCCCATGACCTGTGTGGAATTTCTCTGGGGGCTCTGGTTTGCTCCCACACTCCAAAGATGTACAGGTTTGTAGGCTAATTGGCTTGGTAAAATTGTAAATTGCCCTTAGCGTGTGTAGGATAGTGCACGTGTGCAGGGATCGTTGGTTAGACAATAGACAATAGGTGCAGGAGTCGGCCATTTGGCCCTTCGAGCCAGCACTGCCATTTAATGTGATCATGGCTGATCATCCACAATCAGTACCCCATTCCTGCCTTCTCCCCATGGATCCAAATGGGCCAAAGTACCTGTTTCTGCGTGGTATCTCTAAACTAAACTAAACTGTATACCTATTGCACGTGCTATATATATATATTGAAAACATTTTGGGAAATCTCATATTTCAGCTCCAAGAGCTATTCACCATTGTTCACCAATGGGATTAATAATCCACCATTGTCTTTCAAAGATCTGAAATGCTAGTCAAATGTCAACACATTTGCAAGTCATTGACCACCCCATTAAATACTCTGGTTGCAGGACGATGATTTAGTCCTTCTGGTAAGCCTTAGATTCCGTATAGGGCAGCGGTTGGATCAGTCCAATCAGACCAATTTAGGACAGCAGGCATCAATATGGGACTGTACAAAGACTAACGTCACTTACTGTCGAGCCACTTAACATTATTAGACCGACACTCTGAACTTCAAGGGCTGTATCCAATTCAACAGAAAATGTGAGTGGAAAATATAAACCAATTCAAATAGTCAATTGGAAGTAATTGGCACCTGCAAACTGGAAGAAAATCATACCATGCAGCACAACATTGCAGCAAGAGTATGCTCCTTCAGGTGATGTTACAGCTGTGTATACACAAGCACCGCTGCATCTGGAAGTCCTGGAGTTTTTAATTAGAATTCAAATAATAACGCCAACTCCGTGGTTCCAGCAGAACCTGCACTTGCAGAATGGCTTGATTTGGATATAAAACTTTCATCAATTGCACGGCCAAGAGTTCACAATGATACACTTAACCTACTCGAATAGCAGTGAGCAAATGCATAACGTTTAGTCCTACGGAAAGGATGAGGTGGGGGGCCCTCATTGAAACTTACCAAACAGTGAAAGGCCTGGATAGATTGGATATGGAGAGGAATTCATTGCCACAGGAGGCTGTGGAATCAATGTAGCAATGTTCCAAAATTTTGAGATTTTAAAAATTAAGTCTGCACTTTATCCCATCAGATGATGCATAAAAAGAAGTTTAATTTGACACCTAAATCACTTACATATTATCAATATTAAAAACGTTATGGCTATTTTCATACTTGGAAATTAGCATCTTGTTCCCCATTGCCTTTCCATTGACTTAACTCAAAAGCTGTGATCTAGGACAGTCAAAAGCCCACAACTTTCTTAAAAATTAAGAGAACAATGAAATTTTCAGTTATTATAGATTGAAGCATTCTGAAACAAATATGAAACAATCTTACTTGGATGACCTGAAATTAAAGCATATAATTAGTTAGTTACCTAATTGTAGCTAATTACAAAATTCAATTACTAGATCTAAACATCTATCCATTTCTTCAGAAAAGATAACCATTTTTAAGTTGCCTAAGTGTCCAAATAACATTCACACAATAATTCACAATATAACAAGATTTTTAAATCTAATTTTCATGAATTTATAGGCCAAATGGAAGGAATTTAGTGTTTAATTCCTGTAAATTAATGGCCAATTAAATCAACTTGCGAGTGGGTTTTAGTGGAATGCGGTGGATTAGAACGTTGTGGTTTGCGGTGAAGTTAGCAGGAAAACTACTGCCGGTTCGTTTTTTTTTTTTGTCCCCATTTCGCAACATGAAAATGTAATTAAATGCTTCCTAAGAACCACATTTTTATGTAAAAATAAACTGTGTACCTTTTTTTCTCCCCTACGTAAAATCCTTCCCGTTGTCAGCGCTCATGGGTTTAGAAGATGATTTTTAAATTACTCTAGCTAATAAATAATCTAGCGTAATTAAAAAATACCTTCATAAATCAAATGTCGGAGCGATTTTTCTTCAGTAACGAAATCCCCTGACATGGATCAATTTGCCCTGTCTGTAGAAAAACGGCACTTTAAACACTCCACCCTCTGAAAGGCGCCAAAGTCACACACACGGGGAGTGGCAGAACTGCAGCGCTGCTCAAGGTAAGTTTTGTAACATACCTAGTCAATGGATATTATTAAGGCAGAGATTGATAGATTCTTGATTAGTATAGGTGTTAGGGGTTATGGGGAGAAGGCAGGAGAATGGGGTTGAGGGAAAGATTGATCAACCATGATGGAATGGTGGGAGGGATAATGGGCCGAATGGCCTAATCCTGCTCCTACCACTCATGAACATATAAACTTATGAAACCAATTTCCGAAAATAAGGCCAGAATGTGGGTGTATCGCATCAGTTTCATGGCCAAGACGTCATACTGATAAACCTAATCATTCCAATTTGGGACAGCAGGCATCAAGACAGGATTGCACAAGAACTAATGTCACTGGCTATCGAGGCACTTATATTATTAGACTGACATTCTCAACTTCAAGGGCTGTATCCAATTCAACAGGAAATGTGAGTGGAAACACTCCAACCTCAAATAAGCTCTGAACTACATAGACTAGTATTGTTATTATTATACTATTCTTGTTTGTTTTTTGTGTGTACATATGTGTGCGTGTGTATATATATATATAGAACCTTCCTCAGAAAGCAAATGCAATGCCAGCATTTATTTCGTGAAGGCTAATATTCAAAAACAGGGATGTAATGCTGAGGCTCCACAAGGCTCTGGTCAGGCCACGTTTGAAATATTGTGAGCAATTTTGGGCAAACATTTCTGAGGAAGGATGTGCTGGCTCTGGAGAAGGTCCAGAGGATGTTTACAAGAATGATCCCAGGAATGAGTAGATTAACATATGATGAGCATTTGACGGCACTGGGCATTTATTCGCTGGAGTTTAGAAGAATGGGGGGGGGGGGGGGGGGGGCCTCTTTGAAATGTACAAAATAATGAAAAGCTTTGATAGTGGGTGTGGAGAGGATGTTTCCACTAGTGGGAGAGTCTAGGACTAGAGGCCAAAGCCTCAGAATTAAAGGACATTCTTTTAGGAAGAAGATGAGGGAAAATGTCTTTAGTCAGAGGGTGGCGAATCTGGAATTCTTTGCCACAGAGGCTGTAGAGGCAAAGTCAGTGGATATATTTAAGGCTGACTTGGATAGATTCTTGATTAGTACGAGCGTCAGAGGCTATGGGGAGAAGGCTGGAGAATGGGGTTAGAAGAGAGAGATAGATCAGCCACGATTGAATGGCGGAGTGGACTTGATGGGCCGAATGTCCTAATTCTACACCTATCACTTATTATCTTATGACCTTCCAACTGTTCTGCCCACAGGCACAGAGATCGGGCACTAAAACATTGCAACGCTGAAGGAATAGGAAGCCTAGATGCAAAGAAGCTTTGAGAATACTCCCCTCCCCCTCCTCGCTGTGTGAGAATACGTCATTGCCTTCATCCATTTCATGAATTATTTATGACGCCCAATCCCAAGAGGTAAGAATCGAAAAGAATGTGAAGTGTTTATGCATGCAAAACTTGACATTTTTGAAATTGAATTGAAAAAAAGAAGAATGAAGTAAAAATAAAAATAAAAAAGTTCCCCCCATTTGATATCAACTCCAAACGTTCCATCTTTTTGATGTTAATGTTTACTGTCTGTGCGCGCCTGGATTTCGGAGATAAGACAAGATATTTGCAAGTGTCACAGTACATAATGTGAATTGAAGCAGGAGGGCAAATGGCATCATTAGTGCAAAATATTACTCTTTTAGCAACTAAATTGAGCTGGAGATCAAAGGAGGAAATGTTTGCCAAGAAGGAGGATTTGAAGTGCTGCAAATCTGTAGACAGTTTGGCCAGAATAATTCCTTCAGTCTCCCTGGCAATAGCGCAGATTGTTGATTTTCTCCAATCTGTTGTCGTGTGGTGTAGATGAAGATGATGCAATCTGCTCAAATAATCGGTTGGGTTGATGTAAAATGCTTGACGTGACAACAGAGTCGAGGTTTGATCTTCCACTGTCCTCCCCTGTAGACTGAGTTTGTTAAAATATTGCAGAGCCAGTTGTAAGGTACCCTGAAGCCAATGGAAACAGATGGCAAAGAGAAAGGGACTGGTGAGTCCTCGTTGAGTGTATAAAGGGCTACTGCACCAACAGGGTGCTTGGCAGCAAGCTTTGTTCAATACAATTCATTTACCTCCTTTGGTGTGGAGCTATCATTGAAGCTAATTATGATGGTGAACCATGTGTGGCTCAGTAGGCAATGTGCTGGAAAGAGTAGTATCAAACCATGACAACAACGTATCAGTTGCACTTCCTGCTTCAACTGCTTCAAAGCCAATTGAGTTGCCATGGATTGACTGCACTATGAATTCAAAACTACATTGCGATTCCAGTCCAACTATGGCGTCCTGCAGAAAAGTTAATGTTCTGGGGCATCAGGGTGGCCCAAATTATTGTGGCGTACCCCTTGTAAATGTGCCGATCTTCTAACCTTCCCCCAGTTTCATCGTGAACGTGTCCATCCCTAACAATCTGGAGATATGAAGCCACAGTCTTGACTCCCAGTGTGCAGAGTCTGAGATCTAACTGTTACCACAAATGATCACAATTACCCCACACCTCATTCACTCGCAGTAAGACAACCAAAAAGCTAAATCAAGTACTGCCAGCTTTTGTGATACAGGTTGTGCCTGAAGAGGCTCTAGAGGTCTGATGAAAGGGACTCGACCCAAAACGTCTCCTATGCATTTTCTCCAGAGATGCTGTCTGATGCGGAGTTACTCAAGCTTTTTGTGTCTATCTTTGGTTTAAACCAGCATCTGCAGTTCCTTCCTTCACACTTGCAGACCTGTATTAGTTTAAATCTGTGAACTTGCCCTATCACCAAAGTGCTGCCTGCTTCAGCCATTTGTCCTTCTCTCCTTCAGTTGCTGATGTCAACCTGTGACCCTTCCACCATTCTTGCAATGGGATGCACTGTCGAGATGTTTACAGGTATTCTAACCCCCAGCCAGGTCCCTAGCTATAGTTAGGATTAGGGTTAGTTATAGACATAAGTACCTATTTGTGGGTTAGGGTTAGGGTTAAAAATGCCCCTGGTGTTACAGAATGGAGGAGAAGGTGGGATAACATGGAAGTAGTGTGAACAGGTGACCGACGGTTGGCATGGACTCCGTGGGCTGAAGGGACTGTTTCCATGCTCTATCTCTAAACTAAACCCCTAAATATCTTCCAGACTCCTCTGCCTTTATCACTGACCTCCAAAGTCTCTGACTTCCTTTTCTGTCCAAGAATCTTGAATGTGTTCAATAATTAAGTAAATGAGGTACAGAATTAAAATAATTTGCAACCATGACTATGATTAGTAAGGGCGTCAAGGGTGGAGTGGGCAGGAGAATGGGGTTGAGAGCAAAAATACATCCCTAATAGATCCCTACAGAAGCCTACTTGATGAGCTACATGGTCTAATTCTGCTCCTATGCCTTAATGTCTTATGGCCATGACTATGATTTTACTCTATCTCAATCCTAAGTGTCCAATGTCCTTCTTTAAGATTACGCCCCATTCTTCCTGAAGCTCCAACTAAAGGGAAGATCCTTTCTAATTTGCACTCAAAATTCCTCAGAATATTGTATTTCTCAAAGAGGTCATCACACTTTGTCAAAATCCCTTGGTTATAAGCCAGTCTTCCCCAATCAATCTACATAGGGCATAATTGGTGATCTTCAGTGCAGTTCCATAAATTCATAAAATACTCTTCATTTGAAAGCTAAATAATTAATTATCAAGTGTTGAACAAAATTCAGAGATAATTTGTGGAGAACGGATATCAGGCAAAACAACTGAAAAAAATGCCCACATTATCTGCTGTTAGTATAGTCTGGTGAAGGATAAACCTTGGCCACCGAGCGCTCTCCACCTTTGCTTGACACCAAGATGCCTTTAATGTCGTAGAGTCACACTGCACAAAAACAACCCTTCAGACCAACTCATCCAGGCTGACCAAAGTACCCCATCTGTGTTAGTCCTGTTTGTCCATGTTTGACCTATATTCCTCTGAAGCTATTCATTATCTTTGCAAACGACCTTTAAATGAAGCTGTTATACCAGCTTCAACCACTTCCTTAGGTTAGTTTAGATTAGAGATACGGCGAGGAAACAGGCACTTCGGCCCACCGGGTCCCTACGGACCAGCGATCCCCGCATATTAACACTATATCCTCCACACTAGAAACAATTTTTACATTTTTCCAAGCCAATTAACTTACAAACCTGTACGTCTTTGGAGTGTGGGAGGAAACTGAAGATCTCGGAGAAAACCCACGCAGGTCACGTGGAGAACGTACAAAATCCATGCAGACAGCACCCGTAGTCGGGATCGACCCGGGTCTCCGGCTCTGCAAGCACTGTAAGGCAGCAACTCTACCGCTGCGCCACTGCACCACCCTTCCTCTGGCAGCTTGTTTCATATACATCCCATCATCAGTGTGACAAAGTAGCCCCTCGGGTTCCCTTTAAATCTTTCCTCCCTAAATTTAAACCTATGATGCCATTTAGGTTTTGATTCCAAACCCTGGGAAAAAGACTATGTGTATTCACCTTATCTAGGCCCCTTATGTCTGGTACATTCAATAAGCCAGGCAGCATCTGTGAAAAGAGAAACCGGGTTAACATTTCTGGTAGAAGATCCTTTGTCAGATGAAGTTATTGCAAAGTCACTTCAGTTTGAAATGTTAACTGTTCCTCTTCCACACAGATGCTGCCTGGCCTGCTGAATATCCACATCTCCCGCTGTGCTGTTGTGCCTGCTCCAAATTATTAACAAGTTGCCCTTCAGAAAATATACCGATTTGTGTGTTTACTGTTGGCTGAACAAAAACATATTCGCATTGAATGTCAAGAAGATGAAAAACCAGCACATCAGAAGAATAAGTTACAAATCGAAGTTGAAGTTGTGTGTTCTGGGTAGGCTACATACTGGTGGTAGGCCCAAATTTCTTATTAAGTCACCAATGTGCCTAGCAAAGCTCCTTGTTTCTTGTTTGTGTTGCAAAACCATTCCTCAGACAAAATGTGTTGCTGAGTATGCCTTAGCTAGTGGCTATAAATCTTTTATGAGGCTCTTGTTAGAGTAGAATTTTCCCTTTGGTCATTCTGTTGTTATTGGAAAGGAAGCCACTTGCATTGAATATTTTCCCCAAAAAGCCTATTATTACACTACCTGGATGATTATTATTAAAATTAGAAATGTGGTCTTCAGATTTTCAATATTAAAAGCCATTTCTCTTTCAGTGCAAGTTAAGGATTACCTTGTTTCAGTTTGATTTGAGATAACCACAACTTTAGTTCTAATTTCCATTCAGTTGTCAATCCCTCAAGGCAGACAGAGTGCAAGGAACACTACCTCTCCCCCCCTTTCTCTCCCCTGTGTCCGACCTGGACTCACACAAATCTCTCCCCCACCTCCCTGGTATGTAGGTGAGGGGTAGAAAAATGCAGAACGTACCTGCTTGTAGGGTCTTACCACAGTCCCTACCCCAGGACAACATTGCTGTTGTTAGCTCCTGGGGCGGAAAACACGGGGGGGGGCAGAGGGAACACTGCCTGTTCATTGCCTTACTTTCATTGCCTCTTCTAACTTTTTAACTCAATTCGGATGCAAAATTAACGTGAATGTTTCAGGGCCTCGGCTTCTCTAGTATCTTTGTTTAGCACTGGATTTAGCCTCCGAAGCCTCGCACATGTGTGTGTGAGTGTGCGTATGCGCGCGTGGCTGCCACAAAATTCTGTCCCCCGTCCCCTCCATGTTTTGATAGCGAGTTCCGCTCTTGGATAGCTCCATATCTCAAGGGCCCCTCAAAACATTTTAACCAATCTTCAAATATGCTGGCCACCTTTTCCATTCAACACCACCTCACTCCGGTCCACTCTGGTCTGGTCCACCCTGCTCCAATCCACTCACCCCTTTCTACTCCATCTCCACTTCCTACAGTGGCGTGGTCACTTTAAAAGCCTGGTCCCCATAGGCCAATGTGTAGATGGTCAATAAGTGACAGAGTCTGGTTAATGACACTGAAAGGAAAGACAACGATAACATTATTACTTGAAGCAAGGATGTTCCAATTTTGCAATTTTTAGTGTGGCTTACACTTTGTTGTTAACATTACCGCCGTGAAGAACAATGGAGGGACCCGGCGTGGCGGGACCGCCGCGAGGGACGGTGGGAGAACAAAGGGGGACCCCGTGTGGGGGAGGTGGGGGGGGGGGGAGGTGAGGGGGGGAAGGCACTCTAGTTTTAGAATGGGATAAGCCTGCGTCCGTTTGTTTGTTTGTTCGTTCACTCGTTCCGGTGAAGGCGCTGTGCACACGACAACCAGCCAGCAGTCGCTTGTCTTTTTCTTTTTGTTTCACTTTTAATTTAATTTTAATTTCAAGTTTTCGTGTACCTTGGCATATGTTGTGACTGTTGGCAGACCAATTTCCCTCCAGGGATGAATAAAGTTCTATCATATTGTACATGGACCTCCGACATAATGCACCAAAAGGCAAACTTTTAGCCGTGTGTTTTTAACTTCCTGATCAAAAATAGAGTGATTTTTGTTTTTTCTGAACAAATCGAATACCCTCAGATAATTGGAATAACGTTTTTAAGGTCTGACTCAAGCCGGGACCTCTTAAAAGAATTATAGACGGAAGTTGTGATGAGAGACATCTATACAGAACACGCTGCCTTAAGGGCCTGTCCTACCAGCATCCGACACCATGCGGTAAGCGCGATCAAACTAGAAACGGGGGCCGCGCGGAGGTCGGGTGATCCCTGTACAAGTCCGTTCCCACCAGCATGCGCCTGCATGCGGCGAGCGCAACCAAACTGGCAGCGGGGGCTGCGCGGAGGTTGGGTGAGTGGTGCAACGCGGCCAAAAGTGAGGCGAACTTGGAGTGGAGTCTTAAAGGTAAGTTTGCCAGGACAGAGAGGGACACACAGAGAGGGGCACAGAGGCACACACAGAGAGGGCCATGGAGCCACACACAGAGAGGGTCACGGAGGCACCTACAGAGAGGGTCATGAAGGCGTGACGTCGAGGCGGTGTGTAATGCGTCGAGGCAACTGCGAGCCGACAAGCTGTTGCCGTGCGGAATTTTTGAACATGGCCAGTTTTTCGGAGCCCCGCGTGATGTTGGCACGAACTCCGCACAATTCCGCACGGCTCCGGTGATCGAAGTGGGACCGGCCCCGCGACGCCGGACGGCTCAAGCGACCACGTTAGGTCGCGCTCATAGCATGGAGTTGCATGCTGGTGGGACAGCCCCTTTACTGCTCATGAACTGTGCTGAGCACTTCAGTGTGGATCTTGAGAAACAGGAAGCTTCAAAAGCTTTCCACACATCCCCTTTGGGGCTCTACTGATATTCAGATACGTTGGAGATCACCTAAATCATCTCAAGTCGTTGCTCTGTGCAGCACATCCACGGCGCTGAAGCAACCATCAGAAGATGAAGAGACGGATTGATGCGGCTGCAGATGATACAACTGCACACTTGCAACCACTTGTGTAGACTGACGTCAGGTAGCTGACAGTGATGAGAGATAAAATGGGCCCCAGTTTAATGTCTCAGAGCATGGTACTGGGATAATCAGAGAGCGTTGCAATATAACAAGATGCCTAAACGTCAACATTTCTCTATGGACTGCTGCTATGACTCGGTCAAAAATGTTTTTTTATTCCTTTAGGAGGAATACAAAGGAGCGTGCAACCATAAAGATGAATGATGCCTCTGGACACATTTCACTCTTCCCTATTGAATAAGATGTCTTGCTGATATATGCATTCGCAATAACTTATGTGATGTGTATATGGAGGTTGGAGCATTTTAGTTTTTTAGCGACATGGCTCTTCAAGTGGTGCGTTTCACTGAGCCCAACAGACTGGCGTAATGTTCCTCATTTTAACTTGTTTTAGAACATTATTGTTCAGCATCTGCCTCCATTGTCAATGCACTGGAGGGAAAGGTTTGCATTGATTGATTACCTGATGTATTATCAATCATTTGTGGTTAAGAGATTTTCATTGCACACATATTCTCAGCCGACGTACTGTGAGGTTGGGTGGGAGGGCATAAAGTCATACAGCATGGAAAAAGATCCACCATGCTGTTCCTTACACTAATCCTGAATTATTCCCATTTTATTCTCCTGGCATAGACACAAAACGCTGGTGGAACTCAGCAAGTCAGGAAGCATCTCTGGTGAAAACAAATAGGTGATGTTTCAGCTCGAGACCCTTCTTAAGACAAGGGTCTCGACCTGAAATGCCATCTATTGAGTCTGAAGAGGGGTCTCGACACGAAACATCACCTATTCCTTTTCTCCAGAGATGTTGCCTGACCTGTTGAGTTACTCCAGTATTTTGCGTCTATCTCAGTGTTAACCAGCATCTGCTATTCTTTCCTACACATTTAATATCCGAACATTCTCTTCAACAGATTCTACCTTCTGTTTACATACTGGGGACATAAAATAATAATAATAATAAATAATAAATGCTTTATTGGTCCCATCAGGGAAATTCAGATGTCCAAGAGCCAACAACCAACAAACCCACACATTCAGAATGAAAAGCAGAGAAAAAAGACATTAAGTACAATATGGACGGTACTTGAAAGCAAAAAACACTTAAAAAGACCCAATAATTAACTATTAAAAATGCAAAAGCATCCCCATACAGCCTAGCGGTCAGTATTATAAAATAGTAAGATTAAATGAGAACTTACCAGTTTGTAGTTTGATCTTTATTTTATGAGGAGTTGCGATGAGGGATTTCGTGAAGACCCTGCCAGCACGCATGCGCAACATTCTTCAAAGCAGCGGTGTGGAATCACAGATGACAACAAGAACTAAAGATAGTAAGATTGAAGAGACTCTATATACCAGTTGTCCTTATGATAGAGGGTTGGGAGCGGAGGGCACGAAATCCCTCATCACAACTCCTCATAAAATAAAGCTCAAACTGGTAAGTTCTTGTTTAATCTTACTATTTTACTTCGGAGTCACGTGAGTGACTTCGTGAAGATTTCAAAGCTCTGTGATTCCATGCCCTGGACCACGTCCATGCTCACACACCGCCGCAATTACTGATGGAGGAAGTATGTTAATGTATTTCAGACTTGAACAAGCTGAAAAATAATAATGTATTTATTAAAATACAAACAACAAATCCATAACTCGGGGATAAACGTTTTATGGAACAGTACTTAAAACTGATTCCACAATCGTTGTGGGACCTGCCACAGGCTTGTTATAAAACCGCTGAAAGGTTGTCTCACTGGCCCAGCCAGTGGTTGCGAGGACATGATCCATAGGAACCTCCATGGTCCTCGCCGCTGATGTGGATGCAGCCCTGGTAGAATGAGATTTTAAAACGTTAGTAACGATACCTGCTGCACCCACCACCACCCTGAGCCACCTGGAGATAGTCTGCACCGTCACCCGGTGATGTGGGTTCTTGTTGCTGATGAACAGACCCTGCTCCATCTTCCTGATGGTGTGTGTGACTTTGATATAATACCGAAGATGGGTGGCTATGCAGAGTGTAGCATCAAAGGGATGTAGATCCAGGTCTGTGCTGCTTAAGCAACTCCTCTATAAAGAAGGTTACTTTGTCAGGGGTCGAGACCATACTGTCCAATCTCAGTTTCTGCAGAGTCTGGACCTGTTGTGCAGATGTCAGTGCCATCAACATCACCACTTTGTAGGTGAGTCTATCCAGCGGTAACCCCATCATGGGCGACCAGCTCCTGAGCAGGGTCAACACCACCCCTACATCCCAGGTAATGTTGTATCTAGGTCGGGGAGGGTTAATATTGAAAATACCCCTCATACGTTTTGACACCAGCTGGTGCGTCCCACTCCTATATTGAGGTAGGCCAATAGTGCACTCCTGGCACTATTTATGGCACTGTAGCTGAGTCCCTCATCAAAATGTAGGCCCGCGAGGAATTCCAACACGTTAGGGATTGTGGCAGAGTTGTAGATGGTCTTGGTCCAACTGCAGTAGGCTTCCCATTTTCTGATGTGGGTTAGGTACTGCTTCCTAGTGGACTCTCTGCAGGACGCCGTTATAATGTCCATAGTCCTGGAAGACAGTCCAAACTTCAACAGTGGCCTCTTCAGAACCTGCAAGCCAACAGGTTCAGATGACCATGGCACAGATGACACACCCCAGTGATGGGGTTGGTAACCAAATTTGGGCATTTGGTAATTTGTGCCCATGGTACTTTTAGCATATTGATGACCACCGGGTACCATGGTTGTATAGGCCAGTCAGGTATTATCAGAATGCCTGTTGCAGAATCCAGTTGAATTTTCTGCATTACCCGACTGATGAGGCAGATTGGGGGAAATGTATAGAAAAACCATTTCCCCCCAAAGGAGCGAGAATGCATCCATCACCACTGCCCCAGGATCTGGTTCCCAAGATACATATGTTGGTATCTGATGGTTCAACCTGGACGCAAAAAGGTCGATATCTGGTGTTCCAATTTTAGCTATAATTTTAGCAATTATTTGCGGGTTCAACATCCACTCGATGTTGTCATTGAATACTCATGACCTGGTGTCCGTCATTGTATTGAGCTTACCCGGAAGGTAAGTAGCTGATATCCAAATATTTCTTTCAATACACCAGAGCCAAAATGTATTTGCCAATTCATCACAAATTATTGACTTGATACCACCCATATGATTTAATATGCCACCACAGTGGTATTATCTATTTGAAGACGGACATGCGTATGATGTAAATTCGTGCAGCAAACCCACAGCCCGTGAAATGCTCCCAGCATTTCCAAATAGTTTATACCTTGTGACTGAAGAGGTGTAGATTTGTGCGAATCCCATCTGCCGCCACAACTTGAAGTGGTGTCGGTAGCTCCCCAGCCTTGGGCGCTTGCGTCAGTTTGTAACAAGACTGATGGGTTGGATATAACGATGGGATTAAAACAATCACTAATATTGCTAACCCACCATTGTAGCTCAATTCTTGCCTTGATCGGCAGCTGCATAGGCCTGTCAAAATGTCCAGCATTTGCTTTTAATGCTGAGGTTTTTGCTCTTTGCAAGTTTTGATAATGTAATGGGCCAAATTGCGCAGCTGGAAATGTAGCTACAAGCTTTCCATTACCTTAGCAGCATGTCTAATAGTCGGTTTCCTGGCACAAGCAAGGCTGTTTCATGCCTCTATTATGTCTATTGCTTTGCTGGCTGGGATAGTGACAATCATATGATTGGTGTTAATCGTGATTCCCAGATAGTCCATAACCACAGATGTGTTGAACTTAGATTTGTCTGGATGGATAACAAACCCTAGTTTCTCGAATAACGTTTTGGTAGCTGTTACTGCTAGTTCAGCTATTTCAAGAGTTTTCCCCACAATTAAGATGTCATCTAAATATCCCATGACTATGTGATTTTGTTGTCTAAGAGATGCCAATATTGGTTTTGAAATTTTTGTAAATAACCTAGGGGCTGTGGTAAGCCCATTGGGTAGGGCTTTGTATTGCCACAGTTGCCCCATCCAGACAAATGTTAAGAATTTCCGGTGATATTCCTTTATAGGTACTGAATAGTATGCATCTTTTAAATCGATGCAGGCTGTGAGGCACCCACGGGAAATCAGCTGTTTAGCCTTTTCAAATGTTTCCATTTTGAAATGGGTATATTGTACAAAGGTATTCAAGTGGGTTAAATCAATGATAATTCGACATCCACCATCTTTTTTGGTTTTGGTAAAGATGTTAGACACAAACTCAAGAGGTTCATGTGTCGTTTTTTTTCTATTACCCCCTTGGCATATAGCCTTAATATTTCTACATGTCCTTCCACTTTCTCTTTGTGAGAAAGAGCAAATTTCCGGTCAGGTACATGTTGAGTTGGGGGAAGATGCCCATTCATGAATTCAATCTCATAACCCTGAATACTTTGTAAAATAAAGATATCCAAAGTTATAGTCCCCCATGCATCCCAGAATGCACACAATCTCCCTCCTACTTGGGAGGTTATGCATGCGGCACTCTCATGAGAACCAGACTTCCTTACCTCCATGGTTACCGGCGGGGCTTAATGTTCTGGGCTTTCGTGGGACGCTGTGTTGCAGGGGTGGGGTTTTGGCACATCTTTTTTAGGGCAGGTTGGCCCTGCCCTAAAAAAGGCTTCTGCTGATATGGTGTGGCTGGTGGATATGCTCTCGGTACCCTGTCTGGTTGTCCCCGAGGCCTGGTATTTACGTATGGATGGTGCCTCCGATACGCCTGTGGCCTGGCTGATGACGTTGGTTTCATTAAGCCTACTGCTTTAGCCTCCTCATCCAGGTCTTTGACATGTTTAGGCAGGTCTTCCCCGAACAAGCGCAGTAGCAGAGGCTTTGCACAACCCTGCAAATTTTGGGTTAAGTGTGGGCCGAATGGAGCTTTTTCTGAAACAGTTGATCTCGTATTGTGTATTACACAATAGAGCCAGAGCATCCTGTTGCTCCTCCATTATCTCTGCCCCGTCCAGGGTTCTGGCAAAAGCCTGATGTTAACAGTTTGAGGATCTTTTGAATTTTTAGCTCCTGGGCCCTGATCCCGGGACTAATGTTCCCCCAGATGGGCGTGTTGACCATTGGGACATTAAGCGATACTCAATTACCTGGGGCTTTGTATTTTTCCATAGCCTCCGTCAACACCAGTTCCTGCAGCTGGTGAGTTGTGAGGTAATTTATGCTAGTTTGGCCTGTAGCGGTTGCCCTGAATGCCCTGGCTGGGCAAATTTGGAAACTACCTCCAGTAGCTCTTCCTCAGGGATTTCTGGTTCTGCTGGTTCTTGCGCCAACCCCTCTTCAAAGTCAGCTAACCGCTGACTCCTGGCACTGCCCACGGATGAAGGAGAACTACTCTGTGGACCCGCTGTATGGCTCCTAGATCGCAGGGACCTCTGTTCTTGATGTTCCAGGTCCTGCTCAAGCAGCTGCTCCATCAAGCGCTCCATCCAGCCATGCGACCGCCGCCGCTATCTGCGGACGGCAAGTCGACTTCCCCAGGTTCTCCCGAACTACTGGGGCTTCTGCCAACGAACCGCACCTCGTCGAGGTGATGTCTAGGGTACGTTGGCAGGTGGTCGCTGCCTGCCGCTCCTGCGGGGCTACACGATTCCCACATGGACATGCAGATAGTCCGCCGTCTTCCGGACTATAGCGGTCCGCCTGTCTGGTATGACAGAAGCGGAGACGAGTCGGTGCCGGCCGCCGCAGCGGGGCTCCCCGACATCCGCGCGGGCTTACCGCCAGTCCCGGTTATACGGGACTGAAACGGCGCATGGTCGCTGCCTGCCGCCTCAGTGGGGCCACACGACCGAAATATACTGCCACTGACCTGCACTCTGGCAGCCTGTCCTGGTGGTGAGCCGGTACCTCCTGCTCCTCAGGGCTCCCCGACTTCCCAGTAGCTCCATCACCGGTCCGCGATCTGGCAGACTTCTCCGGTGGTATGTCGATGCCGGTCGCTACAGCGGGGCTCGACCTGGGTGCAGCTTTCCCCCTGGTCCGCCCTCTGGATGCCTGTAACACAGAGGAAACGGAACATGCCGTTGACCGTGGCACGGTTTTACGCACCTGTTTGCCGCTAGCCCTTTGTTGTTTGGGCAGTAGCGGCAGGGAGTCAGGGTCTTGCCTACCCTGCTCCCGCACGGTGCTCCAATGTGCAGCTCCTTAGTCTGTTGTGGTGGAGTCGGGCTCTGCCAACTGCACAGGGCTCCCTGACTTCCGCGATTTTTTCCCGGCCCGCGGAGCGGGTGCTGCTGGTGTTGCTAGCAGCTCCGGGGATTGCGGCCGCTGAATCCCGTCCGAAGTCCCGCGGCCCTTGGCGGCATGTTTCGCCTTTCCTTTCTTCGGCTCCATCGTTCCTGTAAGCAAAGAATTTCCTCACAGGGACTAACCAGCTCAAGGTTAGTTTAAACTTACCTTGAAGCCTCTTTTGAAGGTGCTGTTGGGGAAGCGCACTCCCCCCTCCAGCTGTTGACTGCAAATGCGAGCGACGATATGTCGTGCATGCGTGCTGGCGGGGTCTTCACGAAGTCACTCACGTGACTCCGAAGTAAAATCTAATGGCTGCAGTGGTGAAGGATCCCCTGAACCGCTCCGTTCTACAGTGCAGGGAGAGGAGCTAGTTGTTGTTCCGTGTGTTCTTTTAACTCTCCAGAATTTCATGGAGGGGGTGCCTGGAGTTGTCGAGGATGACCTCCAACTTGCTCCTCAAACGCCTCTCAAGCACACCCTCCACAGAGTCCACTCTCCCCCCCAGCACTGAGCTAGCTCGTTTTACCAGCTTGACCAACTTCTTGCCATTTTTAGCACTGATGTTGTTGCCCCAGCAGACAACAGCATAGAAAATGACACTTGCACCCACAGTATAGTAGAACAGGTACAGCATATCATTGTGCACATTGAAGGATCTGAGCCTTTTGAGGAAAAAGAGTCTGCTCTATCCTTTTATGTAGAGGGCATCAGTGTTGACTGACCAGTCCAGTTTGTTATCAAGGTGCACTCCCAGACATTTATATGTCTGCACCACCTCAATGTCCACCCCTGCAGTGTTAACTGGCTGAAGGGGCAGCTTGGACCTGCCAAAGTTAACAACCATTTCTTGGTTGCATTCAGGATGAGACAGTTCTCTATACTCCAGACACAGAGGGCACTGGTCAAGTCCCTGTATTCCTCCTCATGTCCATTCCTTACACATGCCACAATCGCTGTGTCATCTGAATATTTCTGTATGTGGCATGTGTCAGACTTATATTTGAAGTATGCAGGGTGAAGAGGAACGGGGGAAAAACCATTCCCTGTAGGGCTCTAACATTGCACACCACTGTCCCGGAAACACGGTCCCCCAGCTTAACAAACTGTGGTCGACCCGTCAGGTAGTTGTATATCCATCCCCATCTTCTCAAGCTTGTCTTTCAAAATCAGGGGTTAGATGGTGTTGAACGCACTTGAGAAGTCGAAGAACATACTCCTCACGTAGCCACTTGGTTCGTCCAAATAAGAGTATATCCAGTGCAGCATGTAGAGGACTGCGTCATCCACACCGATGTTGTCCTGGTATGCAAACTGTAGTGGGCCGAGTGCATGCTGGACAAGTGCTCTAGGAGACGAATAAGTAGCCGCTCCATTGTCTTCATGATATGAGATGTAAGGGTTGCTTTGGCAACCGGCACGTGACATGATGTTTCGTTCAGACCTGGTACCCTCCCCGACTGGAGACTCAGGTTGAAAATGGTCTGGAGAGGCTCCGCCAGCTGAGCTGCACAGTCTTTCAGTAGCCTGGAACATACACCATCAGGGCCAGCTGCTTTACAGGGGCACTGCCTCCTCAGCTCAGCTCTCACCTCGTCCGCCGTGAAGTACAGTTGAGGAGATGCCGGCATAGGAGGAGCTGCAGCTGTGATGTTGGGGCGGCTGCTCCGTGGAGGTGATGGTGATGGTGATGATGGTGGGGGAGAGGCTGCACCTGCAGAGGTGGGAGGGGATACCAGATCAAATATACCAGGGGATACCAGATCAAACTCATTGGCCTCGTCCACATTTCCTGATGGCAGGCTTCTCTTCTCCTTGAAGTCAGTGATGGTCTTCATTCCTCTCCACACCTCTTTGATGCTGTTGTGCTGCAGTTTCCTCTCCAGCTTCCTTTTATAGTCCCCTTTTGCCTGCTTTAAGCTCCTTTTTAGGTCATGCTGTACCCTCTTGATCTTTTCCCAGTCACCGTTTAGGAGTCTCTTGATTGCTTATAATCCAAGGTTTGTTGTTGGGAGAGCAACAAATAGTTTTTACTGACACACATACTGGGGACAATTTACAGAGGCCTATTAACTTTTTGGAAGGCACATCTTTGGGATGAGGGAAGATACGCAAGCACTGGAGGTGCTGGATCTGCAATGCTGCTCTGTCCCAGTTTAAGTAAGTAAGTTGGTGTGATATATTTGATATTTTCACTAGTTTATTTAAGATAAAAATGGAACCTAGCATGGAAATGATTATACTTGGAGTATTAGGAGATGGAAACAAATTAAATATATCCCAAATCTCATTTATTAATTATGGTTTAATAATAGCGAAAAAACTCATACTCAAATTCTGGAAAAAGGCTCCTATACCAACACTCAAAATGTGGATTGGTAATATGTTGGAAACGGCCCATTTGGAAGAAATGAGACTCCTCCTAATAGAAAAAAAAGACCAATTCTTAATGAGTTGGTCTCCATTTATTGATCTCGTGGATTCATGGGGTGTAATAACATCGTAAAATTAAAAATTCTGGGTTTGAGTGAAAAATGATTAAGAACACAAATATATATATATATATATCAACTTGTGGCGTGTGAGAATCTCCTGTCTGCTTCACTTTCTCACTTATCTCTTTCTTTACACTACACTCACTAGACTATTCTTTACTCTTCGATCTTTCTTTCTCATTTCTTTCTAAAAAAAAAGGAAGTTGTACAAAGAATGTTTTAATAATTCTGGGAACCTGTAAATAGGTACCATTAAAGTGTAATGTACTTACTTCTAATAAATAAATACATTAAAAAAAAAAGTAAGTTTATTGGCCAAGTATTCACATACAAGGTATTTGCCTTGGTGTTCCGCCCACAAGTAATAACATGACATACAGTGACAGTTACGAATGACTCAGAAAACACTAAACATTAATAATAATAAAACATTAATGATAAAACACCATTGATCAAGCATGTGAACCAACAAAATACCAGATCAAAGATCAAAGGGAGGCTACAGATATTTGGCTGTTGAGTAGAGCAACTACTCATCGATAAAAACTGTTTTTATGTCTGGCTGTGGCAGCTTTGACAGTCCAGAGTCACCTTCCAGGGGGAAGTGATTCAAAGAGTTTGTGGCCAGGGTGAGAGGGGTCAGAGATGATCTTGCCCGCTCGCTTCCTGTCCCTTGCAGTGTACAGTTCATCAATGGAGGGAAGGTTGCAGCCAATAACCTTCTCTGCTGATCAGACGATTCGCTGCAGCCTCCAGGTGTTGTGATTGGTGGCTGTGCCAAACCAGACCATGATGGAGAAGGTGAGGACAGACTCTACGATGGCCATGTATAATTGGACGATTATTACCTGTGGCAGATTGTGCTTCCTCAGCTGCCTTAGTAAGCACATCCTCTGTTGTGCCTTTTTGACTGTGGGGTCTATTGTAGCCCCGCAGTTAAGGTCCTTGGAGATGATGGTTCCCAGGAACTTAAAAGACTCCACAGATGTGACTTTGGTGTTGTTGATGGTGAGTGAGGTGAGTGGAGGGGGAGCTCTCCTAAAGGCTACAATCAATTCCATTGTCTTAAGAGCATTGAGCTCTAGGTTGTTGTGATGGCACCTGGACGTCAGCTGTGACATTTCCTGTCTGTAGGCAGATTCCTCCCTATCCTGGATCAGTCCAATCAGGGTTGTGTCGTCCGCAAACTTGAGAAGCTTGACAGAGGTGTCTGTGGAGGTGCAGTCGTTGGTGTAGAGAGAGTAGAGGAGAGGAGAGAGTACGCAGCCTTGCAGTGCTCCTATGCTGAGAGTTAGCGGGTCCGAGATGTGCTTTCCCAGCCTCACATGCTGCTTCCTGTCTGACAGGAAGCAGCATGTCTGGCACAATGGTGTTGAATGCAGAGCTAAAATCAACAAATAGGATCATTGCATAGGTCCCCTGGCAATCTAGGTGCTGGAGGATGAAGTGCAGACCCCGGTTGACTGTATCATACACAGATCTATTGGCCCGATATGCTGCAAATCCAGCAGGGGGATCGTGATATTTTTCAGCTCGGACAGCACAAGCCTTTCAAGTGTCTTCATGACTACAGAGGTCAGCGTGACAGGCCTGCAGTCATTAAGACAAGTAATCCTTGCCTTTTGGGTACAGGGACAATAGTGGAGACTTTGAAGCAGCCAGGGCCAGCACATGTTTGCAGGGACTGGTTAAAAATATCTATATACCAGTTTGGCACAGAGCTTGAGAGTAGAGGGGGAAACATTGTCCGGTCCTGGAGATTTCCGGCTTTTCTATTTTCTGAAAGCCTCTCCACCTCCTCTATTTTTATCGTTGATGAAATGATGTTGTTCAGCAAGGAGGGTGTGGGTAATTGGGTGTGAAGTGGTGATTGGAGGGGGGTGGGAGTAGAAGGGCCCAGTCTTCGCAGACTGAGGTCAGGTGGTGAGTGGGTGTGAAGTGTTGATTGTGGTGGGAAATGGTCCAGTGTTTTCATACTGGAGTCTTGCCTTAAGTAAGTGTGGTGGTGAATGGGAAGGAGAGGGTGCATTCTTTGTAGACTGGGGTCTGGCTGTGTTGGTTGGGAAGGGGAGGAGGGGGTACCAGGGTTACATTTCTGATTTTCCAACCTGCAGTAAAACTCATTCAGGTAGTTTGTCAGCTGACGAATGTCCAAGGGGGGGGGGGCTTTCCTCTTGTAGCTGGTCATTTCTTGTAAGCCCTTCCAAACTGAAGAAGAGTCACTTGCTCCTCAATTCAGATTCAGATTCAGATTCAATTTTAATTGTCATTGTCAGTGTACAGTACAGAGACAACGAAATGCATTTAGCATCTCCCTGAAAGAGCGACACAGCAAATGATTTGAATAAATAACAATAAGTGTCCGGGGGGGGGGGGGGGGGGGGGTGATTGGCAGTCACCGAGGTACGTTGTTGAGTAGCGTGACAGCCGCCGGAAAGAAGCTGTTCCTGGACCTGCTGGTTCGGCAACGGAGAAACCTGTAGCGCCTCCCGGATGGTAGGAGGGTAAACAGTCCATGGTTGGGGTGAGAGAGGTCCTTGGCAATGCTGAGCGCCCTCCGCAGACAACGCTTGCTTTGGACAGACTCAATGGAGGGGAGCGAGGAACCGGTGATGCGTTGGGCAATATTCACCACCCTCTGCAATGCCTTCCGGTCGGAGACAGAGCAGTTGCCATACCAAACTGTGATGCAGTTGGTAAGGATGCTCTCGATGGTGCAGCGGTAGAAGTTCATCAGGTTCTGAGGAGACAGATGGACCTTCTTCAGTCTCCTCAGGAAGAAGAGACGCTGGTGAGCCTTCTTGATCAGAGTTGAGGTATTGTGGGTCCAAGAGAGGTCGTCGGAGAGGTTGACTCCCAGGAACCTGAAGCTAGAAACACGTTCCACCTCCGTACCGTTAATGTGGATGGGGGTGTGCGTGCCGCCCCTGGACTTCCTGAAGTCTACAATGAGCTCCTTGGTCTTCTTGGAGTTAAGGGCCAGGGGCCCTTAACTTCTCAGAGTACCTTTCCTTGGCAGCTCTGATTCCTCTTCTCAGCTTGTACTTGGCCTGCCTGGAGAGGTCTGCATCCCCGCTCCTGTAGGCCTCCTCTTTAGGCTGTCAGAGTTCTGCACTGAACCAGGGCTTGTTGTTGAACCATGTCCGAGTCTTAGTTGGAATGCAACTGTCCTCACAAAAGCTGACATATCATGATACAGCGTCCGTATACTCATCGAGGCTTGTAGTTGCTTCCCTGAACACATTCCAATCCTTGCAGTCAAAGCAGGATTGTAGGTTCTCAATGTCCTCGCTTGTCCACCTTTTTGTTGTTATGACCACAGGCATAGCAGCTTTTAGTTTCTGACTGGAGGTCGGAATAAGGTGAACTAGACAATGATTAGAGAGATCCAGACCCGCTCGGGGAATAGAGTGATATGCATTCTTGATTGCCGTATAACAGTGATCGAGTATTCTCTCCCCACTGGTGGGTCAGCTAACATGAATTCTGTATTTTGAAAGATCACAGCTGAGGTTAGCTTTGTTAAAGTCCCCCAAAATAATGATTGTGGAGTCCAGGAAGCCACTCTCTACCCTCATTGCCAGGTCAGCGAGTTGCGTTTGCGCCTCACGTACGCAGGTTTGGGGGGGGGGTATGTAAACTCCAGCGAGAATAAAGGAGTTAAATTCCCTCGGAGAGTAGAAGGGTTTGCAGTTTATAAAGAGGGATTCTAGGTTGGGAGAGCAGAAATTTGACAGTACCGTGATGTCGCTGCACCAGTCCTGGTTGGTTTAGAAGCATATTCCACCGCCTCTTGATTTCCCTGCTGCCACCACTTCGTGATCCGCTCTGTGAAATTAGAAGCCAGCCAGTTGCAGCACGCTATCCGGGGTCGACTCACACAGTCGTGTCTCGGTGAAGCACAGGGCAGCGGCTCGAGAGAAGTACTTGTTTGTCCGATGCAGGAGTTACAGTTCGTCCACTTTGTTATTGAGAGAACGTGCATTTGCCAGGAATATGCTTGGGAGTGGTGTGCATGATCCTCATTGTCGGAGTCAGGTGAGTGCTCCAGAGCTTTTTCCACGGGTCCTCCTCCATCTCAAGGCCTTAATGCAGCCACAGCCCCGCTGACGAGTATGTCCAAATAATCCAGCAACTGAGAGAAATCCGGAACGATGTTTGGAGGTACCGTATGTCCGATGTTTATGAGTACCTCTCTCGTGAAAGTAATCTTTGTAGGGTTTTCAGAGACGACACAAATGTAGAGGAGAGAAAACATCAATGTGGGGGAAATATTACAAATCCTGGACATCTGGGTTAACAGATGCTAGACAGACGGAGAGTCAAACAGAGGTGAGTCAGACAGGTGGTGGTTGGAGTTACACACGTAAGTTGGGACTTGGACCTTGGAGATTGAGAGAATATTAGGTGTCAAAGGAGCTGGAGATATGTGGAGATACACCATCCACCGCAATTCAGGAGGAAACCGTTGTCCCATTGATCTGGAAAGGAACTGCAAAGGTCAGAATTGGAAATCTGATGTAATAGAAGTTTTGAGGACAGAGGCTGAAGGGCTTTGGGAAATACGGGCTCCCAATTTTTGGAGTGGATATTTATTCCCAGCATTCTAACTTTTTAATAGAAACATAGAAAATAGGTGCAGGAGGAGGCCATCCGGCCCTTCGAGCCAGCACCGCCATTCATTGTGATCATGGCTAATCGTCCCCAATCAATAACCTGTGTCTGCCTTCTCCCCATATCCCATGATTAGATTAGATTTCTGTAATAGAGTATCATTTCTCCACAAGATCTTCTTAAAATACATCCCTGTGACTAATCTAATTACTTGTTGTCAGGTTTTGTTTAACAATGCTTATGCGAGGTGGCTATTTGTTCTTACTGATGTTTGTGCAATTTTCTTCATAACCAGAAGCAGAGTGCCTATTTAAGGATGGACAATAAAGTGGTAAATGCATCTAAAAAATGAATGTCAAAAAAGAAACAACAGAGAGAAAGAGACTAGAAAAATGTTCTCGTCATGGTTTCTGTTTCGAAACATATCTTCAGGACTGCTGGCTGAGTAGAACTCCAAAAAAATATAATTGCTCTGAGACCACTGCTTATGTAAAATGGCTGCAGAAAATGTGCAGTGTAGATTCATCTGACTGTATCTGGGATTATGAAGAGATTGAGTAGATTAGGTCTGTATTCATTAAGGTTTAGAAGAACTAGAGAGGATCTCATTGAAACTTTGAACATTTTTTTTTGGCTCAAGTGGAGAAGATTTTTTTTCCAGGCAGGGAAGTTTTAAACTCTCGGTATTAGGGATAGGGCATTTAAAACTGATGCTTCTTCACTCAGAGGCGGCACAGTGGCGCAACGGAGCAGTTGCTGCCTTACAGCGCCTGAGGCCCGGGTTCGATACTAAATATGGACGCTGTCTGTATGGAGGTCGTACATTCTCCAAGCGGGTTTTCTCCGGGTGCTCCAGTTTCTGCCCAGAATCCAAAGACATACAGATTTGTAGGTTAATTGTTTTTGTAAAATTATAAATTGCCCCCAGTGTGTAGGATACTGCTAGTTTACGGACTGATCACTGGTCGGTGTGAACTCAGTGGACCGAAGGGCCTGTCTCCGCACACTGTATCACTAAACTAAATTAAACTAAAACCACTCTGAATCACGGAATATGGATGTGCTCAGGAAAATGAAATTAGGATAGAAAATCAGCCTTGATATTGATGAATGGTGGAATAGGCTCAAAATGACAGAAGACTTGCTGCCACTGGTAATAAATGTTATGTTTTTACATGCTATCAGAGCGACTGGGGGAGAATTCCCTGGCAGTCGGGAGCCCCCCATGCTTGTCGCTTCCCCAGCTACTGGGATTGTGCTTCCCAGTGCTAGGCACCAAAGATACTCGAGGCACAGTGAAATTATTTGCTTGTAAACCCAATGTATACAAACAGTGGCCACATACGGTGTTGACCAAGTTACAAAGAACGCCGGCTCCTCCTTTTGTAACCCCCCCCCCCAACAGCGGTTCACCAACACCAGGTCCTCCATTGTCTATTGTTCTTTCTCTCCCCCCCCCCCCCCCCACCCCGGTGTTCTCCCCATGCCAGGTTCTCCATTGTATCCCCCCCCCCCCCACACAACGGATCCCCCACGCTCTCAATGACCATCAAACGTGGAACGGCCCGCGAGTGGCATCAACTGTTGGGGTATGTACGAGTGTCCTTCACATAAATTGTTTAACCAGTGGTTGAAATATATACCCACAGTAAAGTATAGAGTATCCTTTATTGTGATTCAAACTTGTTAGTTTGAACGAAATTACATACCTTGCACTCATGACAGAGAATAAAATAACAGACCACACAATGAACACAGTTTAACATCCACCACAGTGAGTCTACCAGACACCTCCTCATTGTGATGGAAGGCAAAAGTCTTAAAGTTCTTGATGCTTCCTTCCTTGTTCTCCCTCTGCGTTGAGGCGATCCAGGCTTCCGATGTTGGGCCCCCCGCCGTGTGATGGTAAGTCCCGACGCCGAATCCGAGCTCCGCAAACGGGCCGGTTCAAAGTTCGCGGCCCGGGGCAGACGAAGCTGTCACCCTCCAGTCCAGCGGACGAAGCTGTTGTTGTGGGAGCTCCGGAGAATCGGTCACCAACCTGGGACCTGCGAGCTACCGACGTTGTCGTCCACTGGGCCCGCGGCCGAAGCCTCCGAGGCCCCGAAGTCGGGCCGTCGCCGCAGCGCCACCACAGCCCTGAAGTCCTCCAGCTTCACGATGGTGAGTCCTGGTTCTGGCTCCGGAGCCCCGAGGTTGGCCCCAGTTGGAGGCCGCCAGCTCCGCGATTAGGCCTCAGCACAGACGGAGACGGAGACGGAGATTCGACAAAGAAAAGGTCGCATCCCCCCAAAGGAAGAGACTAAAACAAGTTTCCCCCGCCCCCCCCCACACATGCACAACTAAAAATAAATTAAAACATACGTCCAACAAGACAAAAGAAAACAAAAAAAAGACAAAGACGGACTGCAGGTGAGCCGCAGCTGCTTGGGCAGCGTCGAAACTTCCGGGGATATCAGGCCATCAAAGCTCTTAAGCAATTTGAATGGTAATTGTTTTGAAATGTCAGGCTGTTTTCCTCTTCACAGCCACTGCCTCACATGTAGAGTATTTCCAACATTTCCTGTATTTACTTATGCCGTTTGAATATTTGTGGATGTATCTGGCATCAAAGACGATAAACCAAATTAATCGTGCTATTCAAATATCATAAAATGTAAAAATAGCACAGAACATCTCACTCAAAGGATGACATCTCCTGCAGTGATCCATGAACATTTAGATAGGCACAGTGAATGGAGGGGTATGGATCAGGTGCAGCAGATGAGATTCTTGGCATCATGTTCGGCACAGACACTGTGGGCCAAAGGGCTTGTTCCTGTGCTTATCTTTGTTCTATGCTCTATGCTTCATTGGAGTATAGCCCAGATATATTGCTCAAACTGCTCGAGTAAACCTAGTGATTCAGTTATAAGTAGTGTCTGCTCCCCATAAAACCACTGCTTACACAGGTATATCTTCAAGATCTGGAAGGCTGGGTAGCATAGTAGTGCAGCTGGTAGAGCCCCCTGTCTCAATACTGCCAGACATCTGGGCTCAATCCCGGTGTGCTCTCTGTTTGGAGTTTGCATGTTTTTCCTGTGACCACGCAGGTCTTTATCAGATGCTCCAGTTTTCTTGTACTGATGATAGACACAAAATGCTGGGGGAACTCAGCTGGTCAGGCAGCTCTGGAGAAAAGGAATAGGTGACGGTTCATGTCGGAATCCTTCTTCAAACTAAACATCTTCAGACAAGTGTCTCGACCCAAAACATCGTTCATTGAGTCTGAAGAAGGGTCTCTCCCCAAAATATCACATATTCCTTTTCTCCAGAGATGCTGTCTGACCCACGGAGTTACTCCAGCATTTTGTGTCTATCTTCGGTATAAACCAGCATCTGCAGTTCCATCCTGCACTCCTTAGACAGATGTGCAGCTTGCCGGGTTGATTGGCTGCTATAAAATGCCCCCAATATGTATGTGGAATCTGAGAGTTGATGGTTTAGGTTCAGGTTTATATTTATTATTGTCACATTTGGCGATGTGCAGTGCAAAACACTGTTTTTTATGCTATCCAAACAGATCAAATAATACTATACGTAAATACAATCAACTCAAACTCATCAAAGATATTTAGGGATGCTTCTCATCTTTACCCCTGGAGTGTAGAGAAAGTACTAAGTTGTTAATGTTCAAGATCTCACTTGCCATCATCAGGGGGAGTATCTGAAGGGGCTTAAGAGGGAGTGATACTTGGATACAGTAACTCCTCAACTTACGAGGGGGTTACGTTCCGATAAACCGATCATCAATCGAAAATATCGTAAGTCGAAAATGCATTTAATACACCTAACCTACCAAACATTCTCACTCTTCTGATAAGGCTCGAGAACAGTGGGAGAAGGCACTGGGGCATACCAAGGTTTTCTGGTGCACGTCGCAGGGTCTGAAGGCCTCGGCCGGCTTCGAGTGCCGCTCAATACTTAGTTTGATTGCCTGCGATTTTAAGCTCTGCTTGTTATTGACTTTGTTTGGTACTGCCATGGAGTCTTGGTTGCTGCTGGTCTCGGGCTGCTTGACCATCCCCTCACATTGAGCTGGGGCTTGGGCCACTCTGAGGTCCTTCCCATTGGCAGGCACCAGCTTTAGATTCCGGCCCCATTCTTTGCTCTCCTTGCTGTTTGCCTGCCCGGGCGGAAAGTTGTTGTGTTTTGTTGCAGGGTCTGGCTGCTGGGATTTGCTGCTATCATTCACCAGATCCACAGCGGCTTCCTTTAGCCGTGCATTTGGCAGAAGACACTCACCATTCAGGGACTCTTTAGTTCATTACTTTCGCTTTTTCTTGGCTGACCGGATTTGCTGTAGCTCTTGAAGTCGTTGCAACTCAACGTTTTAGGACATCATACCGCATTAAGGGCAGCACAGTGGCACAGCGGTGGAGTAGCTGCCTTACAGTGAATGCAGCGCCGGTGACCCAGGTTCGATCCTGACTACGGGTGCTGTCTGTAAATAAATAAATAAATAAGTAAAAGGACTGGACAAGCTAGATACAGGAAAAAAGTTCCCAATGTTGGGCGAGTCCAGAACCAGGGGCCACAGTCTTAGAATAAAGGGGAGGCCATTTAAGACTGAGGTGAGAAAAATCTTTTTCACCCAGAGAGTTGTGAATTTGTGGAATTCCCTGCCATACAGGGCAGTGGAGGCCAAATCACTGGATGGATTTAAGAGAGAGTTAGATAGAGCTCTAGCAGCTAGTGGAATCAAGGGATATGGGGAGAAGGCAGGCACGGGTTATTGATTGGGGACGATCAGGCATGATCACAATGAATGGCGGTGCTGGCTCGAAGGGCCGAATGGCCTCCTCCGGCACCTATGTTTCTATGTTTCTATGTTTAGAGTTTGTACTTTCTCCCCATAACCTGCAAGGGCTTTCTCAGAGAACTTTGATTTCCTCCCAAAGACGTGCAGGTATGTAGGTTAATTGGCTTGGTAAATGTAAAAATTGTCCTTAGTGGGTATAGGATGGTGTTATTGTGCGGGGATCGTTGGTCGGCGCAGACCCGGTGGGCTGAAAGGGCCTGTTTCCGCGCTGTATCTCTAAACTAAACTAACCGGGAAAATATTAAAAATCAAAATTCAATGTACGATTTCTATTGAATGTGTATCGCTTTTGCACCATCTTAAAGTCAAAATATCATAACGGGCCTGTCCCGCTTACGCAATTTTTTCGGCGACTTTCCGGCACCCGTCATAGTCGCAGCAGGTCTCCGAAAATCTTCAACATTGTTGAAAATCCAGTGGCAACCAGAACAAGGTACGACTCTTTGGGCGACTACTCATGACCATACAGGCTTCACCCCGTGACATGTCACCATGGTGTCCCCTGTATGTTCGTGAGTAGTCTCCTCAGTCGCCCAAAGAGTCGTAGTGTCTTTGTGGTTGCCACTGAATTTTCAACATGTTGAAAATTTTTGGCGACCTATGACGGGTGCCGGCAGTCGCCGAAAAAGTCGCGTAAGTGGGACAGGCCCATAAGTCAAAGCATTATAAAGTCTAGGCGCATCTGTAGAGAAGGGTGAAGTTGACTTGTCAGATGTTATCGAACATTATGCCACCAGAGTTTTTCTTTCTTCCCCCTGCTCCCACACAGCAGAACTACAGAAGCTTGAAAGCACATGCCGTCACTCGGAAACAGCTGCCTGCCCTCTGTAATCAGGCTTCTGAACGGTCCTTCTATGAGCTAGGGTACTGTAACTTGGATAGCCTGCAAGGCAAAGTTTTTCACTGTACCTCAGTACACCTGGTAATAATAAACCTAAACCTAAATCTAAACAGTAGCATCCCCCGAGCAAAGTCCTTTCCACAGCTTGGATCCTTCTGTTGTCTGGAAGGATCCAGAGATATATCTAACACCTCAGAATTTAATTGTTCTAATTCTGGTACATACGACAATTAAACGCTGTTGACAGCTGAAACCTCACAGTCACAAAAACTAAATGGTTAATGCAAGATGGTCAATGTCACCAATTGCGTCAACTTTATCCTTGAAGAATTGAGGTCGTGAATTTAGGTACTTAAATCTATTTCTCTGGCTGGCTTGTTACGTAGAAATTGGTGCACACTGAAAACCATCAGGAGTATTCATCAATTTTAGGGGATTTACTTCAATCAACATGGAGCCGGTCTGCTCCACAAGGAGTGGGTTCTGATGGAGTTAAAGTTCCTTGAAAGTTGCCAGGATGCATTATTCTTTGCCAGCCCACACTTTCTGAACTCTAATACATCCGTAACCAAACTTATGAGTTTGTTGCTAGAAGACAATAATAAGACATCCTTCAAACTTTGCTAATGATAACCTGTGAGGAAGCCTACCGATGGAGGTGAAGGTCAGTCCAATGGCATTTTCTCTGGGATCTCCGGTTTCCTCCCACACTGAAAAGACGTACAGGTTTGTAGGCAAATTGGGCTGGTATAATTGTAAATTATCCCCAGTGTGTGCAGGCTAGCGTTAGTATGGGGGAGTCACTGGTTGGCGAGGACTTGGTGGGCCAAAAGGCCTGTTTGCGTGCTGCATCTCTGAACTAAACTAAACTAAACTAAACACCATAGAGTGCAAAAATTGCTCAGTGCATACTCAACAGAATGGAATAGAAAAAATGAAGGATAAAAATACCATTCCCTGCACAACACTAACCATTCCCCATGCATCAGAGGATTCCCCAATAGCTGTAATGTTGACTTAGATCAATTTATTTATTCCACGCAGTGGCCACATACCACCTGTTTTCTCCCCCATTTTCTTTACACCCAATCCCTCTAGCGCAACGGTGCCCTGCAAACATACGTCACCCAATGCTCCTCTCTCCAGGCTCCTGCTAGTTCTTGAACTTGGCATAAGAGAAGGTGTTGCAATTTAATAAACCTAGTGGTTCCAGTGCACAGCAACAACTTAAAATAAAAAAGAATATTTGCATCACTCTGTATGTCCAAGCCAAAGTCAAATGTATTTCAATTCCATATACTCCCACGAGATGTAATCCTGGTGTTTTCAGCACCAGCTGTTCAGATCCCTGGCGACCAGCTGTTCAGTGGCGACCAGCTGTTCAGATCCCTGCTCGATCTTGGAGTGAATTTTGCCTGAAAGCCTCTGGACTTTAAACCCAGTAGCACCCTGTCAAAGACTGGTTTGCCTACTCTCCATGGTTCAATGATGTAAAGAGACAACATGTTGTATATCAATTGTGCTGGGGCAATGGTTATTCATGGGAAGTATGTTCTATACACTATCCCAATCTGAACCCCAATGGCAATTGGACCCTTCATGGGTCATCTCCGATACCATCTGCAAGGAAGCAGAACAGTGACCACAGTCAGGCAATGCCAAACATTCAGAGTCTTAACAGCTTTGGCCAAAAAAATGCATGAGGTTCCGACTGATTTACTATTGAAAGTTCAATCAATCCACTTTCTGTCAATAGTTCTCAAATATTCTGATGCCCCTACTCCCCCCTGCCCCAATGTTTAAGGTTGTAAAGATATGGCATAATTGAACTGCTCAACTGATTTGTAGGCTTTGTACCTATGATTGTTCCCTGCTCTTCCATCTTTCACCATACCTTAGCGTTAGGGCAGAGCCAAATAGGGGAGAAGGGAAAGTAACCCAAGAGGTTTCTAATAAAATAACTCACTGTTCCAATGCACCATCACCTCTTTGGGATCTCATAATAATGTTCATTCAAATGGATTTGCAACTGTTTTTGTAAAAATTCAGCAGGTAAATATTTTATAGCAATGCTTGACAGAAAAATATGTTGCGTAAAATAGCACAGGATAATATTCTCTATTACAGGAAATCATTTTTGTCCATTGCTGACAGGGTTCAAATAGTTCAATCTAAAGACAGCTGTTAAACTAATGCTTGGATTGACCAAGTATCCATGAAACTATGTGCAATGCTCATGCCCATTACTTTCCAAATGTTTCTACAACTCCAATTATAAAGCACTTTACCTGTGCTAAAGATATCCCATGGCACTTCACAGGGGTATTATCGAACACAAAACAATGCTGAGCTATATATGAAAGATTATGTCAGATGATCAAAAGCATGGTGAAGATGGTAGCCTTGAAAGGGCTTCTTAAAGGATGAGAAGTGGCGAGTCAAAAGCTTAGAGGGGGAACACAAATCTTTAAGAAGGAGATAAGACTAAGAATTTTGAGTGTGTTGCTTAACTAGATGTCAGCACAGGTCAGTGAGCAAAGGGAACTGTGTGAACAGAACAGTGTAAGCTGGAACAAAGGCTATTTTATAGAGATCAGAACAAAGATGACTAGCCAGAAGTCCTTAAACAGTCATCTCATCCACTCGACCTGTTTACAACTGGACAGCAAGATGACAGCCATGCCAATGTTTCCAGCAAACAACACCACCTCACAACCACACTCATTCAACGAGAGCTCACATCCTGAAATGAAGCTAGATATATAGTCTTCTGACTCAGAGACAAAAATGTTGCCGCAAAGCAAAAGTAACGCTTGAAGTAGTGATAAGATTGGATTTTAAAAGCTTGGATGAAATAATTGCAAATGCATGAAATCCATTATGTGTTTCTATATTGCTACATTACAGTGCCTCCCTTGCATTACAGAGCTTAATTAAATATTGTTTCTTTCTCGTTAACAAGGATTAATTTAGAGCAACCATGCCTTAGAGCCTAAAAGCGATGCTCTTCAGAAGCACCATAATTTGCATCACAAAACACTCTCTTTTTGTAAAATAGAGAAATCTCTGATTTAAATTCATTGGTATTATTTAAACTTCTTTCTCTCAGATTTTGACTCTGAATAATATAAATTTCCATGTCATTGCACCGGAGTAAAGTTAGGAACTTGGAAGACAAAAAAAGAAGAATTCGAGCAAAATGACACTCGATGGTCAAAATCTCTGTCGCCCTAAAATGGATCTGATCCCAAAATCAGCCAAGAGTTAATTGTCAATGGGGCACGGTGGCGTATTGGTAGAGCTACTGAGACCCGGGTTTGATCCTGACTACGGGTGCTTGTCTGTACAGAGTTTGTATGTTCTCCCCGTGACCTGCGTGGGTTCCTCCCACACTCCAAAGACGTATAGGTTTGTAGGTCAATTAACTTGGTATAAATAGAAATTATCCCTAGTTTCTGTAGGATAATTTTAGTGTGCGGGAATCGCTGGTCGGTGGACTGGTGGACTGAAGGGCCTGTTTCCGTACTGTATCTCTAAACTTAACTGGAACTTTTTAAAGTTTAAGCCAGCCAACTAACTCTACTTCAACATACACAATGTTCCCAAGTCTCCTTGTACCTTGCTGGGAGTCCATGATAGGAGAACCTTATGAATAAATTGCAGTGAAGATTTATTTTCAGCTTATTCCTTTCGCGACAGAAGTATTTGAAACTATAATTAATTCTCAGCTGTTGAGCTGCTGCCACTTTATTGCACTTTATCTGTTTATTTATGTATATGTATATATATATATATATGGTCTATGGAATATATAGACACACTGAACTGTTCTGTATTATGTTTACATATTCTGTTGTGCTGCAGCAAGCAGGAATTTCATTGTCCTATCTGGGACACAACATGACAATAAACTCTCTTGACTCTTGACTCTTGGTTTGTGTGGTGGAGGGACCATTTGTTTGCCTATTGATAACACAGATAACTAAATTAGATGCCAATTATGCTAGATTCTAAGGTAGAAACAAGGAACTACAAATGTGGTTTACACCATAGAGAGACACACAGTGCTGGAGTAACTTAGCAGGTCAGGCAGCATCTCTGGGGAAAAAGGATAGGGTGACGTTTCAGGCCGGGGCCCTTATTTTAAATCCTGTTTGAGCCCAAAGAAAGGTCCCAACCCGAAACATCACCCATCCTTTTTCACCAGAGATGATGCCTGACCTGCTGAGTTACGCAAGCACTTTGTGTCTATGCTAGATTCTAAATACTATCACTTTGATCCTGCAAGGATAAGTCATCCCAATGTAAGATCGTAGATCTATTCACTTAATGGAACTTGATGCCTTGCTTGGTTTTCTTGTTTCACAACCCTGAAACCGTATATTCTTGAAGTATTTTCGGTTCAAAATCTTTTTGTTCGTCATGTGATTGAAAACTTATATCTTAAGATGCGCACTGAATTAATGTTACAAAACTGCATGGTTCACGTGGCATACAAACTTATCTGGCAATCCTGTACATATGATGTGCCAGCACGTGGCATATAGATTGCATATCAATGGTGTTAAATGTGGTATAATGTTCTTTCTGAAACTCCTCGCTGAAACAATATATGCTTGTTTGAATAATAAACAGTGTAGACTGCTCATAGCGAGCGTGGTTTTAGCGGTAACCAATGCACGGAATCTGCGCTATTTTAATGGTTGTTGCCCATATCCGCAGGAAGAATGTAATTAACTGTACCTATATTAACCATCTGGATGGCTGTACAGTAACAGCAATTTGTGGCCCGGCACACAATATTCCAGCATGCTAGGAATAAACCAGGAGGACTCCACATATGTAGAGGCTTTGTGAAGAGAGAGACAGGGAGGAGAGGTGCCAACATGCATTTGCTTAAATTTAACTATTTCATTCCGTCTATGACATCAGTCTCCCCAATCCCCACCCCCCCACCAGCCCTCCCCCCTCCCTCCTTCAACCTACTCCCAGCATTGTGATTTGACTATCCACACAATCATTGAAATCCACGAGACAACCTAGGCTCCAAAAGTTCTTGGAAGTGCTACAGTGTTAGATTGTTGTCGAACTCAAACCCTTTAAAAGAGCATTTCAGAAGTCACATAAGCACAGACCACTTCTCTCCAAGGGTCGACACCTGGTCCCGGTGGAAATGTTTGCCTTTGCTTAAGATCCTGAGAGCTAAACAATGTGAAACTATGCTCCTGACAGGGTCACCCATGGGTGGCATGTCAAGAGGAAGATTCCAGACACAACGCAGCCCAAGAAGAAGACCTCAACTGGAAAACAGATGGAGGATGCCAGCTGCTTAGCACAACAGTAAAGCAGGCTGCAGATGGGAGAGACTTACATTTGTTGTAGTGTCATACCACTGGACCCAGGTTTGCCTCTGTGGAGGACCATGCGATGGCTGTCTGTGCACCAGTCTCCCTGGGAAACAACACCACTAAAAATATGGGAATCTGCAACCTTCCTCACATAGAGCTCTTGTAATCCACTTGTGACTAAATATCTCTGTCTGTAGAGGTGAAGACCGCTGTCACCTTGAACATCCTAGCATCTGGCTGTTGTTCTATGGCCTATGTCACAGTTTGCTGTTGCATTAGACAAATTACTGATATCTCTACACAAGGACAGGGGATTTTCTATCTTTCTCTCATCTTCACAAAAGGACAGGAGATATCTTGGGCATACAGGTTTCAGGGAATTACAGGGATTCTTGAGGTGCAGAGTGATGGTTAGCTGTCCGTGTGGAGTTTGCATGTTCTCCTTGTGGTTTTCACCGGGTGCTCCTGTTTCCTCCCACATCACAAAGCCCTGTGGGTCTGCTGGTTAACTGGCCTCCAAAAACTGCCCCCAATGTGTATGAGTGGATGAAAAAGTAGGATAATGACTAAACAGGTGACCAATATTGGCATGGACATGGTGGTCTGAAGGACCTATTCCTATGCTGTATATCTAAACATCATCGATAGCTTCAATATCTTCCACACACAGTACGGAATATTATTGACTAGTACAGCTTTCACTATTGGTATTGGTATTGGTTTATTAGTGTCAGGTTTATTAGGTTTCATTTGGTTTATTAGGGTGTTAGGGGATATGGGACAAAGACAGGAGAAGGGGGTTGAGAAGGAAAGATAGATCAGTCATGATTGAATCGTGGAGTAGACTTGATGGGCCGAATGGACTTATTATAGTCAAGTGTACTGAGCTACTGTGAAAGATCTTGATCCATCAACATCCCGACTTTTCCGTCAATGCCGCTGTTTGACCACTCATTTTTAATCAAATGTTTTATTGAAATCCATCATGGGTATGATCAAGACCTGTACATGACCGGATTAACAGCATTAGTTCCAGTACCACAGCTCTAAGATTAAAGCCAAGGGTGAGCCACGGAAAGGAAATATCAATTATAAGAGTTATTATGCCCTGTATGACAAATACCCACTGAAGAGCAGTTGATGTTACTGAAGATGGTCACATGCACTCAAAAATAGACAACATCACAGGGGAATATATTATAGTATTAATAGCGAGAAACCAAATTGCTTTCATGACTGATGCCATCATCAGTGCCTTGCGGACTTACTTTGTGTAGGAATCCAATATTTACCTATACTTTTGATCCAATGTTCACGCTAGGTTAATTCTTTATTTCTTCAAACAATTAATAAACCCATATAGCTACTGGAACAATTGAATATTGATGGAATATTCAAGCAGTCATTACATGAGTAATATTAGCTGTAATTTGTATTGTAAATGAACCCCTACTCAAATTATCCAAGCCATTGCGTTATAAATTATATATCACTTAAATCCCTGGATTAGAAGGATCCCATTATTATTTATTAGCTGCAACATTTATTTTTTATAAGAATAGTCTTTTAGTTTCTCAACAAAGTCATGGTGAATTGAAAGTAACTCTTCCCCCACCGGGTGAGCTGCTATTGCCGCTACGAAGGAAATATATGGTGAGGTGTTTTAACATGCCAGGTGAAATCCATTGGGATGTATGAAACAGTGAAATGGTTTTCCTAGAAGGCTGTTTTATATCCTTGAGTGCATTTATGTTGTCATCGGGGAGTATTTCCTCCAGTGTGTGCGTGACAGTGGGAATCAATAGACCACTTTGACTTGTCACAATGAATCGGCCCATTTAGAATTGCCACTTGCATGAAAATCTCCTCCTCCTGTCTTGTTCATCTTCACACTCTTTCTCTCCAAGCAGGAATTGGAGTCAGATTAATGCAAAGTCGGAATAATTGTAATTCACTCCCATAGTAATTTTGAGTCTGTCAATGATCAGATAAATCATTTAGAATAAAATGAGCTTTTCCTTAGGCAAAACAAAAGTTCCAGGCATCAAATAATCAGCCCGATGAGTTTTTCCATTGTTAAAGATGCAATCTACCCATTCTGAAGCACATGTATAGGAAGGAACTGTAGATGCTGCTTTAAAGTGAAGATTGCTACAAAAAGCTAGAGTAACTCAGCGGGTCAGACAGCATCTCTGGCGAAAAGGAATAGGTGATGGTTTGGATCGAGACCCTTCTTCAGACTGAAGATGCTGTCTCACCCGGGTCTGACTAATGGTCTCGACGCAAACCGTCACCTATTCCTTTTCTCCAGATATGCTGTCTGACCCACTGAGTTACTCCAGCTTTTTGTGTCCATCTTCATTCTTACCACATCTATAGTACGCGTTACTGCCCTGTTAACCCATTTGAGAGAGTTTCACCCTATCACAAGCATTATGTTTTTGCCTTATCCATTACCCCAACCACTTTTTGGGGAACTTAAAATTACTTTTCTTTTTTTTTCTCAGTTCTGATGAGGAATCTATGAACTGAATTATTCATTATTTTTCTTCAACATGTTCCATTTTATATTACATATATAATAAATTATTTTTTATAACATAATGATACATTATATTATTATATTATATTTTAAAAATAATTATATTTTATATATACACCAGAAGTTCTAACAAGACCTTTTCTCATATCTATAAACTTGCAGATGACACCACTGTAGTGGGTCACAAATCACAAACGATGCTGATTGGAACATGAGACAATAATAAACCTAAATCTAAACCTATGTATGATTCAAAGGGATCTTAATCAACTGGCCCAATGGGCTTAGAAATAGCAGATAGAATTCAGATATAGGCCAATGGTACATTTTGATGGTAAAACACGGGCAGAACTTACACGGTTTGCGCGCTTGCCTTTATTGGTCAAGGTATTTAATGCAGGAGTTAGGACATCATGTTACAGTGTACAAGACGTAGGTAAGGCCTCATTTGACATACAACGTACAGTTTTAGACCCTGCTATAGAAAAGATGTCATTAAACTGGAAGATTAAAAGGTATTTTACAAGGACGCTACTGAGTCTGGGAGGGTGGTTTGAGTTGTAAGAAGAGGCTGGAGAGAATGGATCTTTTTTACCTTAGTGTGTAGGAGGTTGAGTGGTTTACCTTACAGATGTTTATAAAATCATGAGAACCATAGATAATATGAATGGCCACAGAGTCTTCCCCCAAGGGTAGGATAGTCTAAAACTAGAGGGCATTGTATTAAGATGATAGTGGAAAGATTTAAAAGGGACCAAAGAGGTAACTTCTCACACAGAGTGCTGCAATCATAGAATGAGCTGCCAGAGGAAATGGTAGAAATGAAAGAAGGTACGATTATGTCATTTAAAAGACACACGTACAGGTAAATTGGTGGGAAGGTTTGAAGACATATGAGGCAAGTGGGACCAGCTTGTTTGGCAATTTGGCCAGTGTGAACGAGTTGGCATTGAGGGCCTGTTTCTGTGGTGTATTGGTCTACTGTATAATGCTATTACTCTAACGCGGCAATAGAAAGTAGGACAAAAGTTACACAAACGAAAAGACTTTCCTTTCTGTAATGTTTCTCAAAATCGCAGAAGAATGTACCAGAATGTTTCAGTTAATAAGCTGTTTTGAATCATATTCTCTGTGGTAATGCAATGGATAATTTAGGGGTTAGGAAAGGAATTTCAGTGCTTTGTCCCAAGGCGGCTCTCACATTGTTCAACTCTGCAACATTACGAGATATCCTTGCTCCTCAACTGTGGTGTCATGTTCCTCCTCAATGTAATGGTCTGCCGATAATGACCAAGTCCCAATTCCGCCACCATAGACTTGAATTTATCTGAATGAATTTTTCCTTTATCTCACCCATTTAAAATGTTGTTCAGTCATCTCTTCTGTCTGCTAACACCTCCATTTTAGATCTCTCATCCTCGCTTACGTCCATTTATGCCTTCATCCCTCTTATCTGTTGCAAACTCGTCGAACCTCCAAATCTAAAACTTATTTAAAATTAAAAATAGAAAGGTGGCACAGTGGTGCAGCAGTAGAGTTGCAACCTTACTGCGCCGGAGACCTGGGTTCAGTACTGACTAGGAGTGCTGCCTGTATGGAGTTTGCATATTCTCCCTGAGACCGCGTGGATTTTTCCGGGTGCTCCAGTCACCTCCCAGATTCCAAAGACATCAATGTTTGTAGGCTAATTGACCGGTAAAATTATAAACTGTCCCGAATATGTAGGATAGTGCTTGTGTACGGTGTGATCACTGGTCAGTGCGGACTCAGTAAAGGGCGTGTTTCCGTGCTGTATCTCCAAAGTCCAAAATAAACCCTACAGAAACCTGAAATGTTTGTCCCTTGTGGTAAGCCATTTACTCTTTGCATTTGTAACATTAACTTGGTCTCAGAGTTAAGGGCCTGTCCCACTTACGTGTCCTTGGCATGCAAATTATGCAACCTCGTGTTTGCGTTGAGGCACTTGGGCATCGTATGGCCGCACGGGGCTGGTCCCACTGAGAGGCGCGGAGGGGTATGTAGTTGTGGGCGACATCGCGTGGGGCTCCGAAATGTTTGTAATGAACGAAATCTTCACGCGCCAACGGCCTGTCGCGGAACTGACGGCCAAAGTGAGACAGGCCCAAGACCCTGGCGCGACACAACGTCTCACCTCCAACTGCAGCAGAAGCAGGCAAACGATCGCCGAACTCGGCCTGGGGCTTACGGCCTTTGTGGTCCGGATCCGCCCCCATTTCTACTCCCAGAACAGAGCCAAGAAAATTGACGATAGACACAAAATGCAGGAGTAACTCAGCGGGACAGGCAGCATCTCTGGAGGGAAGCAATGGGTGACGTTTCGGGTCAAGACCCTTCTTTTCAGACTGGAGAAGAATTTCGACATGAAACGTCACCCATTGCTTCTCTCCAGAGATGCTGCCGGTCCCGCTGAGTTACTCCAGCTTTGTGTCCGTTTTCCAATGACGTCACGCGCTCCAGACGGCTGTGTGGACGCATGAAATCGCGCGCAACCTTTGCAGGACCATCGCGGCTCAACTCAACCACGAGGTTGCGTAATTTGCATGCCAAGGACACGTAAGTGTGACAGGCCCTTATAAAGTTCGATTACTTATCACAGACAAGTCAAACACCTCTTAAGGCAAGATTCTTTTATCCATTAGCGGGAGTGTGCTGGAAGCACCTCAGCTTCCCTGTCGCATACCCTCTGAACAAAGAAAAGTTAGTACAGTTATAGTAGGTAGACAAAAATGCTGGAGAATCTCAGCAGGTGAGGCAGCATCTATGGAGCCAAGGAATTGGAAGAAAGGAAGAAGCGGAGACAGTAGGCTGTGGGAGAGCTGGGAAGGGGAGGGGAAGGAGGGAAAAAGCAAGGACTACTTGAAATTGGAGAAGTCAATGTTCATACCGCTGGGGTGTAAACTACCCAAGCACCAAGTATCTTTTTTAGTACAGTTGCAGTAATTTCTTATCAATAAACACACCTACCAAATCTGATATAGCATGATTGAAAGATTCTGTAGCCTTACAGGAATAAGAAAGGCTGGACCCATATCAAGCTAAACCAGTAACAAATTATTAGTAATCGCTGCAATATCAGCAGTATTCTCCTAACTTGGCTCAGTCATCTGCACATGTTTCTACTGTATGCATTCATTTGAGTTTCTTGACTAAGTTTCTAGACAAGACGGACAGACAACTTCATTTTGTGTCAAGTTTAGCATAGTTCATTATTATCTGGAGTTATGTGCCCTGTCCTTGATTCTAGAAATATGTTGCATAAAATTGTTAGTTATAACAGATTAGGCACCGAGCATCTTCTTTTAAACAATGCTTTCTCATATAAAAGATACATTGTTGTTAGTAAAGAGCAAAGATACTAGAGCTAGAGACTAAAACAAAGTTTCTACTTCTCAAATTCCTGTTAGAAAATGACGGAAGGATTAATTTCTTAACATTTTGTTAAATAAGCATTAACTCTTTCATCAGGTTCTGAGTATCACTCACTAAAGGTCTTTTTCACTATTTTTTCTTTAAAACCCACCTTGATGAAAGTTATTATTGTTATTTTTTTTAATTAATTTTATTAGAAGCAATTGTACAAGGAGAAAGTAATCGACATAACAATTATACGATTTTCGTACAGTTTCAATTTTAACATTTTATAAACTAATAACTAAATCGGAAAAAAAGCTCACTCGACCCTAGCGTCGATTTTGAATTTGTGTTGAACCATTATGTTGTTGAAGAAATTCAATGAAAGAAGACCATATTTTGTTAAATTGATCTGGTTTGTCAGTCAAGACAAGCCTTATTTTTTCTAAATATAGTGTCTCTCTCATCTATGTGATCCACATCTTCACTGTGGGGACTGTTATCTTTTTCCAGAATTTAAGTATACGTTTTTTCGCTGTGATTAAACCATAGTCAAGGAAGCGTCTTTGGGATATCGTTAAATTAGGGCAGCCCTCTGACATTCCTAATATTATTAATTTTGAATCTGACTCCAATTGAATTTTAAATGTTTTAGATTGATGAAAGTTCTTAATGTAAAATCATTGGGATGTTTGAAACTATTAAAACACATAAAATAAATGCGAGTTATTGTTTGTGTTCAAGACAGACAAAAGAAAAAGCTGGAGTAACTCAATGGGCCAGACCAGATAAACCTAGTGAACAGGAGCAGCCTTCTCCCTCCAGTCAGTATATCATAATGAATAGGAGCAGAATTAGGCCATTCTGCCCATCAAGTCTACTCCGCCATTCAATTATGGCTGATCTATCACCTTCTCCTAACCCCATTCTCCTGCCTTCTCCCCATAACCTCTGACACCTGTACTAAATCAAGAATCTATCTATCTCTGCCTTAAGAATATCCACTGACTTGGCCTCCACATAGACTTCAGTGGCGAAGAATTCCACAGATTCACCACCTTCTGATTAAATAAATTTATCCTCATCTCCTTCCTAAAAGAATGTCCTTTAATTCTGAGGCTATGACCTCTAGTCCTGGAATCTCCCATCAGTGGAAACATCCTCTCCGCATCCACTCAATCCAAGCTTTTCATTTGGCTTCAATCTAGCAGCACACAACCTTCTCCAGATCTGTTGTCAGTTCAACGGGAATGCTTCTAGTCATATGCAGCTAATTAAATTCAGACAATATCTATCATTTATGCTGTTTTGGAATTATAACTTACTTGAAAATGGGAGCATGTGATCTTCCTACATGTATTTGCATGAAATATTCAGCGTGATCTGTGAGACCTGCTGGGTTCTTGGATGTTATTCTGTTGAATGTGGCTGCCTTTGGGAGGTAACCGATTGAACTCGTACAAACTACAATCTATGTCTTGAAATCCGATCTGATGCTCCAACGAGAATATCCCCAGAGTGGAACATGCAGCCAATTAATGACATTTGTAAGAGATAAGAGAAGGTACGGTCAGGAGGACTTGTGTTCAGCGCTGGCTCCAGGTTTGTGTCTTCATTCCCAATCCCGAGGCAAAGCAGTCCAGACTTTGGTACAAATTGGCAATTCTTCAGCATGCTTCTGAACTTTTCCTTTCTGCTCTCGAAGGCTTCAAGGGATACTTGTCACGCATTGTTTCATCCTCACCCGCATTGTGTGAAAATCAAAACTTATTGCACCATTCCCTGATTCAAATTCATTATTCCAAAGCACCTGACAATTATGGAGCTGGGATTAAAAATGAGGAGCCGCTTGAAGTGATAAGACATGCAAAGTGAGTACAGTCGGTCAAGTCTATTTGAGTCGACCTTTCTGTCCGATGCCTATTGATTTTTCCTCATCTCTCTTATTCGTCTTCAACTTCTGTGACAAAGTACCCTGCATACAGTGCTCGGGACCTTCAACTGAGCTGTTCAATTAATTTATGAAGACCATCAGGACCACTGCATGACAATTAGAACAGTCAAATTCGTGCAGGCCGGTTTCACAATAGGATGGAGCCTTGACATTGAAAAGAGTGGTGTCACCCAACATTATGACAATTTGGGCTGAAATCTTCCATTTTTGCCAATACATGAAACATTCCCACACAGCCAACTTGGATAATTATATTTTTGATGATAAAACTTAATGCTGACAATAAATAAAAACCATGTTAACTTTATGTTTTAACCTTGTTTTGCTCAAATAATTGGTCTTTCAAAAGGCAACTTTAAACTGGTGAACAATCTAAATGATAGACACAAAGTGCTGGAGAAACTCAATGGGTCAGGAATCACCTCTGGGGGAATAGGATAGGTGACGTTTCAGGTCGGGACCCTTCTTCAGTCTGAAGAAGGTTCCTGACCTGAAACATCACTCATTCTTTTTCTCCAGAGATGCTGCCTGACCCGCTGAGTTACTCCAGCACTTTGTGTCTCTCTGTCAATATATACAGGGCTAAGTTCAGAAAATGATTGGACTATCAGGAATAAAGAGTGATGTGGATCAGGCAGGAACATGAAGCAAGGGTGACGATATGGGAAACACAAATCTTACTGAATGGCAGATCACATCTGAAGGACTACAAGGTCTAACCCTAATCCTATTACTCAGTACTGAGTTACTCCGCATGTTGTATCTATCTTTGGTATAAACCACCCCATCTGCAGTTCTTTGGTTCTGCAATCTAAATGGTGGAAAACATTTATCAGGTGTGTGATATCTGAGGAAAAAGTATGGAAAGGTGAAAAACAAAAGAGGTTTATGATTATATGAATGAAAGATTTTGTTGAAATAGTAGTTAGTGGAGCGTGTGAACTGGCCAGTGCGTATTACTACTGATTGCAATTGAATTACCCTTTATAGGGTCGAATGACTGATGCAACTCTTCGATACTTTTTAAAATATACTCAAAAATATGTGGATGACTGAACACGTATTCTGACATAAAACACTGATTTTGATATATAACACTGATACATCTTCATCTCCAAACTGAAGTAAAAATAAAACAACAAAACATTCACTCCCTGGATATCCCTGAATGGATAATGTAACCACTTGGTCCCAAGAGTGGAAACATTCTCTCACGTATTCAGCATAACTATAATGGGAAATCCTTGACAAATGTACACATTTTTAAAAAATGAATTGTGTTTTTTTTTTTTGCTGGAAACACTCAGAAGGCTTGACAGCAAAAGTTTTAGTTTGGTTTAGTTTAAATTGTCACGTATACCGAGGTACAGTTTTTTTATTACATGCTACCCAGACGGTGGAAAGACTAGACATGATTACACTCAAGCCGTCCACTGTGTACAGATAGAGGATAATGGGAATAATGTCTAATGCAAAATACAGTCCAGCAAAGTCTGATTAAAGATAGTTCAAGGATCTCCAATGAGATCAATGGTATCTCAGGACCGCTGCCTGGTTGGTGATAGGATGGTTCAATTGTCCGATGCCAGCTGTGAAGAAACCATCCCTGAACCTGGAGGTGTGTGTTTTCACACTTCTGTACCTATTGCCTGATGTGAGAGGGGAGATGAGGAAGTGTCTGGGGTGAGACTCAATCTTGGTTAAGCTACGGTCTTGCCGAGACAGCTTGAAGTGTAGATGGAGTCAATGGAAAGGAGGTTGGATTGTATGATGTGATGTAATGAAGCACAGAGAGAAACAGACTTCATACTTAATCTGGTGTCAGTGAGACCCAGAGACCAAGTGAAGGGCAGCTGGCTCGGACAAACAAAGAAAATTGATTGGGAGTTTAGATGAACATTTGGAAGCCACGTACAGCATACATAAAGGAAATAGATGGCAACATAATTTCATTTCGGAGTCACGTGAGTGACTTCGTGAAGAGCCCGCCGGCGCGCATGCTCGACATATCGTCGTACTGCGTTGCTGCGACGGCTGGCGGTGGAGCGCGCTCCTCGCCAGCCCTTCATGAGGGGCCACGGAGGTAAGTATCCTACCTTTAGTTGGTGGTCCTTGTTGTTGGTTATGTCTTGCAGCAAGGACGTGGATGGGAGTTCCAAGGGCCGGAGGACGTCAGGACGAGTTCGCCGGTCAACAGTTCCGGGGCCTTTACCATCGGCAGTACCTGCAACGCAGGCCGGGACTCAGCCGGAGATGTGGGTAAGCCCTGTGATTACAGGTCCAGATCCGCCAGCACACCACAGCTTGGAGGAGTTCGACAAGGAGGAGTGTGGTGTGCCGCCAGAGCAGGGGGACCCTGCCATGGCAGTCAGGTCGTCAGCGGGCTCGCTGGCGACCTCGAGCTGGGTGCGTGCGGCTGCACGGCCCGTTCCACTCAGCCCTCCGAGTAGGGGAAGGGCAGCAGCCCAGAAGCCTAACCCTGCCAGGGCTAAGGCATTGCCTGACACGGAGGAGCGGTCAGGTTCCAGGGCGAGACCCGGGGCGGCTGTGAGGTCCAGCCGGCACACCCCGACTCTCGACGCCGGGACGGGTCGGTTGAGTCGGGTCTCGTCACGGTCGCCGAGCCCCCCATGGATGGGTGGGCGAGACCATGCGTCGGCAAGGTCCACGATGTGGGCAGCCGGCAAGCCTGCGCGGGCTTCAGGCAGCCATGCTTCGGCTGGTGCCGACACCACGCCGCACGTGCCCTTAGTGGCAGCGGCTTCAGCTCCCGCTAAACGGAGGCGGTTGAACACGCCCGCGCGGGAATCGCGCAGTTTCGCCTCGGCAGCTGTTAGCGACAACTACCGGCACCGGCAGGGCCTCGATGAGGTGCGGGCCGATGATAGGAGCCCGGTTTTCTTTTCAGAGCCGGAGGACTCCGACCACCTGAGTGTTCAGGGTGAAGGGCGTATTGACCGTATGGAGCGGCTGCTAGAGCTCCTGCTTCAAAGTCAACAACAGCAGGGCAGCAACAGGCACAGGGCGTCGTCACCAGCCTCTACCATCAGCCTGGAGCAGCAGGAGGAGGAGGTTTTGGTGGATCCCATACCATCTCCGTTGGAGGTGCCAGCGGAGGATCTTCTGGATGTGGCGACCAAATTTGCGGCCCCACATTCATCTGGACTTCCTTTAAACGCAAAGCTGGCAGCCACTGTGGACTTTCTTAACAACCAGCAACTACAGGAAGAAGTCCTCATTCAGGCAATGAGCCGTCACAAGGCTCCATCCAATTGCAACTCCCTCAACGTGCCTGTGGTCAATACGCCGATATGGGGCAACATCAGTGCGGCTATCCGTCAACAAGAGGTAAAATTGCAGTGGATCCTGAAGCTCCTCACGGCCGGTATTACCACCTTTGCGTGGTCGGTGGACGGGGACGAACTGAACTTGGACCAGGAAGATGCTCTGGCCCTCCTGTGCGCGACCCAGCACGAAATCAACGGGTTTCACAAAACCAGCATCCGCCCAGCGCTTAATCCGAAGTTTGCAGGATTGTGCAAACCACCGCCGCCGCCCCCGCCCCGTCAGCTCTTTGGGGAGGACCTCTCGAAGAGAGTCAAAGAGCTTGACGAACAAGCCAAAACGGTGGGGATCATGCGCTCTCAGAGTGCCCCCGCACCGTCAGGCTCAAAGTCTCCATACATTCGATCACGAGGGTCTGCTAGTACCTCGACGAGGACCCACCCTCAAGCTCCACAACGACAGCAACATCAGACCCAGCACCAGGGGTCTTTTTTAGGACAGGGTCGGCAAAGACCCTGGTGGAAAACAAAGACGCCGCGCCCTCAAGCCAACCCAGCACCTCCACGTCCACCCACGCGTGTCAAGGACCGCCGGTAACCACGGAGGTGAGGGGGTCTGGTTCTCTCTTTTTTCTTTGTTTAACTTCACATGTTGGTGGTCGCCTTCGGTTGTTTTTGGGTGCATGGGGTAATTTTACTGGTGACGAGTATGTGTTGCAGAATATTCAGGGGCATAAAATTGAGTTTATTAATGGCGACCTTCCTCCATCCCAGCACATGCCCGCTCGAACGTTTAAATTATCTGCTGCAGAACAGGCAGCAGGCTACAAGGAACTTTTAAGTCTTGAGCAGAAGAGTGATTGAGAGAGCGGTGCATGAGCCAGTTGAATTTGTTTCGAATATATTCACCAGACCTAAGAAGGATGGAGGTTGTCGTGTCATTATTGATCTAACCCGTTTGAATACTTTTGTAACATATACTCATTTTAAAATGGATACGTTTGAAACAGCCAAATCATTGATTTCTCATGGTTGCTTTATGGCATGCATCGATTTGAAAGACGCATATTATTCAGTATCCATCCAGAAATACGACAGAAGGTTTTTGAAATTCATCTGGATGGGGCAACTCTGGCAGTACAAGGCTTTGCCTAATGGGCTCACCACAGCCCCTAGATTGTTCACTAAATTAGTGAAACCAATTATGGCTTATTTGAGACAACGATACCATATAGTTATGGCCTACTTAGATGATATCTTAATTGTGGGCCACACCCTGGAATTGGCTGAACAGGGTGTTGCAGCTGCTGTCAATATATTTCAACAATTAGGGTTTATTGTCCATCCAGAGAAATCAAAGTTCTGCCCTGCCCAGGTGATTAATTACCTAGTGTTCACGGTGAACTCTATGAGCATGAGGGTTACCATTCCAATTAACAAGATTGAGGAGGTTACCCAGGTGTGTCAAGATTTAATCCGCACCAATATACCATCGATTCGGCATTCAGCTACAATAATTGGGAAGCTTGTAGCTTTGTTTCCGGCAGCGTGATATGGACCTTTGCATTATCAGAGTTTGCAAAGAGCTAAAATTGCTGCGTTAAAACAGAACGCTGGTCATTATGATCGGTCCATGCAGCTGCCGCCCGAAGCGATAAATGAGTTGCAATGGTGGGTGTGTCACATTAGCAGCTCATTCAAGCCTATCAGGGAGGCTAATCCGGTGGTATATTTGCAGACTGATGCAAGCTCCAATGGCTGGGGAGCCACGGATAATTGCTCTAGTTGTTGGGGCAGATGGGACACCCTTGAATCAACGATGTTGTTGACTCAAGGGATTAACTATTTGGAGTTGCTGGCAGCATTCCACGGACTTTGTGCGTATTGTTCCAAGCTTGTTGGAGCACATGTCCGTCTCCAAATAGACAACACCACAGCAGTGGCATACTTAAACCATATGGGTGGTACCAGGTCAGTTTCGTGTGACAAATTGGCTAACTCAATTTGGCTCTGGTGTGTTCAAAGAGACATTTGGATTTCAGCTACCTATTTGCCAGGTGAGCTTAATACTGTGGCGTATACCAGGTCACGCAAATTTAATGACAATATTGAATGGATGTTGCATCCTGAGATTTTTTCTAAAGTCACAGCCAAATTTGGTAAACCGGACATTGACCTTTTTGCGTCACGGTTGAACCATCAGGTACCAACCTACGTTTCATGGGAACCAGATCCTGGGGCAATAGCGCTAGATGCATTCTCGCTGGACTGGGGGAATTGGTTTTTCTATGCCTTCCCCCCGTTTTGCCTCATCAGTCGGGTATTGCGAAAGATTCAGGCAGATGCTGCCAAGGGCATCCTTATTATACCCGACTGGCCCACACAGCCTTGGTATCCGGTGGTCTTTGACATGCTCAACGAACCTTGGGTCCTTTTGAAGGGTTGCCCACAATTGGTTACTCACCCTGTCTCAGGGGAGCCACATCCCTGCCATGGCTATTTAAATTTGTTGGCTTGCAGGTTCTGAACAGGCCGTTAGTCCAATACGGCCTCTCGGCTTGGACCATGGATACCATCGGGGCGTCGTGTCGAGAGTCCACAAGGCGAAGATACCGCTCGCATATTAAGAAGTGGGAAGCCTACTGCAGCCGCTCTCGCATCACGTACGATGACGTGACAATAACCGACGTCCTGGAATTCCTCGCGGGGTTGCACCATGATGAACACTTAAGTTACAGTGCCATCAACAGCGCCAGAAGTGCGCTGTCATTCTACCTCAATATTGGGGTAGGATCCAACAGGCTAGTGTCCAGACTCATGCGGGGTATATTCAATATGAATCCGCCTACACCACGCTATAATATCACCTGGGATGTCAGGGACGTATTAACCCTGTTCAGGACGTGGTCTCCCATGGAAGGGCTCCAACTGGACCAACTCACCATGAAGCTGGTGATGTTACTAGCGCTGACTTCAGCTCAGAGCGTACAGACACTACACAAACTTGGTGTCGACAGAATGACTTCTACCCCTACAGAAGTAGTCTTTTTCATTGACGAGCTACTAAAGCAGCATAGACCTGGGTGCACAGGGCTGCAGCTGAAGTTCCCGGCATACCCCGTAGATGCTAGGCTATGTTTAGCCTCACATATCCGCCACTATGTCAAGGTGACGGCACGCATCAGAGGAATGGAGAGATACCTGCTTGTCACTCATAAGAGACCTCATCATCGAGTGACAGTCCAGACGATATCCAGGTGGCTTCGAGTCGTCTTGGGTAAGTCAGGTATCGACACTAATGTGTTCAAGTCTCATTCCACCAGGGCTGCATCGACGTCAGCGGCGAGGGTCATGGAGGTGCCCATGGACCAAATTCTCGCCACAGCAGGATGGGCTAATGAAGCTGTGTTCCAGCGTTTTTATAACAAGCCTGTTGCTGCTCCTCTACAGTTCGCGGAAGCCGTGCTGAATGCAGGTCAAGAACGTGGCGATGTCCCCGCATGAGGGGTTTTTGATTTGTTATTCATAAATATGCTCTTGTTTTGCAGTATGAACTATTGAGCAAGTTTGTTCCTCCCATCCATCCCTGGTAGTGGTGTGTCAGCATGGACGTGGTCCAGGGCGTGTAATCACAGAAGCTTTGAAGTCTTCACGAAGTCACTCACGTGACTCCGAAATGAAATAGTAAGATTGAACGAGAACTTACCAGTTCGAAAGTTGATCTTTATTTTATGAGGAGTCGAAGTGAGGGATTTCGTGCCCTCCTCGCCCAACCCTCAATCACCTTCATCTGGTAATCTTAGTCACTTCAATCTTACTATGCGAAGTCATTTCTATTGTTGGTTTCTGTGATTCCACGCCGCTACTTTGAAGTATGTCGAGCATGCGCGCCGGCGGGCTCTTCACGAAATCCCTCACTTCGACTCCTCATAAAATAAAGATCAACCTTCAAACTGGTAAGTTCTCGTTCAATCTTACTATTCTTACTGATTGCTATTTATTCAAACACTGAGTTTTATCAGTGAAAAGGCACAGTGGCACAATGGTAGAAATGCTGCTTCACAATGTCAGAGACCTGGGTTCGATCTTGACTACGGGTGTTGTCTGTCTGGAGATTGAACGTTCTCCCTGTGACCACATGGGTTTCCTCCGGGTGCTCAGGTTTCCTCCCATCTTTCCAAAGACGTGCAGGTTTGTTGGTTAATTGGCAAATTGTCCCGAGTGTGTCGGATAGAATTAGTGTATGGGGTGATCGACGGTTGGCGCGGACTCGGTGGGCTAAAGGGTACGTTTTCACGCTGTATCTCTATACTAAACTCAATACCAAGCAGAAGAATCAGGCGCACTTCACATCCAGCTCCTCAGACATATGTTAGGCTGGTCGATGTAAGAAGAGTTAATGGTGTTACCAGCCCTGAGTACAAAGGTAAATACAGCTAAGTGGTTCACTTACTTTAAGTTAATTTATTTTAAAGTTTCTTTTCATTAATTTCTAGTACCTTCAGGTGTTTTTAATTAAATGTTTGAAAAGATTTAAATCAATGAAAGTTAATTAAGAACATTTCAAATGCTTTTTACAGCAGCAGCTTTTGTTGCTGATGAGACAGCTTCAAAATATACCTCCTCAGGCTTAGTCACAACTTGCTTCCCTCTTCGATTTAAAAGACAGGTATTAGGTGTGAAGAGTCAACTTAGCCAGCTCTCTGTGCACAGAACGAGGAAGGGGAGACACCCAGGTGGCCAGATCCACGAGCGTCCAGCCTATTGTTTCAGATTTGAAACATTAACTGCGGTTAGTCATAGAGTGACACTGTGTGGAAACAGGCCCTTCGACCCAACTTGCCCATGCTGGCCATCATGCTCCAGCTACACTAGTCCCATCTGCCCGTGTTCAGCCCATATCCCTCCAAACCTGTCCCATCCATATACCTGTCCAACCTTTTCCTAAACGTTGCGATAGTCCCTGCCTCAACTACCTCCTCTGGCAGCTCGTTCCATACACCCACCACCCTTTGTGTGAAAAAGTTACTCCTCAGATTCCTATTAAATCTTTTCCCTTCACCTTAAACTTACAGTATGTCCCCTGGCCCTTGATGCCCTTATTCTAGGCAGAAGGCTGTGCATCTATCCAACCTATTCCTCTCATGATTTTATACACCTTTATAAGATCACCCCTCAGCCTCCTGTGCTCCAAGGAATAGAATCCCAGCCTACTCAACCTCTCCATATAGCTCAGACTCACGAGTCCTGATAACATACTCATAAATCTTCCCTGTACCCTTTCCAGCTTAACAACATCTTTCCTATAGCATGGTGCCTGGAACTGAACACAATACTTAGTAACTGCTTGACCTGCTGAGTATTCCTTTGATTTCAAATTTGCAGCAAACATTGTATCACTCTCTTGATTGTGATGTTGATTTTCTGACTGTTGATTCTTTGCTTGATCTGGAAGAAGGGACTGTTCAATTAATACAATTTTAGAATTTAATTTACTAAAAACATCCCATTTTCACAAAAGGAACCAAAATTGGGAATTTGAAATCAGAACACTGCTGGAAACACTCACCAAGTAAGATAACAAAATGGATGTTATGTTTCAAGTGACCGATATTCATATTTTTGCCAAGACAATGAGCGATAGTAGACTATTCCACTTCAAGGGCCATCACTTAAGGGTGACACGGTGGAGCAGCAGTAGAGTTGCTGCCTTACAGCGCTTGCAGCGCCGGAGACCTGAGTTCGATCCTGACTACGGGTGCTGTCAGTATGGAGTTTGTATGTTCTGCCCATGACCACGTGGTTTTTCAAAGAGATCTTTGGCTTCCTCCCACACTCAAAAGACGTACAGGTTTGTAGGTTAATTGGCTTGGTGCATGTGTAAATTGTCCCTAGTGTGTGTAGGGTATAGTTAATTTGTAGGGATCGCTGGTCGACGCAGACTCGGTGGGCCGAAGGGCCTATTTATGCGCTGTATCTCCAAACTATACTTGGCTTCCTCCAAAGTACTTTGTTTTCAGTAATTCCGTACCTCTGCTTCTTTGTCATGAGAGGATTTTGTTTTATTCCTCATGAACAGAAGATTCAGCTTTCTGTTATAGATCAACGATATCCAAAGCACAGCTCACAATCTGACTACAATCAGAGATATGACTATAGTATTAATGAAAAGCCTTTACCTTTCCAGGTGTCCAGAAGGCTTATATTAGAGACCAACACATTAGGGAGATCTGTAGACGTGGAGTAATTTGAGTGAAGATTAGCAAGGATAGGCAAGGATTCCCTGAGGAAGCAGTAGCATTTTGCGGGGTTTTGAATTTGAGTTGCAACCCTTGGAAGTCAATAGCAATGAAAATCAGCAGTGATTTATATAGCCATTATCTATCAAATATTGTATGGTCAGTATTTTGAGTGTCAGTCCACAATCTTAGAATATACTGGGACAATCAGGCATTATTTTTCACTGCATTGTACATCAATCAACCATTTTTTTTTCTGATTCTACTTTTCCTGTGCAGTATTGAAGATGGAAACACTAATTTCAAAGCTTAACTTTCTCTTGAGGTTCTTGTTGTTTTCAAGTCCTTAGGATATATAAGAAACGATTAGAAAACCTTACATTGTGCAAAGATTTAATGGTCAGGGATGCATAAATGAAGAGCTGTTATGGTTGTAACTTGGATAGAATTTGCACCCAACAAAGTCAAATTACTATGTGGTTTGTGGGTTACAAATTGGACAGGACACCAAAGAGAATTCAAGTACTCTTCTTCTTGATAGTACTTGAGGTCTAAGGTCAAATTCAATTTTTCAGATTAAGATGCAATGTTTACCACTGGACAAAGATTGAAGAAGTAGGATCACAGTAGACATTTATTGTGGACAATGGAGGTAGGGTTTCGATATACTACCTTGGGCCGATTCCCTTGGGCTGATGGCAGAGGATAGATACAGGCTTCTTTGGCGGAGCAAAAAGTACAAAGCAGCCTGAGCAAAGACTTGTAAACATGTCAGACATTGTCAACCTCTTCCACAAGACCATGAGGCCATAAGACGAAGGAGCAGAATTAGGCTATTTGGCCCATCAAGTCTACTCCGCCATTAGATCATGTCTGATCTGTGTTTCCCCCTCAACCCCTGCCACAAAGCATAACTTTTCTACATTATAATGGAGCACAGCGGCATGGTGGCACAGCAATAGAGTTACTGCCTTGCAGTGCGAGTGACCCAGGATCGATCCTGACTACGGGTGTTTGTCAGTACAGAGTTTATACACACTCCTTGTGACTCGTGTGGGTTTTCTCCGGGTCTCCGGTTTCCTCCCACAGACCAAAGACATACAGGTTTGTAGGTTAATTGGCTTTGGTATAATTGTAAATTGTCCCTAGTGTGTGTAGGATAGTGTACGTGTGCGGGGATTGCTGGTCGGTGCGGACTCGGTGGGCCGAAGGGTCTGTTTCCGTGCTGCTTCTCTAAAAAAGAATATGAATCAATTGTGTTTCAAGCAGTCTGCCTTTTTAAATTGGAGTTCAGCTGCTAAGCACCATCGGCCAGAGGTTGTCATGGTTGCCTGAAGCAGTGATTGTGGTTCTGGAGCTGTGCCGCCTGATGCAAAGTTATTGAAAGAGCAAGGGAAAGTGTTTGGTATTAACATGTATCCAGCATATCCATCTCACAATGGGGATAATTTGATTCCAACAGCTGAGATTCATAAAGGGGTTTGGAGCTTGAGCAGATTGACACATCACCAAATAATTTTCCCCCACTAATTCAGGGGATGAATAATGTTGAGTTAGGTGTAAAAATCATGTTGCAAAATTTATTTCTTAGCAGATGGGTTGGGTTTAATTTGTCCTGAATATTTCTCCACATAGTGCCAAATTATACTTTCAACATATGGCAGTGAGCTCAGGATAAGGGCTGTCCAAATTTCTGCACAAACAATACTAAATAATCCTTCCGTATTTTTAAGTTTTGCAGGTTTATCCAATAATTAGTTGCTTTTATGAGCTGAAAATTGCTAGATCCAACGCCAACACAGAGCTTGGTCAGCTGCTCTGGGCAAAAGCAGTTGCTACAATTAGATCAAAACCCTTGGGTTGGCTTCAGGTGTTGGGAAATCAGCCAAGGTTCCTGCTTCTGTTTTCCATCGAGCAAGCATAAGTGAATGTGTTTGGGCTCGGGATAAGGTCAGGCTGAGTGGTGGATAAGATTAGATATCTCACCACACAGTGGAGACATTCAGATTGCATTGATGAAAATCTTAGTAATCTTTGCATGATACTAAAGATTGGGCGGCATGGCATTGCATCGGTAGAGTTACTGCACAACAGCGCCAGAGACCTGGGTTCTATCCTGACTATGTTTGCGCTGTTTGCACGGAGTTTGAACATTCTCCCCATAACCTGCGTGGGTTTTCTCCGGGAGTTCTGGTTTCCTCCCACACTCCAAAGACGAACACGTTTGTAGGCAAATTGGCTTGGTAAATATTGCAAATTGTCCCTAGTGTGTGTAGGATATTATTAGTGTGCGGGGATCGCTGGTCGGCGTGAACTCGGTGGGCCTAAGAGCCTGTTTCTGCATTGTATCTCTAAAACTAAATAAACTAAACTAATCCATTGGCCCTCTTGCATGCCAGATATCTTTTTCCGCCCCCACCAGTGCTTTTGTGTCTTCAACTTTCGGGATAGATGGTTCTGGAAACCACTTTCTAATTTCCGGCCTTTCAAATCCCTTGCCTTTCTTTTCGACACTTCGTGAATTCAGTTTTATTGTTGTTACCTGTGCATGGGTGTTAAATTTGATATGGATATTGATCAAGTGGAACACCCTGAAATATTTAATAAGCAAAAGAGATTATATCTGGAAATTGCTGTCTAGAACATTCTCCCATTTCTGGATAAATAGGCTGATTTCTGTCATCGGTTATGATGGGCCCTCAGTATTTTACAATATTGAGTCGTCAACTTCCGCTGTTGATCGCTTCAGGAGGAAGAAATTGTCGTCACTCTGTTTTATTTCTGTCGAGCGTGTACTCCTGCCAATTCTGGCACAAATGCCTCGAGATCTCATCAAAGAAATTTCAATTTCAGACATTCATAGTCACTATTCAAGAGTTCCAGACGGAGCACTGCCAGCTACAGAGCACATAGAGTCATAGAGCGATACAGAGTGGAAACAGGCCCTTTGGCCCAACTCGCCCACACCAGCCAACAATGTCCCAACTACGTTTCGTTTCGCCGAACACCTCTGCTCGGTGCGCAATAACCAACCCGACCTCCCGGTGGCTCAGCACTTCAACTCCCCCTCCCATTCCGTATCCGACCTCTCGGTCCTGGGCCTCCTCCACGGCCAGAGTGAGCAACACCGCAAGTTGGAGGAACAGCACCTCATATTCCGCTTGGGGAGTCTGCATCCTCTGGGCTTAAACATTGAATTTTCTCAATTCTGTTAACCCAGACTGCTCCCTCCCCCTCCCCACCTCTCCCTCAGCCCTCGGGCCCTGACATTCCTTCTCCATCTCCCCCCCCCCCCACCCCAGTCGCACTAGCTTCTCATTTTCACACCACAAACAGCTTACAATGGCCTGTTTCCTTTATCATCAATACTTTTTTGCATATCTTTCATTCATTGTTTTTTATCTCTCCACATCACTGTCTATATCTCTCCTTTCCCTGATCCCTGACCAGTCTGCAGAAGGGTCTCGACCCGAAACGTCGCCTATCTCCTTCGCTCCTTAGATGCTGCTACACCCGCTGAGTTTCTCCAGCTTTTTGTGTAACCCCCAATGTCCCAACTACACTGGTCCCACTTGCCTGCACTGGGTCCATATCCCTCCAAACCTGCCCTATCCATGTACCTGTCTAACTGTTCCTTAAACGATGGGATAGTTCCAGCCTCAACTTCCTCCTCTGGCAGCTTGTTCCATACACCCACCACCCTTTATGTGAAAAAGTTACCCCTCAAATTTTATTTAATCTTTTCCCCTTCACCTTGAACCTTTGTACTCTAGTCCTCAATTCACCTACTCTTGGCAAAGGACTCTGTGCATCTACTCGATCTATTCCTCTCATGATTTTGTCTACCTCTATAAGATCTCCCCTTATCCTCACGCGCTTCATGGAATAGAGACCCACCCAACTTCTTCCAGTAGCTCACTCCCTCTAGTTCTGGCAACATCCTTGTAAACCTTTTCTGAACCGTTTCAAGCTTGACAATATCTTTCCTATGACATGGTGCCCAAAACTGAACACAATATTCTAAATGCGGTCTCACCAACATATTATACAACTGCAACATGGCCTCCCAACTTCTCTACTCAATACTCTGATTGATGAAGGCCAAAATGCCAAAAGCCTTTTTGACCACCTTATCTACCTGCGACTCGACTTTCAAAGAACCATGTACCTGTACTCCTAGATCCCTCTGCTCTACAACACTACCCAAAGGGGTACCATTTACTGTGTATGTCCTGCCCTTGTTCGACGTCCCAAAATGCAACACCTCGCACTTCTCTGTATTAAATTCTATCAACCATTCCTCCGCCCACATGTCCAATCGATCCAGATCCTGCTGCAATTGTTCACAACCATCTTCACTATCTGCAAAACCACTAACTTTTATATCAGCAAACTTGCTAATCTTGCTCTGTATGTTCTCATCCAATTGATGTAGATGACAAACAGTAACGAGCCCAGCACCGAACCCCGAGGCACACCTCCAGTCTGAGAAGCAACCTTTCACCATCACCCTCTGCTTCCTTTCATGGAGCCAATCCTCCACAATCTGGCCCAAAGCTGTCTGAGTGGATGCAGAATTAGTTTTTTGCAGAACTGTTTTTTGCAGATTGCCTCAGTGCCAGCTTGCAGACTGACATTCGGTAAGACCCTGCCTGACTCTGCCACCGTTCATTCCATGCTCACTGTTTGCAGATCTCAATGTCCTTGAGTGCAGAGTTTCCCACATCAGGAAACTGCTCGCCCTCCCCCCCCCCCCCCCCCCCGCTCTCATTTTACCTCTTTAAATGGCTGTGTTGCCACATCCACTGACATGCCGCAGATCCCCCTTTGTTGTTGTTAATGCTTTGCATCCTTTCGATATTTGTGCATAATAGTAAAGCTTACATAAGCGAAGGCAGTCTGTTATCTTCAGTGGTTCTTTGCCCACAGCTCCATGACCATCACCTGATAGCAGCCTTTCCGATTTGCATACGTTAGCATTTCAATCACTATTTTCTTCATCTCTACAAAATGAAAATAATTTTAAAAGCTCATGTTGGCCAGCCACTGATCTATGCACCTTTCACTATTTGTTATCCGTTCTCCTTGATTTGTTGAGTGCATGTCTGGAAAGACTCAAGAGTCAAGAGTGTTTTATTGTCATATGTCCCAGACAGAACAATTCAATTCTTACTTGTTGCAGCACAACAGAATATGTACTCAAACACTGTTCAGATGGTGCACAAGTACATACCCAGATTCTGAGGAAAGTGGATGGTGCAAGAAAACGGACTTTGAAATCATAATGTGTCAGGCAGTGTTGGTGACGGAGGATGCACACCTCACACAGCCACGACATACCGCCAGATACAACCTTCAATCTTTTGCACTCTTTCATGGAGTGCAATCCTAGCAGTGGCTGAAGCCAGCTGACCCCAACTGAATCTATAAGTGTGCTTCTGCAAAGCTGGGGCACTCATTGACACCAATGTCGTTGTGGGAAGTCCTTGCATAACTTTGAAACAGTTGCTTTAAGCACAGGGGCAGTGTTATCTATCATGTCTTGTTCTTCTGACTGGTTAGCACACAACAAAAGTTTTTTGTTGTACCTCAGTGACAAACTAAATTCAATTAAACACTTTTCACACAAACCTTTTTCTATAATCAAATAATTGGGAAAGGGGGAGGTTGTCAATGTCATACATGTCCATTATGAATTCCCACTGTTAAGCAGTTCAAAGCTAAATAATGAAAAGCCTAGAAAGAGTGGATGCGGAGAGGATGTTTCTCATAGTGAAAGTCTGGGACCAGTGGGCATAAACTTAGAATAAAAGGACGTACCTTTAGAATGGAGTTGAAAGGAATTTCTTTAGGGTGGTGAATCTGTGTAATTAATTGCCATAGATGACTGTGGGGGTCAAATCATTGGGTATTTTTTAAGCAGAGCTTCATAGTTTCTTGATTAATAAAGGAATCAAAGGTTACAGCGAGAAGGCAGGAGAATGGGGTTGAGAGAGAAAAGTAGATCAACCATGATCGAATGGCAGAGCAGACTCGTTGACCTAGTTCTGCTCCTATGTGTCTTAAAACATAAGTTAGGCACCCAGAACCTTGTGCAGTAAATGCCAGAGGTCAGGCCTAACTTGCTCAATGTTTCTTCAGAGCAACTTTTTCAACTCGATCCACAAATGTGATGAACATTCTCTCAATATTTCAACAGGAAGTGTATCCTACTTGAAATAAGAAGACCAAACTGCATGCAGAACTCCAGATAGGTTGTGCCAAATCCTGCAGAAAGAGTGGCACACTGCAGTAGAGTTGCTATCTTACAGCACCAAAGACCCAGGTTCAATCCTGACTACAGGCGCTGTCTCTACCCACGTGGGTTTTCTCCAGATGCTCCAATTTCCTACCATACTTCAAAGATATGCAGGTTTGTAGGTTAATTGGCTTCTGTAAATTGATCCTAGTGTGTAGGATAGAACTAGCGTGCGGGTGATCGTTAGTCTGCACAGACCCAGTGGACCAAAGGGTCTGACCCACGTTGAATAACTAAACTAAACTCAAAATTTACCAAATGTTGCCATTACTTCCTGCTTATAATTAAAAACAACCATGTCATTTGCTTTATTAAATACTGGTTGTACCTGCGTGTTTACTTGTGTTTCTGATACAAACTCAGAGGGGTTACCTTGAATGTCAGCATTCATTGAGCAGATTACTAGAATTGCTGAGTGCAGCTCCCATCTGTTGCCATTTCTCAGGTTGGTATTTGAAAGCCCACTCTGTCAATCGCCTACTGTTTGCCATTAACTGACCATTTAAGAGCACTGCAGGTGAGATGGTGTAAAGGTGATAGACCAGGCTGATAACTGCTCAGTCATGTCGTATGTAGGCATTTGTAGCCAAGCAGTCATCCATTAGTTTGGCTGCAGTTGGGCAGAAATCAAGGAGTAGGGTGTGCATACAAGTAATCCGCTGGCATTTGCTTTTGTTCTATATTGGATCTCGGAATTTTTGGAATTTTGATTCATTTGGTATCATAGACTTATAGTCAATCTGAAATGATCAGCAATTAAAGGAAGGTAGATAGGAAATGATGCGGATAGTATTTTGCTTTTTAATTCTTGAACATTTCTGAAATGTAGGAATAGTGGTTTAAACATATCTAACGCAAATATAAACTGCTGGAAAAGCTCAGCAGGTGAGGCAGCATCACAGTTCAGGTCTGAGACCCTTCATCAGAACTGAGAAAGAGAGAAAGAGGTATGTCAGAAACTTTTTTATTTAGAATTTCCAGCATCTGCAGTTCTGTTGCAGCCACTGAGAAAGTGTAAATCAAGAAAAGTGAATGGATTGCAAAGAGGTAGGTTGGGAGATTCGGACTTAGTTAGCTCGTACATTTTACTATGAGGTAAAGTGTCTAACTCAGTGACAACTGAAGCAAATTTCTATTTCAGAGAGTGAGTGATGTGCAATTCAACTTTTAAATGTTGCATTATCTTTGTAGGTAGTAAAGACCATAGTTATTAAATGTTTCAAGGAAACCTTAGTCGCCTGCAATATAAGATAGTGTTGCCAGAATGAACCAGTGGTAGCATAGTTATAGAGCCACAATGCTTGGAAACAGGCCCTTTGCCCAACTTGCTTATGCCAACAAGATGTCTCATCTATGCTGGTCCCACCTGCCCACATTTTGCCCATATCCCTATACACTTTCCCTATCCAGATACATGTCCAAATGTCTTTTAAATGTTGTTATACTACCTGCTTCAACTACCTCCTCATGTTCCTATTAATTCTTTCCCCTCGGATTTTAAACCTATGTACCCTACTCTGGGTAAAATACTCTGTTCAACCACCCTATCCAGTCCCCTCATGCAGCAGTGAACTTTAGGGTGCTGTTTGTTTTTTCCATCCCTGCCATCTCTTGTAACCTCTCACCCTTTACTTATCAGAAATTCCTCACTTCTACCTTAAAAATATTCAAAGATTTTGCTTCCATTGCCCCTTTAGAAGAGAGATCTGAAGCCTTGCAAACATCAAGAGAAAAAGCTTTACCTTATCTATGTCTTAAATGGGTAATCCTTATTTTTTTTAAAGTGACTTTACTTTTAGATTCTGCCCCCAAAGAAAGCATCCTCTCCACATACATCCTGACAAGTCTCTTTCGAATCTCATATGTTTCAATCAAATCTCATCTCACCCATCTAAACACCAGCAGATACGAACCCAGGCAGCCCAACCTCTGCTCATAAGGTAAGCAATGCATTCCTGGCAGCAGTCTAATAAACCTTCTCTTAACTCTTTTGAATGCATTTATGTCATTCTTTGAATAAAGGGATCAATGTACACAATGCTTCAAATATGTTTCACAAATACCCCAAATAACTGAAGGTTAACCTTCATTTTATAGTAATCAATTCTTTGAGCAATAACTGATAATATTCTGTAAACTTTAATTGAAATTGTTTGACATTAGTCTGGTGTCTTAATCAACAGTGCTGAGACAAACAACACTAACAAAGAACAGACACAAAAAGCTGGAGTAACGCAACGAGTCAGGCAGCACCTCTGGAGAAAAGGAATAGGTGACGATTCGGGTCAAGACCCTTCTTCGCTACATAAAGGCAGGTATGTAGGTAAAATGGCTTGATAAATTAAAAATTGTCCTTAATGTGTGTAGGATAGTGTTAAAATGTGGGGACTATTAGGTGGCGCGGACCGAAGGGCCTGTTTCTGCGTTGTATCCCTAAACTAAACTAAACATGTATTAATAACATATCAAACTTATCAAATCTTCTCCTGCCATCAGATGGCGTAAGCAAAGCCTAGTCCACATAAAGATAATAATGATGATATTATTTATTAAAGAATTGCTTTGTTGAGCACGTTGAGAACTCAAAGACTTCCAATAATTTTGAGAGAGCTTTAAGACTACTCTAGCAGATATCCAGATTGGGACCTGCTTCATTCTTTCAACTGAATATAGTTACCCATGGAGTATCATTGAGTGGGCAAAGTAATTCATTCAATGCTAAGCGCTCAGTGATGTTTTTGACAGGTGTGGCATAGTGTTATCTAATGCAAGTCTTCCCTGCACACATTATTCATTGGAATAAAATGGTAGTTCTGTTGAGCAATCCGTGATACTACACATGAATATCTTAAAATAGATGTAATAGTTTCCTTGTTTCCTTGCCTTCACTAGCACTATAAAATAAATTATTTTCCTATTATATTGTATCATCATGTGAAACATCTGAAAATATTATTGCAAAGCCATCACATCATAACACCTCGCAGAGGTTTAATCAGAGAAACTTCCACATTCGAAATTCAGTTAAACCTACAGCCAAGGTGTCAATATTAAAATATTGCAAATTACCTTCTCGGAATTATTAGAGTTGACATTTGAAATGAGTGATTTAATGCTGATGAGCCCTGCCTTGCTGGAATTGTAGTCTTGTTCCAGGAACCAGCTGGACCAAATCTGATGGTAACTATTTAGGAAGGAACTGCAGATGCTGGTTTACACCGAAAATAGACACAAAATACTGGAGTACTGTAACTCAGCGGGACTGGCAGCATCTCTGGAGGGAAGAAATGGCTGACATTTTGGGTTGAGACTCTAACGTTTGAAGAAGGGTCTTGACCCAAAACGTCACCTATTCCTTCTCTCCAGAGATGCTGCCTGTCCCGTTGAGTTACTCCAGCTTTTTATGTCTATCTGATGGTAACTATGGTGATTTCTGCTCTCAATTTTTTTACTTTCCGATTAACCTGTTGAAAAAATTTATCTTCTCAATCTCATCTTAATGCATCAAATTAAAACCCACTGTTCCCTTCCCTTCTCTGACAAATTCTTTCTATGACCCTCCAGCTCCATCGCTTTCAATTTACATTTCCTTCTATACCTGCATTATCCTTTTAAAACAAGTTTGATATAATAAATTTACTATTTCACTTCTCCACCTTTTGGCAGTGACCTGTGAGAGGGGTCTTGATTAAAGTGACCATCAGAAGTAATTAGATGTATTGAACCCAACCCGTCACTTAATGAGTATTAGAATATCAATATTTCATTTCCTTGACTTGCGATGCAGTACATCATTCCCCTTATAAACCACGACATAAAATCTGAAACTTGATCATCATAGAACATGGTTTCTCCTTTGGAATATTCAATAATTAAATCCAACCCATCTCTATAATTTGCATTGTCATCTAATGGAATGAAGTTATTTTCACGAAGCACTATCGTGATTAATGATTCTAATGGCTACTGAAAGGCCATAGAGGTTATCAACATATGTTTTAGGCTAATGCAGTGGGATAATGTACAGGCCTTTTGGGGCCTGTTCAAATCAGGCCAATTGAGTTGAAAGTATGATTGCTGCAGATAGTTGTGCTGTTAGGTTGGATTCTTCTAAAACCTTGTGAAAATTGCATTATAAAAACAATAGTGTTAATGGAGAAAAAGTGGTTATGGTCTAGGCAGTTTCAAACTCGCAAAACCAAATTATTTTTCCGCACAGATGGTTCAAAATAAATAACTATGTTAATTTTTGTTACCACAAGCATAAAGTACATGTATGTACATTGTATGTAGCATATGTATGTGCATTGTTTAATACAGTATCAGTGCCCAACATAGACAATTGCTTGTTGTGTCTCATTGTCTGTAACTCCATTTCACCTAGTCCCCAGCTAGAAATGGCCTGTTTCTTTTTATCATCGTTATTCTTTTGCATATCTATCATTCATTTGTTCTATGTTTCTCTATATCACCGTCTATATCTCTCGTTATCCTTTTCCCTGACTCTCAGTCTGAAAAAGGGTCTCAACCTGAAACGTCACCTATTCCTTTTCTCCAGAGATGCTGATGGACCTGCTATGTTACTCCGGCTTTTTGTGTCTATCATAGGCGATTGCTTGTCAGGTTCACCCATGGTGAAAGTAGCAGCTATGTTCCTAAAGGGGCTGTCCCATTTGGGCGACCTAATTGGCGAGTTCAGAACAGTTAAAAAAAAAATGACATGTTGAAGACCTCCTTCGACTATGATGAAGACTATCTACGAATAACAGACTACCCTCGATTAGCTACGATTAACATGGCGACCTACTACGACTAAACCCACGAGTAAGTATAGATTTTTTCCATGGCGACCTTTTTTTATTCGTTGGCATTTTTCAACATAATGAAAAAAATGCCGCGACCTGTCTGCGGCCTCGAGTATGCGGAGACCACTCTCGAGCATGAAGGAGAGTTACGAAGACCACCTATGTCCTCGTGTCGACCATGCTGCAAGTAATAACAAATGTAAAGCACTTTGGTCAACAAGAGTTGTTTTTTAAATGTGCTATATAAATAAATGTGAATTGACTTTACTTGACTTATGTCGAGGGCAAACTCGCCAGAACTCGCAGGATTAGGTCGCCGCAGTGGGACAGGCCCTTAAAAGACAATGGTGTGGGATTATTGAGGGGAGGCTACATGGAACATTTATTTTCCAAGATTGTTTTTTTTGCCGATTTCCAAAGTAACTTTTTAGTGATTCTCAAATTCCCAAATGAAATTACTTTATAACAAATTAGGCCAGTGTAATATAAATAGTGAAATACAAAGTGCAGGAGTAACTCAGCAGGTCAGGCAGCATCTGTGGAAGGAATAGATGGGTGATGTTGCGGGACCCTTCTCCAGACCAATCAATTTGAAGAAGGCTCCCAAACCAAAACATTGTATTCAAGAGGGAGTTCTTAGGGCTAACATAATCCAGGGATATGGGGAGAAAGTAAAAACTGGGTACTGATTTTGGATGATCAGCCATGACCATATTAAATGGCGGTGCTAGCTCAAAGGGCCGAATGGCCTACTCCTGCACCTATTTCCTATGTTTCTATCTTGCCAATCCATTCCTTCCACAGATGCCGTCTGACCCATTGAGTTATTCCAGCACTTTGTGTTTTGCTCAAGATTCCAACATCTGCATTTTCCTGTGTCTCCATAA